>CM060614.1:21365596-21965596 GCA_030578255.1 Tiaroga cobitis
GTTATTTCAAGTATGTTAAGAGTCTCAAAAGCATCAACAAAGAATATTAAAGTTTGATGCGTTGCCACGGCAACAGTATCTAATATATCAATAATCCTTTCACAGGTCTACATCTGCCGTGTATTTACATTATACAGATGAAGTTTGAAGCAAATCGGGTTAAAATAAGAGGGTGATTTCAAAGCATTTTGAAAGTGACACACTTCCTGCTGCCAGTTGGTGGCGCTATAACTTTGACTCACAATAGTCACATCCATGTGATCGGCCTCTTACAGCGAACACACTGGTGAAGTTTCATTAAGATCAGCTAATGTATGCTGAAGTTATAACACACTTCCTGTTTCACGTTTCTCGCCATAAATTCGTTTCCTCGCCACGGCCAAACCGTTCGAGATATCAAAAATCCCCTGGCAATTTTTCATCCTCAATGTCTTGACTTCATGCTGACCGAGTTTCGTGGCATTTCTTTGAATTCTCTAGGAGAAGTACTTTAAATTCCATTGCATGCGTTTAACAAACAACCCTAAATAGCCGACTTCCTGTTGGGATGGGGTAAAAAGTAAGAGCATGAAGTATATATGAACCGATGAGATCTATATGTGTACCGAGTTTCATATTATTACATGCAAGTGTGTTTGATTTATGGACCGAGTTTTCGGACCCCGTTCCAGGGGGCGCTGTCGAGCCCCCCTGCCACGCCCGGGTACCATCTTCAGCCCGGCCCTGATGGCCGCGGGTTCTGACCTGTGTGCAAAGTTTCAAGAGTTTTCGAGCACGTTAAGGGCCCCAAAAGTGCCCGAATAGTCGTAAGAAAAATATAGAAAATGAGTTTCCAAACAACCCATAATAACCGACTTCCTGTTGGGCTGACGTAAAACTTAGAGCACGAAAGTTGTTTGGCCCGATGAGATCTATAAGTGTACCGAGTTTCAGATTATTACATGCAAGCGTGTTTGATATATGGACAAGTGTTCAAACCCCGTTCCAGGGGGCGCTGTCGAGCCCCCCTGCCACTCCCGGGTACCAGCTTCAGCCCGGCCCTGATGGCCGCGGGTTCTGACCCGTGTGCAAAGTTTCAAGAGTTTTCGAGCACGTTAAGGCCCCCAAAAGTGCCCAAAAGGTAGTAAAATAATAATAATAATAATAATAAAATATAGCTGCGAGCAGCGATTACGGGCCCAAGCCGGTGGCACCGCAACCCTGGTTCCTTTAGTTACCTAAAGGCACCGGGGTGGCGGTGCCGCCGGCTTTGGCCCTTCATCGCTGCTCGCAGCTATATTTATATATATATATATATATATATATATATATATATATATATATATATATATATATATATATATATAATTATATATATATATATAAAAAATACATATATATATATATATATATATATATATTTTTATATACATATATATATATATATATATATATATATATATATATATATATATATATATCTCACTTGCCTTACCTGAGAACAATGAAAACAATAAAAAAAACTAGGGAATCACTAAACCGAGAGAATTATTCTGTTTTGATGATACACTCAAAATATTACACAAGCAATTCTTTAAATTTAATGATATTCAGAACAGAACAAGAATTCAAAAAAACTATAATTAAGAATTAACCGAAATAATTGAAAGCGAAAGTGAAAGTAAGTGGTGTTTGGCTCACGTAACTCTCTCATTAGAATCAAACTGTTTCAACATTTGCGATGTATTTGGATGCTAAACTATTCTTTATTATGGGCTTTGTACTTCACTCAGGTTTCAATATGTGTGTGTGTGTGTGTGTGTGTGTGTGTGTGTGTGTGAGGTGCGGGTGCGATTGAACTGTTACACATAAAAACATACTCCGTCCAATAAAACACAACAAAGTGCTTTTTTCAAACTATAAACTCTTGTCAAACTGTAACCTACAACTGTCACCAAACTAAAATCACACGCACACACTGTCTAAAAGCAAAAAATATTTATCCAACCCCATTTAAAACAGTCTGTGGGTGCCATCTTTTGGACATTCACCACATCGCATTGATTTTCATTTATTGTCCTCAGAGCCCTAATCTGTTTATTTTTCAATTACACATTCTACATTGATTAAAAAAGAAAAATTCAAATGTGTTTTTATTTTATACAGGAATAAATTATTTATAATTCAGATGAGAATAAAGTTAGTGTTTTACAATTTAAAGGAAAACAAATATATTGTTCTGAAATATAGCACATTCATTTTAAATTCATTCAGCTTCAATTACCAATACAATCTTAATTTTATTTAAAGCAAACTATACATTTAAAAGATCTTGGTTCTGTGCATATTTTGTAATTTAAAAAAAATACAAAATTGTTATGCAAAAAGACAAGGCCTTAGAGATTTCTTTATCCTTTAATGCAGGAAAAATCACACAGCAATGAAAGGCTTAATATCATGTCACTGTAACAGCCAGCCAGCCACACACACACATATAAACACAGACACCAGCCCTCCCTCCCCCTCCCTCCCCACACAGACAGCCACACACACACACACACATAGAATGGGAGGGGGCCCTCTCTCTGTCAAAGAGTGACAGAGAGAGATACCATTTCATGAAATCCACATTCAAACCACAATATCTGACTTTCTGAGGGTTGGAGCTATTGACTGTAAATTAGAAAGTTGTTTGGCTTGAGGAGAAGAATATACAAGCTGAGTTTTGTAACTGTAGGTAAATCTAACTAAGTTATAACACACTTTATATGTCCTTTTTTAGTCATGAAAATTCATTTCCTCGCCACGGCCAAACCGTTCGAGATATCAAAAATCCGTCAGCAATTTAGCATCCTCAATGTCTTGACTTCATGCACGCCTAGTTTGGCGATGATTGAATGAATTGCCTAGGAGTAGTACTTCAAATTCCACAGCAAGCGTTTTCCAAACAACCCATAATAGCCGACTTCCTGTTGGGCTGGCGTAAAACTTGACCAGGGGTAAAATGTTTGGCCCGATGAGATCTATATGTGTACTGAGTTTCATATTAATTCATGCAAGCGTGTTGAATATATGGACCAAATTGTCGGACCCCGTTCAAGGGGGCGCTGTTGAGCCCCCCTGCCACGCCCGGGTACCAGCTTCAGCCCGGCCCTGATGGCCGTGGGTTCTGACCTGTGTGCAAAATTTCAAAAGTTTTTGAGCACGTTAAGAGTCCCAAAATCCCCTGAAACCTTGAAATGCATTAAAATCAATAGACAAATCCCTCACACACAGAGACGGAAAGAGAGGGAGAGAAAATTCTCAGAAACATCCACATTCAAACTAAAATATCTGACTCCCTCTTGGTCTGAGCTAATGACAGTAAATTAGAAAGTTGTCCGGCTTGATCTGAACAATATGCGTACCGAGTTTTATGATTGTAGGTAAAACTATAGAACTAACACCCCCACTTTTGTCAAAAGGTGGCGCTACTGAGCCCCTGCACCACGCCCGTTTCTGAAACTTTGCACATGTCTACTGGCTAATAAATGTGATGTGTCTGTCGAGTTTCATGTTATTTCAAGTATGTTAAGAGTCTCAAAAGCATCAACAAAGAATATTAAAGTTTGATGCGTTGCCACGGCAACAGTATCTAATATATCAATAATCCTTTCACAGGTCTACATCTGCCGTGTATTTACATTATACAGATGAAGTTTGAAGCAAATCGGGTTAAAATAAGAGGGTGATTTCAAAGCATTTTGAAAGTGACACACTTCCTGCTGCCAGTTGGTGGCGCTATAACTTTGACTCACAATAGTCACATCCATGTGATCGGCCTCTTAAAGCGAACACACTGGTGAAGTTTCGTTAAGATCAGCTAATGTATGCTGAAGTTATAACACACTTCCTGTTTCACGTTTCTCGCCATAAATTCGTTTCCTCGCCACGGCCAAACCGTTCGAGATATCAAAAATCCCCTGGCAATTTTTCATCCTCAATGTCTTGACTTCATGCTGACCGAGTTTCGTGGCATTTCTTTGAATTCTCTAGGAGAAGTACTTTAAATTCCATTGCATGCGTTTAACAAACAACCCTAAATAGCCGACTTCCTGTTGGGATGGGGTAAAAAGTAAGAGCATGAAGTATATATGAACCGATGAGATCTATATGTGTACCGAGTTTCATATTATTACATGCAAGTGTGTTTGATTTATGGACCAAGTTTTCGGACCCCGTTCCAGGGGGCGCTGTCGAGCCCCCCTGCCACGCCCGGGTACCATCTTCAGCCCGGCCCTGATGGCCGCGGGTTCTGACCTGTGTGCAAAGTTTCAAGAGTTTTCGAGCACGTTAAGGGCCCCAAAAGTGCCCGAATAGTCGTAAGAAAAATATAGAAAATGAGTTTCCAAACAACCCATAATAACCGACTTCCTGTTGGGCTGACGTAAAACTTAGAGCACGAAAGTTGTTTGGCCCGATGAGATCTATAAGTGTACCGAGTTTCAGATTATTACATGCAAGCGTGTTTGATATATGGACAAGTGTTCAAACCCCGTTCCAGGGGGCGCTGTCGAGCCCCCCTGCCACGCCCGGGTACCAGCTTCAGCCCGGCCCTGATGGCCGCGGGTTCTGACCCGTGTGCAAAGTTTCAAGCGTTTTTGAGCACGTTAAGGCCCCCAAAAGTGCCCAAAAGGTAGTAAAATAATAATAATAATAATAATAATAATAAATATAGCTGCGAGCAGCGATTACGGGCCCAAGCCGGTGGCACCGCAACCCCGGTGCCTTTAGTTACCTAAAGGCACCGGAGTGGCGGTGCCGCCGGCTTTGGCCCTTCATCGCTGCTCGCAGCTATATTCATATATATATATATATATATATATATATATATATATAAACAAGCCGGTGGCACCGCCACCCCCGGTGCCTTTATATATATATATATATATATGTCTACATTGTTCAATCACGCCTCACACACACACACACACTTTTGCAGAGCCCACACCAATGCAAGCTCTATAGCACACATCTTCTCAAAGGTCAAAGCGGAGTTACGATATTGCCCGTCATGCACAGTAACCGTAAAGGCACCGGGGTGGCGGTGCCACCGGCTTGTTTATATATATATATATATATATATCGTATTATTCTAACTTGTAAAAAACTATTAACTTTTGTTAATATTCAACCATTTCACAACTAACTTTTTTCCATAGATCAAACACAACATAATTATATGGTGGACTGAAACAAAAATTATTAATTAAATAAAATTATTGTTTTCCTCTGAAATAGCAAAAGCATCACACACTAGCTGTACCTGCTCTAAATAAAAAAGAGTAATTCAATAAAAATACAAAATCGAACTAAATAAAATAAATTATTACAAAAACAAAATCAAACCAAAGAAAATATATCTTCGAAAAAAAAAGCGAGTGTCATGAGGAAAGGCGCCTCAGGAATCGTCAGGATTAACTCCATGTGTAAGGAATTTTGATTGATTTTATTTGTCACTTGAAAATTATTGTTAAATGTGTGCCTGCATAACTTTAATAAGATTTATTTTCTTTTCTTTGATTTGATTTTGTTTTATATAATTTATTTATTTCGATTTTGTATTTTTATTTAAATACTATTATTTATTTAGAGCAGGTACAGCTAAGTGTGCGATGCTTTTGCTATTTCAGAGGGAAAAAAACACATTTTATTTCAAAAAGGCTTTTCAATTAAATAAAATGTTCAAGCTTTGTTTTCGTTTTATTATTTTGTTTGTTTTAAGCTTTGTTTAATTTATATTGTTAATCATCTGACACAAAACAAATGCATAAAGTATCATTTTAACTTTTAAAAAACTATTAACATTTGTTAATAGTACATTGCCTGTCTTTTGTTAATAGGACAAAACATAGTTATTATATTTTATAATATTTTATAAATATATAAAATAAACATTTGTAATGAAATCGTTCAAAAAAATGATATTAGCATTGTTTTAAACTTTGAAACAGAAGTAGCGCAATGCCTGGCCACTCCCGCGCCGCCTCCTTTTCACAATCCGAGGGAACCATCTCCGGAATATTAACCTCACTCCTAGAAGTCCAATTCTCATTATTCATGCCTCTTACCTGGGATTGATTGCACACACACACACACACACACACACACACGCACGCACGCACTCACACGCACACACACACACACACACACACACACGTGTCAAGTCACTTACATTTTAGATGCAATATTGACTGTTCTTCTGTTTCAGCAGCGAAAATAGTTAAACAAAGATCACAGCAGAACCATTGCATCTCACAGCAACGTGTTTTCTCATTACTGAATGATTCAGCATTTTGAACAAATTGGTTGACTCAAAGATTCAATGACCAATCCATAAACATCTGTCTCATTCATGAATGACTCAGTCGTTCAAACGAATCGTTTGAACGAATGAATCAATGACCCGCTCATTAAGACGGTCGCCTGGCGACACCTAGTGACGGTTTAGTGTTATTTGATTATACACTCAAAATATTCCACAACAAATCCTTTAAATTTAATGATATTCAGAACAGAACACAAATAAAAAAATAACTATAATAAAGCCAAAACGAAATAATTTAAAACAAAAGTAAAAGTAAGTGGTGTTAGGCTCACGTAAATCTCTCTTTAGAATCTAAATGTTGCAACATTTGCGATGTATTTGGATGCTAAACTATTCTTTATTACAGGCTTTGTACTTCACTCACGTTCCAATATCGACGGAAAAAATCATCCTCTTCACTTGTGCAAAAATGTGCTTGGAAAAATCACAGTGGAGCGGTGCTTACTGTGAATGATACAAATTGTACTACTGACTATTTCAACATAGCAGTGTAATTTGTATATGTTAGGTTGAATGTTTTATTATTGTGTGTGTGTGTGTGTGTGTGTTTGTGTGTGTGTGTGTGTGTGTGTGTGTGTGTGTGTGTGTGTGTGTGTGTGTGTGTCAGTGTGTGTGTGGGGGTCTGGGTGGCTCAGCGCGATTGAACAGTGAAACATACTCCGTCATTTTCTTCATACAGGACATCATTCAAACGTCAAAGTGTTTACTTATATTTGTGTACACTCGCAATTAAACACAACATTGTGTTTTTGTTAAATAAATTAAAGTAATACGTCCCCCGAAATGGCGCTAATTTTAAAATGAAACTAAAATGCTCACGGCTGCACGGGCATTCATAACTCTGCGCGCCCACGATGAGGGACGAGCAGAACAGAGCGAACGTTGTTTAGTTCATTCCTACTTCCATAGGAATTAATTGAAAAAGCTCACTCTACTCTGCACCATTATTAATGAATTGTGCAGACGTCCTTATTTTACTTTCGCTTTTTACCTGATTTTGAACACAAGAGGGCAGTATAACACTATGTATGATTTGGAAAAAAATTTTTTTTGACTAAACAACCATTCTGGCTGTTTTTAAACTTAAACATTATTCTCTAATTGCTCTCACCATGCCCGTTTCTGAAACTCTGCACATGTCTACTGTCTAATAAATGTGATGTGTCTGTCGGGTTTCATGCAATTTCAAGTATGTTAAGAGTCTCAAAAGCATCAACAAAGAATAATAAAGTTTGATGCGTTGCCACGGCAACAGTATCTAAGATATCAATAATCCTTTCTCAGGTCTACATCTGCCGTGTGTCTACATTATACACATAAAGTTTGAAGCAAATTGGGTAAAAATAAGAGGGTGATTTCAAAGCCTTTAGGAAGTGACACACTTCCTGCTGCCAGTTGGTGGCGCTATAACTTTGACTCACAATAGTCACATCCATGTGATCGGACTCTTACAGCGAACACACTGCTGAAGTTTCATCAAGATCAGTTAATGTATGCAGAAGTTATAACACACTTCCTGTTTCCTTTATTCGCCATAAATTCGTTTCCTCGCCACAGCCAAACCGTTCGAGATATCAAAAATCCCCTGGCAACTTTTCATCCTCAATGTCTTGACTTCATGCTGACCGAGTTTCGTGGCGATTGGTTGAATTCTCTAGGAGGAGTATATCGAATTCCAGGGGCATACGCTTCCAAACAAACCATAATAGCCGACTTCCTGTTGGGCTGGGGTAAAAAGTAAAAGTACAAAGGATATATGAATCGATGAGATCTATATGTGTACCGAGTTTCATATTATTACATTCAAGCGTGTTTGATTTATGGACCAAGTTTTCGGACCCCGTTCCAGGGGGCACTGTCGAGCCCCCCTGCCACGCCCGGGTACCAGCTTCAGCCCGGCCCTGATGGCCACGGGTTCTGACCCGTGTGCAAAGTTTCAAGAGTTTTTGAGCACGTTAAGGGCCCCCAAAGTGCGCTGAGAGTCTCAAAAGTATCCAAAAAGAATATTAAAGTTTGATGCGTTGTCACGGCAACAGCATCTAAGATATCAACAATCCTTTCACAGGTCTAAATCTGGCGTGTGTCTACATTATACACATCAAGTTTGAAGCAAATCGGGTAAAGCCTGTTTGATTTATGGACCAAGTTTTCGGACCCCATTCCAGGGGGCGCTGTCGAGCCCCCCTGCCACGCCCGGGTACCAGCTTCAGCCCGGCCCTGATGGCCGCGGTTTCTGACCCGTGTGCAAAGTTTCAAGAGTTTTTGAGCACGTTAAGGGCCCCAAAAGTGCGCTAAGAATCTCAAAAGTATCCAAAAAGAATATTAAAGTTTGATGCGTTGTCACGGCAACAGCATCTAAGATATCAACAATCCTTTCACAGGTCTACATCTGGCTTGTGTCTACATTATACACATCAAGTTTGAAGCAAATAGGGTAAAGCGTGTTGGATATATGGACCAAATTGTCTGACCCGTTCAAGGGGGCGCTGTCGAGCCCCCCTGCCACGCCCGGGTACCAGCTTCAGCCTGGCCCTGATGGCCGCGGGTTTTGTCCCGTGTGCAAAGTTTCAAGAGTTTTCGAGCACGTTAAGAACCCCAAAAGTGCCCGAAAGCATAAAAAAGCATGAAAAAGCTTAAAAAAAGGAATATTAATGTTTGATGCATTGCCATGGCAACAGTATCTAAGATATCAATAATCCTTTCACAGGTCTACATCTGGCGTGTGTCTACATTATGCACATGAAGTTTGAAGCAAATCGGGTAAAAATAAGAGGGTGATTTAAAAGCATTTTGAAAGTGACACACTTCCTGCTTCCAGTTGGTGGCGCTATAACTTTGACTCACAATAGTCACATCCATGTGATCGGGCTCTTACAACGAACACACTGCTGAAGTTTCATCAAGATTAGTTAATGTATGCAGTAGTTATAACACACTTCCTGTTTCACGTTTCTCGCCATAATTTCGTTTACTCGCCACGGCCAAACCGTTCGAGATATCAAAAATCCCCTGGCAATTTTTCATCCTCAGTGTCTTGACTTCATGCTGACCGAGTTTCGTGCCGTGTGTTTGAATTCTCTAGGAGGAGTATTTCACATTCCATTGCATGTGTTTTCCAAACAACCCTTAATAGCCGACTTCCTGTTGGGCTGGGGTAAAAAGTAAGAGCATGAAGTATATATGAACCGATGAGATCTATATGTGTACTGAGTTTCATATTATTACATGCAAGCGTGTTTGATTTATGGACCAAGTGTTCAAACCCCGTTCCAGGGGGCGCTGTCGAGCCCCCCTGCCACGCCCGGGTACCAGCTTCAGCCCGGCCCTGATGGCCGCGGGTTCTGAGATGTGTGCAAAGTTTCAAGAGTTTTCGAGCACGTTAAGGCCCCCAAAAGTGCCCAAAAGGTAGTAAAATAATAATAATAATAATAATAAATAATAATCCTAAGGAAAACAATAGGGCCTTCGCCTTTTCAAGGCTTGGGCCCTAATAATAATAATAATAAATAATAATCCTTAGGAAAACAATAGGGCCTTCGCCTTTTCAAGGCTTGGGCCCTAATAATCCTTAGGAAAACAATAGGGCCTTCGCCTTTTCAAGGCTTGGGCCCTAATAATAATAATAAATAATAATCCTTAGGAAAACAATAGGGCCTTCGCCTTTTCAAGGCTTGGGCCCTAATAATCCTAAGGAAAACAATAGGGCCTTCGCCTTTTCAAGGCTTGGGCCCTAATAAATAATAATCCTAAGGAAAACAATAGGGCCTTCGCCTTTTCAAGGCTTGGGCCCTAATAATAATAAATAATAATCCTAAGGAAAACAATAGGGCCTTCGCCTTTTCAAGGCTTGGGCCCTAATAAATAATAATCCTAAGGAAAACAATAGGGCCTTCGCCTTTTCAAGGCTTGGGCCCTAATAAATAATAATCCTAAGGAAAACAATAGGGCCTTCGCCTTTTCAAGGCTTGGGCCCTAATAAATAATAATCCTAAGGAAAACAATAGGGCCTTCGCCTTTTCAAGGCTTGGGCCCTAATAATAAATAATAATCCTAAGGAAAACAATAGGGCCTTCGCCTTTTCAAGGCTTGGGCCCTAATAATAATCCTAAGGAAAACAATAGGGCCTTCGCCTTTTCAAAGCTTGGGCCCTAATAATCCTAAGGAAAACAATAGGGCCTTCGCCTTTTCAAGGCTTGGGCCCTAATAAATAATAATCCTAAGGAAAACAATAGGGCCTTCGCCTTTTCAAGGCTTGGGCCCTAATAAGTCGGAAGAATAATAATAATCCTTAGGAAAACAATAGGGCCTTCGCCTTTTCAAGGCTTGGGCCCTAAATATAGCTGCGAGCAGCGATTGCGGGCCCAAGCCGGTGGCACCGCAACCCCGGTCCCTTTAGTTACCTAAAGGCACCGGAGTGGCGGTTCCGCCGGCTTTGGCCCTTCATCGCTGCTCGCAGCTATATATATATATATATATATATATATATATATATATATATATATATATATATATAAACAAGCCGGTGGCACTGCCACCCCGGTGCCTTTAGGGTTACTGTGCACGACGTGCAAAAACCTAACCCCGCTTTCACTGTCGCCCTACGGTCCCATGGATTTAACGGACACATGAAATAAGTACACAAGACCGAAAATTCATATGAAGTGTACCATTTTGGACAGGGCCTATGATCGTGAATCACAATAGCCACATATATGAGATCATTTAAATTTAGAATCATTTTTAATGTCATAGGACATACATGGGCAATATACGGCCCGGGGGCCGGATCCGGCCCGCATAGTGCTTCAATCCGGCCCCCGCGATGCGATCGCAATTTGGATGAAACACACGCCGAAATAAACATGCGTGACACAAAACAATCTTTAACTTAGGTGGCAAATATGTTTTAGTAATTCTGTGAATTACACTGCGCAAACCAAAATTAATACTACCCACCGGATGAAGGGTTGTCTCTGTCTCCACATAACATAAAATATTCATTTTATTTTATTTTTCGTGTTCGCATTTATGAGGAAAAACAATGTTACGGACGTGTTCTCCGTTACGGACGTGAGCGCTCTAAAAGCGGCACTAAAAGATGCTTTAAAACCTTCACAAAGACATCAAACAGAAAGCACAAAACCTTTCTTTAAAGTGAATTTCGTTTTGTATTAATTGTATCTTAATTTTATGTTTCATCAACCAATTGCCTGTATTTAATAAATAAGAAGTAAATATAGCAGACAATATAGAGATAATCACGAAACATTAATAACGAGATAATCACGCCGGCGCGTGAACTGGAGCTCGTCTCATAAATGAACCGAAACTCAGCATATAAAGTAGCCTACTTGCCTCACATGTCTACTTTTAAACTGAACAATTCAAAACGAAAGAAAACAGACTACAGACTGCTCTCTGCTTATGTAATCCTTATGAAATGTGCATTTCTCTCTGGCGCGTTCACTAGGCTACTGAAGATCGCGAGTCAGCATCGTCAACTTCATCTTAGCCGACAATGACAAAGAAAACACTTATTTATTAATAAACAATTAAAATATCTCCTTGCTATATTTTACATATTCATAATCATTACTTTTGCTGGTTTTGCCAGTCATGTATTCTGCAACGAAATATGTTTTGAAAGTATCCTTCCCAACACTGGAAGTCTGTATGTTAATTAGGGATGGGCATTTTTCAAAAATACTGCATTCGAATATTTGGGCTCATAAAAATTGAATATTCGAATATTCGTTTATTTAAATGACATTTAACAAAAAAGATGTTATTTTTTAAGTTTTTTTTTTTTTTTACGTTTTTGTCACTATTTCTTTTAGTTGAAAACATTAAACATTAGGCCTATGTGTAAACAAAATATAAAAAACAAAAGCATTAATAAAAGAATGCTCAAGCAGCGCCAACGGGAAAAAAACGCCTAATAAAGCGGTTGCACCAGATATCGTACAGAACGTACACACACTCGAGTCAGCATATGATTATCGTGTTTATATTGTTTCATGTTTATATAGAGAAAAACAATATCCACATGCAGGGGCGCATGCATGTGGATGAAAAAAAAAATATGATTTACAATTACTGCTTTGGTTGCATTCTGGTGGAATTATTAATAGTACATTAGATATGACAAAATACCTTCATAGCGGTAAACAGAGTATCTTCAATTGGTACCGAGTGGCATAAGACTTGATAAACGCGCGTTCAAAATGATCACGATAAAAAAGGTGCTCGCGCACAATCGGCCTGGGGACTGGTTTATAGTAGCCTGTATTCGTGTTCGAAGGTGTCATCTCCTCATACGTTCACGAAAAGTACGAAGTACGAACGCAGTGCTTTCCATCTTGAGATTCAGTGGGGGGCGCGCTCTGGACAGCTATATAGTGTCTTATTATTCTACATAATTGAATTTATTGATCAAATTTACAAATTAAAAATGAAAGATCAAGCATACATTTAATAAGACTAGACTAGGGGTGCCGTGCATTACAATATGCAGATTTAAATATACCACCGTCAATTTGATGTGTGTGTGTATAATAAAATCATTTAGTCACTACAATTATAACTTGAACGTGTTTGCTTACTAAATTGTGAGCAAAACGAAAGTTGCAGCAAAGATCAGCAACAGGAGTCAAAATTCATTAATCACGAGAGTGAAGAGCTGACTGAAAAAAATGATGACGGAATATTTTGTGTAAAAGTGCCTATTTAAGCGAATCTGTCATTTACTCTTTTGTTGTTGTGTTTTCCCTGAAAACCGGAAGCAATCGCCCCCGATATGGCGCTAATTTTAAAGTGACACTAAAAAGTATGCGGCTGCACTGACATTCATAACGGTGCGCGTCCATGGCGACGAGCAAGCAAAACAGAGCGAACGTTTTTTCATTTCTACTTCCATAGAAATTCATTCGAATTTCATTAATCACGAGTCGAGAGTGAGCGTCTCTCTCTGCTGTGTTATGCTGCATCACACGGGCATTCATAACGCTGCGCGTCCACGACGATGAGCGAGCAGAACAGAGTGAACGTTTTTTAGTTCATTCCTACTTCCATAGGAATTCCCTCGAGCGCTCTGCACACGCCACCATTATCAATGTCCGTGTGGACGTCCGCGATCGAACAGTGGAAACATGGGCTACTCCGTCATTTTATTCAAGAAGATCATTCAAACTGCAAAGTGTTTACTTATTTTTGGATACTCGCAATCAAACACAACATTGTGATTTTGTAAAATACATTCAAGAAATCCGCCCCCGAAATGGGGCTTCTTTTAAAATGAAACGAAAATGCTCACAGCTGCACGTCTTGTGGAGACGTCCGTTACTTTCGCTTTCAAGTTAGCGATTTTAAAGCCCCCAGCGGAGTCACGGTGGGAAAATATTCCCATAGTAGGCTAGCATCCCTACAATTTAATACAATTGGCCTACCTGATTTTGAACACAAGAGGGCAGTAAAGCACTATGAATGATTTTTATTTTTTTGGCTAAACAACCATTCTGGCTGTTTTTAAACTTAAACATAAATCTTAAATTGAAAAAAAGGAATACAATGGGTTTAGTTCTAATATTAGTATAATTTTATAGAAAAATAAATGGTGTATAATTACATTTTAGAAAGATATGAGACATTTCCTGATTCTTTTTTTGACATAATCCCTCGCAATAGCAAAACCGTTTGAGATATTCAATATCCGTTCACAATTTAGCATCTTTAATGTATTTTCATCAAGTTGAAAAAGTTTTGTAACTGTAGATGAAACTAACCCCCCCCCCCCCCCCCACACACACACTTTTTTCACAAAAGGTGGCGCTACTGAGCCCCTGCACCACGCCCGTTTCTGAAACTTTGCACATGTCTACTGGCTAATAAATGTGATCTGTCTGTCAAGTTTCATGCAATTTTAAGCAATTTCAGGCATGCTAAGAGTCTCAAAAGCATCCAAAAAGAATATTAAAGTTTGATGCGTTGCCATGGCAACAGTATCTAAGATATCAATAATCCTTTCACAGGTCTACATCTGCCGTGTATTTACATTATACACATCAAGTTTGAAGCAAATCGGGTAAAAATAAGAGGGTGATTTCAAAGTATTTTGAAAGTGACACACTTCCTGCTGCCAGTTGGTGGCGCTATAACTTTGACTCACAATAGTCACATCCATGTGATCGGCCTCTTACAGCGAACACACTGTTGAAGTTTCATCAAGATCAGTTAATGTATGCAGAAGTTATAACACACTTCCTGTTTCCATTATTCGCCATAAATTCGTTTCCTCGTCACGGCCAAACCGTTCGAGATATCAGAAATCCCCTGGCAATTTTTCATCCTCAATGTCTTGACATCATGCTGACCGAGTTTCGTTGCGATTGGTTGAATTCTCTAGGAGGAGTATATCGAATTCCAGGGGCATACGCTTCCAAACAAACCATAATAGCCGACTTCCTGTTGGGCTGGGGTAAAAAGTAAAAGTACAAAGGATATATAAACCGATGAGATCTATATGTGTACCGAGTTTCATATTATTACATGCAAGCGTGTTTGATTTATGGACCAAGTTTTCGGTCCTCGTTCCAGGGGGCGCTGTCGAGCCCCCCTGCCACGCCCGGGTACCAGCTTCAGCCCGGCCCTGATGGCCGCGGGTTCTGACCTGTGTGCAAAGTTTCAAGAGTTTTCGTGCAGGTTAAGAGCCCCAAAAGTGCCCGGATAGTCGTTAGAATAATAATAATAATAATAATAAATATAGCTGCGAGCAGCGATTACGGGCCCAAGCCGGTGGCACCGCAACCCCGGTGCCTTTAGTTACCTAAAGGCAACGGAGTGGCGGTGCCGCCGGCTTTGGCCCTTCATCGCTGCTCGCAGCTATATTTATATATATATATATATATATATATATATATATATATATATATATATATATATATATATATATATATATATATATAAACAAGCCGGTGGCACCGCCACCCCGGTGCCTTTAGGGTTACTGTGCGTGATGGGTAATAACGTAACCCCGCTTTGACCTTTGAGAAGATGTGTGCTGTAGAGCTTGCATCAGTGTGGGCTCTGCAAAAGTGTGCATTGAGGGCACATATCAACCACAAAGTATGCGTGAGCAACCTTCTGAAACCTAAAATGAAAAATGAGACACCCTACGGTCTCATGGACTTAATGGACACATGAAATAAGTACACAAGTTTGAAAGTTATATGAAGTGTGCCAAGACAGAATATTTGCCTGATCTGATTAGAAAAATAGTTTTTGTGTGTGTGTGTGTGTGTGTGAGGCGTGATTGAACAATGTAGACATAAAAACATACTCCGTCCTTTTGTTCATACAGGACATTATTCAAACTACAAAGTGTTTACTTATATTTGTGTACAATCGCAATAAAACACAACATTGTGCTTTTGTCAAACTGTAAACTACAACTGTCACCCAACCAAAATCTCTTACACACACACACACACACACACACACACATAGTTTAAAAGCAAAAAAATCTTTTGGACATTCATCATATTGCATTGGTTTTCATTTCTTGTTCTCGAACAGAGCCCTAATCTGTTTATTTTTTCAGTTACACATTCTACATTGATTAAAAAAGAAAAATCAAATGTGTTTTTATTTTATACATAAATAAATAATCTATCATTCAGATGAGAGTAAAGTTAGTGTTAGTTCAAATTTTAAGGAAAACAAAAATATGATCTGAAATATCGCACATTCATTTAAAATTCATTCAGGTTCAATTACCAAACATACAAATCTCAATGTAATTTAAAGCAAACAATACATTTAAAATATATGGGTTATATGCAATTTTTTTATATATAAAAAGATATATATCCAAAAATACAAAGCCTAAACTTTAACAAGGGTTAAACAATCACTGTAACAGACACAATCACACACACACACACACACACACACACACGTCAAATCACTTACATTTTAGATGCAATATTGACTTTTTTTCTGTTTCAGCAGCGAAAATAGTTCAACAAAGATCACAGCAGAACCATCGAGCATCTCACAGCAACGCGTTCTCATTACTGAATGATTCAGCATTTTGAACGAATCGGTTGACTCAAAGATTCAACGACCAATCCATAATCTGTCTCATTCATGAATGACTCAGCCGTTCGAACGAATCGTTTGAACGAATGAATCAATGACTCGCTCATTAAGACGGTCGCCTGGCGACACCTAATGACGGTTTAGTGATATGTTTAAAAGTATCATTCTTTCCAGCGATTGTTAATTAACTCATATTTGAAACATAAGCTATATATATATATATAATATATATATATATATATATATATATATATATATATACACACATATATATACACAAAAATAAAATAAACACATTTGAAGCGTGTTTGCTTACTAAATTGTGAGCTGAACGAAAGTTGCAGCAAATATCAGCAACAGGAGTCAAATTTCATTAATCACGAGAGTGAAGAGCTGACTGAAAAGATGATGACGGAATAGGCTATTTTATGTAAAAGCGCCTATTTAAGCGAATCTATCATTATACTCTTTTGTTGTTGTGTTTTCCGTGAAAAATAATAGACTATTGAACTCACAATTCAAGCAATCGGCCCCCGATATTGCACTAATTTTAAAGTGACACTAAAAAGTATGCGGCTGCACTGGCATTCATAACGGTGCGCGTCCACGGCGATGAGCGAGCAGAACAGAGCGAACGTTTTTTAGTTCATTCCTACTTCCATAGGAATTCTCTCGAGCGCTCTGCACGCGCCACCATTATCAATGTCCGTGTGGACGTCCGCGATCGAACAGTGGAAACATTGGCTACTCCGTCATTTTATTCAAGAAGATCATTCAAACTGCAAAGTGTTTACTTATTTTTGGATACTCGCAATCAAACACAACATTGTGATTTTGTAAAATACATTCAAGAAATCCGCCCCCGAAATGGGGCTTCTTTTAAAATGAAACGAAAATGCTCACAGCTGCACGGCTTGTGGAGACGTCCGTTACTTTCGCTTTCAAGTTAGCGATTTTAAAGCCCCCAGCGGAGTCACGGTGGGAAAATATTCCCATAGTAGCATCAATTGGCCTACCTGATTTTGAACACAAGAGGGCAGTAAAGCACTATGAATGATTTTTATTTTTTTTAGTTTTTTGGCTAAACAACCATTCTGGCTGTTTTTAAACTTAAACATAAATCTAAAATTGAAAAAAAGGAATACAATGGGCTTAGTTCTAATATTAGTATAATTTTCTAGAAAAATAAATGGTGTATAATTACATTTTAGAAAGATATGAGACATTTCCTGATTCTTTTTTTGACATAATCCCTCGCCATAGCAAAACCGTTTGAGATATTCAATATCCGTTCACAATTTAGCATCTTTAATGTATTTTCTTCAAGTTGATAAAAAATTTTGTAACTGTAGATGAAACTAACCCCCAGCACACACTTTTGTCACAAAAGGTGGCTCTACTGAGCCCCTGCACCACGCCCGTTTCTGAAACTTTGCACATGTCTACTGGCTAATAAATGTGATCTGTCTGTCAAGTTTCATGCAATTTTAAGCAATTTCAGGCATGCTAAGAGTCTCAAAAGCATCCAAAAAGAATATTAAAGTTTGATGCGTTGCCATGGCAACAGTATCTAAGATATCAATAATCCTTTCACAGGTCTACATCTGCCGTGTATTTACATTATACACATCAAGTTTGAAGCAAATCGGGTAAAAATAAGAGGGTGATTTCAAAGTATTTTGAAAGTGACACACTTCCTGCTGCCAGTTGGTGGCGCTATAACTTTGACTCACAATAGTCACATCCATGTGATCGGCCTCTTACAGCGAACACACTGTTGAAGTTTCATCAAGATCAGTTAATGTATGCAGAAGTTATAACACACTTCCTGTTTCCATTATTCGCCATAAATTCGTTTCCTCGTCACGGCCAAACCGTTCGAGATATCAGAAATCCCCTGGCAATTTTTCATCCTCAATGTCTTGACATCATGCTGACCGAGTTTCGTTGCGATTGGTTGAATTTTCTAGGAGGAGTATATCGAATTCCAGGGGCATACGCTTCCAAACAAACCATAATAGCCGACTTCCTGTTGGGCTGGGGTAAAAAGTAAAAGTACAAAGGATATATAAACCGATGAAATCTATATGTATACCGAGTTTCATATTATTACATGCAAGCGTGTTTGATTTATGGACCAAGTTTTCGGACCTCGTTCCAGGGGGCGCTGTCGAGCCCCCCTGCCACGCCCGGGTACCAGCTTCAGCCCGGCCCTGATGGCCGCGGGTTGTGACCTGTGTGCAAAGTTTCAAGTGTTTTCGTGCACGTTAAGAGCCCCAAAAGTGCCCGGATAGTCGTTAGAATAATAATAATAATAATAATAATAATAAATATAGCTGCGAGCAGCGAATGCGGGCCCAAGCCGGTGGCACCGCAACCCCGGTGCCTTTAGTTACCTAAAGGCACCGGAGTGGCGGTTCCGCCGGCTTTGGCCCTTCATCGCTGCTCGCAGCTATATTTATATATATATATATATATATATATATATATATATATATATATATATATATAAAAAAGCCGGTGGCACTGCCACCCCGGTGCCTTTAGGGTTACTGTGCACGACGTGCAAACACGTAACCCCGCTTTCACTGTCGCCCTACGGTCCCATGGATTTAACGGACACATGAAATAAGTACACAAGACCGAAAATTCATATGAAGTGTACCATTTTGGACAGGGCCTATGATCGTGAATCACAATAGCCACATATATGAGATCATTTAAATTTAGAATCATTTTTAATGTCATAGGGCCGGATCCGGCCCGCATAGTGCTTCAATCCGGCCCCCGCGATGCGATCGCAATTTGGATGAAACACACGCCGAAATAAACATGCGTGACACAAAACAATCTTTAACTTAGGTGGCAAATATGTTTTAGTAATTCTGTGAATTACACTGCGCAAACCAAAATTAATACTACCCACCGGATGAAGGGTTGTCTCTGTCTCCACATAACATAAAATATTCATTTTATTTTATTTTTCGTGTTCGCATTTATGAGGAAAAACAATGTTACGGACGTGTTCTCCGTTACGGACGTGAGCGCTCTGAAAGCGGCACTAAAAGATGCTTTAAAACTTTCACAAAGACATCAAACAGAAAGCACAAAACCTTTCTTTAAAGTGAATTTCGTTTTGTATTAATTGTATCTTAATTTTAATCAATGTTTCATCAACCAATTGCCTGTATTTAATAAATAAGAAGTAAATATAGCAGACAATATAGAGATAATCACGAAAAATTAATAACGAGATAATCACGCCGGCGCGTGAACTGGAGCTCGTCTCATAAATGAACCGAAACTCAGCATATAAAGTAGCCTACTTGACTCACATGTCAAGTTTTAAACTGAACAATTCAAAACGAAAGAAAACAGACTACAGACTTCTCTCTGCTTATGTAATCCTTATGAAATGTGCATTTCTCTCTGGCGCGTTCACTAGGCTACTGAAGATCGCGAGTCAGCATCGTCAACTTCATCTTAGCCGACAATGACAAAGAAAACACTTATTTATTAATAAACAATTAAAATATCTCCTTGCTATATTTTACATATTCATAATCATTACTTTTGCTGGTTTTGCCAGTCATGTATTCTGCAACGAAATATGTTTTGAAAGTATCCTTCCCAACACTGGAAGTCTGTATGTTAATTAGGGATGGGCATTTTTCAAAAATATTGCATTCGAATATTTGGGCTCATAAAAATCGAATATTCGTTTATTTAAATGACATTTAACGAAAAAGATGTTATTTTTATTTTTTTTTTTTTTTTTTTTTTTTTTACGTTTTTGTCACCATTTCTTTTAGTTGAAAACATTAAACATTAGGCCTATGTGTAAACAAAAAATATAAAAAACAAAAGCATTAATAAAAGAATGCTCAAGCAGCGCGAACGGAAAAAAACGCCTAATAAAGCGGTTGCGCCAGATATCGTACAGAACATACACACACTCGAGTCAGCATATGATTATCGTGTTTATATTGTTTCACGTTTATATAGAGAAAAACAATATCCACATGCAGGGGCGCCGCCAGCAATTTATGATCGAGTGAGAAAAGGCGCTGCGCTGACAGACGTTTCAGAGACACAAAGATAACGGTGTTCTAAGTTTCTAACAGCACTTTGCGTTTTCTGTTCTTAAACCGGTCTTCCTCAACGAAACTTAAAGGAAGTATATGTCTCAAAATAATTTTGCTATAAGATAAGTTATCATCTAAGCTCGGATCACGCGGGGTCCAGCTGCGCTTACCTGCAGTCGTGAATGCAGTGTTGGTCAGCTGTCTTTCCTCAGTCGACTGTTTGGATTTCATGTGGTTTCTCATTGTGGTGATGATGATATTATAACTCAGATTAATTAATTAATTTGATCAAAAGTAATTCCATTTAGTAAGATCATTTTCAAGTAATTCCAAACTTCGCGAGGCAGACGACAACATTATGTGATCAAATACACACAACTTACCACACACTCCACAGTGCCACCCAGTGCATTTAATTATAATTGCGAGTTAGTGCTTGGGATTTATCATGGATTCACTGCATTTACGGCCAGCAAAGCAACGTAGTAAAATTCAATAGTATTTTATTTTACTAATAATAATTACAGATCGAAAATTCGAATATTCGTGCACATCCCTAATGTTAATGTAACCTGCACACATACATTTGCAGTTTTGTTAATAGCTTTCCATCTTGAATAGTTACAGCTGGTATGAATGACATGAACAATGTGCAGGGTAGTGTAGGAAAGTAAATCAAGTTATTGTAACCTTAGAGTGGCCTAGGTCAGACTGGCCTATAGCAAAAATAAATATCAGGCCTTGAAATAGGCTGGCAAAGTCAAAGTAACTGTAGAGTAGCCTTATACATATTTGCATTGAATTAATTTGTACCATTTAATCATGTAACTGTTTAATTGCAATTGTCCAAAGTGTGGCCCTCCGTTTACTTTGCCAAAGTAACTGTGGCCCTCAGACTAAAACTGTTGCCCACCCCTGTCATAGGATGTCATAAGTCAATCTGTTTTGCAGCACTTAAATGTGTAAATCCAGAAGCCCAGTATTTATCTGGAGGTCTTTGCCCTTTGCCTGTCAACCTGGTTTGTCTCTGCCTTTTCTGTTCTGCCCTGTTTGCCATTGCTCACCCTGCCTGTCTTGACCTTTCTTAATAAAAAGCTGCAAATGGACCCCCCTGGCCTGACCTTGCCTCGTTACAACACATATGCTGCATCTGCTCACCATCTGCCGAACGGCTCTGGTAGTTCCGCTTCAGCACTGATGATGTTGTAGGAATAGTGTGCTCTGGTTGGTCTGGATTATTCGAGATTTTTTATTTTATACAGAAATAAGTTATTTATAATTTAGATGAGAATAAAGTTAGTGTTGATTAAAATGATGGAAAACAAATATATTGATCTGAAATATAGCACATAAATTTTAAATTAATTTATGTTAAATTACCAAACATACAATCTTAATTTAATTTAAAGCAAACAATACATTTAAATACATTTAAATTATGACTAGTCAGAATGGCGTTGTAGATATCTCAAACTGAAGTTAGGGATAGTCGTAATTTAATTGTAGATATCTATTATCAAGTTATAGATATCTTGAAATTCATTTTGATTAGAGATATCTGAAATTTGATATCTGTAACTTTCATTTTATTGGGTTAGCTATGCGAACTGTGATTGGCTCATCTCGTTTGGGGGCGTGGCTTAGCCATAGGTCAATTACGTTACAGATATCTTAAATGATAATACAAACTATCCAAAATATAATTACGACTTGTCAGAAAGACGTTGTTGATATCTACAATGTTAATTCCGGATAGTCAAACTTAGCTTTCAAATGTTAAAAGGGCTTGCCATACAGAGCTCAGAGAGAGACTCACCATATTCAACCAAAATTATCTGACTTCCCGTTGGTCGTTGCTAATTACGGTAAATTAGAAAGTTATCCGGCTCGAAGAGTACAATATACATATCGAGTTTTGTTACTGTAGATAAAACTAACCACCCCACTTTAGTCAAAAGCATTTAGAAAGTGACACACTTCCTGCTGCCAGTTGGTGGCGCTATAACTTTGACTCACAATAGTCACATCCATGTGATCGGCCTCTTACAGCGAACACACTGCTGAAGTTTCATCAAGATCAGTTAATGTATGTAGAAGTTATAACACACTTCCTGTTTCCATTATTCACCATAAATTCGTTTCCTCGCCACGGCCAAATATCTTAAATGATAATACAAACTATCCAAAATATAATTACGACTTGTCAGAAAGACGTTGTTGATATCAACAATGTTAATTCCGGATAGTCAAACTTAGCTTTTAAATGTTAAAAGGGCTTGCCATACAGAGCTCAGAGAGAGGCTCACCATATTCAAACCAAAATATCTGACTTCCTTTTGGTCGTTGCTAATTACGGTAAATTAGAAAGTTGTCCGGCTTGAAGAGCACAATATACATATCGAGTTTTGTTACTGTAGATAAAACTAACCCCCCCACTTTTGTCAAAAGCATTTAGAAAGTGACACATTTCCTGCTGCCAGTTGGTGGCGCTATAACTTTGACTCACAATAGTCACATCCATGTGAGTGGCCTCTTACAGCGAAAACACTGCTGAAGTTTCATCAAGATCAGTTAATGTATGTAGAAGTTATAACACACTTCCTGTTTCCATTATTCACCATAAATTCGTTTCCTCGCCACGGCCAAACCGTTCGAGATATCAAAAATCCCCTGGCAATTTTTCATCCTCAATGTCTTGACTTCATGCACACAGAGTTTGGAGACGAACGGGGGAATTCCCTAGGAGAAGTGTTTCAAATTCCTGAGCATGCGTTTCCAAACAACCCTAAATAGCCGACTTCCTGTTGGGCTGGCGTAAAACTTAGAGCACGAAAGTTGTTCGGCCCGATGAGATATATAAGTGTAGCGAGTTTCAGATTATTACATGCAAGCGTGTTTAATATATGGACAAGTGTTCAAATCCCGTTCCAGGTGGCGCTGTCGAGCCCCCCTGCCACGCCCGGGTACCAGCTTCAGCCCGGCCCTGATGGCCGCGGGTTCTGACCCGTGTGCAAAGTTTCAAGAGTTTTTGAGCACGTTAAGGCCCCCAAAAGTGCCCAAAAGGTAGTAAAATAATAATAAATATAGCTGCGAGCAGCGATTACGGGCCCAAGCCGGTGGCACCGCAACCCCGGTGCCTATATATATATATATATATAAACAAGCCGGTGGCACCGCCACCCCGGTGCCTTTAGGGTTACTGTGCGTGACGGGCAATAACGTAACCCCGCTTTGACCTTTGAGAAGATGTGTGCTGTAGAGCTTGCATCAGTGTGGGCTCTGCAAAAGTGTGCATTGAGGGCACATATCAACCACAAAGTATGCGTGAGCAACCTTCTGAAACCTAAAATGAAAAATGAGACACCCTACGGTCTCATGGACTTAATGGACACATGAAATAAGTACACAAGTTTGAAAGTTATATGAAGTGTGCCAAGACAGAATATTTGCCTGATCTGATTAGAAAAATAGTTTTTGTGTGTGTGTGTGAGGCGTGATTGAACAATGTAGACATAAAAACATACTCCATCCTTTTGTTCATACAGGACATTATTCAAACTACAAAGTGTTTACTTATATTTGTGTACAATCGCAATAAAACACAACATTGTGCTTTTGTCAAACTGTAAACTACAACTGTCACCCAACCAAAATCTCTTACACACACACACACACACACACACACACACACACACACACACACACACACAGTTTAAAAGCAAAAAAATCTTTTGGACATTCATCATATTGCATTGGTTTTCATTTCTTGTTCTCGAACAGAGCCCTAATCTGTTTATTTTTTCAGTTACACATTCTACATTGATTAAAAAAGAAAAATCAAATGTGTTTTTATTTTATACATAAATAAATAATCTATCATTCAGATGAGAGTAAAGTTAGTGTTAGTTCAAATTTTAAGGAAAACAAAAATATGATCTGAAATATCGCACATTCATTTAAAATTCATTCAGGTTCAATTACCAAACATACAAATCTCAATGTAATTTAAAGCAAACAATACATTTAAAATATATGGGTTGTATGCAATTTTTTTATATATAAAAAGATATATATCCAAAAATACAAAGCCTAAACTTTAACAAGGGTTAAACAATCACTGTAACAGACACAATCACACACACACACACACACACACACACACACACACACACACACACACACACACACACACACACACACGTCAAATCACTTACATTTTAGATGCAATATTGACTTTTTTTCTGTTTCAGCAACGAAAATAGTTCAACAAAGATCACAGCAGAACCATCGAGCATCTCACAGCAACGCGTTCTCATTACTGAATGATTCAGCATTTTGAACGAATCGGTTGACTCAAAGATTCAACGACCAATCCATAATCTGTCTCATTCATGAATGACTCAGCCGTTCGAACGAATCGTTTGAACGAATGAATCAATGACTCGCTCATTAAGACGGTCGCCTGGCGACACCTAATGACGGTTTAGTGATATGTTTAAAAGTATCATTCTTTCCAACGATTGTTAATTAACTCATATTTGAAACATAAGCTATATATAATATATATATATATATATATATATATATATATATATATATATATATATATACACACATATATATACACAAAAATAAAATAAACACATTTGAAGCGTGTTTGCTTACTAAATTGTGAGCTGAACGAAAGTTGCAGCAAATATCAGCAACAGGAGTCAAATTTCATTAATCACGAGAGTGAAGAGCTGACTGAAAAGATGATGACGGAATAGGCTATTTTATGTAAAAGCGCCTATTTAAGCGAATCTATCATTATACTCTTTTGTTGTTGTGTTTTCCGTGAAAAATAATAGACTATTGAACTCACAATTCAAGCACGCGCTCTGCACGCGCCACCATTATCAATGTCCGTGTGGACGTCCGCGATCGAACAGTGGAAACATTGGCTACTCCGTCATTTTATTCAAGAAGATCATTCAAACTGCAAAGTGTTTACTTATTTTTGGATACTCGCAATCAAACACAACATTGTGATTTTGTAAAATACATTCAAGAAATCCGCCCCCGAAATGGGGCTTCTTTTAAAATGAAACAAAAATGCTCACAGCTGCACGTCTTGTGGAGACGTCCGTTACTTTCGCTTTCAAGTTAGCGATTTTAAAGCCCCCAGCGGAGTCACGGTGGGAAAATATTCCCATAGTAGCATCAATTGGCCTACCTGATTTTGAACACAAGAGGGCAGTAAAGCACTATGAATGATTTTTATTTTTTTTATTTTTTTGGCTAAACAACCATTCTGGCTGTTTTTAAACTTAAACATAAATCTTAAATTGAAAAAAAGGAATACAATGGGTTTACTTCTAATATTAGTATAATTTTATAGAAAAATGAATGGTGTATAATTACATTTTAGAAAGATATGAGACATTTCCTGATTCTTTTTTTGACATAATCCCTCGCCATAGCAAAACCGTTTGAGATATTCAATATCCGTTCACAATTTAGCATCTTTAATGTATTTTCATCAAGTTGAAAAAGTTTTGTAACTGTAGATGAAACTAACCCCCCCCCCCCCCACACACACTTTTGTCACAAAAGGTGGCGCTACTGAGCCCCTGCACCACGCCCGTTTCTGAAACTTTGCACATGTCTACTGGCTAATAAATGTGATCTGTCTGTCAAGTTTCATGCAATTTTAAGCAATTTCAGGCATGCTAAGAGTCTCAAAAGCATCCAAAAAGAATATTAAAGTTTGATGCGTTGCCATGGCAACAGTATCTAAGATATCAATAATCCTTTCACAGGTCTACATCTGCCGTGTATTTACATTATACACATCAAGTTTGAAGCAAATCGGGTAAAAATAAGAGGGTGATTTCAAAGTATTTTGAAAGTGACACACTTCCTGCTGCCAGTTGGTGGCGCTATAACTTTGACTCACAATAGTCACATCCATGTGATCGGCCTCTCACAGCGAACACACTGTTGAAGTTTCATCAAGATCAGTTAATGTATGCAGAAGTTATAACACACTTCCTGTTTCCATTATTCGCCATAAATTCGTTTCCTCGTCACGGCCAAACCGTTCGAGATATCAGAAATCCCCTGGCAATTTTTCATCCTCAATGTCTTGACTTCATGCTGACCGAGTTTCGTGGCGATTGGTTGAATTCTCTAGGAGGAGTATATCGAATTCCAGGGGCATACGCTTCCAAACAAACCATTATAGCCGACTTCCTGTTGGGCTGGGGTAAAAAGTAAAAGTACAAAGGATATATGAATCGATGAGATCTATATGTGTACCGAGTTTCATATTATTACATTCAAGCGTGTTTGATTTATGGACCAAGTTTTCGGACCCCGTTCCAGGGGGCACTGTCGAGCCCCCCTGCCACGCCCGGGTACCAGCTTCAGCCCGGCCCTGATGGCCACGGGTTCTGACCCGTGTGCAAAGTTTCAAGAGTTTTTGAGCACGTTAAGGGCCCCCAAAGTGCGCTGAGAGTCTCAAAAGTATCCAAAAAGAATATTAAAGTTTGATGCGTTGTCACGGCAACAGCATCTAAGATATCAACAATCCTTTCACAGGTCTAAATCTGGCGTGTGTCTACATTATACACATCAAGTTTGAAGCAAATCGGGTAAAGCCTGTTTGATTTATGGACCAAGTTTTCGGACCCCATTCCAGGGGGCGCTGTCGAGCCCCCCTGCCACGCCCGGGTACCAGCTTCAGCCCGGCCCTGATGGCCGCGGTTTCTGACCCGTGTGCAAAGTTTCAAGAGTTTTTGAGCATGTTAAGGGCCCCAAAAGTGCGCTAAGAATCTCAAAAGTATCCAAAAAGAATATTAAAGTTTGATGCGTTGTCACGGCAACAGCATCTAAGATATCAACAATCCTTTCACAGGTCTACATCTGGCTTGTGTCTACATTATACACATCAAGTTTGAAGCAAATAGGGTAAAGCGTGTTGGATATATGGACCAAATTGTCTGACCCGTTCAAGGGGGCGCTGTCGAGCCCCCCTGCCACGCCCGGGTACCAGCTTCAGCCTGGCCCTGATGGCCGCGGGTTTTGTCCCGTGTGCAAAGTTTCAAGAGTTTTTGAGCACGTTAAGAACCCCAAAAGTGCCCGAAAGCATAAAAAAGCATGAAAAAGCTTAAAAAAAGGAATATTAATGTTTGATGCATTGCCATGGCAACAGTATCTAAGATATCAATAATCCTTTCACAGGTCTACATCTGGCGTGTGTCTACATTATGCACATGAAGTTTGAAGCAAATCGGGTAAAAATAAGAGGGTGATTTAAAAGCATTTTGAAAGTGACACACTTCCTGCTTCCAGTTGGTGGCGCTATAACTTTGACTCACAATAGTCACATCCATGTGATCGGGCTCTTACAACGAACACACTGCTGAAGTTTCATCGAGATTAGTTAATGTATGCAGTAGTTATAACACACTTCCTGTTTCACGTTTCTCGCCATAATTTCGTTTACTCGCCACGGCCAAACCGTTCGAGATATCAAAAATCCCCTGGCAATTTTTCATCCTCAGTGTCTTGACTTCATGCTGACCGAGTTTCGTGCCGTGTGTTTGAATTCTCTAGGAGGAGTATTTCACATTCCATTGCATGTGTTTTCCAAACAACCCTTAATAGCCGACTTCCTGTTGGGCTGGGGTAAAAAGTAAGAGCATGAAGTATATATGAACCGATGAGATCTATATGTGTACTGAGTTTCATATTATTACATGCAAGCGTGTTTGATTTATGGACCAAGTGTTCAAACCCCGTTCCAGGGGGCGCTGTCGAGCCCCCCTGCCACGCCCGGGTACCAGCTTCAGCCCGGCCCTGATGGCCGCGGGTTCTGAGATGTGTGCAAAGTTTCAAGAGTTTTCGAGCACGTTAAGGCCCCCAAAAGTGCCCAAAAGGTAGTAAAATAATAATAATAATAATAATAATAAATAATAATCCTTAGGAAAACAATAGGGCCTTCGCCTTTTCAAGGCTTGGGCCCTAATAATAATAATAATAATAATAAATATAGCTGCGAGCAGCGATTGCGGGCCCAAGCCGGTGGCACCGCAACCCCGGTGCCTTTAGTTACCTAAAGGTACCGGAGTGGCGGTGCCGCCGGCTTTGGCCCTTCATCACTGCTCGCAGCTATATTTATATATATATATATATATATATATATATATATATATATATATATATATATATATATATATATATATATATATAAACAAGCCGGTAGCACTGCCACCCCGGTTTCTTTAGGGTTACTGTGCACGACGTGCAAAAACGTAACCCCGCTTTCACTGTCGCCCTACGGTCCCATTGATTTAACCCTCTGAGGTCTGAGGTTTTTTTGGGGTCCTTGAGATGTTTTGACATGCCCTGACATTTGTGCTTTTTTCAGTTGCTTATAAACATATTAATGGCACTGGTGTAATTACACTCTATTTAGCACAAACAGGGCTACCATAATATGTTAGCAACATGTTTGTACATGTTTGTATTTTTGAGAGAATATTGTTTATGCATGGTTATTGAAAAAACAAAAAAATAAAGTTTCTGAAATAAGGCCACAAAACACACACTAAATATGTGTCCACAAGAGTTTTGACTAATGGATCTTGTCGCCTAGAGTTTAGGCTTCAAAATGATCTGAAAATCATCCTGTCTAATCATTCACATAAAACAATAGATTGTTTTAAATTGTGAAAAACATTTTTTTGGCAATATGCGGATGGGCGTGAACGGCCCAACCTCTATCATGAATAATTAAGTGGTTCTCACCTGAGCAGACAATGACCCTGCATAATAATGAGCCTTTCATTCAGGGGTGTCACACAAGAAAGAATGCAAGGACAATAAATAAATAAATAAATAAATAAATAAATAAATAAACAAACAAACAAACAAATAAACAAATAAACAAATAAATAAATAAATAAATAAATATATATATATATATATATATATATATATATACAAACAATCAAAATATAAATGAAAGCCAAAAGCACATTTTTAGTCATACCTGGAAACAAATCCTGGTCAAATAGGTTTAATGGGAAATTCTGCAGAATTGGTTCAAAGTTTGAGTTGGAAACATCTTGAAAATAAAATGGTCTTTTTTCATAAATGTCTTATAAAGTATTATTTTTTAAAGTAGGCAATAGATTTTATCATACATATTTCAAAGTTAAGGATTCATTATTTTGATATAGCTTGCATTGGAACAAACACTATAACAGTTGATTAGTTTATTTGTGACAAAACATCCTATATATTTTACATATAAGCAGAAACTGTCTAATTAAAGCTTATTTGATGTCTATTTTATAGTAAAAACTTTATAATCTATCCAAAATTAGTCAACGAAATGTTGTCATTACAGACACTAGTATATCGCGATTAGAAGAAATCTCAGTGGGCTATAGCAATATAGTTTGTATGTGTACATGTAAAAATAACGTTTACTAAAGTACAGTAGGTAGTCAACCAGAATGCCTATTACCGCCGCAGCAAATCCACCGCCGTAAAAATAAACCAGTCGCATTTCAAAGTAGTTCGCGAAATGACCGCCAGGTGGCGCAAAGGGACATTTAGCAAAACGTAAGTGGGGCAATTAACAGTAAGGATGAAATACTACAAGTTATGGTCATTTCCAAATAAGCCTACAACAAACATTTATTTTTAACAAATATTTTTAAATATGCAACATGCACGTTTTAACAAACAATACAATCTGAACCAGCGCTTCTGCTCCTGTATTGAGACATGCAGCGCGTTTCAGTTACAATCCTGGTTCCAGTGGCCTTAATACATTCACGGCTTTTTAAAATGTCACAAAGCGTTTTGAGATGGTTTTGAATGAAATATTGAAGTTTATAATTAGGATATTTTGGCACACCACGCCGAGTGGCGCTATGCATTATTCTAAAATCTGGCTTTATTCTGGCATGTTGAATTAGAGTTTGACAAACGCGGCGGCGCGTTCATTTGAATTTATTTTTCTCATAACAGCTAAGAACTTAATAGGCTAAAGCCTACTCCATAATTGTTGGTCATACAGATAAGATATCATCTTTTAAAACTGTAAAAGGTCTACTTTTATTCATGCAGTAGGCTATAGGCCTACACTCACAGGCTAAAGACAAAACGTTTTCTCGCTCATGTGAGAAAGTTTGGAAAATTCTCAGTGATTAAATTCATAGCCGAGCGGTAGAACTTACGGTTCGACCGTCAAGATGACCCGGGTTCGAAACCCGATCAAACATGGTCTACTGGAAATTTTATATTCATTAATGCAGAGAGATTTGTCTAGCTCTAAAACTCTGTTACACCATACAGTTTTTTGCTTATATTTATCAAATAAAGTTACCATGCATTTCCATTTTACACTAAGGAACAAATCCAACAGAACGACTTTGCATCTGTATAATAATAGGCTACCAATCGTAATTTCAAAAGCAGTTCTGTTAAAAAATAATAATTTTATATATAGGCTATATATATATATATATATATATTATTATTATTTTTTTTTTTTTTTTTTTGATTCCCTACAACCTACAGTTTTTAAAAAAAATGGTTTTAAGTAAAGTGTGATTTGCCAGGGGGGACGGGGATTTCCTTCTGGTCTAAACATCCCTGCTTCTGCTGAATTATTTTAATCCCCACACCCCTCCCTCCACAGTAGCTAATCAATGCTAGGCTACTTCACCAATAGACCATATTAAATATATAAAATAGAGATATGCAACAGGCACGTTTAAACGACAAACAATAAAATCAAAACCAGCGTTTCAGTTGTTCATTAGTTCCAGTGGCCTTAATGCATGCAAGGTTTTTCAAATTTCACAAAGCGTTTTGAGATTATTTTGAATGAAATATTGAAGTTTATAAGTGTTTTGGCACACCACGCCGAGTGGCCCTATGCATTTTTCTAAAGTCGGGTTTTATTCTGGCAATTTATTTTTCTCATTACAGCTAAAATAACTTAATAGGCGACTCCGTAATTTTTTGGTCATACAGATAAGAGTAGAGTAGCTTACATCGTTCAAAACTGTAAACTTGTATTCATATTATTAGGCTAACGACAACAGTTTATATCTGTCGTCTCTGTCTCCGGGAACTGCGCGTCACAAAAATGAACCAAAAGCCGATTCAGCTCAGTCACGATAAGAAATCGGCTATGTCTAAAGTCTTTAAATGTCTAAATATTTAGGCTAATAAATGTTATCTGATTATGTAATCCATATGAAAACGAGAGGTACAGAGGATCGCTCAATGTAAGCGCTTCCCAATGAGAAAATGACAAGACAAGGGTGAAAATCTCGCTCCATTTTGTAGGCTAAATCACCCTGAATTAAAATGTAAAAACAGATCAAATAATTTATTTGTCGAAATGTTGCGATACTGTTTCATTTAAGTTCATAATTATTCTATAAATGTTATTTAATTTAGCAGCATTACCACGAAGCACCGTGGTTCGATATTTATTTGAATAATAGCTACAAAAAAAAAACTTAATTAATTGCATGCCTGGTTAAGGATCCAAAGATCCCTGTAGAATAATATTGAGTTTTTTGTTCATGACAACACATTAACATGCGTTTTTTCAGATTATATTTAGTTTTGCTTGGAAAAGGCAGGCCCAAACCAGTTTTATTTCATCAATTATTGAAATAATGAAATATTTAGTAATAAACTTTTATGACAGAAATATCACTAGTCTACATGTAACTTAAATCATTTAATTCCTTCATTATCAACACTGTCTAGAATAGCGATTTAAGTGTGAATTGCGACTTCTCTTTGTGTTAAGTCAGCCTCAGACTCCGATAGCCTGTTGGGGGGTTGGAGGGACAGTTGCTGGACAAAGGTGTTAATGTTCCTCTTTCATATGGAGAGTGTCGGATAGATGAGCAGGCAAAATTATTGTAAGGATAAATCTGTGTCCAAATGTAGGCCCCATATCTTATTAAATTATAAATATTGTAGTTTATTTATTGTAGCCTATTTAAAGTTTTTTTTTCACACAAAATTTCAATTGAAGTTATTGTAAGGTGAATTCAACAAGGCATGCTGTGTCTTTGAAGCAACAATTAAAGGCTAAATATTTTTTTCGTGATTTGTATGGCTGACACGCAGCGACATATACAGTATTATCAGCTGTATGATGTGTTTTTACATGTTTTTAAATGTTTAATTTCGAGAGAGACCCGGCGGGCGCAGCGAGAGAGACTAAATAAACTTGCTAAAAAGAGATCCAGCGCGAGAGAGGCAAAGAAAAACGCATGTTTTTAAATTTAATTAGGCTATGTTGCTTTGGACAATTTTCGTTTTGTACTGTTTTAATTGTTTAATTTAGCTGTAATTTCTTTGGCAATACAAATTTAAAATGTCGCAAGATTAGCCTAGTGTTTCTTATTTTGCATCGCAAAAGAAATAAACTCTAAACTCGATGCAATCCTGTTTAAAAAAAAAAACTGTCCCGACACTTTATTTAAACCTTGAAATGTTCGAACTTGGTTTCAAACTTAAGTAATTTAAGTGTTCTTTTACATTACACAATAATTTAGCAGACTAAAGACGAGCTTCTTCAGTTTCATTTTCTGATGCAATCGGCTGACAATCTTCCTTCATCAGTTTTTGTCGTTTGTGCAGCGGCTGCGGTTCTACGGGAATGTAGCAAATGTATGTTGTAATGATAATTAAACAAAACTCTTGACTTTAAATAAGTAAACAGTTATAAACAGTTACCTATTTAAGCATCAAGGTGGTAAAATATAAACGCTGTCGGCCAACATCGGTTAAAAACATGCATGCTACATTGAGATTCGATCTCGGGTCTATTGAAGCTCCTTGAAAACCGAGTTGTTGCGTTAACCACTGAGCTACCGTCTGTATGCTGTTTGAAAGCCTCATTGATGTAGCCTAAATGTTTTCATTATTTATTCAATTTAATTTTAGTAGCCTAATTTCAGCATTGTGATGATTAATTATTTTAACTACGTTTCACATGAATTCATATGCTACCAGCTTTCAATCGCTCTGAATGCACGGCAGCAGATTACGCAACAGAGAGAATAAACGAACACTTTTCAGAGTCTATGATCAGAGTCTATGACTGTAGCGCCTCTTAGCGGTAAAAGGCAGCAAATACACCACACATTTTACCGCCGCGGTGGAACGGCTGATGTGGGCGTTGTCATGGCTTGCCTCAACATTTGCGTTTGAATAGCGCGCGTCCTCCGTGGGCGTGTCAGATTAACGCGTAATGAAGTGTAATGAGCTCGGGAAAAAAATACTGAAATCACTCTCTTTTCATACAGATTACATAAACAGAGAATATTTGTTTTTTATATAAATTACTTCATTGAAAAGAAGAGAATTCAAGCTTCATAAAGAAAAATCTCTCGTGCCTGTATGACAAGTATTTGCGGAGTTATAGTTAATCTTAGGACGCGTTTCAGAATGGACTTCACCGACAGAGAGAAGGCAGAACTTGCATCATGTTTATTTTTCTTTATTTGTCGAAAAGCACAACACTTTGTTTTTATTGTGAGTATACAGAAAAATAATAGACACTTAACATTATCGATTGATGTATACCACTTATATTTAAGATCAAAATCAACAGAGTATTTTGAGTCTCTTTTGCACTGATAAGAAAAAAAGCGAGACAATCGCGCCGGCGCGATAGCCGACCTCAGAGGGCCATAGGCCAATTACGTTACAGATATCTTAAATGATAATACAAACTATCCAAAAATATAATTACGACTTGTCAGAAAGACGTTGTTGATATCAACAATGTTAATTCCGGATAGTCAAACTTAGCTTTTAAATGTTAAAAGGGCTTGCCATACAGAGCTCAGAGAGATGCTAACCGTATTCAAACCAAAATATCTGACTTCCTGTTGGTCGTTGCTAATTACGGTAAATTAGAAAGTTGTCCGGCTCGAAGAGTACAATATACATATCAAGTTTTGTTACTGTAGATAAAACGAACCCCCCTCACTTTTGTCAAAAGCATTTAGAAAGTGACACACTTCCTGCTGCCAGTTGGTGGCGCTATAACTCTGACTCACAATAGTCACATCCATGTGATCGGCCTCTTACAGCGAACACACTGCTGAAGTTTCATCAAGATCAGTTAATGTATGTAGAAGTTATAACACACTTCCTGTTTACATTATTCGCCATAAATTTGTTTCCTCGCCACGGCCAAATATCTTAAATGATAATACAAACTATCCAAAATATAATTACGACTTGTCAGAAAGACGTTGTTGATATCAACAATGTTAATTCCGGATAGTCAAACTTAGCTTTTAAATGTTAAGAGGGCTTGCCATACAGAGCTCAGAGAAAGGCTCACCATATTCAAACCAAAATATCTGACTTCCTTTTGGTCGTTGCTAATTACGGTAAATTAGAAAGTTGTCCGGCTCGAAGAGCACAATATACATATCGAGTTTTGTTACTGTAGATAAAACTAACCCCCCCACTTTTGTCAAAAGCATTTAGAAAGTGACACATTTCCTGCTGCCAGTTGGTGGCGCTATAACTTTGACTCACAATAGTCACATCCATGTGATCGGCCTCTTACAGCAAAAACACTGCTGAAGTTTCATCAAGATCAGTTAATGTATGTAGAAGTTATAACACACTTCCTGTTTCCATTATTCACCATAAATTCGTTTCCTCGCCACGGCCAAACCGTTCGAGATATCAAAAATCCGCTGGCCATTTTTCATCCTCAATGTCTTGACTTCATGCACACAGAGTTTGGAGACGAACGGGGGAATTCCCTAGGAGAAGTGTTTCAAATCCCTGAGCATGCGTTTCCAAACAACCCTAAATAGCCGACTTCCTGTTGGGCTGGCGTAAAACTTAGAGCACGAAAGTTGTTCGGCCCGATGAGATATATAAGTGTAGCGAGTTTCAGATTATTACATGCAAGCGTGTTTGATATATAGACAAGTGTTCAAATCCCGTTCCAGGTGGCGCTGTCGAGCCCCCCTGCCACGCCCGGGTACCAGCTTCAGCCCGGCCCTGATGGCCACGGGTTCTGACCCGTGTGCAAAGTTTCAAGAGTTTTTGAGCACGTTAAGGCCCCCAAAAGTGCCCAAAAGGTAGTAAAATAATAATAATAATAATAATAAGTCGGAAGAAGAATAATAATAATAATCCTATGGAAAACAATAGGGCCTTCGCCTTTTCAAGGCTTGGGCCCTAATAAATAATCCTAAGGAAAACAATAGGGCCTTCGCCTTTTCAAGGCTTGGGCCCTAAATATAGCTGCGAGCAGCGATTGCGGGCCCAAGCCGGTGGCACCGCAACCCCGGTGCCTTTAGTTACCTAAAGGCACCGGAGTGGCGGTTCCGCCGGCTTTGGCCCTTCATCGCTGCTCGCAGCTATATTTATATATATAAACAAGCCGGTGACACTGCCACCCCGGTGCCTTTAGGGTTACTGTGCACGACGTGCAAAAACGTAACCCCGCTTTCACTGTCGCCCTACGGTCCCATGGATTTAACGGACACATGAAATAAGTACACAAGACCGAAAATTCATATGACCTGTACCATTTTGGACAGGGCCTATGATCGTGAATCACAATAGCCACATATATGAGATCATTTAAATTTAGAATCATTTTTAATGTCTTAGGACATACATGGGCAATATACGGCCCGGGGGCCGGATCCGACCCGCATAGTGCTTCAATCCGGCCCCCGCGATGCGATCGCAATTTGGATGAAACACACGCCGAAATAAACATGCGTGACACAAAACAATCTTTAACAATCTTTAACACTGCGCAAACCAAAATTAATACTAGCCACCGGATGAAGGGTTGTCTCTGTCTCCACATAACATAAAATATTCATTTTATTTTATTTTTCGTGTTCGCATTTATGAGGAAAAACAATGTTACGGACGTGTTCTCCGTTACGGACGTGAGCGCTCTGAAAGCGACACTTAAAGATGCTTTAAAACTTTCACAAAGACATCAAATACATCAAATAACAGTTTTTTTCCAACAGCAATAACTATGTTTAATTATATGCTGCTATGCACCTGAAGTAATAATAATAGTACTGGTACACCTGTAATAATTATGGGAATGGCATTTTTAACAATATTCTGAATAATTTTGAAATATGTTGTATTATGAGCCAGTCTCTTTTTTTTTTTACTTTTATATTGTATTTATTTATTACATTGATATGCTAATTATTATATTTATTAAGTATCTCATCCGAAATGTGTTATGTTCTTTATATATTAGTACATGTATTGTTAACATTTTGTTTTGTCTATTTTAAATAGGATCTACCACTCCTTTTCTTCTTAAATGCACCTTTGGGGTTGTCACAAGAGTAATTTCATTGTGCTACACAATGACAATAAAGTACTACTACTACTAAACAGAAAGCACAAAACCTTTCTTTAAAGTGAATTTCGTTTTGTATTAATTGTATCTTAATTTTAATCAATGTTTCATCAACCAATTGCCTGTATTTAATAAATAAGAAGTAAATATAGCAGACAATATAGAGATAATCACGAAACATTAATAACGAGATAATCACGCCGGCACGTGAACTGGAGCTCGTCTCATAAATGAACCGAAACTCAGCATATAAAGTAGCCTACTTGCCTCACATGTCTACTTTTAAACTGAACAATTCAAAACGAAAGATAACAGACTACAGACTGCTCTCTGCTTATGTAATCCTTATGAAATGTGCATTTCTCTCTGGCGCGTTCACTAGGCTACTGAAGATCGCGAGTCAGCATCGTCAACTTCATCTTAGCCGACAATGACAAAGAAAACACTTATTTATTAATAAACAATTAAAATATCTCCTTGCTATATTTTACATATTCATAATCATTACTTTTGCTGGTTTTGCCAGTCATGTATTCTGCAACGAAATATGTTTTGAAAGTATCCTTCCCAACACTGGAAGTCTGTATGTTAATTAGGGATGGGCATTTTTCAAAAATATTGCATTCGAATATTTGGGCTCATAAAAATCGAATATTCGAATATTCGTTTATTTAAATGACATTTAACGAAAAATATGTTATTTTTTAAGTTTTTAAATTTTTTTTACGTTTTTGTCACCATTTCCTTTAGTTGAAAACATTAAACATTAGGCCTATGTGTAAACAAAAAATATAAAAAACAAAAGCATTAATAAAAGAATGCTCAAGCAGCGCGAACGGGAAAAAAACGCCTAATAAAGCGGTTGCGCCAGATATCGTACAGAACGTACACACACTCGAGTCAGCATATGATTATCGTGTTTATATTGTTTCACGTTTATATAGAGAAAAACAATATCCACATGCAGGGACGCCGCCAGCAATTTATGATCGAGTGAGAAAAGGTGCTGCGCTGACAGACGTTTCAGAGACACAAAGATAACGGTGTTCTAAGTTTCTAACAGCACTTTGCGTTTTCTGTTCTTAAACCGGTCTCCCTCAACGAAACTTAAAGGAAGTATATGTCTCAAAATAATTTTGCTATAAGATAAGTTATCATCTAAGCTCGGATCACGCGGGGTCCAGCTGCGCTTACCTGCAGTCGTGAATGCAGTGTTGGTCAGCTGTCTTTCCTCAGTCGACTGTTTGGATTTCATGTGATTTCTCATTGTGGTGATGATGATATTATAACTCAGATTAATTAATTAATTTGATCAAAAGTAATTCCATTTAGTAAGATCATTTTCAAGTAATTCCAAACTTCGCGAGGCAGACGACAACATTATGTGATCAAATACACACAACTTGTTAACACACTCCACAGCGCCACCCAGTGCATTTAATTATAATTGCGAGTTAGTGCTTGGGATTTATCATGGATTCACTGCATTTACGGCCAGCAAAGCAACGTAGTAAAATTCGAATAGTATTTTATTTTACTAATAATAATTACAGATCGAAAATTCGAATATTCGTGCACATCCCTAATGTTAGTGTAACCTGCACACATACATTTGCAGTTTTGTTAATAGCTTTCCATCTTGAATAGTTACAGCTGGTATGAATGACATGAACAATGTGCAGCGTAGTGTAGGAAAGTAAATCAAGTTATTGTAACCTTAGAGTGGCCTAGGTCAGACTGGCCTATAGCAAAAATAAATATCAGGCCTTGAAATAGGCTGGCAAAGTCAAAGTAACTGTAGAGTAGCCTTATACATATTTGCATTGAATTAATTTGTACCATTTAATCATGTAACTGTTTAATTGCAATTGTCCAAAGTGTGGCCCTCCGTTTACTTTGCCAAAGTAACTGTGGCCCTCAGACTAAAACTGTTGCCCACCCCTGTCATAGGATGTCATAAGTCAATCTGTTTTGCAGCACTTAAATGTGTAAATCCAGAAGCCCAGTATTTATCTGGAGGTCTTTGCCCTTTGCCTGTCAACCTGGTTTGTCTCTGCCTTTTCTGTTCTGCCCTGTTTGCCATTGCTCACCCTGCCTGTCTTGACCTTTCTTAATAAAAAGCTGCAAATGGACCCCCCTGGCCTGACCCTGCCTCATTACAACACATATGCTGCATCTGCTCGCTATCTGCCGAACGGCTCTGGTAGTTCAGCTTCAGCACTGATGATGTTGTAGGAATAGTGCGCTCTGGTTGGTCTGGATTATTCGGGATTTTTTATTTTATACAGAAATAAGTTATTTATAATTTAGATGAGAATAAAATTAGTGTTGATTAAAATGATGGAAAACAAATATATTGATCTGAAAAATAGTGCATAAATTTTAAATTAATTTAGATTAAATTACCAAACATACAATCTTAATTTAATTTAAAGCAAACAATACATTTAAATACATTTAAATTATGACTAGTCAGAACGGCATTGTAGATATCTCAAACTGGAGTTAGTGATTAGTCATAATTTTGGTAATAGGTATTAGATATCTATTATCAAGTGAAAGATATCTTGAAATTCATTTTGATTAGAGATATCTGAAATTTGATATCTGTAACTTTCATTTTATTTGGTTAGCTATGCGCACTGTGATTGGCTCATCGCGTTTGGGGGCGTGGCTTAGCCATAGGCCAATTACGTTACAGATATCTTAAATGATAATACAAACTATCCAAAATATAATTACGACTTGTCAGAAAGACGTTGTTGATATCAACAATGTTAATTCCGGATAGTCAAACTTAGCTTTTAAATGTTAAAAGGGCTTGCCATACAGAGCTCAGAGAGAGGCTCACCATATTCAAACCAAATTATCTGACTTCCTGTTGGTCGTTGCTAATTACGGTAAATTAGAAAGTTGTCCGGCCCGATGAGATATATAAGTGTAGCGAGTTTCAGATTATTACATGCAAGCGTGTTTGATATATGGACAAGTGTTCAAACCCCGTTCCAGGTGGCGCTGTCGAGCCCCCCTGCCACGCCCGGGTACCAGCTTCAGCCCGGCCCTGATGGCCGCGGGTTCTGACCCGTGTGCAAAGTTTCAAGAGTTTTTGAGCACGTTAAGGCCCCCAAAAGTGCCCAAAAGGTAGTAAAATAATAATAATAATAATAATAAATATAGCTGTGAGCAGCGATTACGGGCCCAAGCCGGTGGCACCGCAACCCAGGTGCCTTTAGTTACCTAAAGGCACCGGGGTGGCGGTGCCGCCGGCTTTGGCCCTTCATCGCTGCTCGCAGCTATATATATATATATATATATATATATATATATATATATATATATATATATATATATATATATATATAAAACAAGCCGGCAGCACCGCCACCCCAGTGCCTTTAGGGTTATTGTGCACGTCGTGCAAAAACGTAACCCTGCTTTGACTGTCGAAAAGAAGTGTGCTGTAGAGCTTGCATCAGTGTGGGCTCTGCAAAAGTGCGCATCGAGGGCACATATCAACCACAAAGTGTGCATGAGCTACCTTCTGAAACCTAAAATGAAAAATGAGACACCCTACAGACGGTCTCATGGATTTAACGGACACATGAAATAAGCACACAAGACTGAAAATCTGCCGAACGGCATGTTGTAGGAATAGTGCACTCTGGTTGGTCTGGATTATTCGGGATTTTTTATTTTATACAGAAATAAGTTATTTATAATTCAGATGAGAATAAAGTTAGTGTTGATTAAAATTAAGGAAAACATTGATTTTATTGATCTGAAAGATAGCACATTAATTTTAAATTCATTTAGGTTCAATTGCCAAACATACAATCTTAATTTAATTTAAAGCAAACAATACACTTAAAATATATGGGTTATATGAATATTTTGTAGAAAAAAATTAAATAATAATATATAATATATATATATATATATATATATATATATATATATATATATATTAGGGGTGTAACGATACACGTATTCGTATTGAACCGTTCGGTATGAGGCTTTCGGTTCGGTTTTCGGTACGCATTTTTAAACCGAACGGTTCATTGGACCATTTTTCCTGCCGACCAAAATGTCGTTATTTCAAATGTAAGCGCGTCGTGCGTGGGCAAGCGCGCTCATAATGTAAGAGACGCTGGCGTGACCACAACATTGCCCAACATCAAAACATTGTGCCATGAATGAACTATCCAGTGTCCACAGATCAGCAATGAAGGGTTGGTAAAAATCCCTTGCCTCTTCAAATACATCTATAATCATAAATCCTTTTGAATGCTTATATACTTCCTTTATAAAAATCAATAATCAAATATATTCATTATCACATACTCATTTTTATATTCTTTGTGCTTGTGAAATTATATTTTCTTAAATGCATGATGTAAGTAACCAGTTTCTTTTAGGTGCATTCCAATCTTACTTTGAGATTGCACGTAGTACATGCAGGACACGAAGGCCATGCCTGTTAATTATTCATTTGATTTTAACAGCAACATTCACCATGGGTTTACTGTAGTAACACTACTAACTGTAACCATATGAGTTTGGCAGGAATAGTAGGCATTCAAGTAACATTACGTCGGTTTTATTTTGACATTATGAATACAATTGCTGCCCTCAAATGTTAATCTGAACTAAAATAAACCTTTGTTTATAAGTACTATCACATTTCATTTTGTCCAAGGAGCTGTTTTGTTTTATATGCTCCTAAGAAAAGTCAAGTATAGCTCCATCATTGCTCAAAGTAAAAAAATACCATACTTTATGATGTTAGTTTTAATAAAAGTATAATTAAAAAAATTAAATCAAGGAAATTTCTCTGGCATTTCTTTCTTTTTGCTGTATCGAAAACGTACCGAACCGTACCGAACTGTGACACAAGTGTATCGTATCGAACCGAACCGTGAATTTTGTGAACCGTTACACCCCTAATATATATATATATAAATAATCCAAAAATACAAGGCCTTAAACTTAAATTGAACAAGGGTTAAACTCTTGTCACGAACACACACACACACACACACACACACAGACACACACACACACACACACACACACACACACACACGCACAGTTTAAAAGCAAAACAATATTTATCCAATCCAATTTAAAAACAGTCTGAGTGCCATCTTTTGGACATTCATCATATGGCATAGGTTTTCATTTCTTGTCCTCAAACAGAGCACTGATTTGTTTATTTTTAAGTTACACATTCTACATTGATTAAAATAGAAAATCAAATGTGTTTTTTTTTAATGGTAGTATAACTCTGATGAGAATAAAGTTAGTGTTGATTAAAATGAAGGAAAACATTGATTGTATTGATCTGAAATATAGCACACAAATTTTTAATTCATTTAGGTTCAATTACCAAATATACAATCTTAATTTAATTTAAAGCAAACAATACATGTAAATACATATATGGATTATATGAATATTTTGGAGAAAAAATAATAATATAATATTATATATATATATATATATATATATATCCAAAAAGACAAGGCCTTAAACTTAAGCTTGAACTCTTGTCACTAACAGACACCAAGGCACAATCACACACACACACACACACACACACACACACACACACACACACACACACACACACACACACACACACACACACACACACACACACACACACATAAACACAGTTTAAAAGCAAAAAGATATTCATCCAACCCCATTTAAAAACAGTCTGTGAGTGCTATCTTTTGGACATCCGTTGTGAATTCCGGCTCGCGTACCCCGAAGTGATAAAATAAAACAAAATTCTGTATCAAAATTTATAGGCAAGAAAAGTAGTTTGTTTAGGCTGGGTTGTATGAATTATAAACCTGCGCACATATTTTAAAAAGCACATAACTATAGAATCAATTCTGAATGAGCATGTGAACGCCGTCAGCGTTAATCACAGGTTCGCGTTTAAAAGTCTGATCATTTCGACGGAGGTGAATCAATCAAAGTTAACTTTAGCTGGAAATAACATTATTCAAGAACCGCTATAATGCCAAAACAATCTGTTACCTTAAATTATATGTTTATCTCTGTAAAGCTGCTTTGAAACAATCCATTGTTAAAAGCGCTATATAAATGAAGATGACTTGACTTGACTTGACATCCACCATATTGCATAGGTTTTAAAATTATTTAAGGAAAACATATATATTGATCTAATATATATATATATATATATATATATATATATAGCACATATGTATAAATGAACAGGCTTGCGATGTCAAGATTGCAATGCTGGAATGTGTGTGTGTGGGTGGCTCAGCGCGATTGAACAGTGTGTTACATGTAAAAACATACTCCGTCATTTTCTTCAAACAGGACATCATTCAAACTGCAAAGTGTTTACTTATATTTGTGTACACTCGCAATAAAACACAACAGTGTGTTTTTGTTAAATAAATTAAAGTAATAGTCCCCCGAAATGGCACTAATTTTAAAATTAAACTAAAATGCTCACGGCTGCACGGGCATTCATAACTGTGCGCGCCTAAGGTGAGGGACGAGCAGAACAGAGTGAACGTTGTTTAGTTCATTCCTACTTCCATAGGAATTAATTGAAAAAGCTCGCTCTACTCTGCACCATTATTAATGTATTGTGCAGACGTCCTTATTTAACTTTCGCTTCCAAGTTAGCGATTTTAAAGCCCCCAGCGGTGTCACACGTTGATTGACCGGTGGGAAAATATTCCCATAGTAAAATCCATAATATGTATATATAAATTCAATAGGCCTACCTGATTTTGAACACAAGAGGGCAGTATAGCACTATGTATGATTTGGAGAAATTTTTTTTTTGACTAAACAACCATTCTGGTTGTTTTTAAACTTAAACATAATTCTTTAATTGAAAAAAAAGGAATAAAATGGGTTTAGTTCTAATATTTGTATAATTTTATATAAAAATAAATGGTGTATAATTACATTTTAGAAAGATATGAGACAATCCTGATTCTTTTTTTGACATTAATTTAATCCCTCACCATAGCAAAACCGTTTGAGATATTCAATATCCGTTCACAATTTAGCATCTTTAATGTATTTTCATCATGTTGAAAAAGTTTGGCGTGAATAAAATAAACTTCTTAGGAGGAGTAGCTAAAAACTCAGAATCTGAAATCCACATTCAAACCAAAATATCTAACTTCCTGTTGGTTGTAGCTAATAAGTGTAAATTAGAAAGTTGTCCGGCTCGAAGAGTACAATATACATATCGAGTTTTGTTACTGTAGATAAAACTAACCCCCCCACTTTTGTCAAAAGCATTTAGAAAGTGACACACTTCCTGCTGCCAGTTGGTGGCGCTATAACTTTGACTCACAATAGTCACATCCATGTAATCGGCCTCTTACAGCGAACACACTGGTGAAGTTTCCTTAAGATCAGCTAATGTATGCTGAAGTTATAACACACTTCCTGTTTCACGTTTCTCGCCATAAATTCGTTTCCTCGCCACGGCCAAACCGTTCGAGATATCAAAAATCCCCTGGTAATTTTTCATCCTCAATGTCTTGACATCATGCTGACCGAGTTTCGTGGCATTTCTTTGAATTCTCTAGGAGAAGTACTTTAAATTTCATTGCATGCGTTTAACAAACAACCCTAAATAGCCGACTTCCTGTTGGGCTGGGGTAAAAAGTAAGAGCATGAAGTATATATGAACCGATGAGATCTATATGTGTACCGAGTTTCATATTATTACATGCAAGTGTGTTTGATTTATGGACCAAGTTTTCGGACCCCGTTCCAGGGGGCGCTGTCGAGCCCCCCTGCCACACCCGGGTACCATCTTCAGCCCGGCCCTGATGGCCGCGGGTTCTGACCTGTGTGCAAAGTTTCAAGAGTTTGAGCACGTTAAGGGCCCCAAAACCTTGAGAAACTATTTTAAAAGCATTTTCACTCAACAGACAATCCCCTCACCCCCCCACACACACATAGATGCAGAGACAGAGAGAGAGGGAGGGAGAAAATCCTCCTGAAAATCCCATTCAAACCAAAATATCTGACTTCCTGTCGATCCGAGCTAGTGAGTGTAAATTAGAAAGTTGTCCGGCTCGAGGAGAACAATTTTCCTTCCCTTTTTTGTTACTGTAGGTAAAACTATACCCCATTTTTGACTAAAGGTGGCGCTACTGAGCCCCTCACCACGCCCGTTTCTGAAACTTTGCACATGTCTACTAGCTAATAAATGTAATGTGTCTGTCGAGTTTTATGCAATTTGAAGAATGTTAAGAGCCTCAAAAGCATTCAAAAAGAATATTAAAGTTTAATGCGTTGCCATGGCAACAGTATTTAAGATATCAATAATCCTTTCACAGGTCTACATCTGGCGTGTATTTACATTATACAGATGAAGTTTGAAGCAAATCGGGTAAAAATAAGAGGGTGATTTCAAAGCATTTTGAAAGTGACACACTTCCTGCTGCCAGTTGGTGGCGCTATAACTTTGACTCACAATAGTTACATCCATGTGATCGGCCTCTTACAGCGAACACACTGCTGAAGTTTCATCAAGATCAGTTAATGTATGTAGAAGTTATAACACACTTCCTGTTTCCATTATTCGCCATAAATTCGTTTCCTCACCACGGCCAAACCGTTCGAGATATCAAAAATCCCCTGCCAATTTTTCATCCTCAATGTCTTGACTTCATGCACACCGAGTTTGGAGACGAACGGATAAATCCCCTAGGAGAAGTGTTTCAAATTCCTGAGCATGCGTTTCCAAACAACCCATAATAACTGACTTCCTGTTGGGCTGCCGTAAAACTTAGAGCACGAAAGTTGTTCGGCCCGATGATGTCTATAGGTGTAGCCAGTTTCAGATTATTACATGCAAGCGTGTTTGATATATGGACATGTTTTCGAATCTCGTTCCAGGGGGCGCTGTCAAGCCCCCCTGCCACGCCCGGGTACCAGCTTCAGCCCGACCCTGATGGCCGCGGGTTCTGACCCGTGTGCAAAGTTTCAAGAGTTTTCGAGCACGTTAAGGCCCCCAAAAGTGCCCAAAAGGTAGTAAAATAATAAATATAGCTGCAAGCAGCGATTGCGGGCCCAAGCCGGTGGCACCGCAACCCCGGTGCCTTTAGTTACCTAAAGGCTTCGGAGTGGCGGTTCCGCCGGCTTTGGCCCTTCATCGCTGCTCGCAGCTATATTTACATATATATATATATATATATAAACAAGCCGGTGGCACTGCCACCCCGGTGCCACGACGTGCAAAAACGTAACCCCGCTTTCACTGTCGCCCTACGGTCCCATGGATTTAACGGACACATGAAATAAGTACACAAGACCGAAAATTCATATGAAGTGTACCATTTTGGACAGGGCCTATGATCGTGAATCACAATAGCCACATATATGAGATCATTTAAATTTAGAATCATTTTTAATGTCATAGGACATACATGGGCAATATACGGCCCGGGGGCCGGATCCGGCCCGCATAGTGCTTCAATCCGGCCCCCGCGATGCGATCGCAATTTGGATGAAACACATGCCGAAATAAACATGCGTGACATAAAACAATCTTTAACTTAGGTGGCAAATATGTTTTAGTAATTCTGTGAATTACACTGCGCAAACCAAAATTAATACTACCCACCGGATGAAGGGTTGTCTCTGTCTCCACATAACATAAAATATTCATTTTATTTTATTTTTCGTGTTCGCATTTATGAGGAAAAACAATGTTACGGACGTGTTCTCCGTTACGGACGTGAGCGCTCTGAAAGCGGCACTAAAAGATGCTTTAAAACTTTCACAAAGACATCAAACAGAAAGCACAAAACCTTTCTTTAAAGTGAATTTCGTTTTGTATTAATTGTATCTTAATTTTAATCAATGTTTCATCAACCAATTGCCTGTATTTAATAAATAAGAAGTAAATATAGCTGACAATATAGAGATAATCACGAAACATTAATAACGAGATAATCACGCCGGCGCGTGAACTGGAGCTCGTCTCATAAATGAACCGAAACTCAGCATATAAAGTAGCCTACTTGCCTCACATGTCTACTTTTAAACTGAACAATTCAAATCGAAAGAAAACAGACTACAGACTGCTCTCTGCTTAAGTAATCCTTATGAAATGTGCATTTCTCTCTGGCGCGTTCACTAGGCTACTGAAGATCGCGAGTCAGCATCGTCAACTTCATCTTAGCCGACAATGACAAAGAAAACACTTATTTATTAATAAACAATTAAAATATCTCCTTGCTATATTTTACATATTCATAATCATTACTTTTGCTGGTTTTGCCAGTCATGTATTCTGCAACGAAATATGTTTTGAAAGTATCCTTCCCAACACTTGAAGTCTGTATGTTAATTAGGGATGGGCATTTTTCAAAAATATTGCATTCGAATATTTGGGCTCATAAAAATCGAATATTCGAATATTCGTTTATTTAAATGACATTTAACGAAAAAGATGTTTTTTTTTTTTTTACGTTTTTGTCACCATTTCTTTTAGTTGAAAACATTACACATTAGGCCTATGTGTAAACAAAAAATATAAAAAACAAAAGCATTAATAAAAGAATGCTCAAGCAGCGCGAACGGGAAAAAAACGCCTAATAAAGCGGTTGCGCCAGATATCGTACAGAACGTACACACACTCGAGTCAGCATATGATTATCGTGTTTATATTGTTTCATGTTTATATAGAGAAAAACAATATCCACATGCAGGGGCGCCGCCAGCAATTTATGATCGAGTGAGAAAAGGCGCTGCGCTGACAGACGTTTCAGAGACACAAAGATAACAGTGTTCTAAGTTTCTAACAGCACTTTGCGTTTTCTGCTCTTAAACCGGTCTCCCTCAACGAAACTTAAAGGAAGTATATGTCTCAAAATAATTTTGCTATAAGATAAGTTATCATCTAAGCTCTTATCACGCGGGGTCCAGCTGCGCTTACCTGCAGTCGTGAATGCAGTGTTGGTCAGCTGTCTTTCCTCAGTCGACTGTTTGGATTTCATGTGATTTCTCATTGTGGTGATGATGATATTATAACTCAGATTAATTAATTAATTTGATCAAAAGTAATTCCATTTAGTAAGATCATTTTCAAGTAATTCCAAACTTCGCGAGGCAGACGACAACATTATGTGATCAAATACACACAACTTGTTAACACACTCCACAGCGCCACCCAGTGCATTTAATTATAATTGCGAGTTAGTGCTTGGGATTTATCATGGATTCACTGCATTTACGGCCAGCAAAGCAACGTAGTAAAATTCGAATAGTATTTTATTTTACTAATAATAATTACAGATCGAAAATTCGAATATTCGTGCACATCCCTAATGTTAATGTAACCTGCACAGTGCACACATACATTTGCAGTTTTGTTAATAGCTTTCCATCTTGAATAGTTACAGCTGGTATGAATGACATGAACAATGTGCAGGGTAGTGTAGGAAAGTAAATCAAGTTATTGTAACCTTAGAGTGGCCTAGGTCAGACTGGCCTATAGCAAAAATAAATATCAGGCCTTGAAATAGGCTGGCAAAGTCAAAGTAACTGTAGAGTAGCCTTATACATATTTGCATTGAATTAATTTGTACCATTTAATCATGTAACTGTTTAATTGCAATTGTCCAAAGTGTGGCCCTCCGTTTACTTTGCCAAAGTAACTGTGGCCCTCAGACTAAAACTGTTGCCCACCCCTGTCATAGGATGTCATAAGTCAATCTGTTTTGCAGCACTTAAATGTGTAAATCCAGAAGCCCAGTATTTATCTGGAGGTCTTTGCCCTTTGCCTGTCAACCTGGTTTGTCTCTGCCTTTTCTGTTCTGCCCTGTTTGCCATTGCTCACCCTGCCTGTCTTGACCTTTCTTAATAAAAAGCTGCAAATGGACCCCCCTGGCCTGACCCTGCCTCGTTACAACACATATGCTGCATCTGCTCGCTATCTGCCGAACGGCTCTGGTAGTTCCGCTTCAGCACTGATGATGTTGTAGGAATAGTGCGCTCTGGTTGGTCTGGATTATTCGGGATTTTTTATTTTATACAGAAATAAGTTATTTATAATTTAGATGAGAATAAAATTAGTGTTGATTAAAATGATGGAAAACAAATATATTGATCTGAAATATAGTGCATACATTTTAAATTAATTTAGATTAAATTACCAAACATACAATCTTAATTTAATTTAAAGCAAACAATACATTTAAATACATTTAAATTATGACTAGTCAGAACGGCATTGTAGATATCTCAAACTGGAGTTAGGGATAGTCATAATTTTGATAATAGATATTAGATATCTATTATCAAGTGAAAGATATCTTGAAATTCATTTTGATTAGAGATATCTTAAATTTGATATCTGTAACTTTCATTTTATTGGGTTAGCTATGCGCACTGTGATTGGCTCATCACGTTTGGGGGCGTGGCTTAGCCATAGGCCAATTACGTTACAGATATCTTAAATGATAATACAAACTATCCAAAATATAATTACGACTTGTCAGAAAGACGTTGTTGATATCAACAATGTTAATTCCGGATAGTCAAACTTAGCTTTTAAATGTTAAAAGGGCTTGCCATACAGAGCTCAGAGAGAGGCTCACCATATTCAAACCAAAATATCTGACTTCCTGTTGGTCGTTGCTAATTACGGTAAATTAGAAAGTTGTCCGGCTCGAAGAGTACAATATACATATCGAGTTTTGTTACTGTAGATAAAACTAACCCCCCCACTTTTGTCAAAAGCATTTAGAAAGTGACACACTTCCTGCTGCCAGTTGGTGGCGCTATAACTTTGACTCACAATAGTCACATCCATGTGATCGGCCTCTTACAGCGAACACACTGCTGAAGTTTCATCAAGATCAGTTAATTTATGTAGAAGTTATAACACATTTCCTGTTTCCATTATTCGCCATAAATTCGTTTCCTCGCCTCGGCCAAACCGTTCGAGATATCAAAAATCCCCTGGCAATTTTTCATCCTCAATGTCTTGACTTCATGCTGACCGAGTTTCGTGGCATTTCTTTGAATTCTCTAGGAGAAGTACTTTAAATTCCATTGCATGCGTTTAACAAACAACCCTAAATAGCCGACTTCCTGTTGGGCTGGGGTAAAAAGTAAGAGCATGAAGTATATATGAACCGATGAGATCTATATGTGTACCGAGTTTCATATTATTACATGCAAGTGTGTTTGATTTATGGACCAAGTTTTCGGACCCCGTTCCAGGGGGCGCTGTCGAGCCCCCCTGCCACGCCCGGGTACCATCTTCAGCCCGGCCCTGATGGCCGCGGGTTCTGACCTGTGTGCAAAGTTTCAAGAGTTTTCGAGCACGTTAAGGGCCCCAAAACCTTGAAAAACAATTTTAAAAGCATTTTCACTCAACAGACAATCCCCTCACCCCACACACACACACATAGATGCAGAGACAGAGAGAGAGGGAGGGAGAAAATCCTCCTGAAAATCACATTCAAACCAAAATATCTGACTTCCTGTCGATCCGAGCTAGTGAGTGTAAATTAGAAAGTTGTCCGGCTCGAGGAGAACAATATACGTGCCTATTTTTGTTACTGTAGGTAAAACTAATACCCCATTTTTGACTAAAGGTGGCGCTACTGAGCCCCTGCACCACGCCCGTTTCTGAAACTTTGCACATGTCTACTGGCTAATAAATGTGATGTGTCTGTCGAGTTTCATGCAATTTCAAGCATGTTAAGAGTCTCAAAAGCATCAACAAAGAATAATAAAGTTTGATGCGTTGCCACGGCAACAGTATCTAAGATATCAATAATCCTTTCACAGGTCTACATCTGCCGTGTGTTTACATTATACACATAAAGTTTGAAGAAAATCGGGTAAAAATAAGAGGGTGATTTCAAAGCATTTAGAAAGTGACACACTTCCTGCTGCCAGTTGGTGGCGCTATAACTTTGACTCACAATAGTCACATCCATGTGATCGGCCTCTTACAGCGAACACACTGCTGAAGTTTCATCAAGATCAGTTAATGTATGCAGAAGTTAGAACACACTTCCTGTTTCCATTATTCGCCATAAATTCGTTTCCTCGCCACGGCCAAACCGTTCGAGATATCAAAAATCCCCTGGCAATTTTTCATCCTCAATGTCTTGACTTCATGCACACCGAGTTTGGAGACGAACGGGGGAATTCCCTAGGAGAAGTGTTTCAAATTCCTGAGCATGCGTTTCCAAACAACCCGTAATAACTGACTTCCTTTTGGGCTGCCGTAAAACTTAGAGCACGAAAGTTGTTCGGCCCGATGATGTCTATAGGTGTAGCCAGTTTCAGATTATTACATGCAAGCGTGTTTGATATATGGACATGTTTTCGAATCTCGTTCCAGGGGGCGCTGTCGAGCCCCCCTGCCACGCCCGGGTACCAGCTTCAGCCCGGCCCTGATGGCCGCGGGTTCTGACCCGTGTGCAAAGTTTCAAGAGTTTGAGCACGTTAAGGGCCCCAAAAGTGGCCAAAAGGTAGTAAAATAATAATAAATATAGCTGCGAGCAGCGATTGCGGGCCCAAGCCGGTGGCACCGCAACCCCGGTGCCTTTAGTTACCTAAAGGTACCGGAGTGGCGGTGCCGCCGGCTTTGGCCCTTCATCACTGCTTTCAGCTATATTTATATATATATATATATATATATATATATATATATATATATATATATATATATATATATATATATATAAACAAGCCGGTAGCACTGCCACCCCGGTTTCTTTAGGGTTACTGTGCACGACGTGCAAAAACGTAACCCCGCTTTCACTGTCGCCCTACGGTCCCATTGATTTAACGGACACATGAAATAAGTACACAAGACCGAAAATTCATATGAAGTGTGCAAACAATACATTTAAATACATTTAAATTATGACTAGTCAGAATGGCGTCGTAGATATCTCAAACTGGAGTTAGGGATAGTCATAATTTAATTGTAGATATCTATTATCAAGTTATAGATATCTTGAAATTCATTTTGATTAGAGATATCTGAAATTTGATATCTGTAACTTTCATTTTATTGGGTTAGCTATGCGCACTGTGATTGGCTCATCGCGTTTGGGGGCGTGGCTTAGCCATAGGCCAATTACGTTACAGATATCTTAAATGATAATACAAACTATCCAAAAATATAATTACGACTTGTCAGAAAGACGTTGTTGATATCAACAATGTTAATTCCGGATAGTCAAACTTAGCTTTTAAATGTTAAAAGGGCTTGCCATACAGAGCTCAGAGAGAGGCTCACCATATTCAAACCAAAATATCTGACTTCCTGTTGGTCGTTGCTAATTACGGTAAATTAGAAAGTTGTCCGGCTCGAAGAGTACAATATACATATCAAGTTTTGTTACTGTAGATAAAACTAACCCCCCTCACTTTTGTCAAAAGCATTTAGAAAGTGACACACTTCCTGCTGCCAGTTGGTGGCGCTATAACTCTGACTCACAATAGTCACATCCATGTGATCGGCCTCTTACAGCGAACACACTGCTGAAGTTTCATCAAGATCAGTTAATGTATGTAGAAGTTATAACACACTTCCTGTTTCCATTATTCACCATAAATTCGTTTCCTCGCCACGGCCAAACCGTTCGAGATATCAAAAATCCCCTGGCAATTTTTCATCCTCAATATCTTGACTTCATGCACACAGAGTTTGGAGACGAACGGGGGAATTCCCTAGGAGAAGTGTTTCAAATTCCTAAGCATGCGTTTCCAAACAACCCTAAATAGCCGACTTCCTGTTGGGCTGGCGTAAAACTTAGAGCGCGAAAGTTGTTCGGCCCGATGAGATATATAAGTGTAGCGAGTTTCAGATTATTACATGCAAGCGTGTTTGATATATGGACAAGTGTTCAAATCCCGTTCCAGGTGGCGCTGTCGAGCCCCCCTGCCACGCCCGGGTACCAGCTTCAGCCCGGCCCTGATGGCCGCGGGTTCTGACCCGTGTGCAAAGTTTCAAGAGTTTTTGAGCACGTTAAGGCCCCCAAAAGTGCCCAAAAGGTAGTAAAATAATAATAATAATAAGTCGGAAGAAGAAGAAGAAGAATAAATATAGCTGCGAGCAGCGATTACGGGCCCAAGCCGGTGGCACCGCAACCCTGGTTCCTTTAGTTACCTAAAGGCACCGGGGTGGCGGTGCCGCCGGCTTTGGCCCTTCATCGCTGCTCGCAGCTATATTTATATATATATATATATATATATATATATATATATATATATATATATATATATATATATATATATATATATATATATAAATTATATATATATATATAAAAAATACATATATATATATATATATATTTTTTTTATATATATATATATATATATATATATATATATATATATATATATATATATATATATCTCACTTGCCTTACCTGAGAACAATGAAAACAATAAAAAAAACTAGGGAATCACTAAACCGAGAGAATTATTCTGTTTTGATGATACACTCAAAATATTACACAAGCAATTCTTTAAATTTAATGATATTCAGAACAGAACAAGAATTCAAAAAAACTATAATTAAGAATTAACCGAAATAATTGAAAGCGAAAGTGAAAGTAAGTGGTGTTTGGCTCACGTAACTCTCTCATTAGAATCAAACTGTTTCAACATTTGCGATGTATTTGGATGCTAAACTATTCTTTATTATGGGCTTTGTACTTCACTCAGGTTTCAATATGTGTGTGTGTGTGTGTGTGTGTGTGTGTGTGTGTGAGGTGCGGGTGCGATTGAACTGTTACACATAAAAACATACTCCGTCCAATAAAACACAACAAAGTGCTTTTTTCAAACTATAAACTCTTGTCAAACTGTAACCTACAACTGTCACCAAACTAAAATCACACGCACACACTGTCTAAAAGCAAAAAATATTTATCCAACCCCATTTAAAACAGTCTGTGGGTGCCATCTTTTGGACATTCACCACATCGCATTGATTTTCATTTATTGTCCTCAGAGCCCTAATCTGTTTATTTTTCAATTACACATTCTACATTGATTAAAAAAGAAAAATTCAAATGTGTTTTTATTTTATACAGGAATAAATTATTTATAATTCAGATGAGAATAAAGTTAGTGTTTTACAATTTAAAGGAAAACAAATATATTGTTCTGAAATATAGCACATTCATTTTAAATTCATTCAGCTTCAATTACCAATACAATCTTAATTTTATTTAAAGCAAACTATACATTTAAAAGATCTTGGTTCTGTGCATATTTTGTAATTTAAAAAAAATACAAAATTGTTATGCAAAAAGACAAGGCCTTAGAGATTTCTTTATCCTTTAATGCAGGAAAAATCACACAGCAATGAAAGGCTTAATATCATGTCACTGTAACAGCCAGCCAGCCACACACACACATATAAACACAGACACCAGCCCTCCCTCCCCCTCCCTCCCCACACAGACAGCCACACACACACACACACATAGAATGGGAGGGGGCCCTCTCTCTGTCAAAGAGTGACAGAGAGAGATACCATTTCATGAAATCCACATTCAAACCACAATATCTGACTTTCTGAGGGTTGGAGCTATTGACTGTAAATTAGAAAGTTGTTTGGCTTGAGGAGAAGAATATACAAGCTGAGTTTTGTAACTGTAGGTAAATCTAACTAAGTTATAACACACTTTATATGTCCTTTTTTAGTCATGAAAATTCATTTCCTCGCCACGGCCAAACCGTTCGAGATATCAAAAATCCGTCAGCAATTTAGCATCCTCAATGTCTTGACTTCATGCACGCCTAGTTTGGCGATGATTGAATGAATTGCCTAGGAGTAGTACTTCAAATTCCACAGCAAGCGTTTTCCAAACAACCCATAATAGCCGACTTCCTGTTGGGCTGGCGTAAAACTTGACCAGGGGTAAAATGTTTGGCCCGATGAGATCTATATGTGTACTGAGTTTCATATTAATTCATGCAAGCGTGTTGAATATATGGACCAAATTGTCGGACCCCGTTCAAGGGGGCGCTGTTGAGCCCCCCTGCCACGCCCGGGTACCAGCTTCAGCCCGGCCCTGATGGCCGTGGGTTCTGACCTGTGTGCAAAATTTCAAAAGTTTTTGAGCACGTTAAGAGTCCCAAAATCCCCTGAAACCTTGAAATGCATTAAAATCAATAGACAAATCCCTCACACACAGAGACGGAAAGAGAGGGAGAGAAAATTCTCAGAAACATCTACATTCAAACTAAAATATCTGACTCCCTCTTGGTCTGAGCTAATGACAGTAAATTAGAAAGTTGTCCGGCTTGATCTGAACAATATGCGTACCGAGTTTTATGATTGTAGGTAAAACTATAGAACTAACACCCCCACTTTTGTCAAAAGGTGGCGCTACTGAGCCCCTGCACCACGCCCGTTTCTGAAACTTTGCACATGTCTACTGGCTAATAAATGTGATGTGTCTGTCGAGTTTCATGTTATTTCAAGTATGTTAAGAGTCTCAAAAGCATCAACAAAGAATATTAAAGTTTGATGCGTTGCCACGGCAACAGTATCTAATATATCAATAATCCTTTCACAGGTCTACATCTGCCGTGTATTTACATTATACAGATGAAGTTTGAAGCAAATCGGGTTAAAATAAGAGGGTGATTTCAAAGCATTTTGAAAGTGACACACTTCCTGCTGCCAGTTGGTGGCGCTATAACTTTGACTCACAATAGTCACATCCATGTGATCGGCCTCTTAAAGCGAACACACTGGTGAAGTTTCGTTAAGATCAGCTAATGTATGCTGAAGTTATAACACACTTCCTGTTTCACGTTTCTCGCCATAAATTCGTTTCCTCGCCACGGCCAAACCGTTCGAGATATCAAAAATCCCCTGGCAATTTTTCATCCTCAATGTCTTGACTTCATGCTGACCGAGTTTCGTGGCATTTCTTTGAATTCTCTAGGAGAAGTACTTTAAATTCCATTGCATGCGTTTAACAAACAACCCTAAATAGCCGACTTCCTGTTGGGATGGGGTAAAAAGTAAGAGCATGAAGTATATATGAACCGATGAGATCTATATGTGTACCGAGTTTCATATTATTACATGCAAGTGTGTTTGATTTATGGACCAAGTTTTCGGACCCCGTTCCAGGGGGCGCTGTCGAGCCCCCCTGCCACGCCCGGGTACCATCTTCAGCCCGGCCCTGATGGCCGCGGGTTCTGACCTGTGTGCAAAGTTTCAAGAGTTTTCGAGCACGTTAAGGGCCCCAAAAGTGCCCGAATAGTCGTAAGAAAAATATAGAAAATGAGTTTCCAAACAACCCATAATAACCGACTTCCTGTTGGGCTGACGTAAAACTTAGAGCACGAAAGTTGTTTGGCCCGATGAGATCTATAAGTGTACCGAGTTTCAGATTATTACATGCAAGCGTGTTTGATATATGGACAAGTGTTCAAACCCCGTTCCAGGGGGCGCTGTCGAGCCCCCCTGCCACGCCCGGGTACCAGCTTCAGCCCGGCCCTGATGGCCGCGGGTTCTGACCCGTGTGCAAAGTTTCAAGAGTTTTTGAGCACGTTAAGGCCCCCAAAAGTGCCCAAAAGGTAGTAAAATAATAATAAATATAGCTGCGAGCAGCGATTACGGGCCCAAGCCGGTGGCACCGCAACCCCGGTGCCTTTAGTTACCTAAAGGCACCGGAGTGGCGGTGCCGCCGGCTTTGGCCCTTCATCGCTGCTCGCAGCTATATTCATATATATATATATATATATATATATATATATAAACAAGCCGGTGGCACCGCCACCCCGGTGCCTTTATATATATATATATATATATATATATATGTCTACATTGTTCAATCACGCCTCACACACACACACACACTTTTGCAGAGCCCACACCAATGCAAGCTCTATAGCACACATCTTCTCAAAGGTCAAAGCGGAGTTACGATATTGCCCGTCATGCACAGTAACCGTAAAGGCACCGGGGTGGCGGTGCCACCGGCTTGTTTATATATATATATATATCGTATTATTCTAACTTGTAAAAAACTATTAACTTTTGTTAATATTCAACCATTTCACAACTAACTTTTTTCCATAGATCAAACACAACATAATTATATGGTGGACTGAAACAAAAATTATTAATTAAATAAAATTATTGTTTTCCTCTGAAATAGCAAAAGCATCACACACTAGCTGTACCTGCTCTAAATAAAAAAGAGTAATTCAATAAAAATACAAAATCGAACTAAATAAAATAAATTATTACAAAAACAAAATCAAACCAAAGAAAATATATCTTCGAAAAAAAAAGCGAGTGTCATGAGGAAAGGCGCCTCAGGAATCGTCAGGATTAACTCCATGTGTAAGGAATTTTGATTGATTTTATTTGTCACTTGAAAATTATTGTTAAATGTGTGCCTGCATAACTTTAATAAGATTTATTTTCTTTGATTTGATTTTGTTTTATATAATTTATTTATTTCGATTTTGTATTTTTATTTAAATACTATTATTTATTTAGAGCAGGTACAGCTAAGTGTGCGATGCTTTTGCTATTTCAGAGGGAAAAAAACACATTTTATTTCAAAAAGGTTTTTCAATTAAATAAAATGTTCAAGCTTTGTTTTCGTTTTATTATTTTGTTTGTTTTAAGCTTTGTTTAATTTATATTGTTAATCATCTGACACAAAACAAATGCATAAAGTATCATTTTAACTTTTAAAAAACTATTAACATTTGTTAATAGTACATTGCCTGTCTTTTGTTAATAGGACAAAACATAGTTATTATATTTTATAATATTTTATAAATATATAAAATAAACATTTGTAATGAAATCGTTCAAAAAAATGATATTAGCATTGTTTTAAACTTTGAAACAGAAGTAGCGCAATGCCTGGCCACTCCCGCGCCGCCTCCTTTTCACAATCCGAGGGAACCATCTCCGGAATATTAACCTCACTCCTAGAAGTCCAATTCTCATTATTCATGCCTCTTACCTGGGATTGATTGCACACACACACACACACACACACACACACGCACGCACGCACGCACTCACACGCACACACACACACACACACACACACACGTGTCAAGTCACTTACATTTTAGATGCAATATTGACTGTTCTTCTGTTTCAGCAGCGAAAATAGTTAAACAAAGATCACAGCAGAACCATTGCATCTCACAGCAACGTGTTTTCTCATTACTGAATGATTCAGCATTTTGAACAAATTGGTTGACTCAAAGATTCAATGACCAATCCATAAACATCTGTCTCATTCATGAATGACTCAGTCGTTCAAACGAATCGTTTGAACGAATGAATCAATGACCCGCTCATTAAGACGGTCGCCTGGCGACACCTAGTGACGGTTTAGTGTTATTTGATTATACACTCAAAATATTCCACAACAAATCCTTTAAATTTAATGATATTCAGAACAGAACACAAATAAAAAAATAACTATAATAAAGCCAAAACGAAATAATTTAAAACAAAAGTAAAAGTAAGTGGTGTTAGGCTCACGTAAATCTCTCTTTAGAATCTAAATGTTGCAACATTTGCGATGTATTTGGATGCTAAACTATTCTTTATTACAGGCTTTGTACTTCACTCACGTTCCAATATCGACGGAAAAAATCATCCTCTTCACTTGTGCAAAAATGTGCTTGGAAAAATCACAGTGGAGCGGTGCTTACTGTGAATGATACAAATTGTACTACTGACTATTTCAACATAGCAGTGTAATTTGTATATGTTAGGTTGAATGTTTTATTATTGTGTGTGTGTGTGTGTGTGTGTTTGTGTGTGTGTGCGTGTGTGTGTGTGTGTGTGTGTGTGTGTGTGTGTGTGTGTGTGTGTGTGTCAGTGTGTGTGTGGGGGTCTGGGTGGCTCAGCGCGATTGAACAGTGAAACATACTCCGTCATTTTCTTCATACAGGACATCATTCAAACGTCAAAGTGTTTACTTATATTTGTGTACACTCGCAATTAAACACAACATTGTGTTTTTGTTAAATAAATTAAAGTAATACGTCCCCCGAAATGGCGCTAATTTTAAAATGAAACTAAAATGCTCACGGCTGCACGGGCATTCATAACTCTGCGCGCCCACGGTGAGGGACGAGCAGAACAGAGCGAACGTTGTTTAGTTCATTCCTACTTCCATAGGAATTAATTGAAAAAGCTCACTCTACTCTGCACCATTATTAATGAATTGTGCAGACGTCCTTATTTTACTTTCGCTTTTTACCTGATTTTGAACACAAGAGGGCAGTATAACACTATGTATGATTTGGAAAAAAAATTTTTTTGACTAAACAACCATTCTGGCTGTTTTTAAACTTAAACATTATTCTCTAATTGCTCTCACCATGCCCGTTTCTGAAACTCTGCACATGTCTACTGTCTAATAAATGTGATGTGTCTGTCGGGTTTCATGCAATTTCAAGTATGTTAAGAGTCTCAAAAGCATCAACAAAGAATAATAAAGTTTGATGCGTTGCCACGGCAACAGTATCTAAGATATCAATAATCCTTTCTCAGGTCTACATCTGCCGTGTGTCTACATTATACACATAAAGTTTGAAGCAAATTGGGTAAAAATAAGAGGGTGATTTCAAAGCCTTTAGGAAGTGACACACTTCCTGCTGCCAGTTGGTGGCGCTATAACTTTGACTCACAATAGTCACATCCATGTGATCGGACTCTTACAGCGAACACACTGCTGAAGTTTCATCAAGATCAGTTAATGTATGCAGAAGTTATAACACACTTCCTGTTTCCTTTATTCGCCATAAATTCGTTTCCTCGCCACAGCCAAACCGTTCGAGATATCAAAAATCCCCTGGCAACTTTTCATCCTCAATGTCTTGACTTCATGCTGACCGAGTTTCGTGGCGATTGGTTGAATTCTCTAGGAGGAGTATATCGAATTCCAGGGGCATACGCTTCCAAACAAACCATAATAGCCGACTTCCTGTTGGGCTGGGGTAAAAAGTAAAAGTACAAAGGATATATGAATCGATGAGATCTATATGTGTACCGAGTTTCATATTATTACATTCAAGCGTGTTTGATTTATGGACCAAGTTTTCGGACCCCGTTCCAGGGGGCACTGTCGAGCCCCCCTGCCACGCCCGGGTACCAGCTTCAGCCCGGCCCTGATGGCCACGGGTTCTGACCCGTGTGCAAAGTTTCAAGAGTTTTTGAGCACGTTAAGGGCCCCCAAAGTGCGCTGAGAGTCTCAAAAGTATCCAAAAAGAATATTAAAGTTTGATGCGTTGTCACGGCAACAGCATCTAAGATATCAACAATCCTTTCACAGGTCTAAATCTGGCGTGTGTCTACATTATACACATCAAGTTTGAAGCAAATCGGGTAAAGCCTGTTTGATTTATGGACCAAGTTTTCGGACCCCATTCCAGGGGGCGCTGTCGAGCCCCCCTGCCACGCCCGGGTACCAGCTTCAGCCCGGCCCTGATGGCCGCGGTTTCTGACCCGTGTGCAAAGTTTCAAGAGTTTTTGAGCACGTTAAGGGCCCCAAAAGTGCGCTAAGAATCTCAAAAGTATCCAAAAAGAATATTAAAGTTTGATGCGTTGTCACGGCAACAGCATCTAAGATATCAACAATCCTTTCACAGGTCTACATCTGGCTTGTGTCTACATTATACACATCAAGTTTGAAGCAAATAGGGTAAAGCGTGTTGGATATATGGACCAAATTGTCTGACCCGTTCAAGGGGGCGCTGTCGAGCCCCCCTGCCACGCCCGGGTACCAGCTTCAGCCTGGCCCTGATGGCCGCGGGTTTTGTCCCGTGTGCAAAGTTTCAAGAGTTTTCGAGCACGTTAAGAACCCCAAAAGTGCCCGAAAGCATAAAAAAGCATGAAAAAGCTTAAAAAAAGGAATATTAATGTTTGATGCATTGCCATGGCAACAGTATCTAAGATATCAATAATCCTTTCACAGGTCTACATCTGGCGTGTGTCTACATTATGCACATGAAGTTTGAAGCAAATCGGGTTAAAATAAGAGGGTGATTTAAAAGCATTTTGAAAGTGACACACTTCCTGCTTCCAGTTGGTGGCGCTATAACTTTGACTCACAATAGTCACATCCATGTGATCGGGCTCTTACAACGAACACACTGCTGAAGTTTCATCAAGATTAGTTAATGTATGCAGTAGTTATAACACACTTCCTGTTTCACGTTTCTCGCCATAAATTCGTTTCCTCGCCACGGCCAAACCGTTCGAGATATCAAAAATCCCCTGGCAATTTTTCATCCTCAATGTCTTGACTTCATGCTGACCGAGTTTCGTGGCATTTCTTTGAATTCTCTAGGAGAAGTACTTTAAATTCCATTGCATGCGTTTAACAAACAACCCTAAATAGCCGACTTCCTGTTGGGATGGGGTAAAAAGTAAGAGCATGAAGTATATATGAACCGATGAGATCTATATGTGTACCGAGTTTCATATTATTACATGCAAGTGTGTTTGATTTATGGACCAAGTTTTCGGACCCCGTTCCAGGGGGCGCTGTCGAGCCCCCCTGCCACGCCCGGGTACCATCTTCAGCCCGGCCCTGATGGCCGCGGGTTCTGACCTGTGTGCAAAGTTTCAAGAGTTTTCGAGCACGTTAAGGGCCCCAAAAGTGCCCGAATAGTCGTAAGAAAAATATAGAAAATGAGTTTCCAAACAACCCATAATAACCGACTTCCTGTTGGGCTGACGTAAAACTTAGAGCACGAAAGTTGTTTGGCCCGATGAGATCTATAAGTGTACCGAGTTTCAGATTATTACATGCAAGCGTGTTTGATATATGGACAAGTGTTCAAACCCCGTTCCAGGGGGCGCTGTCGAGCCCCCCTGCCACGCCCGGGTACCAGCTTCAGCCCGGCCCTGATGGCCGCGGGTTCTGACCCGTGTGCAAAGTTTCAAGAGTTTTTGAGCACGTTAAGGCCCCCAAAAGTGCCCAAAAGGTAGTAAAATAATAATAATAATAATAATAATAATAAATATAGCTGCGAGCAGCGATTACGGGCCCAAGCCGGTGGCACCGCAACCCCGGTGCCTTTAGTTACCTAAAGGCACCGGAGTGGCGGTGCCGCCGGCTTTGGCCCTTCATCGCTGCTCGCAGCTATATTCATATATATATATATATATATATATATATATATATATATATATATATATATATATATAAACAAGCCGGTGGCACCGCCACCCCGGTGCCTTTATATATATATATATATATATATGTCTACATTGTTCAATCACGCCTCACACACACACACACACTTTTGCAGAGCCCACACCAATGCAAGCTCTATAGCACACATCTTCTCAAAGGTCAAAGCGGAGTTACGATATTGCCCGTCATGCACAGTAACCGTAAAGGCACCGGGGTGGCGGTGCCACCGGCTTGTTTATATATATATATATATCGTATTATTCTAACTTGTAAAAAACTATTAACTTTTGTTAATATTCAACCATTTCACAACTAACTTTTTTCCATAGATCAAACACAACATAATTATATGGTGGACTGAAACAAAAATTATTAATTAAATAAAATTATTGTTTTCCTCTGAAATAGCAAAAGCATCACACACTAGCTGTACCTGCTCTAAATAAAAAAGAGTAATTCAATAAAAATACAAAATCGAACTAAATAAAATAAATTATTACAAAAACAAAATCAAACCAAAGAAAATATATCTTCGAAAAAAAAAGCGAGTGTCATGAGGAAAGGCGCCTCAGGAATCGTCAGGATTAACTCCATGTGTAAGGAATTTTGATTGATTTTATTTGTCACTTGAAAATTATTGTTAAATGTGTGCCTGCATAACTTTAATAAGATTTATTTTCTTTGATTTGATTTTGTTTTATATAATTTATTTATTTCGATTTTGTATTTTTATTTAAATACTATTATTTATTTAGAGCAGGTACAGCTAAGTGTGCGATGCTTTTGCTATTTCAGAGGGAAAAAAACACATTTTATTTCAAAAAGGCTTTTCAATTAAATAAAATGTTCAAGCTTTGTTTTCGTTTTATTATTTTGTTTGTTTTAAGCTTTGTTTAATTTATATTGTTAATCATCTGACACAAAACAAATGCATAAAGTATCATTTTAACTTTTAAAAAACTATTAACATTTGTTAATAGTACATTGCCTGTCTTTTGTTAATAGGACAAAACATAGTTATTATATTTTATAATATTTTATAAATATATAAAATAAACATTTGTAATGAAATCGTTCAAAAAAATGATATTAGCATTGTTTTAAACTTTGAAACAGAAGTAGCGCAATGCCTGGCCACTCCCGCGCCGCCTCCTTTTCACAATCCGAGGGAACCATCTCCGGAATATTAACCTCACTCCTAGAAGTCCAATTCTCATTATTCATGCCTCTTACCTGGGATTGATTGCACACACACACACACACACACACACACACGCACGCACGCACGCACTCACACGCACACACACACACACACACACACACACGTGTCAAGTCACTTACATTTTAGATGCAATATTGACTGTTCTTCTGTTTCAGCAGCGAAAATAGTTAAACAAAGATCACAGCAGAACCATTGCATCTCACAGCAACGTGTTTTCTCATTACTGAATGATTCAGCATTTTGAACAAATTGGTTGACTCAAAGATTCAATGACCAATCCATAAACATCTGTCTCATTCATGAATGACTCAGTCGTTCAAACGAATCGTTTGAACGAATGAATCAATGACCCGCTCATTAAGACGGTCGCCTGGCGACACCTAGTGACGGTTTAGTGTTATTTGATTATACACTCAAAATATTCCACAACAAATCCTTTAAATTTAATGATATTCAGAACAGAACACAAATAAAAAAATAACTATAATAAAGCCAAAACGAAATAATTTAAAACAAAAGTAAAAGTAAGTGGTGTTAGGCTCACGTAAATCTCTCTTTAGAATCTAAATGTTGCAACATTTGCGATGTATTTGGATGCTAAACTATTCTTTATTACAGGCTTTGTACTTCACTCACGTTCCAATATCGACGGAAAAAATCATCCTCTTCACTTGTGCAAAAATGTGCTTGGAAAAATCACAGTGGAGCGGTGCTTACTGTGAATGATACAAATTGTACTACTGACTATTTCAACATAGCAGTGTAATTTGTATATGTTAGGTTGAATGTTTTATTATTGTGTGTGTGTGTGTGTGTGTGTGTTTGTGTGTGTGTGTGTGTGTGTGTGTGTGTGTGTGTGTCAGTGTGTGTGTGGGGGTCTGGGTGGCTCAGCGCGATTGAACAGTGAAACATACTCCGTCATTTTCTTCATACAGGACATCATTCAAACGTCAAAGTGTTTACTTATATTTGTGTACACTCGCAATTAAACACAACATTGTGTTTTTGTTAAATAAATTAAAGTAATACGTCCCCCGAAATGGCGCTAATTTTAAAATGAAACTAAAATGCTCACGGCTGCACGGGCATTCATAACTCTGCGCGCCCACGGTGAGGGACGAGCAGAACAGAGCGAACGTTGTTTAGTTCATTCCTACTTCCATAGGAATTAATTGAAAAAGCTCACTCTACTCTGCACCATTATTAATGAATTGTGCAGACGTCCTTATTTTACTTTCGCTTTTTACCTGATTTTGAACACAAGAGGGCAGTATAACACTATGTATGATTTGGAAAAAAAATTTTTTTGACTAAACAACCATTCTGGCTGTTTTTAAACTTAAACATTATTCTCTAATTGCTCTCACCATGCCCGTTTCTGAAACTCTGCACATGTCTACTGTCTAATAAATGTGATGTGTCTGTCGGGTTTCATGCAATTTCAAGTATGTTAAGAGTCTCAAAAGCATCAACAAAGAATAATAAAGTTTGATGCGTTGCCACGGCAACAGTATCTAAGATATCAATAATCCTTTCTCAGGTCTACATCTGCCGTGTGTCTACATTATACACATAAAGTTTGAAGCAAATTGGGTAAAAATAAGAGGGTGATTTCAAAGCCTTTAGGAAGTGACACACTTCCTGCTGCCAGTTGGTGGCGCTATAACTTTGACTCACAATAGTCACATCCATGTGATCGGACTCTTACAGCGAACACACTGCTGAAGTTTCATCAAGATCAGTTAATGTATGCAGAAGTTATAACACACTTCCTGTTTCCTTTATTCGCCATAAATTCGTTTCCTCGCCACAGCCAAACCGTTCGAGATATCAAAAATCCCCTGGCAACTTTTCATCCTCAATGTCTTGACTTCATGCTGACCGAGTTTCGTGGCGATTGGTTGAATTCTCTAGGAGGAGTATATCGAATTCCAGGGGCATACGCTTCCAAACAAACCATAATAGCCGACTTCCTGTTGGGCTGGGGTAAAAAGTAAAAGTACAAAGGATATATGAATCGATGAGATCTATATGTGTACCGAGTTTCATATTATTACATTCAAGCGTGTTTGATTTATGGACCAAGTTTTCGGACCCCGTTCCAGGGGGCACTGTCGAGCCCCCCTGCCACGCCCGGGTACCAGCTTCAGCCCGGCCCTGATGGCCACGGGTTCTGACCCGTGTGCAAAGTTTCAAGAGTTTTTGAGCACGTTAAGGGCCCCCAAAGTGCGCTGAGAGTCTCAAAAGTATCCAAAAAGAATATTAAAGTTTGATGCGTTGTCACGGCAACAGCATCTAAGATATCAACAATCCTTTCACAGGTCTAAATCTGGCGTGTGTCTACATTATACACATCAAGTTTGAAGCAAATCGGGTAAAGCCTGTTTGATTTATGGACCAAGTTTTCGGACCCCATTCCAGGGGGCGCTGTCGAGCCCCCCTGCCACGCCCGGGTACCAGCTTCAGCCCGGCCCTGATGGCCGCGGTTTCTGACCCGTGTGCAAAGTTTCAAGAGTTTTTGAGCACGTTAAGGGCCCCAAAAGTGCGCTAAGAATCTCAAAAGTATCCAAAAAGAATATTAAAGTTTGATGCGTTGTCACGGCAACAGCATCTAAGATATCAACAATCCTTTCACAGGTCTACATCTGGCTTGTGTCTACATTATACACATCAAGTTTGAAGCAAATAGGGTAAAGCGTGTTGGATATATGGACCAAATTGTCTGACCCGTTCAAGGGGGCGCTGTCGAGCCCCCCTGCCACGCCCGGGTACCAGCTTCAGCCTGGCCCTGATGGCCGCGGGTTTTGTCCCGTGTGCAAAGTTTCAAGAGTTTTCGAGCACGTTAAGAACCCCAAAAGTGCCCGAAAGCATAAAAAAGCATGAAAAAGCTTAAAAAAAGGAATATTAATGTTTGATGCATTGCCATGGCAACAGTATCTAAGATATCAATAATCCTTTCACAGGTCTACATCTGGCGTGTGTCTACATTATGCACATGAAGTTTGAAGCAAATCGGGTAAAAATAAGAGGGTGATTTAAAAGCATTTTGAAAGTGACACACTTCCTGCTTCCAGTTGGTGGCGCTATAACTTTGACTCACAATAGTCACATCCATGTGATCGGGCTCTTACAACGAACACACTGCTGAAGTTTCATCAAGATTAGTTAATGTATGCAGTAGTTATAACACACTTCCTGTTTCACGTTTCTCGCCATAATTTCGTTTACTCGCCACGGCCAAACCGTTCGAGATATCAAAAATCCCCTGGCAATTTTTCATCCTCAGTGTCTTGACTTCATGCTGACCGAGTTTCGTGCCGTGTGTTTGAATTCTCTAGGAGGAGTATTTCACATTCCATTGCATGTGTTTTCCAAACAACCCTTAATAGCCGACTTCCTGTTGGGCTGGGGTAAAAAGTAAGAGCATGAAGTATATATGAACCGATGAGATCTATATGTGTACTGAGTTTCATATTATTACATGCAAGCGTGTTTGATTTATGGACCAAGTGTTCAAACCCCGTTCCAGGGGGCGCTGTCGAGCCCCCCTGCCACGCCCGGGTACCAGCTTCAGCCCGGCCCTGATGGCCGCGGGTTCTGAGATGTGTGCAAAGTTTCAAGAGTTTTCGAGCACGTTAAGGCCCCCAAAAGTGCCCAAAAGGTAGTAAAATAATAATAAATATAGCTGCGAGCAGCGATTGCGGGCCCAAGCCGGTGGCACCGCAACCCCGGTGCCGGAGTGGCGGTTCCGCCGGCTTTGGCCCTTCATCGCTGCTCGCAGCTATATTTATATATATATATATATATATATATATATATATATATATATAAACAAGCCGGTGGCACTGCCACCCCGGTGCCTTAACGGTTACTGTGCACGACGTGCAAAAACGTAACCCCGCTTTCACTGTCGCCCTACGGTCCCATGGATTTAACGGACACATGAAATAAGTACACAAGACCGAAAATTGATATGAACTGTACCATTTTGGACAGGGACTATGATCGTGAATCACAATAGCCACATATATGAGATCATTTAAATTTAGAATCATTTTTAATGTCATAGGACATACATGGGCAATATACGGCCCGGGGGCCGGGGCCGGATCCGGCCCGCATAGCGCTTCAATCCGGCCCCCGCGATGCGATCGCAATTTGGATGAAACACACGCCGAAATAAACATGCGTGACACAAAACAATCTTTAACTTAGGTGGCAAATATGTTTTAGTAATTCTGTGAATTACACTGCGCAAACCAAAATTAATACTACCCACCGGATGAAGGGTTGTCTCTGTCTCCACATAACATAAAATATTCATTTTATTTTATTTTTCGTGTTCGCATTTATGAGGAAAAACAATGTTACAGACGTGTTCTCCGTTACGGACGTGAGCGCTCTGAAAGCGGCACTAAAAGATGCTTTAAAACTTTCACAAAGACATCAAACAGAAAGCACAAAACAAAGCACAAAACCTTTCTTTGAAGTGAATTTCGTTTTGTATTAATTGTATCTTAATTTTAATCAATGTTTCATCAACCAATTGCCTGTATTTAATCAATAAGAAGTAAATATAGCAGACAATATAGAGATAATCACGAAACATTAATAATGAGATAATCACGCCGGCGCGTGAACTGGAGCTCGTCTCATAAATGAACCGAAACTCAGCATATAAAGTAGCCTACTTGCCTCACATGTCTACTTTTAAACTGAACAATTCAAAACGAAAGAAAACAGACTACAGACTGCTCTCTGCTTATGTAATCCTTATGAAATGTGCATTTCTCTCTGGCGCGTTCACTAGGCTACTGAAGATCGCGAGTCAGCATCGTCAACTTCATCTTAGCCGACAATGACAAAGAAAACACTTATTTATTAATAAACAATTAAAATATCTCCTTGCTATATTTTACATATTCATAATCATTACTTTTGCTGGTTTTGCCAGTCATGTATTCTGCAACGAAATATGTTTTGAAAGTATCCTTCCCAACACTGGAAGTCTGTATGTTAATTAGGGATGGGCATTTTTCAAAAATATTGCATTCGAATATTCGGGCTCATAAAAATCAAATATTCGTTTATTTAAATGACATTTAACGAAAAAGATGTTATTTTTTAAGTTTTTTTTTTTTTTACGTTTTTGTCACCATTTCTTTTAGTTGAAAACATTAAACATTAGGCCTATGTGTAAACAAAAATATAAAAAATAAAAGCATTAATAAAAGAATGCTCAAGCAGCGCGAACGGGAAAAAAACGCCTAATAAAGCGGTTGCGCCAGATATCGTACAGAACGTACACACACTCGAGTCAGCATATGATTATCGTGTTTATATTGTTTCATGTTTATATAGAGAAAAACAATATCCACATGCAGGGGCGCCTGCATGTGGATGAAAAAAAAAATATGATTTACAATTACTGCTTTGGTTGCATTCTGGTGGAATTATTAATAGTACATTAGATATGACAAAATACCTTCATAGCGGTAAACAGAGTATCTTCAATTGGTACCGAGTGGCATAAGACTTGATAAACGCGCGTTCAAAATGATCACGATAAAACAGGTGCTCGCGCACATTCGGCCTGGGGACTGGTTTATAGTAGCCTGTATTCGTGTTCGAAGGTGTCATCTCCTCATACGTTCACGAAAAGTACGAAGTACGAACGCAGTGCTTTCCATCTTGAGATTCAGTGGGGGGCGCACTCTGGACAGCTATATAGTGTCTTATTATTCTAAATAATTGAATATATTGATCAAATTTACAAATTGAAAATGAAAGATGAAGCATACATTTAATAAGACTAGACTAGGGGTGCCTTGCATTACAATATGCAGATTTAAATATACCACCGTCAATTTGATGTGTGTGTGTATAATAAAATCATTTAGTCACTTCAATTATAACTTGAACGTGTTTGCTTACTAAATTGTGAGCAAAACGAAAGTTGCAGCAAAGATCAGCAACAGGAGTCAAAATTCATTAATCACGAGAGTGAAGAGCTGACTGAAAAAAATGATGACGGAATATTTTGTGTAAAAGTGCCTATTTAAGCGAATCTGTCATTTACTCTTTTGTTGTTGTGTTTTCCCTGAAAACCGGAAGCAATCGCCCCCGATATGGCGCTAATTTTAAAGTGACACTAAAAAGTATGCGGCTGCACTGACATTCATAATGGTGCGCGTCCATGGCGACGAGCAAGCAACAAAACAGAGCGAACGTTTTTTCATTTCTACTTCCATAGAAATTCATTCGAATTTCATTAATCACGAGTCGAGAGTGAGCGTCTCTCTCTGCTGTGTTATGCTGCATCACACGGGCATTCATAACGCTGCGCGTCCACGACGATGAGCGAGCAGAACAGAGTGAACGTTTTTTAGTTCATTCCTACTTCCATATAGGAATTCCCTCGAGCGCTCTGCACGCGCCACCATTATCAATGTCCGTGTGGACGTCCGCGATCGAACAGTGGAAACATTGGCTACTCCGTCATTTTATTCAAGAAGATCATTCAAACTGCAAAGTGTTTACTTATTTTTGGATACTCGCAATCAAACACAACATTGTGATTTTGTAAAATACATTCAAGAAATCCGCCCCCGAAATGGGGCTTCTTTTAAAATGAAACGAAAATGCTTACAGCTGCACGTCTTGTGGAGACGTCCGTTACTTTCGCTTTCAAGTTAGCGATTTTAAAGCCCCCAGCGGAGTCACGGTGGGAAAATATTCCCATAGTAGCATCAATTGGCCTACCTGATTTTGAACACAAGAGGGCAGTAAAGCACTATGAATGATTTGTATTTTTTTATTTTTTTGGCTAAACAACCATTCTGGCTGTTTTTAAACTTAAACATAAATCTTAAATTGAAAAAAAGGAATACAATGGGTTTAGTTCTAATATTAGTATAATTTTATAGAAAAATAAATGGTGTATAATTACATTTTAGAAAGATATGAGACATTTCCTGATTCTTTTTTTGACATAATCCCTCGCCATAGAAAAAACGTTTGAGATATTCAATATCCGTTCACAATTTAGCATCTTTAATGTATTTTCATCAAGTTGAAAAAGTTTTGTAACTGTAGATGAAACTAACCCCCCCCCCACACACACACACACACACTTTTGTCACAAAAGGTGGCGCTACTGAGCCCCTGCACTACAAAAAATCATCCTCTTCACTTGTGCAAAAATGTGCTTGGAAAAATCACAGTGGAGCGGTGCTTACTGTGAATGATACAAATTGTACTACTGACTATTTCAACATAGCAGTGTAATTTGTATATGTTAGGTTGAATGTTTTATTATTGTGTGTGTGTGTGTGTGTGTGTGTTTGTGTGTGTGTGTGTGTGTGTGTGTGTGTGTGTGTGTCAGTGTGTGTGTGGGGGTCTGGGTGGCTCAGCGCGATTGAACAGTGAAACATACTCCGTCATTTTCTTCATACAGGACATCATTCAAACGTCAAAGTGTTTACTTATATTTGTGTACACTCGCAATTAAACACAACATTGTGTTTTTGTTAAATAAATTAAAGTAATACGTCCCCCGAAATGGCGCTAATTTTAAAATGAAACTAAAATGCTCACGGCTGCACGGGCATTCATAACTCTGCGCGCCCACGGTGAGGGACGAGCAGAACAGAGCGAACGTTGTTTAGTTCATTCCTACTTCCATAGGAATTAATTGAAAAAGCTCACTCTACTCTGCACCATTATTAATGAATTGTGCAGACGTCCTTATTTTACTTTCGCTTTTTACCTGATTTTGAACACAAGAGGGCAGTATAACACTATGTATGATTTGGAAAAAAAATTTTTTTGACTAAACAACCATTCTGGCTGTTTTTAAACTTAAACATTATTCTCTAATTGCTCTCACCATGCCCGTTTCTGAAACTCTGCACATGTCTACTGTCTAATAAATGTGATGTGTCTGTCGGGTTTCATGCAATTTCAAGTATGTTAAGAGTCTCAAAAGCATCAACAAAGAATAATAAAGTTTGATGCGTTGCCACGGCAACAGTATCTAAGATATCAATAATCCTTTCTCAGGTCTACATCTGCCGTGTGTCTACATTATACACATAAAGTTTGAAGCAAATTGGGTAAAAATAAGAGGGTGATTTCAAAGCCTTTAGGAAGTGACACACTTCCTGCTGCCAGTTGGTGGCGCTATAACTTTGACTCACAATAGTCACATCCATGTGATCGGACTCTTACAGCGAACACACTGCTGAAGTTTCATCAAGATCAGTTAATGTATGCAGAAGTTATAACACACTTCCTGTTTCCTTTATTCGCCATAAATTCGTTTCCTCGCCACAGCCAAACCGTTCGAGATATCAAAAATCCCCTGGCAACTTTTCATCCTCAATGTCTTGACTTCATGCTGACCGAGTTTCGTGGCGATTGGTTGAATTCTCTAGGAGGAGTATATCGAATTCCAGGGGCATACGCTTCCAAACAAACCATAATAGCCGACTTCCTGTTGGGCTGGGGTAAAAAGTAAAAGTACAAAGGATATATGAATCGATGAGATCTATATGTGTACCGAGTTTCATATTATTACATTCAAGCGTGTTTGATTTATGGACCAAGTTTTCGGACCCCGTTCCAGGGGGCACTGTCGAGCCCCCCTGCCACGCCCGGGTACCAGCTTCAGCCCGGCCCTGATGGCCACGGGTTCTGACCCGTGTGCAAAGTTTCAAGAGTTTTTGAGCACGTTAAGGGCCCCCAAAGTGCGCTGAGAGTCTCAAAAGTATCCAAAAAGAATATTAAAGTTTGATGCGTTGTCACGGCAACAGCATCTAAGATATCAACAATCCTTTCACAGGTCTAAATCTGGCGTGTGTCTACATTATACACATCAAGTTTGAAGCAAATCGGGTAAAGCCTGTTTGATTTATGGACCAAGTTTTCGGACCCCATTCCAGGGGGCGCTGTCGAGCCCCCCTGCCACGCCCGGGTACCAGCTTCAGCCCGGCCCTGATGGCCGCGGTTTCTGACCCGTGTGCAAAGTTTCAAGAGTTTTTGAGCACGTTAAGGGCCCCAAAAGTGCGCTAAGAATCTCAAAAGTATCCAAAAAGAATATTAAAGTTTGATGCGTTGTCACGGCAACAGCATCTAAGATATCAACAATCCTTTCACAGGTCTACATCTGGCTTGTGTCTACATTATACACATCAAGTTTGAAGCAAATAGGGTAAAGCGTGTTGGATATATGGACCAAATTGTCTGACCCGTTCAAGGGGGCGCTGTCGAGCCCCCCTGCCACGCCCGGGTACCAGCTTCAGCCTGGCCCTGATGGCCGCGGGTTTTGTCCCGTGTGCAAAGTTTCAAGAGTTTTCGAGCACGTTAAGAACCCCAAAAGTGCCCGAAAGCATAAAAAAGCATGAAAAAGCTTAAAAAAAGGAATATTAATGTTTGATGCATTGCCATGGCAACAGTATCTAAGATATCAATAATCCTTTCACAGGTCTACATCTGGCGTGTGTCTACATTATGCACATGAAGTTTGAAGCAAATCGGGTAAAAATAAGAGGGTGATTTAAAAGCATTTTGAAAGTGACACACTTCCTGCTTCCAGTTGGTGGCGCTATAACTTTGACTCACAATAGTCACATCCATGTGATCGGGCTCTTACAACGAACACACTGCTGAAGTTTCATCAAGATTAGTTAATGTATGCAGTAGTTATAACACACTTCCTGTTTCACGTTTCTCGCCATAATTTCGTTTACTCGCCACGGCCAAACCGTTCGAGATATCAAAAATCCCCTGGCAATTTTTCATCCTCAGTGTCTTGACTTCATGCTGACCGAGTTTCGTGCCGTGTGTTTGAATTCTCTAGGAGGAGTATTTCACATTCCATTGCATGTGTTTTCCAAACAACCCTTAATAGCCGACTTCCTGTTGGGCTGGGGTAAAAAGTAAGAGCATGAAGTATATATGAACCGATGAGATCTATATGTGTACTGAGTTTCATATTATTACATGCAAGCGTGTTTGATTTATGGACCAAGTGTTCAAACCCCGTTCCAGGGGGCGCTGTCGAGCCCCCCTGCCACGCCCGGGTACCAGCTTCAGCCCGGCCCTGATGGCCGCGGGTTCTGAGATGTGTGCAAAGTTTCAAGAGTTTTCGAGCACGTTAAGGCCCCCAAAAGTGCCCAAAAGGTAGTAAAATAATAATAAATATAGCTGCGAGCAGCGATTGCGGGCCCAAGCCGGTGGCACCGCAACCCCGGTGCCGGAGTGGCGGTTCCGCCGGCTTTGGCCCTTCATCGCTGCTCGCAGCTATATTTATATATATATATATATATATATATATATATATATATAAACAAGCCGGTGGCACTGCCACCCCGGTGCCTTAACGGTTACTGTGCACGACGTGCAAAAACGTAACCCCGCTTTCACTGTCGCCCTACGGTCCCATGGATTTAACGGACACATGAAATAAGTACACAAGACCGAAAATTGATATGAACTGTACCATTTTGGACAGGGACTATGATCGTGAATCACAATAGCCACATATATGAGATCATTTAAATTTAGAATCATTTTTAATGTCATAGGACATACATGGGCAATATACGGCCCGGGGGCCGGGGCCGGATCCGGCCCGCATAGCGCTTCAATCCGGCCCCCGCGATGCGATCGCAATTTGGATGAAACACACGCCGAAATAAACATGCGTGACACAAAACAATCTTTAACTTAGGTGGCAAATATGTTTTAGTAATTCTGTGAATTACACTGCGCAAACCAAAATTAATACTACCCACCGGATGAAGGGTTGTCTCTGTCTCCACATAACATAAAATATTCATTTTATTTTATTTTTCGTGTTCGCATTTATGAGGAAAAACAATGTTACAGACGTGTTCTCCGTTACGGACGTGAGCGCTCTGAAAGCGGCACTAAAAGATGCTTTAAAACTTTCACAAAGACATCAAACAGAAAGCACAAAACAAAGCACAAAACCTTTCTTTGAAGTGAATTTCGTTTTGTATTAATTGTATCTTAATTTTAATCAATGTTTCATCAACCAATTGCCTGTATTTAATCAATAAGAAGTAAATATAGCAGACAATATAGAGATAATCACGAAACATTAATAATGAGATAATCACGCCGGCGCGTGAACTGGAGCTCGTCTCATAAATGAACCGAAACTCAGCATATAAAGTAGCCTACTTGCCTCACATGTCTACTTTTAAACTGAACAATTCAAAACGAAAGAAAACAGACTACAGACTGCTCTCTGCTTATGTAATCCTTATGAAATGTGCATTTCTCTCTGGCGCGTTCACTAGGCTACTGAAGATCGCGAGTCAGCATCGTCAACTTCATCTTAGCCGACAATGACAAAGAAAACACTTATTTATTAATAAACAATTAAAATATCTCCTTGCTATATTTTACATATTCATAATCATTACTTTTGCTGGTTTTGCCAGTCATGTATTCTGCAACGAAATATGTTTTGAAAGTATCCTTCCCAACACTGGAAGTCTGTATGTTAATTAGGGATGGGCATTTTTCAAAAATATTGCATTCGAATATTCGGGCTCATAAAAATCAAATATTCGTTTATTTAAATGACATTTAACGAAAAAGATGTTATTTTTTAAGTTTTTTTTTTTTTTTACGTTTTTGTCACCATTTCTTTTAGTTGAAAACATTAAACATTAGGCCTATGTGTAAACAAAAATATAAAAAATAAAAGCATTAATAAAAGAATGCTCAAGCAGCGCGAACGGGAAAAAAAACGCCTAATAAAGCGGTTGCGCCAGATATCGTACAGAACGTACACACACTCGAGTCAGCATATGATTATCGTGTTTATATTGTTTCATGTTTATATAGAGAAAAACAATATCCACATGCAGGGGCGCCTGCATGTGGATGAAAAAAAAAATATGATTTACAATTACTGCTTTGGTTGCATTCTGGTGGAATTATTAATAGTACATTAGATATGACAAAATACCTTCATAGCGGTAAACAGAGTATCTTCAATTGGTACCGAGTGGCATAAGACTTGATAAACGCGCGTTCAAAATGATCACGATAAAACAGGTGCTCGCGCACATTCGGCCTGGGGACTGGTTTATAGTAGCCTGTATTCGTGTTCGAAGGTGTCATCTCCTCATACGTTCACGAAAAGTACGAAGTACGAACGCAGTGCTTTCCATCTTGAGATTCAGTGGGGGGCGCACTCTGGACAGCTATATAGTGTCTTATTATTCTAAATAATTGAATATATTGATCAAATTTACAAATTGAAAATGAAAGATGAAGCATACATTTAATAAGACTAGACTAGGGGTGCCTTGCATTACAATATGCAGATTTAAATATACCACCGTCAATTTGATGTGTGTGTGTATAATAAAATCATTTAGTCACTTCAATTATAACTTGAACGTGTTTGCTTACTAAATTGTGAGCAAAACGAAAGTTGCAGCAAAGATCAGCAACAGGAGTCAAAATTCATTAATCACGAGAGTGAAGAGCTGACTGAAAAAAATGATGACGGAATATTTTGTGTAAAAGTGCCTATTTAAGCGAATCTGTCATTTACTCTTTTGTTGTTGTGTTTTCCCTGAAAACCGGAAGCAATCGCCCCCGATATGGCGCTAATTTTAAAGTGACACTAAAAAGTATGCGGCTGCACTGACATTCATAATGGTGCGCGTCCATGGCGACGAGCAAGCAAAACAGAGCGAACGTTTTTTCATTTCTACTTCCATAGAAATTCATTCGAATTTCATTAATCACGAGTCGAGAGTGAGCGTCTCTCTCTGCTGTGTTATGCTGCATCACACGGGCATTCATAACGCTGCGCGTCCACGACGATGAGCGAGCAGAACAGAGTGAACGTTTTTTAGTTCATTCCTACTTCCATATAGGAATTCCCTCGAGCGCTCTGCACGCGCCACCATTATCAATGTCCGTGTGGACGTCCGCGATCGAACAGTGGAAACATTGGCTACTCCGTCATTTTATTCAAGAAGATCATTCAAACTGCAAAGTGTTTACTTATTTTTGGATACTCGCAATCAAACACAACATTGTGATTTTGTAAAATACATTCAAGAAATCCGCCCCCGAAATGGGGCTTCTTTTAAAATGAAACGAAAATGCTTACAGCTGCACGTCTTGTGGAGACGTCCGTTACTTTCGCTTTCAAGTTAGCGATTTTAAAGCCCCCAGCGGAGTCACGGTGGGAAAATATTCCCATAGTAGCATCAATTGGCCTACCTGATTTTGAACACAAGAGGGCAGTAAAGCACTATGAATGATTTGTATTTTTTTATTTTTTTGGCTAAACAACCATTCTGGCTGTTTTTAAACTTAAACATAAATCTTAAATTGAAAAAAAGGAATACAATGGGTTTAGTTCTAATATTAGTATAATTTTATAGAAAAATAAATGGTGTATAATTACATTTTAGAAAGATATGAGACATTTCCTGATTCTTTTTTTGACATAATCCCTCGCCATAGAAAAAACGTTTGAGATATTCAATATCCGTTCACAATTTAGCATCTTTAATGTATTTTCATCAAGTTGAAAAAGTTTTGTAACTGTAGATGAAACTAACCCCCCCCCCACACACACACACACACACTTTTGTCACAAAAGGTGGCGCTACTGAGCCCCTGCACTACGCCCGTTTCTGAAACTTTGCACATGTCTACTGGCTAATAAATGTGATCTGTCTGTCAAGTTTCATGCAATTTTAAGCAATTTCAGGCATGCTAAGAGTCTCAAAAGCATCCAAAAAGAATATTAAAGTTTGATGCGTTGCCATGGCAACAGTATCTAAGATATCAATAATCCTTTCACAGGTCTACATCTGCCGTGTATTTACATTATACACATCAAGTTTGAAGCAAATCGGGTAAAAATAAGAGGGTGATTTCAAAGTATTTTGAAAGTGACACACTTCCTGCTGCCAGTTGGTGGCGCTATAACTTTGACTCACAATAGTCACATCCATGTGATCGGCCTCTTACAGCGAACACACTGTTGAAGTTTCATCAAGATCAGTTAATGTATGCAGAAGTTATAACACACTTCCTGTTTCCATTATTCGCCATAAATTCGTTTCCTCGTCACGGCCAAACCGTTCGAGATATCAGAAATCCCCTGGCAATTTTTCATCCTCAATGTCTTGACATCATGCTGACCGAGTTTCGTTGCGATTGGTTGAATTCTCTAGGAGGAGTATATCGAATTCCAGGGGCATACGCTTTCAAACAAACCATAATAGCCGACTTCCTGTTGGGCTGGGGTAAAAAGTAAAAGTACAAAGGATATATGAATCGATGAGATCTATATGTGTACCGAGTTTCATATTATTACATTCAAGCGTGTTTGATTTATGGACCAAGTTTTCGGACCCCGTTCCAGGGGGCACTGTCGAGCCCCCCTGCCACGCCCGGGTACCAGCTTCAGCCCGGCCCTGATGGCCACGGGTTCTGACCCGTGTGCAAAGTTTCAAGAGTTTTTGAGCACGTTAAGGGCCCCCAAAGTGCGCTGAGAGTCTCAAAAGTATCCAAAAAGAATATTAAAGTTTGATGCGTTGTCACGGCAACAGCATCTAAGATATCAACAATCCTTTCACAGGTCTAAATCTGGCGTGTGTCTACATTATACACATCAAGTTTGAAGCAAATCGGGTAAAGCCTGTTTGATTTATGGACCAAGTTTTCGGACCCCATTCCAGGGGGCGCTGTCGAGCCCCCCTGCCACGCCCGGGTACCAGCTTCAGCCCGGCCCTGATGGCCGCGGTTTCTGACCCGTGTGCAAAGTTTCAAGAGTTTTTGAGCACGTTAAGGGCCCCAAAAGTGCGCTAAGAATCTCAAAAGTATCCAAAAAGAATATTAAAGTTTGATGCGTTGTCACGGCAACAGCATCTAAGATATCAACAATCCTTTCACAGGTCTACATCTGGCTTGTGTCTACATTATACACATCAAGTTTGAAGCAAATAGGGTAAAGCGTGTTGGATATATGGACCAAATTGTCTGACCCGTTCAAGGGGGCGCTGTCGAGCCCCCCTGCCACGCCCGGGTACCAGCTTCAGCCTGGCCCTGATGGCCGCGGGTTTTGTCCCGTGTGCAAAGTTTCAAGAGTTTTCGAGCACGTTAAGAACCCCAAAAGTGCCCGAAAGCATAAAAAAGCATGAAAAAGCTTAAAAAAAGGAATATTAATGTTTGATGCATTGCCATGGCAACAGTATCTAAGATATCAATAATCCTTTCACAGGTCTACATCTGGCGTGTGTCTACATTATGCACATGAAGTTTGAAGCAAATCGGGTAAAAATAAGAGGGTGATTTAAAAGCATTTTGAAAGTGACACACTTCCTGCTTCCAGTTGGTGGCGCTATAACTTTGACTCACAATAGTCACATCCATGTGATCGGGCTCTTACAACGAACACACTGCTGAAGTTTCATCAAGATTAGTTAATGTATGCAGTAGTTATAACACACTTCCTGTTTCACGTTTCTCGCCATAATTTCGTTTACTCGCCACGGCCAAACCGTTCGAGATATCAAAAATCCCCTGGCAATTTTTCATCCTCAGTGTCTTGACTTCATGCTGACCGAGTTTCGTGCCGTGTGTTTGAATTCTCTAGGAGGAGTATTTCACATTCCATTGCATGTGTTTTCCAAACAACCCTTAATAGCCGACTTCCTGTTGGGCTGGGGTAAAAAGTAAGAGCATGAAGTATATATGAACCGATGAGATCTATATGTGTACTGAGTTTCATATTATTACATGCAAGCGTGTTTGATTTATGGACCAAGTGTTCAAACCCCGTTCCAGGGGGCGCTGTCGAGCCCCCCTGCCACGCCCGGGTACCAGCTTCAGCCCGGCCCTGATGGCCGCGGGTTCTGAGATGTGTGCAAAGTTTCAAGAGTTTTCGAGCACGTTAAGGCCCCCAAAAGTGCCCAAAAGGTAGTAAAATAATAATAATAATAATAAATATAGCTGCGAGCAGCGATTACGGGCCCAAGCCGGTGGCACCGCAACCCTGGTTCCTTTAGTTACCTAAAGGCACCGGGGTGGCGGTGCCGCCGGCTTTGGCCCTTCATCGCTGCTCGCAGCTATATTTATATATATATATATATATATATATATATATATATATATATATAAATTATATATATATATATAAAAAATACATATATATATATATATATATATATATATATATTTTTATATATATATATATATATATATATATATATATATATATATATATATATATATATATATATATATATATATATCTCACTTGCCTTACCTGAGAACAATGAAAACAATAAAAAAAACTAGGGAATCACTAAACCGAGAGAATTATTCTGTTTTGATGATACACTCAAAATATTACACAAGCAATTCTTTAAATTTAATGATATTCAGAACAGAACAAGAATTCAAAAAAACTATAATTAAGAATTAACCGAAATAATTGAAAGCGAAAGTGAAAGTAAGTGGTGTTTGGCTCACGTAACTCTCTCATTAGAATCAAACTGTTTCAACATTTGCGATGTATTTGGATGCTAAACTATTCTTTATTATGGGCTTTGTACTTCACTCAGGTTTCAATATGTGTGTGTGTGTGTGTGTGTGTGTGTGTGTGTGTGAGGTGCGGGTGCGATTGAACTGTTACACATAAAAACATACTCCGTCCAATAAAACACAACAAAGTGCTTTTTTCAAACTATAAACTCTTGTCAAACTGTAACCTACAACTGTCACCAAACTAAAATCACACGCACACACTGTCTAAAAGCAAAAAATATTTATCCAACCCCATTTAAAACAGTCTGTGGGTGCCATCTTTTGGACATTCACCACATCGCATTGATTTTCATTTATTGTCCTCAGAGCCCTAATCTGTTTATTTTTCAATTACACATTCTACATTGATTAAAAAAGAAAAATTCAAATGTGTTTTTATTTTATACAGGAATAAATTATTTATAATTCAGATGAGAATAAAGTTAGTGTTTTACAATTTAAAGGAAAACAAATATATTGTTCTGAAATATAGCACATTCATTTTAAATTCATTCAGCTTCAATTACCAATACAATCTTAATTTTATTTAAAGCAAACTATACATTTAAAAGATCTTGGTTCTGTGCATATTTTGTAATTTAAAAAAAATACAAAATTGTTATGCAAAAAGACAAGGCCTTAGAGATTTCTTTATCCTTTAATGCAGGAAAAATCACACAGCAATGAAAGGCTTAATATCATGTCACTGTAACAGCCAGCCAGCCACACACACACATATAAACACAGACACCAGCCCTCCCTCCCCCTCCCTCCCCACACAGACAGCCACACACACACACACACATAGAATGGGAGGGGGCCCTCTCTCTGTCAAAGAGTGACAGAGAGAGATACCATTTCATGAAATCCACATTCAAACCACAATATCTGACTTTCTGAGGGTTGGAGCTATTGACTGTAAATTAGAAAGTTGTTTGGCTTGAGGAGAAGAATATACAAGCTGAGTTTTGTAACTGTAGGTAAATCTAACTAAGTTATAACACACTTTATATGTCCTTTTTTAGTCATGAAAATTCATTTCCTCGCCACGGCCAAACCGTTCGAGATATCAAAAATCCGTCAGCAATTTAGCATCCTCAATGTCTTGACTTCATGCACGCCTAGTTTGGCGATGATTGAATGAATTGCCTAGGAGTAGTACTTCAAATTCCACAGCAAGCGTTTTCCAAACAACCCATAATAGCCGACTTCCTGTTGGGCTGGCGTAAAACTTGACCAGGGGTAAAATGTTTGGCCCGATGAGATCTATATGTGTACTGAGTTTCATATTAATTCATGCAAGCGTGTTGAATATATGGACCAAATTGTCGGACCCCGTTCAAGGGGGCGCTGTTGAGCCCCCCTGCCACGCCCGGGTACCAGCTTCAGCCCGGCCCTGATGGCCGTGGGTTCTGACCTGTGTGCAAAATTTCAAAAGTTTTTGAGCACGTTAAGAGTCCCAAAATCCCCTGAAACCTTGAAATGCATTAAAATCAATAGACAAATCCCTCACACACAGAGACGGAAAGAGAGGGAGAGAAAATTCTCAGAAACATCCACATTCAAACTAAAATATCTGACTCCCTCTTGGTCTGAGCTAATGACAGTAAATTAGAAAGTTGTCCGGCTTGATCTGAACAATATGCGTACCGAGTTTTATGATTGTAGGTAAAACTATAGAACTAACACCCCCACTTTTGTCAAAAGGTGGCGCTACTGAGCCCCTGCACCACGCCCGTTTCTGAAACTTTGCACATGTCTACTGGCTAATAAATGTGATGTGTCTGTCGAGTTTCATGTTATTTCAAGTATGTTAAGAGTCTCAAAAGCATCAACAAAGAATATTAAAGTTTGATGCGTTGCCACGGCAACAGTATCTAATATATCAATAATCCTTTCACAGGTCTACATCTGCCGTGTATTTACATTATACAGATGAAGTTTGAAGCAAATCGGGTTAAAATAAGAGGGTGATTTCAAAGCATTTTGAAAGTGACACACTTCCTGCTGCCAGTTGGTGGCGCTATAACTTTGACTCACAATAGTCACATCCATGTGATCGTCCTCTTACAACGAACACACTGCTGAAGTTTCATTAAGATCAGTTAATGTATGCTGAAGTTATAACACACTTCCTGTTTCACGTTTCTCGCCATAAATTCGTTTCCTCGCCACGGCCAAACCGTTCGAGATATCAAAAATCCCCTGGCAATTTTTCATCCTCAATGTCTTGACTTCATGCTGACCGAGTTTCGTGGCATTTCTTTGAATTCTCTAGGAGAAGTACTTTAAATTCCATTGCATGCGTTTTACAAACAACCCTAAATAGCCGACTTCCTGTTGGGCTGGGGTAAAAAGTAAGAGCATGAAGTATATATGAACCGATGAGATCTATATGTGTACTGAGTTTCATATTCTTACATGCAAGCGTGTTTGATTTATGGACCAAGTTTTCGGACCCCGTTCCAGGGGGCGCTGTCGAGCCCCCCTGCCACGCCCGGGTACCATCTTCAGCCCGGCCCTGATGGCCGCGGGTTCTGACCCGTGTGCAAAGTTTCAAGAGTTTTCGTGCACGTTAAGAGCCCCAAAAGTGCCCGAATAGTCGTAAGAAAAATAAAAGAGAAAAAAAAAAAAAATAATCCTAAGGAAAACAATAGGGCCTTCGCCCTTTCAGGGCTTGGGCCCTAATAATAATAATAATAATAATAATAAATAATAATCCTTAGGAAAACAATAGGGCCTTCGCCTTTTCAAGGCTTGGGCCCTAATAATAATAATAATAAATATAGCTGCGAGCAGCGATTACGGGCCCAAGCCGGTGGCACCGCAACCCCGGTGCCTTTAATTACCTAAAGGCACCGGAGTGGCGGTGCCGCCGGCTTTGGCCCTTCATCGCTGCTCGCAGCTATATTTATATATATATATATATATATATATATATATATATATATATATATATATATATATATATATATATATATATATATATATATATATATATATATAAACAAGCCGGTGGCACCGCCACCCCCGGTGCCTTTAGGGTTACTGTGCGTGACGGGCAATAACGTAACCCCGCTTTGACCTTTGAGAAGATGTGTGCTGTAGAGCTTGCATCAGTGTGGGCTCTGCAAAAGTGTGCATTGAGGGCACATATCAACCACAAAGTATGCGTGAGCAACCTTCTGAAACCTAAAATGAAAAATGAGACACCCTACGGTCTCATGGACTTAATGGACACATGAAATAAGTACACAAGTTTGAAAGTTATATGAAGTGTGCCAAGACAGAATATTTGCCTGATCTGATTAGAAAAATAGTTTTTGTGTGTGTGTGTGTGTGTGAGGCGTGATTGAACAATGTAGACATAAAAACATACTCCGTCCTTTTGTTCATACAGGACATTATTCAAACTACAAAGTGTTTACTTATATTTGTGTACAATCGCAATAAAACACAACATTGTGCTTTTGTCAAACTGTAAACTACAACTGTCACCCAACCAAAATCTCTTACACACACACACACACACACACACATAGTTTAAAAGCAAAAAAATCTTTTGGACATTCATCATATTGCATTGGTTTTCATTTCTTGTTCTCGAACAGAGCCCTAATCTGTTTATTTTTTCAGTTACACATTCTACATTGATTAAAAAAGAAAAATCAAATGTGCTTTTATTTTAGACATAAATAAATAATCTATCATTCAGATGAGAGTAAAGTTAGTGTTAGTTAAAATTTTAAGGAAAACAAAAATATGATCTGAAATATCGCACATTCATTTAAAATTCATTCAGGTTCAATTACCAAACATACAAATCTCAATGTAATTTAAAGCAAACAATACATTTAAAATATATGGGTTGTATGCAATTTTTTTATATATAAAAAGATATATATCCAAAAATACAAAGCCTAAACTTTAACAAGGGTTAAACAATCACTGTAACAGACACAATCACACACACACACACACACACACACACACACACACGTCAAATCACTTACATTTTAGATGCAATATTGACTTTTTTTCTGTTTCAGCAGCGAAAATAGTTCAACAAAGATCACAGCAGAACCATCGAGCATCTCACAGCAACGTGTTCTCATTACTGAATGATTCAGCATTTTGAACAAATCGGTTGACTCAAAGATTCAACGACCAATCCATAATCTGTCTCATTCATGAATGACTCAGCCGTTCGAACGAATCGTTTGAACGAATGAATCAATGACTCGCTCATTAAGACGGTCGCCTGGCGACACCTAATGACGGTTTAGTGATATGTTTAAAAGTATCATTCTTTCCAACGATTGTTAATTAACTCATATTTGAAACATAAGCTATATATATATATATATATATATATATATATATATATATATATATATATATATATATATACACATATATACACAAAAATAAAATAAACACATTTGAAGCGTGTTTGCTTACTAAATTGTGAGCTGAACGAAAGTTGCAGCAAATATCAGCAACAGGAGTCAAATTTCATTAATCACGAGAGTGAAGAGCTGACTGAAAAGATGATGACGGAATAGGCATTTTATGTAAAAGCGCCTATTTAAGCGAATCTATCATTATACTCTTTTGTTGTTGTGTTTTCCGTGAAAAATAATAGACTATTGAACTCACAATTCAAGCACGCGCTCTGCACGCGCCACCATTATCAATGTCCGTGTGGACGTCCGCGATCGAACAGTGGAAACATTGGCTACTCCGTCATTTTATTCAAGAAGATCATTCAAACTGCAAAGTGTTTACTTATTTTTGGATACTCGCAATCAAACACAACATTGTGATTTTGTAAAATACATTCAAGAAATCCGCCCCCGAAATGGGGCTTCTTTTAAAATGAAACAAAAATGCTCACAGCTGCACGTCTTGTGGAGACGTCCGTTACTTTCGCTTTCAAGTTAGCGATTTTAAAGCCCCCAGCGGAGTCACGGTGGGAAAATATTCCCATAGTAGCATCAATTGGCCTACCTGATTTTGAACACAAGAGGGCAGTAAAGCACTATGAATGATTTTTATTTTTTTTTATTTTTTTGGCTAAACAACCATTCTGGCTGTTTTTAAACTTAAACATAAATCTTAAATTGAAAAAAAGGAATACAATGGGTTTACTTCTAATATTAGTATAATTTTATAGAAAAATAAATGGTGTATAATTACATTTTAGAAAGATATGAGACATTTCCTGATTCTTTTTTTGACATAATCCCTCGCCATAGCAAAACCGTTTGAGATATTCAATATCCGTTCACAATTTAGCATCTTTAATGTATTTTCATCAAGTTGAAAAAGTTTTGTAACTGTAGATGAAACTAACCCCCCCCCCCCCACACACACTTTTGCCACAAAAGGTGGCGCTACTGAGCCCCTGCACCACGCCCGTTTCTGAAACTTTGCACATGTCTACTGGCTAATAAATGTGATCTGTCTGTCAAGTTTCATGCAATTTTAAGCAATTTCAGGCATGCTAAGAGTCTCAAAAGCATCCAAAAAGAATATTAAAGTTTGATGCGTTGCCATGGCAACAGTATCTAAGATATCAATAATCCTTTCACAGGTCTACATCTGCCGTGTATTTACATTATACACATCAAGTTTGAAGCAAATCGGGTAAAAATAAGAGGGTGATTTCAAAGTATTTTGAAAGTGACACACTTCATGCTGCCAGTTGGTGGCGCTATAACTTTGACTCACAATAGTCACATCCATGTGATCGGCCTCTCACAGCGAACACACTGTTGAAGTTTCATCAAGATCAGTTAATGTATGCAGAAGTTATAACACACTTCCTGTTTCCATTATTCGCCATAAATTCGTTTCCTCGTCACGGCCAAACCGTTCGAGATATCAAAAATCCCCTGGCAATTTTTCATCCTCAATGTCTTGACATCATGCTGACCGAGTTTCGTTGCGATTGGTTGAATTCTCTAGGAGGAGTATATCGAATTCCAGGGGCATACGCTTCCAAACAAACCATAATAGCCGACTTCCTGTTGGGCTGGGGTAAAAAGTAAAAGTACAAAGGATATATGAATCGATGAGATCTATATGTGTACCGAGTTTCATATTATTACATTCAAGCGTGTTTGATTTATGGACCAAGTTTTCGGACCCCGTTCCAGGGGGCACTGTCGAGCCCCCCTGCCACGCCCGGGTACCAGCTTCAGCCCGGCCCTGATGGCCACGGGTTCTGACCCGTGTGCAAAGTTTCAAGAGTTTTTGAGCACGTTAAGGGCCCCCAAAGTGCGCTGAGAGTCTCAAAAGTATCCAAAAAGAATATTAAAGTTTGATGCGTTGTCACGGCAACAGCATCTAAGATATCAACAATCCTTTCACAGGTCTAAATCTGGCGTGTGTCTACATTATACACATCAAGTTTGAAGCAAATCGGGTAAAGCCTGTTTGATTTATGGACCAAGTTTTCGGACCCCATTCCAGGGGGCGCTGTCGAGCCCCCCTGCCACGCCCGGGTACCAGCTTCAGCCCGGCCCTGATGGCCGCGGTTTCTGACCCGTGTGCAAAGTTTCAAGAGTTTTTGAGCATGTTAAGGGCCCCAAAAGTGCGCTAAGAATCTCAAAAGTATCCAAAAAGAATATTAAAGTCAGATGCGTTGTCACGGCAACAGCATCTAAGATATCAACAATCCTTTCACAGGTCTACATCTGGCTTGTGTCTACATTATACACATCAAGTTTGAAGCAAATAGGGTAAAGCGTGTTGGATATATGGACCAAATTGTCTGACCCGTTCAAGGGGGCGCTGTCGAGCCCCCCTGCCACGCCCGGGTACCAGCTTCAGCCTGGCCCTGATGGCCGCGGGTTTTGTCCCGTGTGCAAAGTTTCAAGAGTTTTTGAGCACGTTAAGAACCCCAAAAGTGCCCGAAAGCATAAAAAAGCATGAAAAAGCTTAAAAAAAGGAATATTAATGTTTGATGCATTGCCATGGCAACAGTATCTAAGATATCAATAATCCTTTCACAGGTCTACATCTGGCGTGTGTCTACATTATGCACATGAAGTTTGAAGCAAATCGGGTAAAAATAAGAGGGTGATTTAAAAGCATTTTGAAAGTGACACACTTCCTGCTTCCAGTTGGTGGCGCTATAACTTTGACTCACAATAGTCACATCCATGTGATCGGGCTCTTACAACGAACACACTGCTGAAGTTTCATCGAGATTAGTTAATGTATGCAGTAGTTATAACACACTTCCTGTTTCACGTTTCTCGCCATAATTTTGTTTACTCGCCACGGCCAAACCGTTCGAGATATCAAAAATCCCCTGGCAATTTTTCATCCTCAGTGTCTTGACTTCATGCTGACCGAGTTTCGTGCCGTGTGTTTGAATTCTCTAGGAGGAGTATTTCACATTCCATTGCATGTGTTTTCCAAACAACCCTTAATAGCCGACTTCCTGTTGGGCTGGGGTAAAAAGTAAGAGCATGAAGTATATATGAACCGATGAGATCTATATGTGTACTGAGTTTCATATTATTACATGCAAGCGTGTTTGATTTATGGACCAAGTGTTCAAACCCCGTTCCAGGGGGCGCTGTCGAGCCCCCCTGCCACGCCCGGGTACCAGCTTCAGCCCGGCCCTGATGGCCGCGGGTTCTGAGATGTGTGCAAAGTTTCAAGAGTTTTCGAGCACGTTAAGGCCCCCAAAAGTGCCCAAAAGGTAGTAAAATAATAATAATAATAATAATAATAATAATAAAATATAGCTGCGAGCAGCGATTACGGGCCCAAGCCGGTGGCACCGCAACCCTGGTTCCTTTAGTTACCTAAAGGCACCGGGGTGGCGGTGCCGCCGGCTTTGGCCCTTCATCGCTGCTCGCAGCTATATTTATATATATATATATCTCACTTGCCTTACCTGAGAACAATGAAAACAATAAAAAAAACTAGGGAATCACTAAACCGAGAGAATTATTCTGTTTTGATGATACACTCAAAATATTACACAAGCAATTCTTTAAATTTAATGATATTCAGAACAGAACAAGAATTCAAAAAAACTATAATTAAGAATTAACCGAAATAATTGAAAGCGAAAGTGAAAGTAAGTGGTGTTTGGCTCACGTAACTCTCTCATTAGAATCAAACTGTTTCAACATTTGCGATGTATTTGGATGCTAAACTATTCTTTATTATGGGCTTTGTACTTCACTCAGGTTTCAATATGTGTGTGTGTGTGTGTGTGTGTGTGTGTGTGTGTGTGAGGTGCGGGTGCGATTGAACTGTTACACATAAAAACATACTCCGTCCAATAAAACACAACAAAGTGCTTTTTTCAAACTATAAACTCTTGTCAAACTGTAACCTACAACTGTCACCAAACTAAAATCACACGCACACACTGTCTAAAAGCAAAAAATATTTATCCAACCCCATTTAAAACAGTCTGTGGATGCCATCTTTTGGACATTCACCACATCGCATTGATTTTCATTTATTGTCCTCAGAGCCCTAATCTGTTTATTTTTCAATTACACATTCTACATTGATTAAAAAAGAAAAATTCAAATGTGTTTTTATTTTATACAGGAATAAATTATTTATAATTCAGATGAGAATAAAGTTAGTGTTTTACAATTTAAAGGAAAACAAATATATTGTTCTGAAATATAGCACATTCATTTTAAATTCATTCAGCTTCAATTACCAATACAATCTTAATTTTATTTAAAGCAAACTATACATTTAAAAGATCTTGGTTCTGTGCATATTTTGTAATTTAAAAAAAATACAAAATTGTTATGCAAAAAGACAAGGCCTTAGAGATTTCTTTATCCTTTAATGCAGGAAAAATCACACAGCAATGAAAGGCTTAATATCATGTCACTGTAACAGCCAGCCAGCCACACACACACATATAAACACAGACACCAGCCCTCCCTCCCCCTCCCTCCCCACACAGACAGCCACACACACACACACACATAGAATGGGAGGGGGCCCTCTCTCTGTCAAAGAGTGACAGAGAGAGATACCATTTCATGAAATCCACATTCAAACCACAATATCTGACTTTCTGAGGGTTGGAGCTATTGACTGTAAATTAGAAAGTTGTTTGGCTTGAGGAGAAGAATATACAAGCTGAGTTTTGTAACTGTAGGTAAATCTAACTAAGCTATAACACACTTTATATGTCCTTTTTTAGTCATGAAAATTCATTTCCTCGCCACGGCCAAACCGTTCGAGATATCAAAAATCCGTCAGCAATTTAGCATCCTCAATGTCTTGACTTCATGCACGCCTAGTTTGGCGATGATTGAATGAATTGCCTAGGAGTAGTACTTCAAATTCCACAGCAAGCGTTTTCCAAACAACCCATAATAGCCGACTTCCTGTTGGGCTGGCGTAAAACTTGACCAGGGGTAAAATGTTTGGCCCGATGAGATCTATATGTGTACTGAGTTTCATATTAATTCATGCAAGCGTGTTGAATATATGGACCAAATTGTCGGACCCCGTTCAAGGGGGCGCTGTTGAGCCCCCCTGCCACGCCCGGGTACCAGCTTCAGCCCGGCCCTGATGGCCGTGGGTTCTGACCTGTGTGCAAAATTTCAAAAGTTTTTGAGCACGTTAAGAGTCCCAAAATCCCCTGAAACCTTGAAATGCATTAAAATCAATAGACAAATCCCTCACACACAGAGACGGAAAGAGAGGGAGAGAAAATTCTCAGAAACATCCACATTCAAACTAAAATATCTGACTCCCTCTTGGTCTGAGCTAATGACAGTAAATTAGAAAGTTGTCCGGCTTGATCTGAACAATATGCGTACCGAGTTTTATGATTGTAGGTAAAACTATAGAACTAACACCCCCACTTTTGTCAAAAGGTGGCGCTACTGAGCCCCTGCACCACGCCCGTTTCTGAAACTTTGCACATGTCTACTGGCTAATAAATGTGATGTGTCTGTCGAGTTTCATGTTATTTCAAGTATGTTAAGAGTCTCAAAAGCATCAACAAAGAATATTAAAGTTTGATGCGTTGCCACGGCAACAGTATCTAATATATCAATAATCCTTTCACAGGTCTACATCTGCCGTGTATTTACATTATACAGATGAAGTTTGAAGCAAATTGGGTTCAAATAAGAGGGTGATTTCACAGCATTTTGAAAGTGACACACTTCCTGCTGCCAGTTGGTGGCGCTATAACTTTGACTCACAATAGTCACATCCATGTGATCGTCCTCTTACAACGAACACACTGCTGAAGTTTCATTAAGATCAGTTAATGTATGCTGAAGTTATAACACACTTCCTGTTTCACGTTTCTCGCCATAATTTCGTTTCCTCGCCACAGCCAAACCGTTCGAGATATCAAAAATCCCCTGGCAATTTTTCATCCTCAATGTCTTGACTTCATGCTGACCGAGTTTCGTGGCATTTCTTTGAATTCTCTAGGAGAAGTACTTTAAATTCCATTGCATGCGTTTTACAAACAACCCTAAATAGCCGACTTCCTGTTGGGCTGGGGTAAAAAGTAAGAGCATGAAGTATATATGAACCGATGAGATCTATATGTGTACTGAGTTTCATATTCTTACATGCAAGCGTGTTTGATTTATGGACCAAGTTTTCGGACCCCGTTCCAGGGGGCGCTGTCGAGCCCCCCTGCCACGCCCGGGTACCATCTTCAGCCCGGCCCTGATGGCCGCGGGTTCTGACCCGTGTGCAAAGTTTCAAGAGTTTTCGTGCACGTTAAGAGCCCCAAAAGTGCCCGAATAGTCGTAAGAAAAATAAAAGAGAAAAAAAAAAAAAATAATCCTAAGGAAAACAATAGGGCCTTCGCCCTTTCAGGGCTTGGGCCCTAAATATAGCTGCGAGCAGCGATTACGGGCCCAAGCCGGTGGCACCGCAACCCCGGTGCCTTTAATTACCTAAAGGCACCGGAGTGGCGGTGCCGCCGGCTTTGGCCCTTCATCGCTGCTCGCAGCTATATTTATATGCACACTTTTGCACACCGGGGTGGCGGTGCCACCGGCTTGTTTATATATATATATATATATAAACAAGCCGGTGGCACCGCCACCCCGGTGCCTTTAGGGTTACTGTGCGTGACGGGCAATAACGTAACCCCGCTTTGACCTTTGAGAAGATGTGTGCTGTAGAGCTTGCATCAGTGTGGGCTCTGCAAAAGTGTGCATTGAGGGCACATATCAACCACAAAGTATGCGTGAGCAACCTTCTGAAACCTAAAATGAAAAATGAGACACCCTACGGTCTCATGGACTTAATGGAAACATGAAATAAGTACACAAGTTTGAAAGTTATATGAAGTGTGCCAAGACAGAATATTTGCCTGATCTGATTAGAAAAATAGTTTTTGTGTGTGTGTGTGTGTGTGTGAGGCGTGATTGAACAATGTAGACATAAAAACATACTCCGTCCTTTTGTTCATACAGGACATTATTCAAACTACAAAGTGTTTACTTATATTTGTGTACAATCGCAATAAAACACAACATTGTGCTTTTGTCAAACTGTAAACTACAACTGTCACCCAACCAAAATCTCTTACACACACACACACACACACACACACACACACACACACACACACACACACACAGACACACATAGTTTAAAAGCAAAAAAATCTTTTGGACATTCATCATATTGCATTGGTTTTCATTTCTTGTTCTCGAACAGAGCCCTAATCTGTTTATTTTTTCAGTTACACATTCTACATTGATTAAAAAAGAAAAATCAAATGTGCTTTTATTTTAGACATAAATAAATAATCTATCATTCAGATGAGAGTAAAGTTAGTGTTAGTTCAAATTTTAAGGAAAACAAAAATATGATCTGAAATATCGCACATTCATTTAAAATTCATTCAGGTTCAATTACCAAACATACAAATCTCAATGTAATTTAAAGCAAACAATACATTTAAAATATATGGGTTGTATGCAATTTTTTTATATATAAAAAGATATATATCCAAAAATACAAAGCCTAAACTTTAACAAGGGTTAAACAATCACTGTAACAGACACAATCACACACACACACACACACACACACGTCAAATCACTTACATTTTAGATGCAATATTGACTTTTTTTCTGTTTCAGCAGCGAAAATAGTTCGACAAAGATCACAGCAGAACCATCGAGCATCTCACAGCAACGCGTTCTCATTACTGAATGATTCAGCATTTTGAACAAATCGGTTGACTCAAAGATTCAACGACCAATCCATAATCTGTCTCATTCATGAATGACTCAGCCGTTCGAACGAATCGTTTGAACGAATGAATCAATGACTCGCTCATTAAGACGGTCGCCTGGCGACACCTAATGACGGTTTAGTGATATGTTTAAAAGTATCATTCTTTCCAACGATTGTTAATTAACTCATATTTGAAACATAAGCTATATATATATATATATATATAATATATATATATATATATATATATATATACACACATATATATACACAAAAATAAAATAAACACATTTGAAGCGTGTTTGCTTACTAAATTGTGAGCTGAACGAAAGTTGCAGCAAATATCAGCAACAGGAGTCAAATTTCATTAATCACGAGAGTGAAGAGCTGACTGAAAAGATTATGACGGAATAGGCTATTTTATGTAAAAGCGCCTATTTAAGCGAATCTATCATTATACTCTTTTGTTGTTGTGTTTTCCGTGAAAAATAATAGACTATTGAACTCACAATTCAAGCACGCGCTCTGCACGCGCCACCATTATCAATGTCCGTGTGGACGTCCGCGATCGAACAGTGGAAACATTGGCTACTCCGTCATTTTATTCAAGAAGATCATTCAAACTGCAAAGTGTTTACTTATTTTTGGATACTCGCAATCAAACACAACATTGTGATTTTGTAAAATACATTCAAGAAATCCGCCCCCGAAATGGGGCTTCTTTTAAAATGAAACAAAAATGCTCACAGCTGCACGTCTTGTGGAGACGTCCGTTACTTTCGCTTTCAAGTTAGCGATTTTAAAGCCCCCAGCGGAGTCACGGTGGGAAAATATTCCCATAGTAGCATCAATTGGCCTACCTGATTTTGAACACAAGAGGGCAGTAAAGCACTATGAATGATTTTTTTTTTTTTTTTTTTTTTGGCTAAACAACCATTCTGGCTGTTTTTAAACTTAAACATAAATCTTAAATTGAAAAAAAGGAATACAATGGGTTTACTTCTAATATTAGTATAATTTTATAGAAAAATAAATGGTGTATAATTACATTTTAGAAAGATATGAGACATTTCCTGATTCTTTTTTTGACATAATCCCTCGCCATAGCAAAACCGTTTGAGATATTCAATATCCGTTCACAATTTAGCATCTTTAATGTATTTTCATCAAGTTGAAAAAGTTTTGTAACTGTAGATGAAACTAACCCCCCCCCCCCCCCCCCCCCACACACACTTTTGTCACAAAAGGTGGCGCTACTGAGCCCCTGCACCACGCCCGTTTCTGAAACTTTGCACATGTCTACTGGCTAATAAATGTGATCTGTCTGTCGAGTTTCATGCAATTTTAAGCAATTTCAGGCATGCTAAGAGTCTCAAAAGCATCCAAAAACAATATTAAAGTTTGATGCGTTGCCATGGCAACAGTATCTAAGACATCAATAATCCTTTCACAGGTCTACATCTGGCGAGTGTCTACATTATACACATCAAGTTTGAAGCAAATCGGGTAAAAATAAGAGGGTGATTTCAAAGCATTTTGAAAGTGACACACTTCCTGCTGCCAGTTGGTGGCGCTATAACTTTGACTCATAATAGTCACATCCATGTGATCGGCCTCTTACAGCGAACACACTGTTGAAGTTTCATCAAGATCAGTTAATGTATGCAGAAGTTATAACACACTTCCTGTTTCCATTATTCGCCATAAATTCGTTTCCTCGCCACGGCCAAATCGTTCGAGATATCAAAAATCCCCTGGCAATTTTTCATCCTCAATGTCTTGACTTCATGCTGACCGAGTTTCGTTGCGATTGGTTGAATTCTCTAGGAGGAGTATATCGAATTCCTGGGGCATACGCTTCCAAACAAACCATTATAGCCGACTTCCTGTTGGGCTGGGGTAAAAAGTAAAAGTACAAAGGATATATGAACCGATGAGATCTATATGTCTACCGAGTTTCATATTATTACATGCAAGCGTGTTTGATTTATGGACCAAGTTTTCGCACCCCGTTCCAGGGGGCGCTGTCGAGCCCCCCTGCCACGCCCGGGTACCAGCTTCAGCCCGGCCCTGATGGCCACGGGTTCTGACCTGTGTGCAAAGTTTCAAGAGTTTTCGTGCACGTTAAGGGCCCCCAAAGTGCGCTGAGAGTCTCAAAAGTATCCAAAAAGAATATTAAAGTTTGATGCGTTGTCACGGCAACAGCATCTAAGATATCAACAATCCTTTCACAGGTCTAAATCTGGCGTGTGTCTACATTATACACATCAAGTTTGAAGCAAATCGGGTAAAGCCTGTTTGATTTATGGACCAAGTTTTCGGACCCCATTCCAGGGGGCGCTGTCGAGCCCCCCTGCCACGCCCGGGTACCAGCTTCAGCCCGGCCCTGATGGCCGCGGTTTCTGACCCGTGTGCAAAGTTTCAAGAGTTTTTGAGCACGTTAAGGGCCCCAAAAGTGCGCTAAGAATCTCAAAAGTATCCAAAAAGAATATTAAAGTTTGATGCGTTGTCACGGCAACAGCATCTAAGATATCAACAATCCTTTCACAGGTCTACATCTGGCTTGTGTCTACATTATACACATCAAGTTTGAAGCAAATAGGGTAAAGCGTGTTGGATATATGGACCAAATTGTCTGACCCGTTCAAGGGGGCGCTGTCGAGCCCCCCTGCCACGCCCGGGTACCAGCTTCAGCCTGGCCCTGATGGCCGCGGGTTTTGTCCCGTGTGCAAAGTTTCAAGAGTTTTCGAGCACGTTAAGAACCCCAAAAGTGCCCGAAAGCATAAAAAAGCATGAAAAAGCTTAAAAAAAGGAATATTAATGTTTGATGCATTGCCATGGCAACAGTATCTAAGATATCAATAATCCTTTCACAGGTCTACATCTGGCGTGTGTCTACATTATGCACATGAAGTTTGAAGCAAATCGGGTAAAAATAAGAGGGTGATTTAAAAGCATTTTGAAAGTGACACACTTCCTGCTTCCAGTTGGTGGCGCTATAACTTTGACTCACAATAGTCACATCCATGTGATCGGGCTCTTACAACGAACACACTGCTGAAGTTTCATCAAGATTAGTTAATGTATGCAGTAGTTATAACACACTTCCTGTTTCACGTTTCTCGCCATAATTTCGTTTACTCGCCACGGCCAAACCGTTCGAGATATCAAAAATCCCCTGGCAATTTTTCATCCTCAGTGTCTTGACTTCATGCTGACCGAGTTTCGTGCCGTGTGTTTGAATTCTCTAGGAGGAGTATTTCACATTCCATTGCATGTGTTTTCCAAACAACCCTTAATAGCCGACTTCCTGTTGGGCTGGGGTAAAAAGTAAGAGCATGAAGTATATATGAACCGATGAGATCTATATGTGTACTGAGTTTCATATTATTACATGCAAGCGTGTTTGATTTATGGACCAAGTGTTCAAACCCCGTTCCAGGGGGCGCTGTCGAGCCCCCCTGCCACGCCCGGGTACCAGCTTCAGCCCGGCCCTGATGGCCGCGGGTTCTGAGATGTGTGCAAAGTTTCAAGAGTTTTCGAGCACGTTAAGGCCCCCAAAAGTGCCCAAAAGGTAGTAAAATAATAATAATAATAATAATAATAATAATAATAAATATAGCTGCGAGCAGCGATTGCGGGCCCAAGCCGGTGGCACCGCAACCCCGGTGCCGGAGTGGCGGTTCCGCCGGCTTTGGCCCTTCATCGCTGCTCGCAGCTATATTTATATATATATATATATATATATATATATATATATATATATAAACAAGCCGGTGGCACTGCCACCCCGGTGCCTTAAGGGTTACTGTGCACGACGTGCAAAAACGTAACCCCGCTTTCACTGTCGCCCTACGGTCCCATGGATTTAACGGACACATGAAATAAGTACACAAGACCGAAAATTGATATGAACTGTACCATTTTGGACAGGGACTATGATCGTGAATCACAATAGCCACATATATGAGATCATTTAAATTTAGAATCATTTTTAATGTCATAGGACATACATGGGCAATATACGGCCCGGGGGCCGGGGCCGGATCCGGCCCGCATAGCGCTTCAATCCGGCCCCCGCGATGCGATCGCAATTTGGATGAAACACACGCCGAAATAAACATGCGTGACACAAAACAATCTTTAACTTAGGTGGCAAATATGTTTTAGTAATTCTGTGAATTACACTGCGCAAACCAAAATTAATACTACCCACCGGATGAAGGGTTGTCTCTGTCTCCACATAACATAAAATATTCATTTTATTTTATTTTTCGTGTTCGCATTTATGAGGAAAAACAATGTTACAGACGTGTTCTCCGTTACGGACGTGAGCGCTCTGAAAGCGGCACTAAAAGATGCTTTAAAACTTTCACAAAGACATCAAACAGAAAGCACAAAACAAAGCACAAAACCTTTCTTTGAAGTGAATTTCGTTTTGTATTAATTGTATCTTAATTTTAATCAATGTTTCATCAACCAATTGCCTGTATTTAATCAATAAGAAGTAAATATAGCAGACAATATAGAGATAATCACGAAACATTAATAATGAGATAATCACGCCGGCGCGTGAACTGGAGCTCGTCTCATAAATGAACCGAAACTCAGCATATAAAGTAGCCTACTTGCCTCACATGTCTACTTTTAAACTGAACAATTCAAAACGAAAGAAAACAGACTACAGACTGCTCTCTGCTTATGTAATCCTTATGAAATGTGCATTTCTCTCTGGCGCGTTCACTAGGCTACTGAAGATCGCGAGTCAGCATCGTCAACTTCATCTTAGCCGACAATGACAAAGAAAACACTTATTTATTAATAAACAATTAAAATATCTCCTTGCTATATTTTACATATTCATAATCATTACTTTTGCTGGTTTTGCCAGTCATGTATTCTGCAACGAAATATGTTTTGAAAGTATCCTTCCCAACACTGGAAGTCTGTATGTTAATTAGGGATGGGCATTTTTCAAAAATATTGCATTCGAATATTCGGGCTCATAAAAATCAAATATTCGTTTATTTAAATGACATTTAACGAAAAAGATGTTATTTTTTAAGTTTTTTTTTTTTTTACGTTTTTGTCACCATTTCTTTTAGTTGAAAACATTAAACATTAGGCCTATGTGTAAACAAAAAATATAAAAAATAAAAGCATTAATAAAAGAATGCTCAAGCAGCGCGAACGGGAAAAAAACGCCTAATAAAGCGGTTGCGCCAGATATCGTACAGAACGTACACACACTCGAGTCAGCATATGATTATCGTGTTTATATTGTTTCATGTTTATATAGAGAAAAACAATATCCACATGCAGGGGCGCCTGCATGTGGATGAAAAAAAAAATATGATTTACAATTACTGCTTTGGTTGCATTCTGGTGGAATTATTAATAGTACATTAGATATGACAAAATACCTTCATAGCGGTAAACAGAGTATCTTCAATTGGTACCGAGTGGCATAAGACTTGATAAACGCGCGTTCAAAATGATCACGATAAAACAGGTGCTCGCGCACATTCGGCCTGGGGACTGGTTTATAGTAGCCTGTATTCGTGTTCGAAGGTGTCATCTCCTCATACGTTCACGAAAAGTACGAAGTACGAACGCAGTGCTTTCCATCTTGAGATTCAGTGGGGGGCGCACTCTGGACAGCTATATAGTGTCTTATTATTCTAAATAATTGAATATATTGATCAAATTTACAAATTGAAAATGAAAGATGAAGCATACATTTAATAAGACTAGACTAGGGGTGCCTTGCATTACAATATGCAGATTTAAATATACCACCGTCAATTTGATGTGTGTGTGTATAATAAAATCATTTAGTCACTTCAATTATAACTTGAATGTGTTTGCTTACTAAATTGTGAGCAAAACGAAAGTTGCAGCAAAGATCAGCAACAGGAGTCAAAATTCATTAATCACGAGAGTGAAGAGCTGACTGAAAAAAATGATGACGGAATATTTTGTGTAAAAGTGCCTATTTAAGCGAATCTGTCATTTACTCTTTTGTTGTTGTGTTTTCCCTGAAAACCGGAAGCAATCGCCCCCGATATGGCGCTAATTTTAAAGTGACACTAAAAAGTATGCGGCTGCACTGACATTCATAATGGTGCGCGTCCATGGCGACGAGCAAGCAAAACAGAGCGAACGTTTTTTCATTTCTACTTCCATAGAAATTCATTCGAATTTCATTAATCACGAGTCGAGAGTGAGCGTCTCTCTCTGCTGTGTTATGCTGCATCACACGGGCATTCATAACGCTGCGCGTCCACGACGATGAGCGAGCAGAACAGAGTGAACGTTTTTTAGTTCATTCCTACTTCCATATAGGAATTCCCTCGAGCGCTCTGCACGCGCCACCATTATCAATGTCCGTGTGGACGTCCGCGATCGAACAGTGGAAACATTGGCTACTCCGTCATTTTATTCAAGAAGATCATTCAAACTGCAAAGTGTTTACTTATTTTTGGATACTCGCAATCAAACACAACATTGTGATTTTGTAAAATACATTCAAGAAATCCGCCCCCGAAATGGGGCTTCTTTTAAAATGAAACGAAAATGCTTACAGCTGCACGTCTTGTGGAGACGTCCGTTACTTTCGCTTTCAAGTTAGCGATTTTAAAGCCCCCAGCGGAGTCACGGTGGGAAAATATTCCCATAGTAGCATCAATTGGCCTACCTGATTTTGAACACAAGAGGGCAGTAAAGCACTATGAATGATTTGTATTTTTTTATTTTTTTGGCTAAACAACCATTCTGGCTGTTTTTAAACTTAAACATAAATCTTAAATTGAAAAAAAGGAATACAATGGGTTTAGTTCTAATATTAGTATAATTTTATAGAAAAATAAATGGTGTATAATTACATTTTAGAAAGATATGAGACATTTCCTGATTCTTTTTTTGACATAATCCCTCGCCATAGAAAAAACGTTTGAGATATTCAATATCCGTTCACAATTTAGCATCTTTAATGTATTTTCATCAAGTTGAAAAAGTTTTGTAACTGTAGATGAAACTAACCCCCCCCCCACACACACACACACACACTTTTGTCACAAAAGGTGGCGCTACTGAGCCCCTGCACTACGCCCGTTTCTGAAACTTTGCACATGTCTACTGGCTAATAAATGTGATCTGTCTGTCAAGTTTCATGCAATTTTAAGCAATTTCAGGCATGCTAAGAGTCTCAAAAGCATCCAAAAAGAATATTAAAGTTTGATGCGTTGCCATGGCAACAGTATCTAAGATATCAATAATCCTTTCACAGGTCTACATCTGCCGTGTATTTACATTATACACATCAAGTTTGAAGCAAATCGGGTAAAAATAAGAGGGTGATTTCAAAGTATTTTGAAAGTGACACACTTCCTGCTGCCAGTTGGTGGCGCTATAACTTTGACTCACAATAGTCACATCCATGTGATCGGCCTCTTACAGCGAACACACTGTTGAAGTTTCATCAAGATCAGTTAATGTATGCAGAAGTTATAACACACTTCCTGTTTCCATTATTCGCCATAAATTCGTTTCCTCGTCACGGCCAAACCGTTCGAGATATCAGAAATCCCCTGGCAATTTTTCATCCTCAATGTCTTGACATCATGCTGACCGAGTTTCGTTGCGATTGGTTGAATTCTCTAGGAGGAGTATATCGAATTCCAGGGGCATACGCTTTCAAACAAACCATAATAGCCGACTTCCTGTTGGGCTGGGGTAAAAAGTAAAAGTACAAAGGATATATGAATCGATGAGATCTATATGTGTACCGAGTTTCATATTATTACATTCAAGCGTGTTTGATTTATGGACCAAGTTTTCGGACCCCGTTCCAGGGGGCACTGTCGAGCCCCCCTGCCACGCCCGGGTACCAGCTTCAGCCCGGCCCTGATGGCCACGGGTTCTGACCCGTGTGCAAAGTTTCAAGAGTTTTTGAGCACGTTAAGGGCCCCCAAAGTGCGCTGAGAGTCTCAAAAGTATCCAAAAAGAATATTAAAGTTTGATGCGTTGTCACGGCAACAGCATCTAAGATATCAACAATCCTTTCACAAGTCTAAATCTGGCGTGTGTCTACATTATACACATCAAGTTTGAAGCAAATCGGGTAAAGCCTGTTTGATTTATGGACCAAGTTTTCGGACCCCATTCCAGGGGGCGCTGTCGAGCCCCCCTGCCACGCCCGGGTACCAGCTTCAGCCCGGCCCTGATGGCCGCGGTTTCTGACCCGTGTGCAAAGTTTCAAGAGTTTTTGAGCACGTTAAGGGCCCCAAAAGTGCGCTAAGAATCTCAAAAGTATCCAAAAAGAATATTAAAGTTTGATGCGTTGTCACGGCAACAGCATCTAAGATATCAACAATCCTTTCACAGGTCTACATCTGGCTTGTGTCTACATTATACACATCAAGTTTGAAGCAAATAGGGTAAAGCGTGTTGGATATATGGACCAAATTGTCTGACCCGTTCAAGGGGGCGCTGTCGAGCCCCCCTGCCACGCCCGGGTACCAGCTTCAGCCTGGCCCTGATGGCTGCGGGTTTTGTCCCGTGTGCAAAGTTTCAAGAGTTTTCGAGCACGTTAAGAACCCCAAAAGTGCCCGAAAGCATAAAAAAGCATGAAAAAGCTTAAAAAAAGGAATATTAATGTTTGATGCATTGCCATGGCAACAGTATCTAAGATATCAATAATCCTTTCACAGGTCTACATCTGGCGTGTGTCTACATTATGCACATGAAGTTTGAAGCAAATCGGGTAAAAATAAGAGGGTGATTTAAAAGCATTTTGAAAGTGACACACTTCCTGCTTCCAGTTGGTGGCGCTATAACTTTGACTCACAATAGTCACATCCATGTGATCGGGCTCTTACAACGAACACACTGCTGAAGTTTCATCAAGATTAGTTAATGTATGCAGTAGTTATAACACACTTCCTGTTTCACGTTTCTCGCCATAATTTCGTTTACTCGCCACGGCCAAACCGTTCGAGATATCAAAAATCCCCTGGCAATTTTTCATCCTCAGTGTCTTGACTTCATGCTGACCGAGTTTCGTGCCGTGTGTTTGAATTCTCTAGGAGGAGTATTTCACATTCCATTGCATGTGTTTTCCAAACAACCCTTAATAGCCGACTTCCTGTTGGGCTGGGGTAAAAAGTAAGAGCATGAAGTATATATGAACCGATGAGATCTATATGTGTACTGAGTTTCATATTATTACATGCAAGCGTGTTTGATTTATGGACCAAGTGTTCAAACCCCGTTCCAGGGGGCGCTGTCGAGCCCCCCTGCCACGCCCGGGTACCAGCTTCAGCCCGGCCCTGATGGCCGCGGGTTCTGACCCGTGTGCAAAGTTTCAAGAGTTTTTGAGCACGTTAAGGCCCCCAAAAGTGCCCAAAAGGTAGTAAAATAATAATAATAATAATAAAATATAGCTGCGAGCAGCGATTACGGGCCCAAGCCGGTGGCACCGCAACCCCGGTGCCTTTAATTACCTAAAGGCACCGGAGTGGCGGTGCCGCCGGCTTTGGCCCTTCATCGCTGCTCGCAGCTATATTTATATGCACACTTTTGCACACCGGGGTGGCGGTGCCACCGGCTTGTTTATATATATATATATATATAAACAAGCCGGTGGCACCGCCACCCCGGTGCCTTTAGGGTTACTGTGCGTGACGGGCAATAACGTAACCCCGCTTTGACCTTTGAGAAGATGTGTGCTGTAGAGCTTGCATCAGTGTGGGCTCTGCAAAAGTGTGCATTGAGGGCACATATCAACCACAAAGTATGCGTGAGCAACCTTCTGAAACCTAAAATGAAAAATGAGACACCCTACGGTCTCATGGACTTAATGGAAACATGAAATAAGTACACAAGTTTGAAAGTTATATGAAGTGTGCCAAGACAGAATATTTGCCTGATCTGATTAGAAAAATAGTTTTTGTGTGTGTGTGTGTGTGTGTGAGGCGTGATTGAACAATGTAGACATAAAAACATACTCCGTCCTTTTGTTCATACAGGACATTATTCAAACTACAAAGTGTTTACTTATATTTGTGTACAATCGCAATAAAACACAACATTGTGCTTTTGTCAAACTGTAAACTACAACTGTCACCCAACCAAAATCTCTTACACACACACACACACACACACACACACACACACACACAGACACACATAGTTTAAAAGCAAAAAAATCTTTTGGACATTCATCATATTGCATTGGTTTTCATTTCTTGTTCTCGAACAGAGCCCTAATCTGTTTATTTTTTCAGTTACACATTCTACATTGATTAAAAAAGAAAAATCAAATGTGCTTTTATTTTAGACATAAATAAATAATCTATCATTCAGATGAGAGTAAAGTTAGTGTTAGTTCAAATTTTAAGGAAAACAAAAATATGATCTGAAATATCGCACATTCATTTAAAATTCATTCAGGTTCAATTACCAAACATACAAATCTCAATGTAATTTAAAGCAAACAATACATTTAAAATATATGGGTTGTATGCAATTTTTTTATATATAAAAAGATATATATCCAAAAATACAAAGCCTAAACTTTAACAAGGGTTAAACAATCACTGTAACAGACACAATCACACACACACACACACACACACACGTCAAATCACTTACATTTTAGATGCAATATTGACTTTTTTTCTGTTTCAGCAGCGAAAATAGTTCGACAAAGATCACAGCAGAACCATCGAGCATCTCACAGCAACGCGTTCTCATTACTGAATGATTCAGCATTTTGAACAAATCGGTTGACTCAAAGATTCAACGACCAATCCATAATCTGTCTCATTCATGAATGACTCAGCCGTTCGAACGAATCGTTTGAACGAATGAATCAATGACTCGCTCATTAAGACGGTCGCCTGGCGACACCTAATGACGGTTTAGTGATATGTTTAAAAGTATCATTCTTTCCAACGATTGTTAATTAACTCATATTTGAAACATAAGCTATATATATATATATATATATAATATATATATATATATATATATATATATATATACACACATATATATACACAAAAATAAAATAAACACATTTGAAGCGTGTTTGCTTACTAAATTGTGAGCTGAACGAAAGTTGCAGCAAATATCAGCAACAGGAGTCAAATTTCATTAATCACGAGAGTGAAGAGCTGACTGAAAAGATTATGACGGAATAGGCTATTTTATGTAAAAGCGCCTATTTAAGCGAATCTATCATTATACTCTTTTGTTGTTGTGTTTTCCGTGAAAAATAATAGACTATTGAACTCACAATTCAAGCACGCGCTCTGCACGCGCCACCATTATCAATGTCCGTGTGGACGTCCGCGATCGAACAGTGGAAACATTGGCTACTCCGTCATTTTATTCAAGAAGATCATTCAAACTGCAAAGTGTTTACTAATTTTTGGATACTCGCAATCAAACACAACATTGTGATTTTGTAAAATACATTCAAGAAATCCGCCCCCGAAATGGGGCTTCTTTTAAAATGAAACGAAAATGCTCACAGCTGCACGTCTTGTGGAGACGTCCGTTACTTTCGCTTTCAAGTTAGCGATTTTAAAGCCCCCAGCGGAGTCACGGTGGGAAAATATTCCCATAGTAGCATCAATTGGCCTACCTGATTTTGAACACAAGAGGGCAGTAAAGCACTATGAATGATTTTAATTTTTTTTATTTTTTTGGCTAAACAACCATTCTGGCTGTTTTTAAACTTAAACATAAATCTTAAATTGAAAAAAAGGAAGACAATGGGTTTAGTTCTAATATTAGTATAATTTTATAGAAAAATAAATGGTGTATAATTACATTTTAGAAAGATATGAGACATTTCCTGATTCTTTTTTTGACATAATCCCTCGCCATAGCAAAACCGTTTGAGATATTCAATATCCGTTCACAATTTAGCATCTTTAAAGTATTTTCATCAAGTTGAAAAAGTTTTGTAACTGTAGATGAAACTAACCCCCCCCACACACACACTTTTGTCACAAAAGGTGGCGCTACTGAGCCCCTGCACCACGCCCGTTTCTGAAACTTTGCACATGTCTACTGGCTAATAAATGTGATCTGTCTGTCAAGTTTCATGCAATTTTAAGCAATTTCAGGCATGCTAAGAGTCTCAAAAGCATCCAAAAAGAATATTAAAGTTTGATGCGTTGTCACGGCAACAGTATCTAAGATATCAATAATCCTTTCACAGGTCTACATCTGGCGTGTGTCTACATTATACACATAAAGTTTGAAGCAAATCGGGTAAAAATAAGAGGGTGATTTAAAAGCATTTTGAAAGTTACACACTTCCTGCTGCCAGTTGGTGGCGCTATAACTTTGACTCACAATAGTCACATCCATGTGATCGGCCTCTTACAGCGAACACACTGCTAAAGTTTCATCAAGATCAGTTACTGTATGCTGAAGTTATAACACACTTCCTGTTTCACGTTTCTCGCCATAAATTCGTTTCCTCGCCACGGCCAAACCGTTCGAGATATCAAAAATCCCCTGGCAATTTTTCATGCTCAATGTCTTGACTTCATGCTGACCGAGTTTCGTGGCGATTGGTTGAATTCTCTAGGAGGAGTATATCGAATTCCAGGGGCATACGCTTCCAAACAAACCATAATAGCCGACTTCCTGTTGGGCTGGGGTAAAAAGTAAAAGTACAAAGGATATATGAATCGATGAGATCTATATGTGTACCGAGTTTCATATTATTACATTCAAGCGTGTTTGATTTATGGACCAAGTTTTCGGACCCCGTTCCAGGGGGCACTGTCGAGCCCCCCTGCCACGCCCGGGTACCAGCTTCAGCCCGGCCCTGATGGCCACGGGTTCTGACCCGTGTGCAAAGTTTCAAGAGTTTTTGAGCACGTTAAGGGCCCCCAAAGTGCGCTGAGAGTCTCAAAAGTATCCAAAAAGAATATTAAAGTTTGATGCGTTGTCACGGCAACAGCATCTAAGATATCAACAATCCTTTCACAGGTCTAAATCTGGCGTGTGTCTACATTATACACATCAAGTTTGAAGCAAATCGGGTAAAGCCTGTTTGATTTATGGACCAAGTTTTCGGACCCCATTCCAGGGGGCGCTGTCGAGCCCCCCTGCCATGCCCGGGTACCAGCTTCAGCCCGGCCCTGATGGCCGCGGTTTCTGACCCGTGTGCAAAGTTTCAAGAGTTTTTGAGCATGTTAAGGGCCCCAAAAGTGCGCTAAGAATCTCAAAAGTATCCAAAAAGAATATTAAAGTTTGATGCGTTGTCACGGCAACAGCATCTAAGATATCAACAATCCTTTCACAGGTCTACATCTGGCTTGTGTCTACATTATACACATCAAGTTTGAAGCAAATAGGGTAAAGCGTGTTGGATATATGGACCAAATTGTCTGACCCGTTCAAGGGGGCGCTGTCGAGCCCCCCTGCCACGCCCGGGTACCAGCTTCAGCCTGGCCCTGATGGCCGCGGGTTTTGTCCCGTGTGCAAAGTTTCAAGAGTTTTTGAGCACGTTAAGAACCCCAAAAGTGCCCGAAAGCATAAAAAAGCATGAAAAAGCTTAAAAAAAGGAATATTAATGTTTGATGCATTGCCATGGCAACAGTATCTAAGATATCAATAATCCTTTCACAGGTCTACATCTGGCGTGTGTCTACATTATGCACATGAAGTTTGAAGCAAATCGGGTAAAAATAAGAGGGTGATTTAAAAGCATTTTGAAAGTGACACACTTCCTGCTTCCAGTTGGTGGCGCTATAACTTTGACTCACAATAGTCACATCCATGTGATCGGGCTCTTACAACGAACACACTGCTGAAGTTTCATCGAGATTAGTTAATGTATGCAGTAGTTATAACACACTTCCTGTTTCACGTTTCTCGCCATAATTTCGTTTACTCGCCACGGCCAAACCGTTCGAGATATCAAAAATCCCCTGGCAATTTTTCATCCTCAGTGTCTTGACTTCATGCTGACCGAGTTTCGTGCCGTGTGTTTGAATTCTCTAGGAGGAGTATTTCACATTCCATTGCATGTGTTTTCCAAACAACCCTTAATAGCCGACTTCCTGTTGGGCTGGGGTAAAAAGTAAGAGCATGAAGTATATATGAACCGATGAGATCTATATGTGTACTGAGTTTCATATTATTACATGCAAGCGTGTTTGATTTATGGACCAAGTGTTCAAACCCCGTTCCAGGGGGCGCTGTCGAGCCCCCCTGCCACGCCCGGGTACCAGCTTCAGCCCGGCCCTGATGGCCGCGGGTTCTGAGATGTGTGCAAAGTTTCAAGAGTTTTCGAGCACGTTAAGGCCCCCAAAAGTGCCCAAAAGGTAGTAAAATAATAATAATAATAAATAATAATCCTTAGGAAAACAATAGGGCCTTCGCCTTTTCAAGGCTTGGGCCCTAATAATAATCCTTAGGAAAACAATAGGGCCTTCGCCTTTTCAAGGCTTGGGCCCTAATAATAATAAATAATAATCCTTAGGAAAACAATAGGGCCTTCGCCTTTTCAAGGCTTGGGCCCTAATAAATAATAATCCTTAGGAAAACAATAGGGCCTTCGCCTTTTCAAGGCTTGGGCCCTAACAATAGGGCCTTCGCCCTTTCAGGGCTTGGGCCCTAAAAACTAGGGAATCACTAAACCGAGAGAATTATTCTGTTTTGATGATACACTCAAAATATTACACAAGCAATTCTTTAAATTTAATGATATTCAGAACAGAACAAGAATTCAAAAAAACTGTAATTAAGAATTAACCGAAATAATTGAAAGCGAAAGTGAAAGTAAGTGGTGTTTGGCTCACGTAACTCTCTCATTAGAATCAAACTGTTTCAACATTTGCGATGTATTTGGATGCTAAACTATTCTTTATTATGGGCTTTGTACTTCACTCAGGTTTCAATATGTGTGTGTGTGTGTGTGTGTGTGTGAGGTGCGGGTGCGATTGAACTGTTACACATAAAAACATACTCCGTCCAATAAAACACAACAAAGTGCTTTTTTCAAACTATAAACTCTTGTCAAACTGTAACCTACAACTGTCACCAAACTAAAATCACACGCACACACTGTCTAAAAGCAAAAAATATTTATCCAACCCCATTTAAAACAGTCTGTGGGTGCCATCTTTTGGACATTCACCACATCGCATTGATTTTCATTTATTGTCCTCAGAGCCCTAATCTGTTTATTTTTCAATTACACATTCTACATTGATTAAAAAAGAAAAATTCAAATGTGTTTTTATTTTATACAGGAATAAATTATTTATAATTCAGATGAGAATAAAGTTAGTGTTTTACAATTTTAAGGAAAACAAATATATTGTTCTGAAATATAGCACATTCATTTTAAATTCATTCAGCTTCAATTACCAATACAATCTTAATTTTATTTAAAGCAAACTATACATTTAAAAGATCTTGGTTCTGTGCATATTTTGTCATTTAAAAAAAATACAAAATTGTTATGCAAAAAGACAAGGCCTTAGAGATTTCTTTATCCTTTAATGCAGGAAAAATCACACAGCAATGAAAGGCTTAATATCATGTCACTGTAACAGCCAGCCAGCCACACACACACATATAAACACAGACACCAGCCCTCCCTCCCCCTCCCTCCCCACACAGACAGCCACACACACACACACACATAGAATGGGAGGGGGCCCTCTCTCTGTCAAAGAGTGACAGAGAGAGATACCATTTCATGAAATCCACATTCAAACCACAATATCTGACCTTCTGAGGGTTGGAGCTATTGACTGTAAATTAGAAAGTTGTTTGGCTTGAGGAGAAGAATATACAAGCTGAGTTTTGTAACTGTAGGTAAATCTAACTAAGTTATAACACACTTTATATGTCCTTTTTTAGTCATGAAAATTCATTTCCTCGCCACGGCCAAACCGTTCGAGATATCAAAAATCCGTCAGCAATTTAGCATCCTCAATGTCTTGACTTCATGCACGCCTAGTTTGGCGATGATTGAATGAATTGCCTAGGAGTAGTACTTCAAATTCCACAGCAAGCGTTTTCCAAACAACCCATAATAGCTGACTTCCTGTTGGGCTGGCGTAAAACTTGACCAGGGGTAAAATGTTTGGCCCGATGAGATCTATATGTGTACTGAGTTTCATATTAATTCATGCAAGCGTGTTGAATATATGGACCAAATTGTCGGACCCCGTTCAAGGGGGCGCTGTTGAGCCCCCCTGCCACGCCCGGGTACCAGCTTCAGCCCGGCCCTGATGGCCGTGGGTTCTGACCTGTGTGCAAAATTTCAAAAGTTTTTGAGCACGTTAAGAGTCCCAAAATCCCCTGAAACCTTGAAATGCATTAAAATCAATAGACAAATCCCTCACACACAGAGACGGAAAGAGAGGGAGAGAAAATTCTCAGAAACATCCACATTCAAACTAAAATATCTGACTCCCTCTTGGTCTGAGCTAATGACAGTAAATTAGAAAGTTGTCCGGCTTGATCTGAACAATATGCGTACCGAGTTTTATGATTGTAGGTAAAACTATAGAACTAACACCCCCACTTTTGTCAAAAGGTGGCGCTACTGAGCCCCTGCACCACGCCCGTTTCTGAAACTTTGCACATGTCTACTGGCTAATAAATGTGATGTGTCTGTCGAGTTTCATGTTATTTCAAGTATGTTAAGAGTCTCAAAAGCATCAACAAAGAATATTAAAGTTTGATGCGTTGCCACGGCAACAGTATCTAATATATCAATAATCCTTTCACAGGTCTACATCTGCCGTGTATTTACATTATACAGATGAAGTTTGAAGCAAATCGGGTTAAAATAAGAGGGTGATTTCATAGCATTTTGAAAGTGACACACTTCCTGCTGCCAGTTGGTGGGCGCTATAACTTTGACTCACAATAGTCACATCCATGTGATCGTCCTCTTAAAGCGAACCACCACTGGTGAAGTTTCGTTAAGATCAGCTAATGTATGCTGAAGTTATAACACACTTCCTGTTTCACGTTTCTCGCCATAAATTCGTTTCCTCGCCACCGGCCAAACCGTTCGAGATATCAAAATCCCCTGGCAATTTTTCATCCTCAATGTCTTGACTTCATGCTGACCGAGTTTCGTGGCATTTCTTTGAATTCTCTAGGAGAAGTACTTTAAATTCCATTGCATGCGTTTAACAAACAACCCTAAATAGCCCGACTTCCTGTTGGGATGGGGTAAAAAGTAAGAGCATGAAGTATATATGAACCGATGAGATCTATATGTGTATCCGAGTTTCATATTATTACATGCAAGTGTGTTTGATTTATGGACCAAGTTTTCGGACCCCGTTCCAGGGGGCGCTGTCGAGCCCCCCTGCCACGCCCGGGTACCATCTTCAGCCCGGCCCTGATGGCCGCGGGTTCTGACCTGTGTGCAAAGTTTCAAGAGTTTTCGAGCACGTTAAGGGGCCCCAAAAGTGCCCGAATAGTCGTAAGAAAAATATAGAAAATGAGTTTCCAAACAACCCATAATAACCGACTTCCTGTTGGGCTGACGTAAAACTTAGAGCACGAAGTTGTTTGGCCCGATGAGATCTATAAGTGTACCGAGTTTCAGATTATTACATGCAAGCGTGTTTGATATATGGACAAGTGTTCAACCCCGTTCCAGGGGCGCTGTCGAGCCCCCTGCCACGCCACGGGTACCAGCTTCAGCCCGGCCCTGATGGCCGCGGGTTCTGACCCGTGTGCAAAGTTCAAGAGTTTTTGAGCACGTTAAGGCCCCCAAAGTGCCCAAAAGGTAGTAAAATAATAATAATAATAATAATAATAAATAATAATAAAATATTGCTGCGAGCAGCGATTACGGGCCCAAGCCGGTGGCACCGCAACCCTGGTCCTTTAGTTACCTAAAGGCACCGGGGTGGCGGTGCCGCCGGCTTTGGCCCTCATCGCTGCTCGCAGCTATATTATAAATATATATATATATATATATATATATATATATATATATATATATTATATATATATATATAAAAAATACATATATAATATATTTATATATATATATATATATATATATATTATATATATATATAGATATATATATATATATATATATATCTCACTTGCCTTACCTGAGAACAATGAAAACAATAAAAAAAACTAGGGAATCACTAAACCGAGAGAATTATTCTGTTTTGATGATACACTCAAAATATTACACAAGCAATTCTTTAAATTTAATGATATTCAGAACAGAACAAGAATCAAAAAAACTATAATTAAGATTAACCGAAATAATTGAAAGCGAAAGTGAAAGTAGTGGTGTTTGGCTCACGTAACTCTCTCATTAGAATCAAACTGTTTCAACATTTGCGATGTATTTGGATGCTAAACTATTCTTATTATGGGCTTTGTACTTCACTCAGGTTTCAATATGTGTGTGTGTGTGTGTGTGTGTGTGTGTGTGTGTGTGAGGTGCGGGTGCGATTGAAACTGTTACACATAAAAACATACTCCGTCCAATAAAACACAACAAAGTGCTTTTTTCAACTATAAACTCTTTGTCAAACTGTAACCTACAACTGTCACCAAACTAAAATCACACGCACACCACTGTCTAAAAGCAAAAAATATTTATCCAACCCCATTTAAACAGTCTGTGGGTGCCATCTTTTGGACATTCACCACATCGCATTGATTTTCATTTATTGTCCTCAGAGCCCTAATCTGTTTATTTTTCAATTACACATTCTACATTGATTAAAAAAGAAAAATTCAAATGTGTTTTTATTTTATACAGGAATAAATTATTTATAATTCAGATGAGAATAAAGTTAGTGTTTACAATTTAAGGAAAACAAATATATTGTTCTGAAATATAGCACATTCATTTTAAATTCATTCAGCTTCAATTACCAATACAATCTTAATTTTATTTAAAGCAAACTATACATTTAAAAGATCTTGGTTCTGTGCATATTTTGTAATTTAAAAAAAATACAAAATTGTTATGCAAAAAGACAAGGCCTTAGAGATTTCTTTATCCTTTAATGCAGGAAAAATCACACAGCAATGAAAGGCTTAATATCATGTCACTGTAACAGCCAGCCAGCCACACACACACATATAAACACAGACACCAGCCCTCCCTCCCCCTCCCTCCCCACACAGACAGCCACACACACACACACACATAGAATGGGAGGGGGCCCTCTCTCTGTCAAAGAGTGACAGAGAGAGATACCATTTCATGAAATCCACATTCAAACCACAATATCTGACTTTCTGAGGGTTGGAGCTATTGACTGTAAATTAGAAAGTTGTTTGGCTTGAGGAGAAGAACATACAAGCTGAGTTTTGTAACTGTAGGTAAATCTAACTAAGTTATAACACACTTTATATGTCCTTTTTTAGTCATGAAAATTCATTTCCTCGCCACGGCCAAACCGTTCGAGATATCAAAAATCCGTCAGCAATTTAGCATCCTCAATGTCTTGACTTCATGCACGCCTAGTTTGGCGATGATTGAATGAATTGCCTAGGAGTAGTACTTCAAATTCCACAGCAAGCGTTTTCCAAACAACCCATAATAGCCGACTTCCTGTTGGGCTGGCGTAAAACTTGACCAGGGGTAAAATGTTTGGCCCGATGAGATCTATATGTGTACTGAGTTTCATATTAATTCATGCAAGCGTGTTGAATATATGGACCAAATTGTCGGACCCCGTTCAAGGGGGCGCTGTTGAGCCCCCCTGCCACGCCCGGGTACCAGCTTCAGCCCGGCCCTGATGGCCGTGGGTTCTGACCTGTGTGCAAAATTTCAAAAGTTTTTGAGCACGTTAAGAGTCCCAAAATCCCCTGAAACCTTGAAATGCATTAAAATCAATAGACAAATCCCTCACACACAGAGACGGAAAGAGAGGGAGAGAAAATTCTCAGAAACATCCACATTCAAACTAAAATATCTGACTCCCTCTTGGTCTGAGCTAATGACAGTAAATTAGAAAGTTGTCCGGCTTGATCTGAACAATATGCGTACCGAGTTTTATGATTGTAGGTAAAACTATAGAACTAACACCCCCACTTTTGTCAAAAGGTGGCGCTACTGAGCCCCTGCACCACGCCCGTTTCTGAAACTTTGCACATGTCTACTGGCTAATAAATGTGATGTGTCTGTCGAGTTTCATGTTATTTCAATTATGTTAAGAGTCTCAAAAGCATCAACAAAGAATATTAAAGTTTGATGCGTTGCCACGGCAACAGTATCTAATATATCAATAATCCTTTCACAGGTCTACATCTGCCGTGTATTTACATTATACAGATGAAGTTTGAAGCAAATCGGGTTAAAATAAGAGGGTGATTTCAAAGCATTTTGAAAGTGACACACTTCCTGCTGCCAGTTGGTGGCGCTATAACTTTGACTCACAATAGTCACATCCATGTGATCGGCCTCTTAAAGCGAACACACTGGTGAAGTTTCGTTAAGATCAGCTAATGTATGCTGAAGTTATAACACACTTCCTGTTTCACGTTTCTCGCCATAAATTCGTTTCCTCGCCACGGCCAGATATCAAAAATCCCCTGGCAATTTTTCATCCTCATGTCTTGACTTCATGCTGACCGAGTTTCGTGGCATTTCTTTGAATTCTCTAGGAGAAGTACTTTAAATTCCATTGCATGCGTTTAACAAACAACCCTAAATAGCCGACTTCCTGTTGGGATGGGGTAAAAAGTAAGAGCATGAAGTATATATGAACCGATGAGATCTATATGTGTACCGAGTTTCATATTATTACATGCAAGTGTGTTTGATTTATGGACCAAGTTTTCGGACCCCGTTCCAGGGGGCGCTGTCGAGCCCCCCTGCCACGCCCGGGTACCATCTTCAGCCCGGCCCTGATGGCCGCGGGTTCTGACCTGTGTGCAAAGTTTCAAGAGTTTTCGAGCACGTTAAGGGCCCCAAAAGTGCCCGAATAGTCGTAAGAAAAATATAGAAAATGAGTTTCCAAACAACCCATAATAACCGACTTCCTGTTGGGCTGACGTAAAACTTAGAGCACGAAAGTTGTTTGGCCCGATGAGATCTATAAGTGTACCGAGTTTCAGATTATTACATGCAAGCGTGTTTGATATATGGACAAGTGTTCAAACCCCGTTCCAGGGGCGCTGTCGAGCCCCCCTGCCACGCCCGGGTACCAGCTTCAGCCCGGCCCTGATGGCGCGGGTTCTGACCCGTGTGCAAAGTTTCAAGAGTTTTTGAGCACGTTAAGGGCCCCCAAAAGTGCCCAAAAGGTAGTAAAATAATAATAATAATAATAAATATAGCTGCGAGCAGCGATTACGGGCCCAAGCCGGTGGCACCCGCAACCCCCGGTGCCTTTAGTTACCTAAAGGCACCGGAGTGGCGGTGCCGCCGGCTATTTGGCCCTTCATCGCTGCTCGCAGCTATATTCATATATATATATATATATAAACAAGCCGGTGGCACCACCGCCACCCCGGTGCCTTTATATATATATATATATATATGTCTACATTGTTCAATCACGCCTCACACACACACACACACTTTTGCAGAGCCCCACACCAATGCAAGCTCTATAGCACACATCTTCTCAAAGGTCAAAGCGGAGTTACGATATTGCCCCGTCATGCACAGTAACCGTAAAGGCACCGGGGTGGCGGTGCCACCGGCTTGTTTATATATATATATATATCGTATTATTCTAACTTGTAAAAAACTATTAACTTTTGTTAATATTCAACCATTTCACAACTAACTTTTTTCCATAGATCAAACACAACATAATTATATGGTGGACTGAAACAAAAATTATTAATTAAATAAAATTATTGTTTTCCTCTGAAATAGCAAAAGCATCACACACTAGCTGTACCTGCTCTAAATAAAAAAGAGTAATTCAATAAAAATACAAAATCGAACTAAATAAAATAAATTATTACAAAAACAAAATCAAACCAAAGAAAATATATCTTCGAAAAAAAAAGCGAGTGTCATGAGGAAAGGCGCCTCAGGAATCGTCAGGATTAACTCCATGTGTAAGGAATTTTGATTGATTTTATTTGTCACTTGAAAATTATTGTTAAATGTGTGCCTGCATAACTTTAATAAGATTTATTTTCTTTGATTTGATTTTGTTTTATATAATTTATTTATTTCGATTTTGTATTTTTATTTAAATACTATTATTTATTTAGAGCAGGTACAGCTAAGTGTGCGATGCTTTTGCTATTTCAGAGGGAAAAAAAACACATTTTATTTCAAAAAGGCTTTTCAATTAAATAAAATGTTCAAGCTTTGTTTTCGTTTTATTATTTTGTTTGTTTTAAGCTTTGTTTAATTTATATTGTTAATCATCTGACACAAAACAAATGCATAAAGTATCATTTTAACTTTTAAAAAACTATTAACATTTGTTAATAGTACATTGCCTGTCTTTTGTTAATAGGACAAAACATAGTTATTATATTTTATAATATTTTATAAATATATAAAATAAACATTTGTAATGAAATCGTTCAAAAAAATGATATTAGCATTGTTTTAAACTTTGAAACTAAAGTAGCGCAATGCCTGGCCACTCCCGCGCCGCCTCCTTTTCACAATCCGAGGGAACCATCTCCGGAATATTAACCTCACTCCTAGAAGTCCAATTCTCATTATTCATGCCTCTTACCTGAGATTGATTGCACACACACACACACACCACACACACACACGCACGCACGCACTCACACGCACACACACACACACCACACACGTGTCAAGTCACTTACATTTTAGATGCAATATTGACTTTTTTTCTGTTTCAGCAGCGAAAATAGTTCAACAAAGATCACAGCAGAACCATCGAGCATCTCACAGCAACGCGTTCTCATTACTGAATGATTCAGCATTTTGAACAAATCGGTTGACTCAAAGATTCAACGACCAATCCATAATCTGTCTCATTCATGAACGACTCAGCCGTTCGAAACGAATCGTTTGAACGAATGAATCAATGACTCGCTCATTAAGACGGTCGCCTGGCGACACCTAATGACGGTTAGTGATATGTTTAAAAAGTATCATTCTTTCCAACGATTGTTAATTAACTCATATTTGAAACATAAGCTATATATATATATATATATATATATATATATATATATATATATATATATATATATATATATATATATATATATATACACACATATATATACACAAAAATAAAATAAACACATTTGAAGCGTGTTTGCTTACTAAATTGTGAGCTGAACGAAAGTTGCAGCAAATATCAGCAACAGGAGTCAAATTTCATTAATCACGAGAGTGAAGAGCTGACTGAAAAGATGATGACGGAATAGGCTATTTTATGTAAAAGCGCCTATTTAAGCGAATCTATCATTATACTCTTTTGTTGTTGTGTTTTCCGTGAAAAATAATAGACTATTGAACTCACAATTCAAGCACGCGCTCTGCACGCGCCACCATTATCAATGTCCGTGTGGACGTCCGCGATCGAACAGTGGAAACATTGGCCTACTCCGTCATTTTATTCAAGAAGATCATTCAAACTGCAAAGTGTTTACTTATTTTTGGATACTCGCAATCAAACACAACATTGTGATTTTGTAAAATACATTCAAGAAATCCGCCCCCGAAATGGGGCTTCTTTTAAAATGAAACAAAAATGCTCACAGCTGCACGTCTTGTGGAGACGTCCGTTACTTTCGCTTTCAAGTTAGCGATTTTAAAGCCCCCAGCGGAGTCACGGTGGGAAAATATTCCCATAGTAGCATCAATTGGCCTACCTGATTTTGAACACAAGAGGGCAGTAAAGCACTATGAATGATTTTTTTTTTTTTTTTTTTTTTGGCTAAACAACCATTCTGGCTGTTTTTAAACTTAAACATAAATCTTAAATTGAAAAAAAGGAATACAATGGGTTTACTTCTAATATTAGTATAATTTTATAGAAAAATAAATGGTGTATAATTACATTTTAGAAAGATATGAGACATTTCCTGATCTTTTTTTGACATAATCCCTCGCCATAGCAAAACCGTTTGAGATATTCAATATCCGTTCACAATTTAGCATCTTTAATGTATTTTCATCAAGTTGAAAAAGTTTTGTAACTGTAGATGAAACTAACCCCCCCCCCCCCCCCCCCCCCCCCCCACACACACTTTTGTCACAAAAGGTGGCGCTACTGAGCCCCTGCACCACGCCGTTTCTGAAACTTTGCACATGTCTACTGGCTAATAAATGTGATCTGTCTGTCGAGTTTCATGCAATTTTAAGCAATTTCAGGCATGCTAAGAGTCTCAAAAGCATCCAAAAACAATATTAAAGTTGATGCGTTGCCATGGCAACAGTATCTAAGACATCAATAATCCTTTCACAGGTCTACATCTGGCGAGTGTCTACATTATACACATCAAGTTTGAAGCAAATCGGGTAAAAATAAGAGGGTGATTTCAAAGCATTTTGAAAGTGACACACTTCCTGCTGCCAGTTGGTGGCGCTATAACTTTGACTCATAATAGTCACATCCATGTGATCGGCCTCTTACAGCGAACACACTGTTGAAGTTTCATCAAGATCAGTTAATGTATGCAGAAGTTATAACACACTTCCTGTTTCCATTATTCGCCATAAATTCGTTTCCTCGCCACGGCCAAATCGTTCGAGATATCAAAAATCCCCTGGCAATTTTTCATCCTCAATGTCTTGACTTCATGCTGACCGAGTTTCGTTGCGATTGGTTGAATTCTCTAGGAGGAGTATATCGAATTCCAGGGGCATACGCTTCCAAACAAACCATTATAGCCGACTTCCTGTTGGGCTGGGGTAAAAAGTAAAAGTACAAAGGATATATGAACCGATGAGATCTATATGTCTACCGAGTTTCATATTATTACATGCAAGCGTGTTTGATTTATGGACCAAGTTTTCGCACCCCGTTCCAGGGGGCGCTGTCGAGCCCCCCTGCCACGCCCGGGTACCATCTTCAGCCCGGCCCTGATGGCCGCGGGTTCTGACCTGTGTGCAAAGTTTCAAGAGTTTTCGTGCACGTTAAGGGCCCCCAAAGTGCGCTGAGAGTCTCAAAAGTATCCAAAAAGAATATTAAAGTTTGATGCGTTGTCACGGCAACAGCATCTAAGATATCAACAATCCTTTCACAGGTCTAAATCTGGCGTGTGTCTACATTATACACATCAAGTTTGAAGCAAATCGGGTAAAGCCTGTTTGATTTATGGACCAAGTTTTCGGACCCCATTCCAGGGGGCGCTGTCGAGCCCCCCTGCCACGCCCGGGTACCAGCTTCAGCCCGGCCCTGATGGCCGCGGTTTCTGACCCGTGTGCAAAGTTTCAAGAGTTTTTGAGCACGTTAAGGGCCCCAAAAGTGCGCTAAGAATCTCAAAAGTATCCAAAAAGAATATTAAAGTTTGATGCGTTGTCACGGCAACAGCATCTAAGATATCAACAATCCTTTCACAGGTCTACATCTGGCTTGTGTCTACATTATACACATCAAGTTTGAAGCAAATAGGGTAAAGCGTGTTGGATATATGGACCAAATTGTCTGACCCGTTCAAGGGGGCGCTGTCGAGCCCCCCTGCCACGCCCGGGTACCAGCTTCAGCCTGGCCCTGATGGCCGCGGGTTTTGTCCCGTGTGCAAAGTTTCAAGAGTTTTCGAGCACGTTAAGAACCCCAAAAGTGCCCGAAAGCATAAAAAAGCATGAAAAAGCTTAAAAAAAGGAATATTAATGTTTGATGCATTGCCATGGCAACAGTATCTAAGATATCAATAATCCTTTCACAGGTCTACATCTGGCGTGTGTCTACATTATGCACATGAAGTTTGAAGCAAATCGGGTAAAAATAAGAGGGTGATTTAAAAGCATTTTGAAAGTGACACACTTCCTGCTTCCAGTTGGTGGCGCTATAACTTTGACTCACAATAGTCACATCCATGTGATCGGGCTCTTACAACGAACACACTGCTGAAGTTTCATCAAGATTAGTTAATGTATGCAGTAGTTATAACACACTTCCTGTTTCACGTTTCTCGCCATAATTTCGTTTACTCGCCACGGCCAAACCGTTCGAGATATCAAAAATCCCCTGGCAATTTTTCATCCTCAGTGTCTTGACTTCATGCTGACCGAGTTTCGTGCCGTGTGTTTGAATTCTCTAGGAGGAGTATTTCACATTCCATTGCATGTGTTTTCCAAACAACCCTTAATAGCCGACTTCCTGTTGGGCTGGGGTAAAAAGTAAGAGCATGAAGTATATATGAACCGATGAGATCTATATGTGTACTGAGTTTCATATTATTACATGCAAGCGTGTTTGATTTATGGACCAAGTGTTCAAACCCCGTTCCAGGGGGCGCTGTCGAGCCCCCCTGCCACGCCCGGGTACCAGCTTCAGCCCGGCCCTGATGGCCGCGGGTTCTGAGATGTGTGCAAAGTTTCAAGAGTTTTCGAGCACGTTAAGGCCCCCAAAAGTGCCCAAAAGGTAGTAAAATAATAATAATAATAATAATAATAATAATAATAATAAATATATATAGCTGCGAGCAGCGATTACGGGCCCAAGCCGGTGGCACCGCAACCCCGGTGCCTTTAATTACCTAAAGGCACCGGAGTGGCGGTGCCGCCGGCTTTGGCCCTTCATCGCTGCTCGCAGCTATATATATATATATATATATATATATATATATATATATATATATATATATATATATATATAAACAAGCCGGTGGCACCGCCACCCCCGGTGCCTTTAGGGTTACTGTGCGTGACGGGCAATAACGTAACCCCGCTTTGACCTTTGAGAAGATGTGTGCTGTAGAGCTTGCATCAGTGTGGGCTCTGCAAAAGTGTGCATTGAGGGCACATATCAACCACAAAGTATGCGTGAGCAACCTTCTGAAACCTAAAATGAAAAATGAGACACCCTACGGTCTCATGGACTTAATGGACACATGAAATAAGTACACAAGTTTGAAAGTTATATGAAGTGTGCCAAGACAGAATATTTGCCTGATCTGATTAGAAAAATAGTTTTTGTGTGTGTGTGTGTGTGTGAGGCGTGATTGAACAATGTAGACATAAAAACATACTCCGTCCTTTTGTTCATACAGGACATTATTCAAACTACAAAGTGTTTACTTATATTTGTGTACAATCGCAATAAAACACAACATTGTGCTTTTGTCAAACTGTAAACTACAACTGTCACCCAACCAAAATCTCTTACACACACACACACACACACACACATAGTTTAAAAGCAAAAAAATCTTTTGGACATTCATCATATTGCATTGGTTTTCATTTCTTGTTCTCGAACAGAGCCCTAATCTGTTTATTTTTTCAGTTACACATTCTACATTGATTAAAAAAGAAAAATCAAATGTGCTTTTATTTTAGACATAAATAAATAATCTATCATTCAGATGAGAGTAAAGTTAGTGTTAGTTAAAATTTTAAGGAAAACAAAAATATGATCTGAAATATCGCACATTCATTTAAAATTCATTCAGGTTCAATTACCAAACATACAAATCTCAATGTAATTTAAAGCAAACAATACATTTAAAATATATGGGTTGTATGCAATTTTTTTATATATAAAAAGATATATATCCAAAAATACAAAGCCTAAACTTTAACAAGGGTTAAACAATCACTGTAACAGACACAATCACACACACACACACACACACACACACACACACGTCAAATCACTTACATTTTAGATGCAATATTGACTTTTTTTCTGTTTCAGCAGCGAAAATAGTTCAACAAAGATCACAGCAGAACCATCGAGCATCTCACAGCAACGCGTTCTCATTACTGAATGATTCAGCATTTTGAACAAATCGGTTGACTCAAAGATTCAACGACCAATCCATAATCTGTCTCATTCATGAATGACTCAGCCGTTCGAACGAATCGTTTGAACGAATGAATCAATGACTCGCTCATTAAGACGGTCGCCTGGCGACACCTAATGACGGTTTAGTGATATGTTTAAAAGTATCATTCTTTCCAACGATTGTTAATTAACTCATATTTGAAACATAAGCTATATATATATATATATATATATATATATATATATATATATATATATATATATATATATACACATATATACACAAAAATAAAATAAACACATTTGAAGCGTGTTTGCTTACTAAATTGTGAGCTGAACGAAAGTTGCAGCAAATATCAGCAACAGGAGTCAAATTTCATTAATCACGAGAGTGAAGAGCTGACTGAAAAGATGATGACGGAATAGGCATTTTATGTAAAAGCGCCTATTTAAGCGAATCTATCATTATACTCTTTTGTTGTTGTGTTTTCCGTGAAAAATAATAGACTATTGAACTCACAATTCAAGCACGCGCTCTGCACGCGCCACCATTATCAATGTCCGTGTGGACGTCCGCGATCGAACAGTGGAAACATTGGCTACTCCGTCATTTTATTCAAGAAGATCATTCAAACTGCAAAGTGTTTACTTATTTTTGGATACTCGCAATCAAACACAACATTGTGATTTTGTAAAATACATTCAAGAAATCCGCCCCCGAAATGGGGCTTCTTTTAAAATGAAACAAAAATGCTCACAGCTGCACGTCTTGTGGAGACGTCCGTTACTTTCGCTTTCAAGTTAGCGATTTTAAAGCCCCCAGCGGAGTCACGGTGGGAAAATATTCCCATAGTAGCATCAATTGGCCTACCTGATTTTGAACACAAGAGGGCAGTAAAGCACTATGAATGATTTTTATTTTTTTTTATTTTTTTGGCTAAACAACCATTCTGGCTGTTTTTAAACTTAAACATAAATCTTAAATTGAAAAAAAGGAATACAATGGGTTTACTTCTAATATTAGTATAATTTTATAGAAAAATAAATGGTGTATAATTACATTTTAGAAAGATATGAGACATTTCCTGATTCTTTTTTTGACATAATCCCTCGCCATAGCAAAACCGTTTGAGATATTCAATATCCGTTCACAATTTAGCATCTTTAATGTATTTTCATCAAGTTGAAAAAGTTTTGTAACTGTAGATGAAACTAACCCCCCCCCCCCCCCACACACACTTTTGCCACAAAAGGTGGCGCTACTGAGCCCCTGCACCACGCCCGTTTCTGAAACTTTGCACATGTCTACTGGCTAATAAATGTGATCTGTCTGTCAAGTTTCATGCAATTTTAAGCAATTTCAGGCATGCTAAGAGTCTCAAAAGCATCCAAAAAGAATATTAAAGTTTGATGCGTTGCCATGGCAACAGTATCTAAGATATCAATAATCCTTTCACAGGTCTACATCTGCCGTGTATTTACATTATACACATCAAGTTTGAAGCAAATCGGGTAAAAATAAGAGGGTGATTTCAAAGTATTTTGAAAGTGACACACTTCATGCTGCCAGTTGGTGGCGCTATAACTTTGACTCACAATAGTCACATCCATGTGATCGGCCTCTCACAGCGAACACACTGTTGAAGTTTCATCAAGATCAGTTAATGTATGCAGAAGTTATAACACACTTCCTGTTTCCATTATTCGCCATAAATTCGTTTCCTCGTCACGGCCAAACCGTTCGAGATATCAGAAATCCCCTGGCAATTTTTCATCCTCAATGTCTTGACATCATGCTGACCGAGTTTCGTTGCGATTGGTTGAATTCTCTAGGAGGAGTATATCGAATTCCAGGGGCATACGCTTCCAAACAAACCATAATAGCCGACTTCCTGTTGGGCTGGGGTAAAAAGTAAAAGTACAAAGGATATATGAATCGATGAGATCTATATGTGTACCGAGTTTCATATTATTACATTCAAGCGTGTTTGATTTATGGACCAAGTTTTCGGACCCCGTTCCAGGGGGCACTGTCGAGCCCCCCTGCCACGCCCGGGTACCAGCTTCAGCCCGGCCCTGATGGCCACGGGTTCTGACCCGTGTGCAAAGTTTCAAGAGTTTTTGAGCACGTTAAGGGCCCCCAAAGTGCGCTGAGAGTCTCAAAAGTATCCAAAAAGAATATTAAAGTTTGATGCGTTGTCACGGCAACAGCATCTAAGATATCAACAATCCTTTCACAGGTCTAAATCTGGCGTGTGTCTACATTATACACATCAAGTTTGAAGCAAATCGGGTAAAGCCTGTTTGATTTATGGACCAAGTTTTCGGACCCCATTCCAGGGGGCGCTGTCGAGCCCCCCTGCCACGCCCGGGTACCAGCTTCAGCCCGGCCCTGATGGCCGCGGTTTCTGACCCGTGTGCAAAGTTTCAAGAGTTTTTGAGCATGTTAAGGGCCCCAAAAGTGCGCTAAGAATCTCAAAAGTATCCAAAAAGAATATTAAAGTTTGATGCGTTGTCACGGCAACAGCATCTAAGATATCAACAATCCTTTCACAGGTCTACATCTGGCTTGTGTCTACATTATACACATCAAGTTTGAAGCAAATAGGGTAAAGCGTGTTGGATATATGGACCAAATTGTCTGACCCGTTCAAGGGGGCGCTGTCGAGCCCCCCTGCCACGCCCGGGTACCAGCTTCAGCCTGGCCCTGATGGCCGCGGGTTTTGTCCCGTGTGCAAAGTTTCAAGAGTTTTTGAGCACGTTAAGAACCCCAAAAGTGCCCGAAAGCATAAAAAAGCATGAAAAAGCTTAAAAAAAGGAATATTAATGTTTGATGCATTGCCATGGCAACAGTATCTAAGATATCAATAATCCTTTCACAGGTCTACATCTGGCGTGTGTCTACATTATGCACATGAAGTTTGAAGCAAATCGGGTAAAAATAAGAGGGTGATTTAAAAGCATTTTGAAAGTGACACACTTCCTGCTTCCAGTTGGTGGCGCTATAACTTTGACTCACAATAGTCACATCCATGTGATCGGGCTCTTACAACGAACACACTGCTGAAGTTTCATCGAGATTAGTTAATGTATGCAGTAGTTATAACACACTTCCTGTTTCACGTTTCTCGCCATAATTTCGTTTACTCGCCACGGCCAAACCGTTCGAGATATCAAAAATCCCCTGGCAATTTTTCATCCTCAGTGTCTTGACTTCATGCTGACCGAGTTTCGTGCCGTGTGTTTGAATTCTCTAGGAGGAGTATTTCACATTCCATTGCATGTGTTTTCCAAACAACCCTTAATAGCCGACTTCCTGTTGGGCTGGGGTAAAAAGTAAGAGCATGAAGTATATATGAACCGATGAGATCTATATGTGTACTGAGTTTCATATTATTACATGCAAGCGTGTTTGATTTATGGACCAAGTGTTCAAACCCCGTTCCAGGGGGCGCTGTCGAGCCCCCCTGCCACGCCCGGGTACCAGCTTCAGCCCGGCCCTGATGGCCGCGGGTTCTGAGATGTGTGCAAAGTTTCAAGAGTTTTCGAGCACGTTAAGGCCCCCAAAAGTGCCCAAAAGGTAGTAAAATAATAATAATAATAATAATAAATATAGCTGCGAGCAGCGATTACGGGCCCAAGCCGGTGGCACCGCAACCCCGGTGCCTTTAATTACCTAAAGGCACCGGAGTGGCGGTGCCGCCGGCTTTGGCCCTTCATCGCTGCTCGCAGCTATATTTATATATATATATATATATATATATATATATATATATATATATATATATATAAACAAGCCGGTGGCACCGCCACCCCGGTGCCTTTAGGGTTACTGTGCGTGACGGGCAATAACGTAACCCCGCTTTGACCTTTGAGAAGATGTGTGCTGTAGAGCTTGCATCAGTGTGGGCTCTGCAAAAGTGTGCATTGAGGGCACATATCAACCACAAAGTATGCGTGAGCAACCTTCTGAAACCTAAAATGAAAAATGAGACACCCTACGGTCTCATGGACTTAATGGACACATGAAATAAGTACACAAGTTTGAAAGTTATATGAAGTGTGCCAAGACAGAATATTTGCCTGATCTGATTAGAAAAATAGTTTTTGTGTGTGTGTGTGTGTGTGAGGCGTGATTGAACAATGTAGACATAAAAACATACTCCGTCCTTTTGTTCATACAGGACATTATTCAAACTACAAAGTGTTTACTTATATTTGTGTACAATCGCAATAAAACACAACATTGTGCTTTTGTCAAACTGTAAACTACAACTGTCACCCAACCAAAATCTCTTACACACACACACACACACACACACATAGTTTAAAAGCAAAAAAATCTTTTGGACATTCATCATATTGCATTGGTTTTCATTTCTTGTTCTCGAACAGAGCCCTAATCTGTTTATTTTTTCAGTTACACATTCTACATTGATTAAAAAAGAAAAATCAAATGTGCTTTTATTTTAGACATAAATAAATAATCTATCATTCAGATGAGAGTAAAGTTAGTGTTAGTTAAAATTTTAAGGAAAACAAAAATATGATCTGAAATATCGCACATTCATTTAAAATTCATTCAGGTTCAATTACCAAACATACAAATCTCAATGTAATTTAAAGCAAACAATACATTTAAAATATATGGGTTGTATGCAATTTTTTTATATATAAAAAGATATATATCCAAAAATACAAAGCCTAAACTTTAACAAGGGTTAAACAATCACTGTAACAGACACAATCACACACACACACACACACACACACACACACGTCAAATCACTTACATTTTAGATGCAATATTGACTTTTTTTCTGTTTCAGCAGCGAAAATAGTTCAACAAAGATCACAGCAGAACCATCGAGCATCTCACAGCAACGCGTTCTCATTACTGAATGATTCAGCATTTTGAACAAATCGGTTGACTCAAAGATTCAACGACCAATCCATAATCTGTCTCATTCATGAATGACTCAGCCGTTCGAACGAATCGTTTGAACGAATGAATCAATGACTCGCTCATTAAGACGGTCGCCTGGCGACACCTAATGACGGTTTAGTGATATGTTTAAAAGTATCATTCTTTCCAACGATTGTTAATTAACTCATATTTGAAACATAAGCTATATATATATATATATATATATATATATATATATATATATATATATATATATATATATATATATATATATATATATATATACACATATATACACAAAAATAAAATAAACACATTTGAAGCGTGTTTGCTTACTAAATTGTGAGCTGAACGAAAGTTGCAGCAAATATCAGCAACAGGAGTCAAATTTCATTAATCACGAGAGTGAAGAGCTGACTGAAAAGATGATGACGGAATAGGCATTTTATGTAAAAGCGCCTATTTAAGCGAATCTATCATTATACTCTTTTGTTGTTGTGTTTTCCGTGAAAAATAATAGACTATTGAACTCACAATTCAAGCACGCGCTCTGCACGCGCCACCATTATCAATGTCCGTGTGGACGTCCGCGATCGAACAGTGGAAACATTGGCTACTCCGTCATTTTATTCAAGAAGATCATTCAAACTGCAAAGTGTTTACTTATTTTTGGATACTCGCAATCAAACACAACATTGTGATTTTGTAAAATACATTCAAGAAATCCGCCCCCGAAATGGGGCTTCTTTTAAAATGAAACAAAAATGCTCACAGCTGCACGTCTTGTGGAGACGTCCGTTACTTTCGCTTTCAAGTTAGCGATTTTAAAGCCCCCAGCGGAGTCACGGTGGGAAAATATTCCCATAGTAGCATCAATTGGCCTACCTGATTTTGAACACAAGAGGGCAGTAAAGCACTATGAATGATTTTTATTTTTTTTTATTTTTTTGGCTAAACAACCATTCTGGCTGTTTTTAAACTTAAACATAAATCTTAAATTGAAAAAAAGGAATACAATGGGTTTACTTCTAATATTAGTATAATTTTATAGAAAAATAAATGGTGTATAATTACATTTTAGAAAGATATGAGACATTTCCTGATTCTTTTTTTGACATAATCCCTCGCCATAGCAAAACCGTTTGAGATATTCAATATCCGTTCACAATTTAGCATCTTTAATGTATTTTCATCAAGTTGAAAAAGTTTTGTAACTGTAGATGAAACTAACCCCCCCCCCACACACACTTTTGCCACAAAAGGTGGCGCTACTGAGCCCCTGCACCACGCCCGTTTCTGAAACTTTGCACATGTCTACTGGCTAATAAATGTGATCTGTCTGTCAAGTTTCATGCAATTTTAAGCAATTTCAGGCATGCTAAGAGTCTCAAAAGCATCCAAAAAGAATATTAAAGTTTGATGCGTTGCCATGGCAACAGTATCTAAGATATCAATAATCCTTTCACAGGTCTACATCTGCCGTGTATTTACATTATACACATCAAGTTTGAAGCAAATCGGGTAAAAATAAGAGGGTGATTTCAAAGTATTTTGAAAGTGACACACTTCATGCTGCCAGTTGGTGGCGCTATAACTTTGACTCACAATAGTCACATCCATGTGATCGGCCTCTCACAGCGAACACACTGTTGAAGTTTCATCAAGATCAGTTAATGTATGCAGAAGTTATAACACACTTCCTGTTTCCATTATTCGCCATAAATTCGTTTCCTCGTCACGGCCAAACCGTTCGAGATATCAGAAATCCCCTGGCAACTTTTCATCCTCAATGTCTTGACTTCATGCTGACCGAGTTTCGTTGCGATTGGTTGAATTCTCTAGGAGGAGTATATCGAATTCCAGGGGCATACGCTTCCAAACAAACCATAATAGCCGACTTCCTGTTGGGCTGGGGTAAAAAGTAAAAGTACAAAGGATATATGAATCGATGAGATCTATATGTGTACCGAGTTTCATATTATTACATTCAAGCGTGTTTGATTTATGGACCAAGTTTTCGGACCCCGTTCCAGGGGGCACTGTCGAGCCCCCCTGCCACGCCCGGGTACCAGCTTCAGCCCGGCCCTGATGGCCACGGGTTCTGACCCGTGTGCAAAGTTTCAAGAGTTTTTGAGCACGTTAAGGGCCCCCAAAGTGCGCTGAGAGTCTCAAAAGTATCCAAAAAGAATATTAAAGTTTGATGCGTTGTCACGGCAACAGCATCTAAGATATCAACAATCCTTTCACAGGTCTAAATCTGGCGTGTGTCTACATTATACACATCAAGTTTGAAGCAAATCGGGTAAAGCCTGTTTGATTTATGGACCAAGTTTTCGGACCCCATTCCAGGGGGCGCTGTCGAGCCCCCCTGCCACGCCCGGGTACCAGCTTCAGCCCGGCCCTGATGGCCGCGGTTTCTGACCCGTGTGCAAAGTTTCAAGAGTTTTTGAGCACGTTAAGGGCCCCAAAAGTGCGCTAAGAATCTCAAAAGTATCCAAAAAGAATATTAAAGTTTGATGCGTTGTCACGGCAACAGCATCTAAGATATCAACAATCCTTTCACAGGTCTACATCTGGCTTGTGTCTACATTATACACATCAAGTTTGAAGCAAATAGGGTAAAGCGTGTTGGATATATGGACCAAATTGTCTGACCCGTTCAAGGGGGCGCTGTCGAGCCCCCCTGCCACGCCCGGGTACCAGCTTCAGCCTGGCCCTGATGGCCGCGGGTTTTGTCCCGTGTGCAAAGTTTCAAGAGTTTTCGAGCACGTTAAGAACCCCAAAAGTGCCCGAAAGCATAAAAAAGCATGAAAAAGCTTAAAAAAAGGAATATTAATGTTTGATGCATTGCCATGGCAACAGTATCTAAGATATCAATAATCCTTTCACAGGTCTACATCTGGCGTGTGTCTACATTATGCACATGAAGTTTGAAGCAAATCGGGTAAAAATAAGAGGGTGATTTAAAAGCATTTTGAAAGTGACACACTTCCTGCTTCCAGTTGGTGGCGCTATAACTTTGACTCACAATAGTCACATCCATGTGATCGGGCTCTTACAACGAACACACTGCTGAAGTTTCATCGAGATTAGTTAATGTATGCAGTAGTTATAACACACTTCCTGTTTCACGTTTCTCGCCATAATTTCGTTTACTCGCCACGGCCAAACCGTTCGAGATATCAAAAATCCCCTGGCAATTTTTCATCCTCAATGTCTTGACTTCATGCTGACCGAGTTTCGTGCCGTGTGTTTGAATTCTCTAGGAGGAGTATTTCACATTCCATTGCATGTGTTTTCCAAACAACCCTTAATAGCCGACTTCCTGTTGGGCTGGGGTAAAAAGTAAGAGCATGAAGTATATATGAACCGATGAGATCTATATGTGTACTGAGTTTCATATTATTACATGCAAGCGTGTTTGATTTATGGACCAAGTGTTCAAACCCCGTTCCAGGGGGCGCTGTCGAGCCCCCCTGCCACGCCCGGGTACCAGCTTCAGCCCGGCCCTGATGGCCGCGGGTTCTGAGATGTGTGCAAAGTTTCAAGAGTTTTCGAGCACGTTAAGGCCCCCAAAAGTGCCCAAAAGGTAGTAAAATAATAATAATAATAATAATAATAAATAATAATCCTTAGGAAAACAATAGGGCCTTCGCCTTTTCAAGGCTTGGGCCCTAATAAATAATAATCCTTAGGAAAACAATAGGGCCTTCGCCTTTTCAAGGCTTGGGCCCTAATAATAATAAATAATAATCCTTAGGAAAACAATAGGGCCTTCGCCTTTTCAAGGCTTGGGCCCTAATAATAATAAATAATAATCCTTAGGAAAACAATAGGGCCTTCGCCTTTTCAAGGCTTGGGCCCTAATAATAATCCTAAGGAAAACAATAGGGCCTTCGCCTTTTCAAGGCTTGGGCCCTAAATAGCTGCGAGCAGCGATTACGGGCCCAAGCCGGTGGCACTGCAACCCCGGTGCCTTTAGTTACCTAAAGGCACCGGAGTGGCGGTGCCGCCGGCTTTGGCCCTTCATCGCTGCTCGCAGCTATATTCATATATATATATATATATATATATATATATATAAACAAGCCGGTGGCACCGCCACCCCGGTGCCTTTATATATATATATATATATATGTCTACATTGTTCAATCACGCCTCACACACACACACACACTTTTGCAGAGCCCACACCAATGCAAGCTCTATAGCACACATCTTCTCAAAGGTCAAAGCGGAGTTACGATATTGCCCGTCATGCACAGTAACCGTAAAGGCACCGGGGTGGCGGTGCCACCGGCTTGTTTATATATATATATATATCGTATTATTCTAACTTGTAAAAAACTATTAACTTTTGTTAATATTCAACCATTTCACAACTAACTTTTTTCCATAGATCAAACACAACATAATTATATGGTGGACTGAAACAAAAATTATTAATTAAATAAAATTATTGTTTTCCTCTGAAATAGCAAAAGCATCACACACTAGCTGTACCTGCTCTAAATAAAAAAGAGTAATTCAATAAAAATACAAAATCGAACTAAATAAAATAAATTATTACAAAAACAAAATCAAACCAAAGAAAATATATCTTCGAAAAAAAAAGCGAGTGTCATGAGGAAAGGCGCCTCAGGAATCGTCAGGATTAACTCCATGTGTAAGGAATTTTGATTGATTTTATTTGTCACTTGAAAATTATTGTTAAATGTGTGCCTGCATAACTTTAATAAGATTTATTTTCTTTGATTTGATTTTGTTTTATATAATTTATTTATTTCGATTTTGTATTTTTATTTAAATACTATTATTTATTTAGAGCAGGTACAGCTAAGTGTGCGATGCTTTTGCTATTTCAGAGGGAAAAAAACACATTTTATTTCAAAAAGGCTTTTCAATTAAATAAAATGTTCAAGCTTTGTTTTCGTTTTATTATTTTGTTTGTTTTAAGCTTTGTTTAATTTATATTGTTAATCATCTGACACAAAACAAATGCATAAAGTATCATTTTAACTTTTAAAAAACTATTAACATTTGTTAATAGTACATTGCCTGTCTTTTGTTAATAGGACAAAACATAGTTATTATATTTTATAATATTTTATAAATATATAAAATAAACATTTGTAATGAAATCGTTCAAAAAAAATGATATTAGCATTGTTTTAAACTTTGAAACAGAAGTAGCGCAATGCCTGGCCACTCCCGCGCCGCCTCCTTTTCACAATCCGAGGGAACCATCTCCGGAATATTAACCTCACTCCTAGAAGTCCAATTCTCATTATTCATGCCTCTTACCTGGGATTGATTGCACACACACACACACACACACACACACACACGCACGCACGCACTCACACGCACACACACACACACACACACACACACGTGTCAAGTCACTTACATTTTAGATGCAATATTGACTGTTCTTCTGTTTCAGCAGCGAAAATAGTTAAACAAAGATCACAGCAGAACCATTGCATCTCACAGCAACGTGTTTTCTCATTACTGAATGATTCAGCATTTTGAACAAATTGGTTGACTCAAAGATTCAATGACCAATCCATAAACATCTGTCTCATTCATGAATGACTCAGTCGTTCAAACGAATCGTTTGAACGAATGAATCAATGACCCGCTCATTAAGACGGTCGCCTGGCGACACCTAGTGACGGTTTAGTGTTATTTGATTATACACTCAAAATATTCCACAACAAATCCTTTAAATTTAATGATATTCAGAACAGAACACAAATAAAAAAATAACTATAATAAAGCCAAAACGAAATAATTTAAAACAAAAGTAAAAGTAAGTGGTGTTAGGCTCACGTAAATCTCTCTTTAGAATCTAAATGTTGCAACATTTGCGATGTATTTGGATGCTAAACTATTCTTTATTACAGGCTTTGTACTTCACTCACGTTCCAATATCGACGGAAAAAATCATCCTCTTCACTTGTGCAAAAATGTGCTTGGAAAAATCACAGTGGAGCGGTGCTTACTGTGAATGATACAAATTGTACTACTGACTATTTCAACATAGCAGTGTAATTTGTATATGTTAGGTTGAATGTTTTATTATTGTGTGTGTGTGTGTGTGTGTGTTTGTGTGTGTGTGTGTGTGTGTGTGTGTGTGTGTGTGTGTGTGTGTGTGTGTGTGTGTGTGTGTGTCAGTGTGTGTGTGGGGGTCTGGGTGGCTCAGCGCGATTGAACAGTGAAACATACTCCGTCATTTTCTTCATACAGGACATCATTCAAACGTCAAAGTGTTTACTTATATTTGTGTACACTCGCAATTAAACACAACATTGTGTTTTTGTTAAATAAATTAAAGTAATACGTCCCCCGAAATGGCGCTAATTTTAAAATGAAACTAAAATGCTCACGGCTGCACGGGCATTCATAACTCTGCGCGCCCACGGTGAGGGACGAGCAGAACAGAGCGAACGTTGTTTAGTTCATTCCTACTTCCATAGGAATTAATTGAAAAAGCTCACTCTACTCTGCACCATTATTAATGAATTGTGCAGACGTCCTTATTTTACTTTCGCTTTTTACCTGATTTTGAACACAAGAGGGCAGTATAACACTATGTATGATTTGGAAAAAAAATTTTTTTGACTAAACAACCATTCTGGCTGTTTTTAAACTTAAACATTATTCTCTAATTGCTCTCACCATGCCCGTTTCTGAAACTCTGCACATGTCTACTGTCTAATAAATGTGATGTGTCTGTCGGGTTTCATGCAATTTCAAGTATGTTAAGAGTCTCAAAAGCATCAACAAAGAATAATAAAGTTTGATGCGTTGCCACGGCAACAGTATCTAAGATATCAATAATCCTTTCTCAGGTCTACATCTGCCGTGTGTCTACATTATACACATAAAGTTTGAAGCAAATTGGGTAAAAATAAGAGGGTGATTTCAAAGCCTTTAGGAAGTGACACACTTCCTGCTGCCAGTTGGTGGCGCTATAACTTTGACTCACAATAGTCACATCCATGTGATCGGACTCTTACAGCGAACACACTGCTGAAGTTTCATCAAGATCAGTTAATGTATGCAGAAGTTATAACACACTTCCTGTTTCCTTTATTCGCCATAAATTCGTTTCCTCGCCACAGCCAAACCGTTCGAGATATCAAAAATCCCCTGGCAACTTTTCATCCTCAATGTCTTGACTTCATGCTGACCGAGTTTCGTGGCGATTGGTTGAATTCTCTAGGAGGAGTATATCGAATTCCAGGGGCATACGCTTCCAAACAAACCATAATAGCCGACTTCCTGTTGGGCTGGGGTAAAAAGTAAAAGTACAAAGGATATATGAATCGATGAGATCTATATGTGTACCGAGTTTCATATTATTACATTCAAGCGTGTTTGATTTATGGACCAAGTTTTCGGACCCCGTTCCAGGGGGCACTGTCGAGCCCCCCTGCCACGCCCGGGTACCAGCTTCAGCCCGGCCCTGATGGCCACGGGTTCTGACCCGTGTGCAAAGTTTCAAGAGTTTTTGAGCACGTTAAGGGCCCCCAAAGTGCGCTGAGAGTCTCAAAAGTATCCAAAAAGAATATTAAAGTTTGATGCGTTGTCACGACAACAGCATCTAAGATATCAACAATCCTTTCACAGGTCTAAATCTGGCGTGTGTCTACATTACACACATCAAGTTTGAAGCAAATCGGGTAAAGCCTGTTTGATTTATGGACCAAGTTTTCGGACCCCATTCCAGGGGGCGCTGTCGAGCCCCCCTGCCACGCCCGGGTACCAGCTTCAGCCCGGCCCTGATGGCCGCGGTTTCTGACCCGTGTGCAAAGTTTCAAGAGTTTTTGAGCACGTTAAGGGCCCCAAAAGTGCGCTAAGAATCTCAAAAGTATCCAAAAAGAATATTAAAGTTTGATGCGTTGTCACGGCAACAGCATCTAAGATATCAACAATCCTTTCACAGGTCTACATCTGGCTTGTGTCTACATTATACACATCAAGTTTGAAGCAAATAGGGTAAAGCGTGTTGGATATATGGACCAAATTGTCTGACCCGTTCAAGGGGGCGCTGTCGAGCCCCCCTGCCACGCCCGGGTACCAGCTTCAGCCTGGCCCTGATGGCCGCGGGTTTTGTCCCGTGTGCAAAGTTTCAAGAGTTTTCGAGCACGTTAAGAACCCCAAAAGTGCCCGAAAGCATAAAAAAGCATGAAAAAGCTTAAAAAAAGGAATATTAATGTTTGATGCATTGCCATGGCAACAGTATCTAAGATATCAATAATCCTTTCACAGGTCTACATCTGGCGTGTGTCTACATTATGCACATGAAGTTTGAAGCAAATCGGGTAAAAATAAGAGGGTGATTTAAAAGCATTTTGAAAGTGACACACTTCCTGCTTCCAGTTGGTGGCGCTATAACTTTGACTCACAATAGTCACATCCATGTGATCGGGCTCTTACAACGAACACACTGCTGAAGTTTCATCAAGATTAGTTAATGTATGCAGTAGTTATAACACACTTCCTGTTTCACGTTTCTCGCCATAATTTCGTTTACTCGCCACGGCCAAACCGTTCGAGATATCAAAAATCCCCTGGCAATTTTTCATCCTCAGTGTCTTGACTTCATGCTGACCGAGTTTCGTGCCGTGTGTTTGAATTCTCTAGGAGGAGTATTTCACATTCCATTGCATGTGTTTTCCAAACAACCCTTAATAGCCGACTTCCTGTTGGGCTGGGGTAAAAAGTAAGAGCATGAAGTATATATGAACCGATGAGATCTATATGTGTACTGAGTTTCATATTATTACATGCAAGCGTGTTTGATTTATGGACCAAGTGTTCAAACCCCGTTCCAGGGGGCGCTGTCGAGCCCCCCTGCCACGCCCGGGTACCAGCTTCAGCCCGGCCCTGATGGCCGCGGGTTCTGAGATGTGTGCAAAGTTTCAAGAGTTTTCGAGCACGTTAAGGCCCCCAAAAGTGCCCAAAAGGTAGTAAAATAATAATAATAATAATAAATATAGCTGCGAGCAGCGATTACGGGCCCAAGCCGGTGGCACCGCAACCCCGGTGCCTTTAATTACCTAAAGGCACCGGAGTGGCGGTGCCGCCGGCTTTGGCCCTTCATCGCTGCTCGCAGCTATATTTATATGCACACTTTTGCACACCGGGGTGGCGGTGCCACCGGCTTGTTTATATATATATATATATATATATATATATATATATATATATAAACAAGCCGGTGGCACCGCCACCCCGGTGCCTTTAGGGTTACTGTGCGTGACGGGCAATAACGTAACCCCGCTTTGACCTTTGAGAAGATGTGTGCTGTAGAGCTTGCATCAGTGTGGGCTCTGCAAAAGTGTGCATTGAGGGCACATATCAACCACAAAGTATGCGTGAGCAACCTTCTGAAACCTAAAATGAAAAATGAGACACCCTACGGTCTCATGGACTTAATGGAAACATGAAATAAGTACACAAGTTTGAAAGTTATATGAAGTGTGCCAAGACAGAATATTTGCCTGATCTGATTAGAAAAATAGTTTTTGTGTGTGTGTGTGTGTGTGTGAGGCGTGATTGAACAATGTAGACATAAAAACATACTCCGTCCTTTTGTTCATACAGGACATTATTCAAACTACAAAGTGTTTACTTATATTTGTGTACAATCGCAATAAAACACAACATTGTGCTTTTGTCAAACTGTAAACTACAACTGTCACCCAACCAAAATCTCTTACACACACACACACACACACACACACACACACACACACACACAGACACACATAGTTTAAAAGCAAAAAAATCTTTTGGACATTCATCATATTGCATTGGTTTTCATTTCTTGTTCTCGAACAGAGCCCTAATCTGTTTATTTTTTCAGTTACACATTCTACATTGATTAAAAAAGAAAAATCAAATGTGCTTTTATTTTAGACATAAATAAATAATCTATCATTCAGATGAGAGTAAAGTTAGTGTTAGTTCAAATTTTAAGGAAAACAAAAATATGATCTGAAATATCGCACATTCATTTAAAATTCATTCAGGTTCAATTACCAAACATACAAATCTCAATGTAATTTAAAGCAAACAATACATTTAAAATATATGGGTTGTATGCAATTTTTTTATATATAAAAAGATATATATCCAAAAATACAAAGCCTAAACTTTAACAAGGGTTAAACAATCACTGTAACAGACACAATCACACACACACACACACACACACACACACGTCAAATCACTTACATTTTAGATGCAATATTGACTTTTTTTCTGTTTCAGCAGCGAAAATAGTTCGACAAAGATCACTGCAGAACCATCGAGCATCTCACAGCAACGCGTTCTCATTACTGAATGATTCAGCATTTTGAACAAATCGGTTGACTCAAAGATTCAACGACCAATCCATAATCTGTCTCATTCATGAATGACTCAGCCGTTCGAACGAATCGTTTGAACGAATGAATCAATGACTCGCTCATTAAGACGGTCGCCTGGCGACACCTAATGACGGTTTAGTGATATGTTTAAAAGTATCATTCTTTCCAACGATTGTTAATTAACTCATATTTGAAACATAAGCTATATATATATATATATATATATATAATATATATATATATATATATACACACATATATATACACAAAAATAAAATAAACACATTTGAAGCGTGTTTGCTTACTAAATTGTGAGCTGAACGAAAGTTGCAGCAAATATCAGCAACAGGAGTCAAATTTCATTAATCACGAGAGTGAAGAGCTGACTGAAAAGATGATGACGGAATAGGCTATTTTATGTAAAAGCGCCTATTTAAGCGAATCTATCATTATACTCTTTTGTTGTTGTGTTTTCCGTGAAAAATAATAGACTATTGAACTCACAATTCAAGCACGCGCTCTGCACGCGCCACCATTATCAATGTCCGTGTGGACGTCCGCGATCGAACAGTGGAAACATTGGCTACTCCGTCATTTTATTCAAGAAGATCATTCAAACTGCAAAGTGTTTACTAATTTTTGGATACTCGCAATCAAACACAACATTGTGATTTTGTAAAATACATTCAAGAAATCCGCCCCCGAAATGGGGCTTCTTTTAAAATGAAACGAAAATGCTCACAGCTGCACGTCTTGTGGAGACGTCCGTTACTTTCGCTTTCAAGTTAGCGATTTTAAAGCCCCCAGCGGAGTCACGGTGGGAAAATATTCCCATAGTAGCATCAATTGGCCTACCTGATTTTGAACACAAGAGGGCAGTAAAGCACTATGAATGATTTTTTTTTTTTTTTTTTTTTTGGCTAAACAACCATTCTGGCTGTTTTTAAACTTAAACATAAATCTTAAATTGAAAAAAAGGAAGACAATGGGTTTAGTTCTAATATTAGTATAATTTTATAGAAAAATAAATGGTGTATAATTACATTTTAGAAAGATATGAGACATTTCCTGATTCTTTTTTTGACATAATCCCTCGCCATAGCAAAACCGTTTGAGATATTCAATATCCGTTCACAATTTAGCATCTTTAAAGTATTTTCATCAAGTTGAAAAAGTTTTGTAACTGTAGATGAAACTAACCCCCCCCCACACACACACTTTTGTCACAAAAGGTGGCGCTACTGAGCCCCTGCACCATGCCCGTTTCTGAAACTCTGCACATGTCTACTGTCTAATAAATGTGATGTGTCTGTCGGGTTTCATGCAATTTCAAGTATGTTAAGAGTCTCAAAAGCATCAACAAAGAATAATAAAGTTTGATGCGTTGCCACGGCAACAGTATCTAAGATATCAATAATCCTTTCTCAGGTCTACATCTGCCGTGTGTCTACATTATACACATAAAGTTTGAAGCAAATTGGGTAAAAATAAGAGGGTGATTTCAAAGCCTTTAGGAAGTGACACACTTCCTGCTGCCAGTTGGTGGCGCTATAACTTTGACTCACAATAGTCACATCCATGTGATCGGACTCTTACAGCGAACACACTGCTGAAGTTTCATCAAGATCAGTTAATGTATGCAGAAGTTATAACACACTTCCTGTTTCCTTTATTCGCCATAAATTCGTTTCCTCGCCACGGCCAAACCGTTCGAGATATCAAAAATCCCCTGGCAACTTTTCATCCTCAATGTCTTGACTTCATGCTGACCGAGTTTCGTGGCGATTGGTTGAATTCTCTAGGAGGAGTATATCGAATTCCAGGGGCATACGCTTCCAAACAAACCATAATAGCCGACTTCCTGTTGGGCTGGGGTAAAAAGTAAAAGTACAAAGGATATATGAATCGATGAGATCTATATGTGTACCGAGTTTCATATTATTACATTCAAGCGTGTTTGATTTATGGACCAAGTTTTCGGACCCCGTTCCAGGGGGCACTGTCGAGCCCCCCTGCCACGCCCGGGTACCAGCTTCAGCCCGGCCCTGATGGCCACGGGTTCTGACCCGTGTGCAAAGTTTCAAGAGTTTTTGAGCACGTTAAGGGCCCCCAAAGTGCGCTGAGAGTCTCAAAAGTATCCAAAAAGAATATTAAAGTTTGATGCGTTGTCACGGCAACAGCATCTAAGATATCAACAATCCTTTCACAGGTCTAAATCTGGCGTGTGTCTACATTATACACATCAAGTTTGAAGCAAATCGGGTAAAGCCTGTTTGATTTATGGACCAAGTTTTCGGACCCCATTCCAGGGGGCGCTGTCGAGCCCCCCTGCCACGCCCGGGTACCAGCTTCAGCCCGGCCCTGATGGCCGCGGTTTCTGACCCGTGTGCAAAGTTTCAAGAGTTTTTGAGCACGTTAAGGGCCCCAAAAGTGCGCTAAGAATCTCAAAAGTATCCAAAAAGAATATTAAAGTTTGATGCGTTGTCACGGCAACAGCATCTAAGATATCAACAATCCTTTCACAGGTCTACATCTGGCTTGTGTCTACATTATACACATCAAGTTTGAAGCAAATAGGGTAAAGCGTGTTGGATATATGGACCAAATTGTCTGACCCGTTCAAGGGGGCGCTGTCGAGCCCCCCTGCCACGCCCGGGTACCAGCTTCAGCCTGGCCCTGATGGCCGCGGGTTTTGTCCCGTGTGCAAAGTTTCAAGAGTTTTCGAGCACGTTAAGAACCCCAAAAGTGCCCGAAAGCATAAAAAAGCATGAAAAAGCTTAAAAAAAGGAATATTAATGTTTGATGCATTGCCATGGCAACAGTATCTAAGATATCAATAATCCTTTCACAGGTCTACATCTGGCGTGTGTCTACATTATGCACATGAAGTTTGAAGCAAATCGGGTAAAAATAAGAGGGTGATTTAAAAGCATTTTGAAAGTGACACACTTCCTGCTTCCAGTTGGTGGCGCTATAACTTTGACTCACAATAGTCACATCCATGTGATCGGGCTCTTACAACGAACACACTGCTGAAGTTTCATCAAGATTAGTTAATGTATGCAGTAGTTATAACACACTTCCTGTTTCACGTTTCTCGCCATAATTTCGTTTACTCGCCACGGCCAAACCGTTCGAGATATCAAAAATCCCCTGGCAATTTTTCATCCTCAGTGTCTTGACTTCATGCTGACCGAGTTTCGTGCCGTGTGTTTGAATTCTCTAGGAGGAGTATTTCACATTCCATTGCATGTGTTTTCCAAACAACCCTTAATAGCCGACTTCCTGTTGGGCTGGGGTAAAAAGTAAGAGCATGAAGTATATATGAACCGATGAGATCTATATGTGTACTGAGTTTCATATTATTACATGCAAGCGTGTTTGATTTATGGACCAAGTGTTCAAACCCCGTTCCAGGGGGCGCTGTCGAGCCCCCCTGCCACGCCCGGGTACCAGCTTCAGCCCGGCCCTGATGGCCGCGGGTTCTGAGATGTGTGCAAAGTTTCAAGAGTTTTCGAGCACGTTAAGGCCCCCAAAAGTGCCCAAAAGGTAGTAAAATAATAATAATAATAATAAATAAATATAGCTGCGAGCAGCGATTACGGGCCCAAGCCGGTGGCACCGCAACCCCGGTGCCTTTAATTACCTAAAGGCACCGGAGTGGCGGTGCCGCCGGCTTTGGCCCTTCATCGCTGCTCGCAGCTATATTATATATATATATATATATATATATATATATATATATATATATATATAAACAAGCCGGTGGCACCGCCACCCCGGTGCCTTTAGGGTTACTGTGCGTGACGGGCAATAACGTAACCCCGCTTTGACCTTTGAGAAGATGTGTGCTGTAGAGCTTGCATCAGTGTGGGCTCTGCAAAAGTGTGCATTGAGGGCACATATCAACCACAAAGTATGCGTGAGCAACCTTCTGAAACCTAAAATGAAAAATGAGACACCCTACGGTCTCATGGACTTAATGGACACATGAAATAAGTACACAAGTTTGAAAGTTATATGAAGTGTGCCAAGACAGAATATTTGCCTGATCTGATTAGAAAAATTGTTTTTGTGTGTGTGTGTGTGTGTGAGGCGTGATTGAACAATGTAGACATAAAAACATACTCCGTCCTTTTGTTCATACAGGACATTATTCAAACTACAAAGTGTTTACTTATATTTGTGTACAATCGCAATAAAACACAACATTGTGCTTTTGTCAAACTGTAAACTACAACTGTCACCCAACCAAAATCTCTTACACACACACACACACACACACACATAGTTTAAAAGCAAAAAAATCTTTTGGACATTCATCATATTGCATTGGTTTTCATTTCTTGTTCTCGAACAGAGCCCTAATCTGTTTATTTTTTCAGTTACACATTCTACATTGATTAAAAAAGAAAAATCAAATGTGCTTTTATTTTAGACATAAATAAATAATCTATCATTCAGATGAGAGTAAAGTTATTGTTAGTTAAAATTTTAAGGAAAACAAAAATATGATCTGAAATATCGCACATTCATTTAAAATTCATTCAGGTTCAATTACCAAACATACAAATCTCAATGTAATTTAAAGCAAACAATACATTTAAAATATATGGGTTGTATGCAATTTTTTTATATATAAAAAGATATATATCCAAAAATACAAAGCCTAAACTTTAACAAGGGTTAAACAATCACTGTAACAGACACAATCACACACACACACACACACACACACACACACGTCAAATCACTTACATTTTAGATGCAATATTGACTTTTTTTCTGTTTCAGCAGCGAAAATAGTTCAACAAAGATCACAGCAGAACCATCGAGCATCTCACAGCAACGCGTTCTCATTACTGAATGATTCAGCATTTTGAACAAATCGGTTGACTCAAAGATTCAACGACCAATCCATAATCTGTCTCATTCATGAATGACTCAGCCGTTCGAACGAATCGTTTGAACGAATGAATCAATGACTCGCTCATTAAGACGGTCGCCTGGCGACACCTAATGACGGTTTAGTGATATGTTTAAAAGTATCATTCTTTCCAACGATTGTTAATTAACTCATATTTGAAACATAAGCTATATATATATATATATATATATATATATATATATATATATATATATACACATATATACACAAAAATAAAATAAACACATTTGAAGCGTGTTTGCTTACTAAATTGTGAGCTGAACGAAAGTTGCAGCAAATATCAGCAACAGGAGTCAAATTTCATTAATCACGAGAGTGAAGAGCTGACTGAAAAGATGATGACGGAATAGGCATTTTATGTAAAAGCGCCTATTTAAGCGAATCTATCATTATACTCTTTTGTTGTTGTGTTTTCCGTGAAAAATAATAGACTATTGAACTCACAATTCAAGCACGCGCTCTGCACGCGCCACCATTATCAATGTCCGTGTGGACGTCCGCGATCGAACAGTGGAAACATTGGCTACTCCGTCATTTTATTCAAGAAGATCATTCAAACTGCAAAGTGTTTACTTATTTTTGGATACTCGCAATCAAACACAACATTGTGATTTTGTAAAATACATTCAAGAAATCCGCCCCCGAAATGGGGCTTCTTTTAAAATGAAACAAAAATGCTCACAGCTGCACGTCTTGTGGAGACGTCCGTTACTTTCGCTTTCAAGTTAGCGATTTTAAAGCCCCCAGCGGAGTCACGGTGGGAAAATATTCCCATAGTAGCATCAATTGGCCTACCTGATTTTGAACACAAGAGGGCAGTAAAGCACTATGAATGATTTTTTTTTTTTTTTTTTTTTTGGCTAAACAACCATTCTGGCTGTTTTTAAACTTAAACATACATCTTAAATTGAAAAAAAGGAATACAATGGGTTTACTTCTAATATTAGTATAATTTTATAGAAAAATAAATGGTGTATAATTACATTTTAGAAAGATATGAGACATTTCCTGATTCTTTTTTTGACATAATCCCTCGCCATAGCAAAACCGTTTGAGATATTCAATATCCGTTCACAATTTAGCATCTTTAATGTATTTTCATCAAGTTGAAAAAGTTTTGTAACTGTAGATGAAACTAACCCCCCCCCCACACACACTTTTGCCACAAAAGGTGGCGCTACTGAGCCCCTGCACCACGCCCGTTTCTGAAACTTTGCACATGTCTACTGGCTAATAAATGTGATCTGTCTGTCAAGTTTCATGCAATTTTAAGCAATTTCAGGCATGCTAAGAGTCTCAAAAGCATCCAAAAAGAATATTAAAGTTTGATGCGTTGCCATGGCAACAGTATCTAAGATATCAATAATCCTTTCACAGGTCTACATCTGCCGTGTATTTACATTATACACATCAAGTTTGAAGCAAATCGGGTAAAAATAAGAGGGTGATTTCAAAGTATTTTGAAAGTGACACACTTCATGCTGCCAGTTGGTGGCGCTATAACTTTGACTCACAATAGTCACATCCATGTGATCGGCCTCTCACAGCGAACACACTGTTGAAGTTTCATCAAGATCAGTTAATGTATGCAGAAGTTATAACACACTTCCTGTTTCCATTATTCGCCATAAATTCGTTTCCTCGTCACGGCCAAACCGTTCGAGATATCAGAAATCCCCTGGCAATTTTTCATCCTCAATGTCTTGACATCATGCTGACCGAGTTTCGTTGCGATTGGTTGAATTCTCTAGGAGGAGTATATCGAATTCCAGGGGCATACGCTTCCAAACAAACCATAATAGCCGACTTCCTGTTGGGCTGGGGTAAAAAGTAAAAGTACAAAGGATATATGAATCGATGAGATCTATATGTGTACCGAGTTTCATATTATTACATTCAAGCGTGTTTGATTTATGGACCAAGTTTTCGGACCCCGTTCCAGGGGGCACTGTCGAGCCCCCCTGCCACGCCCGGGTACCAGCTTCAGCCCGGCCCTGATGGCCACGGGTTCTGACCCGTGTGCAAAGTTTCAAGAGTTTTTGAGCACGTTAAGGGCCCCCAAAGTGCGCTGAGAGTCTCAAAAGTATCCAAAAAGAATATTAAAGTTTGATGCGTTGTCACGGCAACAGCATCTAAGATATCAACAATCCTTTCACAGGTCTAAATCTGGCGTGTGTCTACATTATACACATCAAGTTTGAAGCAAATCGGGTAAAGCCTGTTTGATTTATGGACCAAGTTTTCGGACCCCATTCCAGGGGGCGCTGTCGAGCCCCCCTGCCACGCCCGGGTACCAGCTTCAGCCCGGCCCTGATGGCCGCGGTTTCTGACCCGTGTGCAAAGTTTCAAGAGTTTTTGAGCATGTTAAGGGCCCCAAAAGTGCGCTAAGAATCTCAAAAGTATCCAAAAAGAATATTAAAGTTTGATGCGTTGTCACGGCAACAGCATCTAAGATATCAACAATCCTTTCACAGGTCTACATCTGGCTTGTGTCTACATTATACACATCAAGTTTGAAGCAAATAGGGTAAAGTGTGTTGGATATATGGACCAAATTGTCTGACCCGTTCAAGGGGGCGCTGTCGAGCCCCCCTGCCACGCCCGGGTACCAGCTTCAGCCTGGCCCTGATGGCCGCGGGTTTTGTCCCGTGTGCAAAGTTTCAAGAGTTTTTGAGCACGTTAAGAACCCCAAAAGTGCCCGAAAGCATAAAAAAGCATGAAAAAGCTTAAAAAAAGGAATATTAATGTTTGATGCATTGCCATGGCAACAGTATCTAAGATATCAATAATCCTTTCACAGGTCTACATCTGGCGTGTGTCTACATTATGCACATGAAGTTTGAAGCAAATCGGGTAAAAATAAGAGGGTGATTTAAAAGCATTTTGAAAGTGACACACTTCCTGCTTCCAGTTGGTGGCGCTATAACTTTGACTCACAATAGTCACATCCATGTGATCGGGCTCTTACAACGAACACACTGCTGAAGTTTCATCGAGATTAGTTAATGTATGCAGTAGTTATAACACACTTCCTGTTTCACGTTTCTCGCCATAATTTCGTTTACTCGCCACGGCCAAACCGTTCGAGATATCAAAAATCCCCTGGCAATTTTTCATCCTCAATGTCTTGACTTCATGCTGACCGAGTTTCGTGCCGTGTGTTTGAATTCTCTAGGAGGAGTATTTCACATTCCATTGCATGTGTTTTCCAAACAACCCTTAATAGCCGACTTCCTGTTGGGCTGGGGTAAAAAGTAAGAGCATGAAGTATATATGAACCGATGAGATCTATATGTGTACTGAGTTTCATATTATTACATGCAAGCGTGTTTGATTTATGGACCAAGTGTTCAAACCCCGTTCCAGGGGGCGCTGTCGAGCCCCCCTGCCACGCCCGGGTACCAGCTTCAGCCCGGCCCTGATGGCCGCGGGTTCTGAGATGTGTGCAAAGTTTCAAGAGTTTTCGAGCACGTTAAGGCCCCCAAAAGTGCCCAAAAGGTAGTAAAATAATAATAATAATAATAATAATAAATAATAATCCTTAGGAAAACAATAGGGCCTTCGCCTTTTCAAGGCTTGGGCCCTAATAAATAATAATCCTAAGGAAAACAATAGGGCCTTCGCCTTTTCAAGGCTTGGGCCCTAATAATCCTTAGGAAAACAATAGGGCCTTCGCCTTTTCAAGGCTTGGGCCCTAATAATAATCCTTAGGAAAACAATAGGGCCTTCGCCTTTTCAAGGCTTGGGCCCTAAATATAGCTGCGAGCAGCGATTACGGGCCCAAGCCGGTGGCACCGCAACCCCGGTTCCTTTAGTTACCTAAAGGCACCGGGGTGGTGGTGCCTCCGGCTTTGGCCCTTCATCGCTGCTCGCAGCTATATTTATTTATATATATATATATATATATATATATATATATATATAAATACATATATATATATATATATATATATATATATATATAAACAAATTATAAAAAAAATATATATATATATATATCACTTGCCTTACCTGAGAACAATGAAAACAATAAAAAAAAAACTAGGGAATCACTAAACCGAGAGAATTATTCTGTTTTGATGATACACTCAAAATATTACACAAGCAATTCTTTAAATTTAATGATATTCAGAACAGAACAAGAATTCAAAAAAACTATAATTAAGAATTAACCGAAATAATTGAAAGCGAAAGTGAAAGTAAGTGGTGTTTGGCTCACGTAACTCTCTCATTAGAATCAAACTGTTTCAACATTTGCGATGTATTTGGATGCTAAACTATTCTTTATTAAGGGCTTTGTACTTCACTCAGGTTTCAATATGTGTGTGTGTGTGTGTGAGGTGCGGGTGCGATTGAACTGTTACACATAAAAACATACTCCGTCCAATAAAACACAACAAAGTGCTTTTGTCAAACTATAAACTCTTGTCAAACTGTAACCTACAACTGTCACCAAACTAAAATCACACGCACACACTGTCTAAAAGCAAAAAATATTTATCCAACCCCATTTAAAACAGTCTGTGGATGCCATCTTTTGGACATTCACCACATCGCATTGATTTTCATTTATTGTCCTCAGAGCCCTAATCTGTTTATTTTTCAATTACACAATCTACATTGATTAAAAAAGAAAAATTCAAATGTGTTTTTATTTTATACAGGAATAAATTATTTATAATTCAGATGAGAATAAAGTTAGTGTTTTACAATTTTAAGGAAAACAAATATATTGTTCTGAAATATAGCACATTCATTTTAAATTCATTCAGCTTCAATTACCAATACAATCTTAATTTTATTTAAAGCAAACTATACATTTAAAAGATCTTGGTTCTGTGCATATTTTGTAATTTAAAAAAAATACAAAATTGTTATGCAAAAAGACAAGGCCTTAGAGATTTCTTTATCCTTTAATGCAGGAAAAATCACACAGCAATGAAAGGCTTAATATCATGTCACTGTACAACATGACATCATGACTTTTGCGTAAACAGACACGCCACTTTCAAGTCAAGTGGCGTGTTATCTATACGCATTTTGAGATATCCGCGTGTATGCGTGTATGTCTACGCCATTAATGTCCAAGTCATTCCGCGTATATGTACACGCCATTAAATTTCCGAGCGAAACGAGGCAAAATGTAGATCTACATCTGGGGAGCGATATTTTTTTTCCCTAGGATGGTAGGGGAAGACTCATAAATGCTATTAACCCCAGTGACGGGTAGGTTTAGGGACGGGGTGGAGATAGGTCATATATTTATATATACAGTAATAACGTTAAGTCAACTGCGTTCATAAACACGCTGAAAAGCGATTGTGCGTGTTGATAGCACGCCAAAAATGGAAATACGAATTGGCGTGTCATACACACGCAATTTTATGAGATCAGTCTGCACTGTAACAGCCAGCCAGCCACACACACAAATATAAACACAGACACCAGCCCTCCCTCCCCCTCCCTCCCCACACAGACAGCCACACACACACACACACATAGAATGGGAGGGGGCCCTCTCTCTGTCAAAGAGTGACAGAGAGAGATACCATTTCATGAAATCCACATTCAAACCACAATATCTGACTTTCTGAGGGTTGGAGCTATTGACTGTAAATTAGAAAGTTGTTTGGCTTGAGGAGAAGAATATACAAGCTGAGTTTTGTAACTGTAGGTAAATCTAACTAAGTTATAACACACTTTATATGTCCTTTTTTAGTCATGAAAATTCATTTCCTCGCCACGGCCAAACCGTTCGAGATATCAAAAATCCGTCAGCAATTTAGCATCCTCAATGTCTTGACTTCATGCACGCCTAGTTTGGCGATGATTGAATGAATTGCCTAGGACTAGTACTTCAAATTCCACAGCAAGCGTTTTCCAAACAACCCATAATAGCCGACTTCCTGTTGGGCTGGCGTAAAACTTGACCAGGGGTAAAATGTTTGGCCCGATGAGATCTATATGTGTACTGAGTTTCATATTAATTCATGCAAGCGTGTTGAATATATGGACCAAATTGTCGGACCCCGTTCAAGGGGGCGCTGTTGAGCCCCCCTGCCACGCCCGGGTACCAGCTTCAGCCCGGCCCTGATGGCCGTGGGTTCTGACCTGTGTGCAAAATTTCAAAAGTTTTTGAGCACGTTAAGAGTCCCAAAATCCCCTGAAACCTTGAAATGCATTAAAATCAATAGACAAATCCCTCACACACAGAGACGGAAAGAGAGGGAGAGAAAATTCTCAGAAACATCCACATTCAAACTAAAATATCTGACTCCCTCTTGGTCTGAGCTAATGACAGTAAATTAGAAAGTTGTCCGGCTTGATCTGAACAATATGCGTACCGAGTTTTATGATTGTAGGTAAAACTATAGAACTAACACCCCCACTTTTGTCAAAAGGTGGCGCTACTGAGCCCCTGCACCACGCCCGTTTCTGAAACTTTGCACATGTCTACTGGCTAATAAATGTGATGTGTCTGTCGAGTTTCATGTTATTTCAAGTATGTTAAGAGTCTCAAAAGCATCAACAAAGAATATTAAAGTTTGATGCGTTGCCACGGCAACAGTATCTAATATATCAATAATCCTTTCACAGGTCTACATCTGCCGTGTATTTACATTATACAGATGAAGTTTGAAGCAAATCGGGTTAAAATAAGAGGGTGATTTCAAAGCATTTTGAAAGTGACACACTTCCTGCTGCCAGTTGGTGGCGCTATAACTTTGACTCACAATAGTCACATCCATGTGATCGGCCTCTTACAGCGAACACACTGGTGAAGTTTCATTAAGATCAGCTAATGTATGCTGAAGTTATAACACACTTCCTGTTTCACGTTTCTCACCATAAATTCGTTTCCTCGCCACGGCCAAACCGTTCGAGATATCAAAAATCCCCTGGCAATTTTTCATCCTCAATGTCTTGACTTCATGCTGACCGAGTTTCGTGGCATTTCTTTGAATTCTCTAGGAGAAGTACTTTAAATTCCATTGCATGCGTTTAACAAACAACCCTAAATAGCCGACTTCCTGTTGGGATGGGGTAAAAAGTAAGAGCATGAAGTATATATGAACCGATGAGATCTATATGTGTACCGAGTTTCATATTATTACATGCAAGTGTGTTTGATTTATGGACCAAGTTTTCGGACCCCGTTCCAGGGGGCGCTGTCGAGCCCCCCTGCCACACCCGGGTACCATCTTCAGCCCGGCCCTGATGGCCGCGGGTTCTGACCTGTGTGCAAAGTTTCAAGAGTTTTCGAGCACGCTAAGGGCCCCAAAACCTTGAAAAACTATTTTAAAAGCATTTTCACTCAACAGACAATCCCCTCACCCCCCCCCCACACACACACATAGATGCAGAGACAGAGAGAGAGGGAGGGAGAAAATCCTCCTGAAAATCACATTCAAACCAAAATATCTGACTTCCTGTCGATCTGAGCTAGTGAGTGTAAATTAGAAAGTTGTCCGGCTCGAGGATAACAATTTTGCTTCCCTTTTTTTGTTACTGTAGGTAAAACTAATACCCCATTTTTGACTAAAGGTGGCGCTACTGAGCCCCTCACCACGCCCGTTTCTGAAACTTTGCACATGTCTACTAGCTAATAAATGTAATGTGTCTGTCGAGTTTTATGCAATTTGAAGAATGTTAAGAGCCTCAAAAGCATTCAAAAAGAATATTAAAGTTTAATGCGTTGCCATGGCAACAGTATTTAATATATCAATAATCCTTTCACAGGTCTACATCTGGCGTGTATTTACATTTTACAGATGAAGTTTGAAGCAAATCGGGTAAAAATAAGAGGGTGATTTCAAAGCATTTTGAAAGTGACACACTTTCTGCTGCCAGTTGGTGGCGCTATAACTTTGACTCACAATAGTCACATCCATGTGATCGGCCTCTTACAGCGAACACACTGTTGAAGTTTCATCAAGATCAGTTAATGTATGCAGAAGTTATAACACACTTCCTGTTTCCAATATTCGCCATAAATTCGTTTCCTCGCCACGGCCAAACCGTTCGAGATATCAAAAATCCCCTGGCAATTTTTCATCCTCAATGTCTTGACTTCATGCACACCGAGTTTGGAGACGAACGGGGGAATTCCCTAGGAGAAGTGTTTCAAATTCCTGAGCATGCGTTTCCAAACAACCCTAAATAGCCGACTTCCTGTTGGGCTGGCGTAAAACTTAGAGCACGAAAGTTGTTCGGCCCCATGAGATATATAAGTGTAGCGAGTTTCAGATTATTACATGCAAGCGTGTTTGATATATGGACAAGTGTTCAAACCCCGTTCCAGGTGGCGCTGTCGAGCCCCCCTGCCACGCCCGGGTACCAGCTTCAGCCCGGCCCTGATGGCCGCGGGTTCTGACCCGTGTGAAAAGTTTCAAGAGTTTTTGAGCACGTTAAGGCCCCCAAAAGTGCCCAAAAGGTAGTAAAATAATAATAAATATAGCTGCGAGCAGCGATTGCGGGCCCAAGCCGGTGGCACCGCAACCCTGGTGCCTTTAGTTACCTAAAGGCACCGGAGTGGCGGTTCCGCCGGCTTTGGCCCTTCATCGCTGCTCGCAGCTATATATATATATATATATATATATATATATATATATATATAAACAAACCGGTGGTACTGCCACCCCGGTGCCTTTAGGGTTACTGTGCACGACGTGCAAAAACGTAACCCCGCTTTCACTGTCGCCCTACGGTCCCATGGATTTAACGGACACATGAAATAAGTACACAAGACTGAAAATTCATATGAAGTGTACCATTTTGGACAGGGCCTATGATCGTGAATCACAATAGCCACATATATGAGATCATTTAAATTTAGAATCATTTTTAATGTCATAGGACATACATGGGCAATATCCGGCCCCCGCGATGCGATCGCAATTTGGATGAAACACACGCCGAAATAAACATGCGTGACACAAAATAATCTTTAACTTAGGTGGCAAATATGTTTTAGTAATTCTGTGAATTACACTGCGCAAACCAAAATTAATACTACCCACCGGATGAAGGGTTGTCTCTGTCTCCACATAACATAAAATATTCATTTTATTTTATTTTTCGTGTTCGCATTTATGAGGAAAATCAATGTTACGGACGTGTTCTCCGTTACGGACGTGAGCGCTCTGAAAGCGGCACTAAAAGATGCTTTAAAACTTTCACAAAGACATCAAACAGAAAGCACAAAACCTTTCTTTAAAGTGAATTTCGTTTTGTATTAATTGTATCTTAATCAATGTTTCATCAACCAATTGCCTGTATTTAATAAATAAGAAGTAAATATAGCAGACAATATAGAGATAATCACGAAACATTAATAACGAGATAATCACGCCGGCGCGTGAACTGGAGCTCGTCTCATAAATGAACCGAAACTCAGCATATAAAGTAGCCTACTTGCCTCACATGTCTACTTTTACACTGAACAATTCAAAACGAAAGAAAACAGACTACAGACTGCTCTCTGCTTATGTAATCCTTATGAAATGTGCATTTCTCTCTGGCGCGTTCACTAGGCTACTGAAGATCGCGAGTCAGCATCGTCAACTTCATCTTAGCCGACAATGACAAAGAAAACACTTATTTATTAATAAACAATTAAAATATCTCCTTGCTATATTTTACACTAGTCGCTAATGAATAAGTACTAGTACTTAATGAAATAGATACTAGTATCTAAAAAATAAGTACTAGTAGCATGAAAATAGAGACTAGTAGGTTAAAATGATTAAATGTTAAAACGGCTTGCCATATTGGCTCAGAGAGAGAGAGAGAAAATGACCTTTTAGATACTAGTACCTATTAATAGATACTAGTATTTATTCAATAAATACTAGGACTAAGTCATTAGATACTAGTACCTATTAAATAGATACCAGTACTTATTCATTAGCTACTAATACGCATTCAAAAGAATATCTAAAGAATAAGCACTAGTATCTAAAGAATAGGCACTAGTACTAAAGAATAAGCACTAGTCGCTAATGAATAAGTACTAGTACTTAATGGAATAGATACTAGTATCTAAAAAATAAGTTCTAGAAGCATGAAAATAGAGACTAGAAGGTTAAAATTATTAAATGTTAAAACGGCTTGCCATATTGGCTCAGAGAGAGAGAGAGAGAGAGAAAATGACCATATTCAAACCACCATATTCAACTTCCTCTTGGTCTGAGCTAATGACAGTTAATTAGAAAGTTGTCCGGCTTGATCTGAACAATATGCGTACTGAGTTTTATGATTGTAGGTAAAACTATAAAACTAACCCCCCCACTTTTGTCAAAAGGTGGCGCTACTGAGTCCCTGCACCACGCCCGTTTCTGAAACTTTGCACATGTCTACTGGCTAATAAATGTGATCTGTCTGTCGAGTTTCATGCAATTTTAAGCAATTTCAGGCATGCTAAGAGTCTCAAAAGCATCCAAAAAGAATATTAAAGTTTGATGCGTTGCCATGGCAACAGTATCTAAGACATCAATAATCCTTTCACAGGTCTACATCTGGCGAGTGTCTACATTATACACATCAAGTTTGAAGCAAATCGGGTAAAAATAAGAGGGTGATTTCAAAGCATTTTGAAAGTGACACACTTCCTGCTGCCAGTTGGTGGCGCTATAACTTTGACTCATAATAGTCACATCCATGTGATCGGCCTCTTACAGCGAACACACTGTTGAAGTTTCATAAAGATCAGTTAATGTATGCAGAAGTTATAACACACTTCCTGTTTCCATTATTCGCCATAAATTCGTTTCCTCGCCACGGCCAAACCGTTCGAGATATCAGAAATCCCCTGGCAATTTTTCATCCTCAATGTCTTGACTTCATGCTGACCGAGTTTCGTTGCGATTGGTTGAATTCTCTAGGAGGAGTATATCGAATTCCAGGGGCATACGCTTCCAAACAAACCATTATAGCCGACTTCCTGTTGGGCTGGGGTAAAAAGTAAAAGTGCAAAGGATATATGAACCGATGAGATCTATATGTCTACCGAGTTTCATATTATTACATGCAAGCGTGTTTGATTTATGGACCAAGTTTTCGCACCCCGTTCCAGGGGGCGCTGTCGAGCCCTCCTGCCACGCCCGGGTACCAGCTTCAGCCCGGCCCTGATGGCCGCGGGTTCTGACCTGTGTGCAAAGTTTCAAGAGTTTTCGTGCACGTTAAGAGCCCCAAAAGTGCCCGAATAGTCGTTAGAATAATAATAATAATAATAATAATAATAATAATAATCCTAAGGAAAACAATAGGGCCTTCGCCTTTTCAAGGCTTGGGCCCTAATAATAATAATCCTAAGGAAAACAATAGGGCCTTCGCCTTTTCAAGGCTTGGGCCCTAATAATAATCCTAAGGAAAACAATAGGGCCTTCGCCTTTTCAAGGCTTGGGCCCTAATAATCATAATAATAATCCTTAGGAAAACAATAGGGCCTTCGCCTTTTCAAGGCTTGGGCCCTAATAATCCTAAGGAAAACAATAGGGCCTTCGCCTTTTCAAGGCTTGGGCCCTAATAATAAATAATCCTTAGGAAAACAATAGGGCCTTCGCCTTTTCAAGGCTTGGGCCCTAATAATAATAATAATAAGTCGGAAGAAGAAGAATAATAAATATAGCTGCGAGCAGCGATTGCGGGCCCAAGCCGGTGGCACCGCAACCCCGGTGCCTTTAGGGTTACTGTGCACGTTGTGCAAAAACGTAACCCCGCTTTCACTGTCGCCCTACGGTCCCATGGATTTAACGGACACATGAAATAAGTACACAAGACCGAAAATTCATATGAAGTGTACCATTTTGGACAGGGCCTATGATCGTGAATCACAATAGCCACATATATGAGATCATTTAAATTTAGAATCATTTTTAATGTCATAGGACATACATGGGCAATATACGGCCCGGGGGCCGGATCCGGCCCGCATAGTGCTTCAATCCGGCCCCCGCGATGCGATCGCAATTTGGATGAAACACACGCTGAAATAAACATGCGTGACACAAAACAATCTTTAACTTAGGTGGCAAATATGTTTTAGTAATTCTGTGAATTACACTGCGCAAACCAAAATTAATACTACCCACCGGATGAAGGGTTGTCTCTGTCTCCACATAACATAAAATATTCATTTTATTTTATTTTTCGTGTACGCATTTATGAGGAAAAACAATGTTACGGACGTGTTCTCCGTTACGGACGTGAGCGCTCTGAAAGCGGCACTAAAAGATGCTTTAAAACTTTCACAAAGACATCAAACAGAAAGCACAAAACAAAGCACAAAACCTTTCTTTAAAGTGAATTTCGTTTTGTATTAATTGTATCTTAATTTTAATCAATGTTTCATCAACCAATTGCCTGTATTTAATAAATAAGAAGTAAATATAGCAGACAATATAGAGATAATCACGAAACATTAATAACGAGATAATCACGCCGGCGCGTGAACTGGAGCTCGTCTCATAAATGAACCAAAACTCAGCATATAAAGTAGCCTACTTGCCTCACATGTCTACTTTTAAACTGAACAATTCAAAACGAAAGAAAACAGACTACAGACTGCTCTATTTCTCTCTGGCGCGTTCACTAGGCTACTGAAGATCGCGAGTCAGCATCGTCAACTTCATCTTAGCCGACAATGACAAAGAAAACACTTATTTATTAATAAACAATTAAAATATCTCCTTGCTATATTTTACATATTCATAATCATTACTTTTGCTGGTTTTGCCAGTCATGTATTCTGCAACGAAATATGTTTTGAAAGTATCCTTCCCAACACTGGAAGTCTGTATGTTAATTAGGGATGGGCATTTTTCAAAAATATTGCATTCGAATATTTGGGCTCATAAAAATCGAATATTCGAATATTCGTTTATTTAAATGACATTTAACGAAAAAGATGTTATTTTTTAAGTTTTTTTTTTTTTTTACGTTTTTGTCACCATTTCTTTTAGTTGAAAACATTAAACATTAGGCCTATGTGTAAACAAAAAATATAAAAAACAAAAGCATTAATAAAAGAATGCTCAAGCAGCGCGAACGGGAAAAAAACGCCTAATAAAGCGGTTGCGCCAGATATCGTACAGAACGTACACACACTCGAGTCAGCATATGATTATCGTGTTTATATTGTTTCATGTTTATATAGAGAAAAACAATATCCACATGCAGGGGCGCCGCCAGCAATTTATGATCGTGTGAGAAAAGGCGCTGCGCTGACAGACGTTTCAGAGACACAAAGATAACGGTGTTCTAAGTTTCTAACAGCACTTTGCGTTTTCTGTTCTTAAACCGGTCTCCCTCAACGAAACTTAAAGGAAGTATATGTCTCAAAATAATTTTGCTATAAGATAAGTTATCATCTAAGCTCGGATCACGCGGGGTCCAGCTGCGCTTACCTGCAGTCGTGAATGCAGTGTTGGTCAGCTGTCTTTCCTCAGTCGACTGTTTGGATTTCATGTGATTTCTCATTGTGGTGATGATGATATTATAACTCAGATTAATTAATTAATTTGATCAAAAGTAATTCCATTTAGTAAGATCATTTTCAAGTAATTCCAAACTTCGCGAGGCAGACGACAACATTATGTGATCAAATACACACAACTTGTTAACACACTCCACAGCGCCACCCAGTGCATTTAATTATAATTGCGAGTTAGTGCTTGGGATTTATCATGGATTCACTGCATTTACGGCCAGCAAAGCAACGTAGTAAAATTCGAATACTATTTTATTTTACTAATAATAATTACAGATCGAAAATTCGAATATTCGTGCACATCCCTAATGTTAGTGTAACCTGCACACATACATTTGCAGTTTTGTTAATAGCTTTCCATCTTGAATAGTTACAGCTGGTATGAATGACATGAACAATGTGCAGGGTAGTGTAGGAAAGTAAATCAAGTTATTGTAACCTTAGAGTGGCCTAGGTCAGACTGGCCTATAGCAAAAATAAATATCAGGCCTTGAAATAGGCTGGCAAAGTCAAAGTAACTGTAGAGTAGCCTTATACATATTTGCATTGAATTAATTTGTACCATTTAATCATGTAACTGTTTAATTGCAATTGTCCAAAGTGTGGCCCTCCATTTACTTTGCCAAAGTAACTGTGGCCCTCAGACTAAAACTGTTGCCCACCCCTGTCATAGGATGTCATAAGTCAATCTGTTTTGCAGCACTTAAATGTGTAAATCCAGAAGCCCAGTATTTATCTGGAGGTCTTTGCCCTTTGCCTGTCAACCTGGTTTGTCTCTGCCTTTTCTGTTCTGCCCTGTTTGCCATTGCTCACCCTGCCTGACTTGACCTTTCTTAATAAAAAGCTGCAAATGGACCCCCCTGGCCTGACCCTGCCTCGTTACAACACATATGCTGCATCTGCTCGCTATCTGCCGAACGGCTCTGGTAGTTCCGCTTCAGCACTGATGATGTTGTAGGAATAGTGCGCTCTGGTTGGTCTGGATTATTCGGGATTTTTTATTTTATACAGAAATAAGTTATTTATAATTTAGATGAGAATAAAATTAGTGTTGATTAAAATGATGGAAAACAAATATATTGATCTGAAATATAGTGCATACATTTTAAATTAATTTAGATTAAATGACCAAACATACAATCTTAATTTAATTTAAAGCAAACAATACATTTAAATACATTTAAATTATGACTAGTCAGAACGGCATTGTAGATATCTCAAACTGGAGTTAGGGATAGTCATAATTTTGATAATAGATATTAGATATCTATTATCAAGTGAAAGATATCTTGAAATTCATTTTGATTAGAGATATCTGAAATTTGATATCTGTAACTTTCATTTTATTGGGTTAGCTATGCGCACTGTGATTGGCTCATCGCGTTTGGGGGCGTGGCTTAGCCATAGGCCAATTACGTTACAGATATCTTAAATGATAATACAAACTATCCAAAATATAATTACGACTTGTCAGAAAGACGTTGTTGATATCAACAATGTTAATTCCGGATAGTCAAACTTAGCTTTTAAATGTTAAAGGGGCTTGCCATACAGAGCTCAGAGAGAGGCTCACCATATTCAAACCAAATTATCTGACTTCCTGTTGGTCGTTGCTAATTACGGTAAATTAGAAAGTTGTCCGGCTCGAAGAGTACAATATACATATCGAGTTTTGTTACTGTAGATAAAACTAACCCCCCCACTTTTGTCAAAAGCATTTAGAAAGTGACACACTTCCTGCTGCCAGTTGGTGGCGCTATAAATTTGACTCACAATAGTTACATCCATGTGATCGGCCTCTTACAGCGAACACACTGCTGAAGTTTCATCAAGATCAGTTAATGTATGTAGAAGTTATAACACACTTCCTGTTTCCATTATTCGCCATAAATTCGTTTCCTCACCACGGCCAAACCGTTCGAGATATCAAAAATCCCCTGGCAATTTTTCATCCTCAATGTCTTGACTTCATGCACACCGAGTTTGGAGACGAACGGGGGAATTCCCTAGGAGAAGTGTTTCAAATTCCTGAGCATGCGTTTCCAAACAACCCTAAATAGCCGACTTCCTGTTGGGCTGGCGTAAAACTTAGAGCACGAAAGTTGTTCGGCCCGATGAGATATATAAGTGTAGCGAGTTTCAGATTATTACATGCAAGCGTGTTTGATATATGGACAAGTGTTCAAACCCCGTTCCAGGTGGCGCTGTCGAGCCCCCCTGCCACGCCCGGGTACCAGCTTCAGCCCGGCCCTGATGGCCGCGGGTTCTGACGCGTGTGCAAAGTTTCAAGAGTTTTCGAGCATGTTAAGTGCCCCAAAAGTGCCCAAAAGGTAGTAAAATAATAATAATAAATATAGCTGCGAGCAGCGATTACGGGCCCAAGCCGGTGGCACCGCAACCCCGGTTCCTTCAGCTAAAGGCACCGGAGTGGCGGTGCCGCCGGCTTTGGCCCTTCATCGCTGCTCGCAGCTATATTTATATATATATATATATATATATATATATATATATATATAAACAAGCCGGTGGCACCGCCACCCCGGTGCCTTTAGGGTTACTGTGCGTGACGGGCAATAACGTAACCCCGCTTTGACCTTTGAGAAGATGTGTGCTGTAGAGCTTGCATCAGTGTGGGCTCTGCAAAAGTGTGCATTGAGGGCACATATCAACCACAAAGTATGTGTGAGCAACCTTCTGAAACATAAAATGAAAAATGAGACACCCTACGGTCTCATGGACTTAATGGACACATGAAATAAGTACACAAGTTTGAAAGTTATATGAAGTGTGCCAAGACAGAATATTTGCCTGATCTGATTAGAAAAATAGTTTTTGTGTGTGTGTGTGTGTGTGTGTGTGTGTGTGTGAGGCGTGATTGAACAATGTAGACATAAAAACATACTCCGTCCTTTTGTTCATACAGGACATTATTCAAACTACAAAGTGTTTACTTATATTTGTGTACAATCGCAATAAAACACAACATTGTGCTTTTGTCAAACTGTAAATTACAACTGTCACCCAACCAAAATCTCTTACACACACACACACACACACACACACACACACACACACATAGTTTAAAAGCAAAAAAATCTTTTGGACATTCATCATATTGCATTGGTTTTCATTTCTTGTTCTCGAACAGAGCCCTAATCTGTTTATTTTTTCAGTTACACATTCTACATTGATTAAAAAAGAAAAATCAAATGTGTTTTTATTTTATACATAAATAAATAATCTATCATTCAGATGAGAGTAAAGTTAGTGTTTGTTCAAATTTGAAGGAAAACAAAAATATGATCTGAAATATCGCACATTCATTTAAAATTCATTCAGGTTCAATTACCAAACATACAAATCTCAATGTAATTTAAAGCAAACAATACATTTAAAATATATGGGTTGTATGCAATTTTTTTATATATAAAAAGATATATATCCAAAAATACAAAGCCTAAACTTTAACAAGGGTTAAACAATCACTGTAACAGACACAATCACACACACACACACACACACACACACACACACACACACACGTCAAATCACTTACATTTTAGATGCAATATTGACTTTTTTTCTGTTTCAGCAGCGAAAATAGTTCAACAAAGATCACAGCAGAACCATCGAGCATCTCACAGCAACGCGTTCTCATTACTGAATGATTCAGCATTTTGAACGAATCGGTTGACTCAAAGATTCAACGACCAATCCATAATCTGTCTCATTCATGAATGACTCAGCCGTTCGAACGAATCGTTTGAACGAATGAATCAATGACTCGCTCATTAAGACGCTCGCCTGGCGACACCTAATGACGGTTTAGTGATATGTTTAAAAGTATCATTCTTTCCAACGATTGTTAATTAACTCATATTTGAAACATAAGCTATATATATATATATATATAGCCTATATATATATATATATATATATATACACACATATATATACACAAAAATAAAATAAACACATTTGAAGCATGTTTGCTTACTAAATTGTGAGCTGAACGAAAGTTGCAGCAAATATCAGCAACAGGAGTCAAATTTCATTAATCACGAGAGTGAAGAGCTGACTGAAAAGATGATGACGGAATAGGCTATTTTATGTAAAAGCGCCTATTTAAGCGAATCTATCATTATACTCTTTTGTTGTTGTGTTTTCCGTGAAAAATAATAGACTATTGAACTCACAATTCAAGCAATCGGCCCCCGATATTGCACTAATTTTAAAGTGACACTAAAAAGTATGCGGCTGCACTGGCATTCATAACGGTGCGCGTCCACGGCGATGAGCGAGCAGAACAGAGCGAACGTTTTTTAGTTCATTCCTACTTCCATAGGAATTCTCTCGAGCGCTCTGCACGCGCCACCATTATCAATGTCCGTGTGGACGTCCGCGAACAGTGGAACAGTGGAAACATTGGCTACTCCGTCATTTTATTCAAGAAGATCATTCAAACTGCAAAGTGTTTACTTATTTTTGGATACTCGCAATCAAACACAACATTGTGATTTTGTAAAATACATTCAAGAAATCCACCCCCGAAATGGGGCTTCTTTTAAAATGAAACGAAAATGCTCACAGCTGCACGTCTTGTGGAGACGTCCGTTACTTTCGCTTTCAAGTTAGCGATTTTAAAGCCCCCAGCGGAGTCACGGTGGGAAAATATTCCCATAGTAGCATCAATTGGCCTACCTGATTTTGAACACAAGAGGGCAGTAAAGCACTATGAATGATTTTTATTTTTTTATTTTTTTGGCTAAACAACCATTCTGGCTGTTTTTAAACTTAAACATAAATCTTAAATTGAAAAAAAGGAATACAATGGGTTTAGTTCTAATATTAGTATAATTTTATAGAAAATAAATGGTGTATAATTACATTTTAGAAAGATATGAGACATTTCCTGATTCTTTTTTTGACATAATCCCTCGCCATAGCAAAACCGTTTGAGATATTCAATATCCGTTCACAATTTAGCATCTTTAATGTATTTTCATCAAGTTGAAAAAGTTTTGTAACTGTAGATGAAACTAACCCCCCCCCCCCCCACACACACTTTTGTCACAAAAGGTGGCGCTACTGAGCCCCGGCACCACGCCCGTTTCTTAAACTTTGCACATGTCTACTGGCTAATAAATGTGATCTGTCTGTCAAGTTTCATGCAATTTCAAGCAATTTCAGGCATGCTAAGAGTCTCAAAAGCAGCCAAAAAGAATATTAAAGTTTGATGCGTTGCCATGGCAACAGTATCTAAGATATCAATAATCCTTTCACAGGTCTACATCTGCCGTGTATTTACATTATACACATCAAGTTTGAAGCAAATCGGGTAAAAATAAGAGGGTGATTTCAAAGTATTTTGAAAGTGACACACTTCCTGCTGCCAGTTGGTGGCGCTATAACTTTGACTCACAATAGTCACATCCATGTGATCGGCCTCTCACAGCGAACACACTGTTGAAGTTTCATCAAGATCAGTTAATGTATGCAGAAGTTATAACACACTTCCTGTTTCCATTATTCGCCATAAATTCGTTTCCTCGTCACGGCCAAACCGTTCGAGATATCAGAAATCCCCTGGCAATTTTTCATCCTCAATGTCTTGACATCATGCACACCGAGTTTCGTTGCGATTGGTTGAATTCTCTAGGAGGAGTATATCGAATTCCAGGGGCATACGCTTCCAAACAAACCATAATAGCCGACTTCCTGTTGGGCTGGGGTAAAAAGTAAAAGTACAAAGGATATATAAACCGATGAGATCTATATGTGTACCGAGTTTCATATTATTACATGCAAGCGTGTTTGATTTATGGACCAAGTTTTCGGACCTCGTTCCAGGGGGCGCTGTCGAGCCCCCCTGCCACGCCCGGGTACCATCTTCAGCCCGGCCCTGATGGCCGCGGGTTCTGACCTGTGTGCAAAGTTTCAAGAGTTTTCGTGCACGTTAAGAGCCCCAAAAGTGCCCGGATAGTCGTTAGAATAATAATAATAATAATAATAATAATAATAATAATAATAATAATAATAATCCTTAGGAAAACAATAGGGCCTTCGCCTTTTCAAGGCTTGGGCCCTAATAATAATAATAAGTCGGAAGAATAATAATAATCCTTAGGAAAACAATAGGGCCTTCGCCTTTTCAAGGCTTGGGCCCTAATAATCCTAAGGAAAACAATAGGGCCTTCGCCTTTTCAAGGCTTGGGCCCTAATAATAAGTCGGAAGAAGAATAATAATAATCCTAAGGAAAACAATAGGGCCTTCGCCTTTTCAAGGCTTGGGCCCTAATAATAATAATAATAATCCGAAGGAAAACAATAGGGCCTTCGCCCTTTCAGGGCTTGGGCCCTAATAATCCTAAGGAAAACAATAGGGCCTTCGCCTTTTCAAGGATTGGGCCCTAAATATAGCTGCGAGCAGCGATTACGGGCCCAAGCCGGTGGCACCGCACCGCAGCGGTGCCGCCGGCTTTGGCCCTTCATCGCTGCTCGCAGCTATATTTATATATATATATATATATATATATATATATATATATATATATATATATAAAAGAAGCCGGCGGCACCGCCACCCCCGGTGCCTTTAGGGTTATTGTGCACGTCGTGCAAAAACGTAACCCTGCTTTGACTGTCGAAAAGAAGTGTGCTGTAGAGCTTACATCAGTGTGGGCTCTGCAAAAGTGCGCATCGAGGGCACATATCAACCACAAAGAATGCATGAGCTACCTTCTGAAACCTAAAATGAAAAATAAGACACCCTACAGACGGTCTCATGGATTTAACGGACACATGAAATAAGCACACAAGACTGAAAATCTGCCGAACGGCTCTGGTAGTTCTGCTTCAGCACTGATGATGTTGTAGGAATAGTGCACTCTGGTTGGTCTGGATTATTCGGGATTTTTTATTTTATACAGAAATAAGTTATTTATAATTCAGATGAGAATAAAGTTAGTGTTGATTAAAATTAAGGAAAACATTGATTTTATTGATCTGAAATATAGCACATTAATTTTAAATTCATTTAGGTTCAATTGCCAAACATACAATCTTAATTTAAAGCAAACAATACACTTAAAATATATGGGTTATATGAATATTTTGTAGAAAAAATTAAATAATAATATATAATAATAAATATATATATATATATATATATATATATATATATATATATATATATATATTAGGGGTGTAACGATACACGTATTCGTATTGAACCGTTCGGTACGAGGCTTTCCGTTCGGTTTTCGGTACGCATTTTTAAACCGAACGGTTCGTTGGACCATTTTTCCTGCCGACCAAAATGTCGTTATTTCAAATGTAAGCGCGTCGTGCGTGGGCAAGCGCACTCATAATGTAAGAGACTCTGGCGTTACCACAACATTGCCCAACATCAAAACATTGTGCCATGAATGAACTATCCAGTGTCCACAGATCAGCAACATTCACCATGGATGTACTGTAGTAACCAGAGCCGGACAGTAACGGAGTACATTTACTTGAGTACAATTTTGAGGGATCTGTACTTTACTCGAGTATCATTTTTGGGGAGTACTCATGACTTTACTCAAGTACATTTGAGAGGCAAATATTGTACTCTTTACTCCAATACATTTCTATCCATAACCGTGAGTACCCGAGTAAAAAAAAAAAAAGTTAAAAAAAAAGAAAAATCTCGGAAACCCTCAATTTGTTGTTTCCCTCTCAAATGTGATTGGATTGTGCAGGCGCCACTGATTGGGACAGCCTATCAGCAATCACTTTCAGCTTTCCGCCAAAGTCAACTCCATGGTCAGATTTTATATTACACATTAATGTAAGCCAAGCATTTGGTTTGATGTTCTTGAGTATGTGGTGTGTTTAACACAGTCAGGTTCAAATGTGGCAGTGGCGTAGCCACGAGGGATTTCTGATTTCTTAAAAAAAAAACTTTAGGAGGCAAAATATATTTTTACTGATTATGTGAATTACACTGCGCAAACCAAAGTAGGCTACTACCCAGCGAATGAAGAAGGGTTGGCGCTCAGTCTCCACAGTACATAAAATATTAATTTTGTTTTATTTTATTTTTCGAGTTTACATTTATGAGGAAAAAACAATGTTATGGACGTGTTCTCCGTTACGGACGTGAGCGCTCTGAAAGCGGCATAAAAAATGCTTTAAAACTTTCACAGAGACATCAAACAGAAAACACAAAACCTTTCTTTAACCTGAATTTCGTTTTGCATTAATTGTATCTTAATTTTAATCAATGTTTCATCAACCAATTGCCTGGGTTTAATAAATAAGAAGTAAATAGCAGACGATAGATAAGAAACGGAGGCGCCGGCACGTGAACTGGATCTCGTCTCATAAATGAACCGAAACTCAGTGTATAAGGTAGCCTACTTGCCTCTCACAGACATGTCTACTTTTAAACAGAAAAATTCAAAACGAAAGAAAACAGACTACAGATTGCTCTCTGCTTATGTAATCCGTATGAAATGTGCATTTCTCTCTGGCGCGTTCACTACTGAAGATTGCGAGTCAGCATCGTCAACTTCATCTAGCCGACACTGACAAAGAAAACACTTGTTTATTAACAAGTGTTTATTAATAAACAATTAAAATATCTCCTTGCTATATTTTACATATTCATAATCATTCCTTTTGCCGGTTCTTTGTGACAGCTTTTAGGTGCTTTATTGACAGCGCCACCCTTACATGTGGTGTGTGTGTGTGTGTGTGTGTGTGTTGTCCCCACATTTAAAGATGGGACCCCCAAAAAATTTAATTAAATTAAGTAAAGCAACATGGTAAAAAGATGAAAATGACTTGATTTTACTTTCAATTCCTTTTACATTCTCCAAGATATTAACATTAACATTTTTCATAACTCCATGTAGGACGTTTCTGTGCATAAATGTAAGCACTGTGGCAGTAGATTAGTAATGCAATATTTAGAAAATCTACTCTTGTACTCTTGATACTCAAGTACTTTTAAAAACAAGTACTTTAGTACTTTTACTTAAGTAGACATCTGAATGTAGTACTTTTACTTGTACTTGAGTAAAATTTAGCAAGGGGTATCTGTACTTTTACTCAAGTAACAAAGCTCTGTACTCTGTCCGCCTCTGGTAGTAACACTACTAACTGTAACCATGGGAGTTTGGCAGGAATAGTAGGCTATTATGCTTTCAAGTAACATTACGTCGGTTTTATTTTGACATTATGAATACAATTGCTGCCCTCAAATGTTAATCTGAACTAAAATAAACCTTTGTTTATAAGTACTATCACATTTCATTTTGTCCAAGGAGCTGTTTTGTTTTATATGCTCCTAAGAAAAGTCAAGTATAGCTCCATCATTGCTCAAAGTAAAAAAATATCATACTTTATGATGTTAGTTTTAATAAAAGTATAATTAAAAAAATTAAATCAAGGAAATTTCTCTGGCATTTCTTTCTTTTTGCTGTATCGAAAACGTACCGAACCGTACCGAACTGTGACACAAGTGTATCATATCGAACCGAACCGTGAATTTTGTGAACCGTTACACCCCTAATATATATATTTGTTTACTGATTTGTTTATTTTTAAGTTACACATTCTACATTGATTAAAATAGAAAATCAAATGTGTTTTTTTAATGGTAGTATAACTCTGATGAGAATAAAGTTAGTGTTGATTAAAATGAAGGAAAACATTGATTGTATTGATCTGAAATATAGCACATGAATTTTTAATTCATTTAGGTTCAATTAACAAATATACAATCTTAATTTAATTTAAAGCAAACAATACATGTAAATACATATATGAATTATATGAATATTTTTGAGAAAAAATAATAATATAATATATATATATATATATCCAAAAAGACAAGGCCTTAAACTTAAGCTTGAACTCTTGTCACTAACAGACACCAAGGCACGCACACACACACACACACACACACACACACACACACACACACACACACACACACACACACACACACACACACAGTTTAAAAGCAAAAAGATATTTATCCAACCCCATTTAAAAACAGTGTGTGAGTGCCATCTTTTGGACATCCACCATATTGCATAGGTTTTAAAATTATTTAAGGAAAACATATATATTGATCTAATATATATATATGTATATATATATATATATATATATATATATATATATATATATATATATATAGCACATATGTATAAATGAACAGGCTTGCGATGTCAAGATTGCAATTCTGGAATGTGTGTGTGTGGGTGGCTCAGCGCGATTGAACAGTGTGTTACACGTAAAAACATACTCCGTCATTTTCTTCAAACAGGACATCATTCAAACTGCAAAGTGTTTACTTATATTTGTGTACACTCACAATAAAACACAACAGTGTGTTTTTGTTAAATAAATTAAAGTAATACGTCCCCCGAAATGGCACTAATTTTAAAATTAAACTAAAATGCTCACGGCTGCACGGGCATTCATAACTGTGCGCGCCCAAGGTGAGGGACGAGCAGAACAGAGTGAACGTTGTTTAGTTCATTCCTACTTCCATAGGAATTAATTGAAAAAGCTCGCTCTACTCTGCACCATTATTAATGTATTGTGCAGACGTCCTTATTTAACTTTCGCTTCCAAGTTAGCGATTTTAAAGCCCCCAGCGGTGTCACACGTTGATTGACCGGTGGGAAAATATTCCCATAGTAAAATCCATAATATTTATATATAAATTCAATAGGCCTACCTGATTTTGAACACAAGAGGGCAGTATAGCACTATGTATGTAAAAATTTTTGACTAAACAACCATTCTGGTTGTTTTTAAACTTAAACATAATTCTTTAATTGAAAAAAGGGAATAAAATGGGTTTAGTTCTAATATTTGTATAATTTTATATAAAAATAAATGGTGTATAATTACATTTTAGAAAGATATGAGACATTTCCTGATTCTTTTTTTGACATTAATTTAATCCCTCACCATAGCAAAACCGTTTGTGATATTCAATATCCGTTCTCAATTTAGCATCTTTAATGTATTTTCATCATGTTGAAAAAGTTTGGCGTGAATAAAATAAACTACTTAGGAGTAGCAGCTAAAAACTCAGAATCTGAAATCCACATTCAAACCAAAATATCTAACTTCCTGTTGGTTGTAGCTAATAAGTGTAAATTAGAAAGTTGTCCGGCTCGAAGAGTTCAATATACATACCGAGTTTTGTTACTGTAGATAAAACTAACCCCCCCACTTTTGTCAAAAGCATTTAGAAAGTGACACACTTCCTGCTGCCAGTTGGTGGCGCTATAACTTTGACTCACAATAGTCACATCCATGTGATCGGCCTCTTACAGCGAACACACTGCTGAAGTTTCATCAAGATCAGTTAATGTATGTAGAAGTTATAACACACTTCCTGTTTCCATTATTCGCCATAAATTCGTTTCCTCACCACGGCCAAACCGTTCGAGATATCAAAAATCCCCTGGCAATTTTTCATTCTCAATGTCTTGACTTCATGCACACCGAGTTTGCAGACGAACGGGGGAATTCCCTAGGAGAAGTGTTTCAAATTCCTGAGCATGCGTTTCCAAACAACCCTAAATAGCCGACTTCCTGTTGGGCTGGCGTAAAACTTAGAGCACGAAAGTTGTTTGGCCCGATGAGATATATAAGTGTAGCGAGCTTCAGATTATTACATGCAAGCGTGTTTGATATATGGACAAGTGTTCAAACCCCGTTCCAGGTGGCGCTGTCGAGCCCCCCTGCCACGCCCGGGTACCAGCTTCAGCCCGGGTTCAGGCCGCGGGTTCTGACCCGTGTGCAAAGTTTCAAGAGTTTTTGAGCACGTTAAGGCCCCCAAAAGTGCCCAAAAGGTAGTAAAATAATAATAAATATAGCTGCGAGCAGCGATTACGGGCCCAAGCCGGTGACACCGCAACCCTGGTGCACCAGGGTGGCGGTACCGCCGGCTTTGGCCCTTCATCGCTGCTCGCAGCTATATTTATATATATATATACCAGCAGCCATATCACCCTGTTAGTACCTGGTTAGTACCTGGATGGGAGACCTTCTGAGAACACCAGGTTGCTGCTGGAAGAGGTGTTAGTAAGGCCAGTAGGGGGTGCTCACCCTGTGGTCTGAGTGGGTCCTAACGCCCCAGTGTAGTGACGGGGACACTATACTGTCAAAGAGCACCGTCCTTCGGATGAGACGTTAAAACCGAGGTCCTGACTCTCTGTGGTCATTAAAAATCCCATGATGTCCTTCGAAAAAGAGTAGGGGTGTAACCCCGGCATCCTGGCCAAATTTACCCCTTGGCCTCTGTCCATCATGGCCTCCTAATCATCCCTATATACTAATTGGCTTCATCACTATGTCTCCTCTCCACCAATAAGCTGGTGTGTGGTGGGCGTTCTGGCGCAACATGGCTGCCGTCGCATCATCCAGGTGGATGCTGCACATTGGTGGTGGTTGAGGAGATTCCCCCCTACCATATGTGAAGCGCTTTGAGGTCCCAGAAAAAGCGCTATATAAATGTAACGAATTATATATATATATATATATATATATATAAAGCCGGTGGCACCGCCACCCTGGTGCCTTTATGGTTATTGTGCACGACGTGCAAAAACGTAACCCTGCTTTGACTGTCGAAAAGAAGTGTGCTGTAGAGCTTGCATCAGTGTGGGCTCTGGAAAAGTGCACATCGAGGGCACATATCAACTACAAAGTATGTGTGAGCAACCTTCTGAAACCTAAAATGAAAAATGAGACACCCTACCCTAAATCATGGATTTAACGGACACATGAAATAAGTACACAAGACTGAAAATTCATAGTGTGCCATTTGGGACGGGGCATATGATCGTGAACCACAATAGCCACTTACATGGATTTTGCCCGGCCATCATTTCCCATGTTCGATTTCTGTATTTGACCGATTGTTTACCGTTGCTGACTACTTTCTGCCTGCCCCGATCTGGATTGTTTATTGGACTCTGATTCTTGCTGCCTGCCTCGGCCCTTTGCCTGTCAACCTGGTTTGTCTCTGCCTTTTCTGTTCTGCCCTGTTTGCCATTGCTCACCCTTCCTGTTTTCACCATTCTTAATAAAAAGCTGCAAATGGATTCCCCTGGCCTGACCCTGCCTCGTTACAACACATATGCTGCATCTGCTCGCCATCTGCCGAACGGCTCTGGTAGTTCCGCTTCAGCACTGATGATGTTGTAGGAATAGTGCACGGTTGGTCTGGAGTATTCGGGATTTTTTATTTTATACAGAAATAATTTATTTATAATTCAGATGAGAATAAAGTTAGTGTTGATTAAAATAAAGGAAAACAAATATATTAATCTGAAATATAGCACATTCATTTTCAATTTATTTAGGTTCAATTACCAAACATACAATCTTAATTTAATTTAAAGCAAACAATACATTTAAAATATATGGGTCGTATGCATATTTTGTAATTAAAAAATATATATATCCAAAAAGACAAGGCCTTAAACTTAAACCAGGGTTAAACTCTTGTCACTATAACAGACACAATGATTCAGCATTTTGAACGAATCGGTTGACTCTAAGATTCAATGACCAATCCATAAGCTGCGTCCCAATTCGCATACTATCCGTCCTAAATAGTATTCGAAAATAGAATTAGTACGTCCCAAATCGTAGTATGTTGAAATGAGTGTTCCAAAGAGACCTGGATGGTCTACTATATCCGGTCAGAATCCGAAGTGCAGATTGATGCACACTCTAACGGCTGTTATTGCCCACAACCCATCGCGCGTTGGACGAGGATTCGGTTAGAACTACAAACACGAATGAAAAGTGTTAAAAAAAAACTACAGACATGGAGGACGCGCGAGTCCGGCGGTTATGTAGAGTGGTTTAGATAATGGGGTTTGAGTGATTAATTATCAGTATCTAACCTGACGAAAATGTATTTATTCAATGTTGGCTACATTATATTGCATCTGCAGTAGCATTGTGAACGTTTGTAAAGCGTTTAGCCATTAACTTTTAAATGCATCATTATATTCAAATTGCAAACACATGAGGAGAGTCTCCACATGAAAGACTCACGACTGGCAGATGAACGTGCGACAACATTTCTCTCCGAAACGGTAAGAAATGAAATTAGATTGAATGGAGGATTTTAAATGTGACAAGATCAGATGATTGACAGGGCGGCAGTTTACGGTGACAGATGCTCGCGACTGAGCTGTCCGTTAAAGATGACGAAATAGTATGTCCCAAAGCTTGCCTATACTCTTTTGCTACACACTCAAAAGTATGTACTTTTTCTTCTCAAAAAGAGTACATACTTTTAGGGCGTAGTATAAGTAGGCGAATTGGGACGCAGCACCTGTCTCATTCATGAATGACTCCGTCGTTCGAACGAATCGTTTGAACGAATGAATCAATGACTCGCTCATTAAGACGGTCGCCTGGCGACACCTAATGACGGTTTAGTGTTGTTTAAAAGTATCATTCTTTCCAACGATTGTTAATTAACTCATATTTAAAACAATCTCATAACATTATTTAATGCATTGTTATTTTTCAGTGTAAACGATTTAATTTGATCACCCCTACCTGTAACAGCCATTTAGTGTCTTATTATTCTAAATAATTGAATTTGTTGATCAAATTTACAAATTAAAAATGAAAGATGAAGCATACATTTAATAAGACTAGACTAGGGGTGCCCTGCAGATATTACAATATGCAGATTTAAATATACCATGGCCCCCCACCGTCAATTTGATGTGTGTGTGTATAATAAAATCATTTAGTCACTACAATTAAAACTTGAACGTGTTTGCTTACTAAATTGTGAGCAAAACGGAATTTGCAGCTAAGATCAGCAACAGGAGTCAAAATTCATTCATCACTAGAGTGAAGGGCTGACTGAAAAAAATGATGACGGAATATTTTATGTAAAAGCGCCTATTTAAGCGAATCTGTCATTTACTCTTTTGTTGTTGTGTTTTCCCTGAAAACCGGAAGCAATCGGCCCCCGATATGGCGCTAATTTTAAAGTGACACTAAAAAGTATGCGGCTGCACTGGCATTCATAACGGTGCGCGTCCATGGCGACGAGCGAGCAAAACAGAGCGAACGTTTTTTCATTTCTACTTCCATAGAAATTCATTCGAGCGCACTGCGAGCGCCACCACTATAAATGTCCGTGCGGACGTCCTTTACTTTCACTTTTATATTAGCGATTTAAAAGCCCTCGCTGGTGTCACACGTCGATCAACCGGTGGGAAAAGATCCTCACAGCCACATACCTAATATATTTATATTGAATTACAATAGCCATACCTAATAAAAAGTTTTATGTAGGCTACTGAGTTGATATCATTTTGGACACAAGAGGGCAGTATAGCCCTATGTATTACTTGATGTATTTATTTTTTAACTGAATAGCGCATTCTGGCTGTTTTTAAACTTGTACATTATTCTTAAATTGAAAACAAGAATAAAATGGGTTTAGTTCTGATATTTGTATAAATTTATCTAGAAATAAATAGTGTATAATTATTTTTTTAGAAGATATGAGGCTTTTAGTGTTTACTTTTTTGACATGACTTTAATCCCTCGCCATAGCAAAACAATTTGAAATATTCAATAGCCATTCACAATTTAGCTTCTTTAATGTATTTTCATCATGTTGAAAAAGTTTGGTTGGAATTAAATAAACCACTTAAGAGGAGTGGGTAAAAAATCAGAGGCTGATTTTGCCAAAAATCCACATTCAGACCAAAATATCGGACTTCTTTTTAGTCGTAGCTAATTACGAGAAAATTAGAAAGTTGTCCGGCTCGAAGAGTACAATATACATATCGAGTTTTGTTACTATAGATAAAACTAACCCCCCCACTTTTGTCATTTAGAAAGTGACACACTTCCTACTGCCAGTTGGTGGCGCTATAACCAGGGTTGCGGTGCCACCGGCTTGGGCCTGTAATCGCTGCTCGTAGCTATAAATATATATACACACACACACATACATACATATATATATATATATATACATACATATATATACATATATATGTGTATATTTATATAAAGATACAGAGAATATTACTTGCTTTACCAGATTAGAATGCTACCTTGAAAAACAATAATTTAAATTAAATCTCACCCAATAGAGAAATCCCCCTGCCACCTCCCCACACAGGATTGTCCTCAAACAGAGCACTAATCTGTTTATTTTTAAGTTACACATTCTACATTGACTAAAACCACTTTTGATGTCTCTTTTTTAATCAGAGTATTATTTTATACAGAAAAACATATATTTGTAATTCAGATGAGAATGAGGTTAGTGTTTTAAAATTACAAAAGGAAAACAAATATATTTAAATATAGCACATGAATTTTAAATTCATTCAGCTTCAATTACCAATACAATCTTACTTTTATTTAAAGCAAAATATACATTTAAAAGATGGGGGTTATATGCATATTTTGTCATTAAAAAAAATGCAAAATTAGTATGCAAAAAGACAAGGACTTAGAGATTTCTTTATCCTTTAATGCAGGAAAAATCATACAGCCAGCCACACACACACACATAAACACAGACATCAACCCTCCCTCCCCTCCCCTCCCCTCCCCTCCCCTCCCCTCCCCTCCCCTCCCCTCCCCTTCCCACACAGACACACACACTCACAGAGAATGGCAGGGGGCACAATAAATCCATTCAAACTACAATATCTGACTTTCTGTTGCTCAGAGCTAATGACTTTAAATTAGAAAATTGATCGTCTTGATGAGAACAAAATTCGTGGCAAGTTTTGTAACTGTAGGTAAAACTAGCAAAGTTATAACACACTTTATGTGTCCTTTTTTAGTCATAAAATTAATTTCCTCGCCACGGCCAAACCGTTCGAGATATCAAAAATCCGTCCGCAGTTTAGCATCCTCAATGTCTTGACTTCATGCTGACCGAGTTTCGTGGTGTTTGGATTAATTCTCTAGGAGACATATATCAAAAATAAAAGCATGCATTTTCCAAACAACCCATAATAGCTGACTTCCTGTTGAGCTGTCGTAAAACTTAGAGCACGAAAGTTGTTCGGCCCGATGAGATCTAAATATGTACCGAGTTTCATATTATTACATGCAAGCATGTTTGATATATGGACAAGTGTTCGAATCTCTTTCCAGGGGGCGCTGTCGAGCCCCCCTGCCACGCCCGGGTACCAGCTTCAGCCCGGCCCTGATGGCCGTGGGTTCTGACCTGTGTGCAAAGTTTCAAGAGTTTTCGAGCACGTTAAGGGCCCCAAAACCTTGAAAAACAAAAATAAAGGCATTCTCACTCAGCAGACAAATCCCCCTCCCCTCAAACACACGGAGAGACGTAGGGTCAGAGAGAGAGGAAGAGAAAATTCTCCAAAACATCCACTTTCAAACCAAAATATCTGACTTCCTGTTGGTCTGAGCTAATGACAGTTAATTAGAAAGTTGTCCGGCTTGATCTGAACAATATTCGTACCGAGTTGTATGATTGTAGGTAAAACTATAAAACTAACACCCCCACGTTTGTCAAAAGGTGGCGCTACTGAGCCCCTGCACCACGCCCATTTCTGAAACTTTGCACATGTCTACTGGCTAATAAATGTGATGTGTCTGTCGAGTTTCATGCAATTTCAAGCATTTTAAGAGTCTCAAAAGCATCAACAAAGAATAATAAAGTTTGATGCGTTGCCACGGCAACAGTATCTAAGATATCAATAATCCTTTCACAGGTCTTCATCTGCCGTGTGTTTACATTATACACAAAGTTTGAAGCAAATCGGGTAAAAATAAGAGGGTGATTTCAAAGCATTTAGAAAGTGACACACTTCCTGCTGCCAGTTGGTGGCGCTATAACTTTGACTCAGAATAGTCACATCCATGTGATCGTCCTCTTACAGCGAACACACTGCTGAAGTTTCATCAAGATCAGTTAATGTATGCAGAAGTTATAACACACTTCCTGTTTCACGTTTCTCGCCATAATTTCGTTTCCTCGCCACGGCCAAACCGTTCGAGATATCAAAAATCCCCTGGCAATTTTTCATCCTCAGTGTCTTGACTTCACGCTGACCGAGTTTCGTGCCGTGTGTTTGAATTCTCTAGGAGGAGTATTTCAAATTCCATTGCATGCGTTTTCCAAACAACCCTAAATAGACGACTTCCTGTTGGGCTGGGGTAAAAAGTAAGAGCATGAAGGATATATGAACCGGTGAGATCTATATGTGTACCGAGTTTCATATTATTACATGCAAGCGTGTTTGATTTATGGACCAAGTGTTCAAACCCCGTTCCAGGGGGCGCTGTCGAGCCCCCCTGCCACGCCCGGGTACCAGCTTCAGCCGGGTACCGGCTCTGATGGCCGCGGGTTCTGACCCGTGTGCAAAGTTTCAAGAGTTTTCGAGCACGTTAAGTGCCCCAAAAGTGCCCAAAAGATAGTAAAATAATAATAATAGTGCGGAAGAATAATAATAATCCTTAGGAAAACAATAGGGCCTTCGCCTTTTCAAGGCTTGGGCCCTAATAATCCTAAGGAAAACAATAGGGCCTTCGCCTTTTCAAGGCTTGGGCCCTAATAATAATCCTATTATTATTATTATTATTATTATTAATAATTATCATCTTGGTGCAGTGTAAGATACACCAACTAGCAATGCTGCACCACTCAGCTGTACAACTCCTGAATCAAGATTGAAAATATATTCAGCAGAGAGAGTTTTATGAGGAGGAGGAGGAGATGGCTTGTGAGTGTGTGTGTGTGTACATTTGAATGAGCTTGTGTATGTATGAGAAACAGAGTTTGTGTGTATATAAGAGATACAATTATTCCTTTGAAGGAGACAAAACAGATTAGGGATTATTCAGCATTATCTGTAATAAATATCTGTTAGTGTAAAGTAAAGTACAAAGCAAATAGCCAAAGACAAATAATATTAATACTCATAAAACCTGCCCAGAAAGCCACATGGACAAATAGGTGCAAACTTATTGTGTAAATTGATCCTATCTGCCTTGAACATAGCTACAAAATCTAAAGTAAAAGTTAAAAGTTTTAAAGGGGTCATATAATGGTACATGCACTTTTACAAGTTGATTGTACTGAAATGTGTGTTGACAGTGCCTGTACACAACCATCATAAAATGATCAAAATCCATCCTGTGTTTTTTATTATCTCCTTATATGTTTTCGCCTGCCTCAAATTGAGCCGTTCGATTTTGTGACGTCACTAAATCGGACGCCCCTCCCACGAGTGTTGATTGACAGCAGCGTTTCAACACAGACTCGCCCTCGCTCGTGAGCGAGCGAGCTGTCAATCATAGTCCGCGCGGACCGGCGCGGTCATTGTTGATATGCTGGAGCACTGTCTATGAGCAGAATGGCGTCTAAGCGATTGTGGTGTTCTGTTCTTGGGTGTAATAACGAACACAACAGTCATTTTAATGTTCCTAAATCCGAACCGCTTAAGACGCAGTGCCTGAGTTTGTTTTCGAAGGGAATATTCCCCACGAGCAACGTCAATGCTCTCATGTTTGCACGAATCATTTCACACACCAGACTGCTTTATAAACGAGGATCAGTATAAAGCTGGTTTTGCTAAGAAGCTGCTCATGAAAAAAGGATCTGTACCAGATATTCGTGTTCCTGCTGAACCTCCAGAAGAACTGAAGTGAGTGTAACGTTTTATTAAACTTTATATTAATATTTATATTAATCTTTGCAAATCGCTAGCTGCACGCTTCACAATGAATGCGTCTAAGGTTTACACTCAGGGTACAAAACGGCATGTTTTCTATGTATGACGTTCTCAATATAATTCATAATCCCACGTTTATACTGAACAACGCGTTATGGTTATTGTGTTATTGTGTTCAAACGGTGTATGCACAGAACAGAGAGGCGGGGTGAGCAAAGCTCATTATCATTTAAAGGCATATGCACTGAAACGGCGTGCTGAAAACAGAGCTGTTTTTGACCAGGTAAAATAAGTGTTTTCTTACAATACTAATGAGAATTTTTAATTAAAGTATATTACAAACTTTTAATTTAGACCCTAAAGAATCATATTAGCTTGTTAATAAATGGCATTATATGACCCCTTTAAAACATAAAACAAGGAACTCGTTTTTGTAAGAAAACAATATTGTATTGTTTTATTTTTTTTGTTTTAATGCTCGGAACAACTTTTCAGCTCCACCTTTTCCTTTCTTCCCCATTTTATCCATGGACAATTATTTGTAATTATCTGCTCAGAGAAATTCGCTGTAACGAATCAATCTCTCTCTCTGTAAATTAGACGTGAAAGGGGGCGTGTTTCAAGATACGCAATGGAGTAAACCAAACGTCTCGGTTACGGATGTAACCCTCGTTCCCTGAGTGGGAACGGAGACGTTCCGTCGGAGGACGACGAATGGGGTTTTCGCATAGAAAGCCTATCAACTTCGACTATTACAAAACGAGCCAATGGCAAAGAAATGCCATGGGTTTGCGGAATTTGCATAGCGTATCTCCGCCCCACCTCGTGGGTATAAAAGCGGAAGACGCTGCATCATTCAGGCATGTTTAATCGCTGAGGAGCCAAGACTGAGCTCAGGCGATCCCCGCGGTACAGCGGAAGTGGCAAGAAGACGGAACGTCTCCGTTCCCACTCAGGGAACGAGGGTTACATCCGTAACAAAAAACATCATCCGTTCCCTTTCGTTGTCTCGCCGAGTTCCGTCGGAGGACGACGAATGGGGATACCAGTCTAATCACGCCACCTTCACAGCTGTCTTCCAGTGCCCTGCGTAAATCTGAGATCCCTGTCGTGGGTTGCACGGACGAAGGACTCTAATTTAGCACAGGAATACCAAGGTACACTGGGGAGCATATCCCAAGGTTTTTAGAGGAATATACAATTACTGCCAACCCAGAGGGGGGGGGGGGGGGGGGGGAGGACTTAGAGAATACACATATGACCCGAGGGATGCATATGGGGAATCACTGGGGTGTCCAGCCGCAGGTGGAATATTTCAACCCCAGGGGTGACAAGGTGGCTTGCCAAGGGAAAGACACATGCTCAGAGAGGCTTACAGTGGAAATACACATGTGGGGGTAGCTCAGAGGAGGTACCATGCACAAGGGAGGCACCTAGCCGACGCGCAGGCAACAGACACTGGCGCCGACGTCAGAAGTGCTGGAGGAACTCAGGGCTTTCGGGAAGCTCACCTGAGGAGAATATCGCACGTATCCAGTCCGTGGAGTGGAATGGCGAGCAAGCGAAGACACCTACAGCTAGTACACTCCGGTACTAGCTGGTTGAAGCGAGTACATGAGAGGACACAGGCTCCACTCGGAGATTGTAGAATCTGGCGCATGTGTTGGGTGTCGCCCAGCCTGCAGCTCTGCAGATGTCTGTTAGCGAGGCGCCATGCGCTAGAGCCCAAGAGGACGCCACACTCCGGGTGGAGTGGGCAGTCACACCAAGGGGGCACGGTTCACCTTGCTGTTGGTATGCCAAAGCAATGGCGTCCACTATCCAGTGAGACAACCTTTGCTTGGAAAGAGCCTTTCCCTTCAGTCTCCCACCATAACAGACAAAGAGCTGGTCTGAGGTCCTGAAACACTGCGTTCTGTCTACATAGATGCGGAGAGCACGTACTGGACAGAGCAGTGCCAAGGCTGGGTCTGCCTCCTCCGGGGGCAGCGATTGCAGGTTCACCACCTGGTCCCGGAAGGGAGTGGTAGGAACCTTGGGCACATATCCAGGCCGGGGTCTCAGGATCACGTGAGAGTGAGCCGGCCCGAATTCCAGGCACGCTTCGTCAACGGAGAATGCGTGCAGGTCCCCTACCCTCTTGATGGAGGCCAATGCGGTCAGAAGCGCCGTCTTCATAGACAGGAAGTTAACCCTCTGGGGTCGGCAATCACGCCGGCGTGATTTGCTCGATTTTTTTCACATAGCAGCAACATAGACTTAAAATACTCCGTCATTTATGGTCATACAGAAAAAAGAAACATGAAAAAAGAATCTGTGAGATGTCTATTTTTGTATGTGTCCACTTACAATAAAAACAAACCATTGTGCTTTTGTAAAATAAAGAAAATAAACGGGGTATGTGTTCTGTCTCTCCGTCTCGGTGAACTTTTTTTTTCTTGAGCATGTCTATAAACTGAAACAACTCAGCGAATACACGTCTCACATTCATGAGCCATGTATCTTTATAAACATGTAAGTGTGTACTTTTAAATTATCTGATTCAAAACAAAAACAAATATTCTCTGTTTAAGTAATTTGTATAAAACCAACAAGATTTCCAGTTTCTCAAACGCTTGCTCATTATTTTTAATTCGACCACGCCCACGCGCGCAAAAGCGATTGATATGCAAATATCCACGTGAAGGAACGCGAACGCCCTCATTACCTCAAAAACAATGCACCAAACTTCATCAGTCCAATGCTTTTCTCCGAGGTTGGAAAACACGCTGTGATTTTACATTGGATTTAACTTACCTCAGAAGAAGAAGATCGCGATTTGAAGACAAGAAAGATGTAAGGTAAGAAATGTATTATGAATAATTTTAGTTAGTGTTATTGTTGAATTGCAGTTAAGCTGTTGCTAGACTAAAATGTATGAAATCGACAGAAACATGTTGAAATATGAACTATAGACAGGCAGGCATACCTTTCAATGCGAAATTTATATTCATGTACGACACAAGGTTGTTCTTATGTTTGATAATAAAACACAGCATGATATAGTAGGCTAGTAGCCTATAGTGTTTACTCTACTATGGTGAATATTATAATGTTTAGATCCGGGTTTACTGTTAAATACAGTGTTTGTGGATATCTGCTCAAACGTAACGTTAGATATGTATAATATGTTAACAATAATGTTTCATAGTTGCTCGATCCAGTAAATTTTCTCTGCGCGCGCTCTGAGTTTGAAAAGCAAAACGCACCAAACATTAGGTTTCATGGTTTACGTCAGAACGTCATAACGATTGTAAACATTTGAAGTAACATATCAATACATTTTTCTCTAGTGTAGTGTTACCAGGCGCCTGCTATAGACTATTGTTATTATTTTATGCAGCCATACACGTTGGCTATATGCATTGCACAACACACCTGGTGTTCATTATATGTGTGTGTGTGTGTGTGTGTATTTTATAAATTGTAAAAAGATATTTTAACCAGAAAAATCTCAAATGTATTCCCAAAATTGTGCAGCCTTTCTCTTGATATCAGCATTCACAGTTGTTTTTTTGTTTGCTGTTGTTTTGTTTTTTTACAGGGACCACTGAGCCACTGAGTCCTGCTGACATTCACATGAGTCTCTGTAGTCTGTACATGAGCATGGTAAATGGAACAGGCATGGACAGGTATGTACTATGTTTCAGGAATGTCACAAAGGTCTCTGTTGAACAGAGTGTGTGTGATCTAAAGATCAGTGTGTTCAATAATGTGCTTTTTTGTCATTTGTTGTGTATCTTTGGATTATGTTGAGTTGTAAATAAATCTAAACAATCAAAAAGCCATTATTTTTTAAGGCTCTCCTCATTCTTTGTGCAAGGCTCCTAATGATAGGGCCTGATAGCACCTTAATAGGGCCATTACGGGAGGGGTCTTTGTCTTCCTCAGGTGTGAAAAGCATACATAATAATGAGAGATTCACAGTGGTTTACGCCTTCTCGCATAAAGCTTTCTTACCCAAAACACGTCATACACATTCTAAAAGACTTTATTGACTTATCTGAATGAGTAGTCAGGATGATTTTCACATAGTTTTGAAGCAAATATTCTAGGCTACGTGATACAATTTTCAAAAGTCTTGTGAAGAAATAATTAGTAAGGGTTATATGATCTTATTTCAGTGATATTAGTTTTTTGTTTTTTCACAAACCACGCATAAACGTCATTATCTCAAAACTAAAAACTTTTACATACATGCTGCTGACATATTACTGTAGCAGAGTTTGTGCTGAATACAGTGTAATCGGACTTTAGCCATGAAAATGTCACAAGTATCAGAAATAAACACAAATGTCAGAGCATGTAAGAACACCTCCAGGACCCAGAAAACACATCACACCCCAGAGGGCTAAGCATGACTGACTGCAAAGGCTCAAAGGGAGCACTCCGCAGGGAAGAGAGAACCACTGCGAGGTCCCAAGAGGGTACGAGAGGAGGGCGAGGAGGATTCAGTCTCCTCGCTCCTCTCAGGAACCTGATGATCAGGTCGTGCTTCCCCACCGACTTACCTTCTATAAGGTCGTGCTGTACGGCAATAGCGGCGACATAGACCTTGAGGGTGGAGGGAGACAGCCTTCGCTCCAGCCCCTCTTGAAGGAAGGAAAGCACGACGCTGATCGAACATCTCCGGGGGTCTACTCGGTGAGAAGAGCACCAGTTGACGAAGAGGTTCCACTTCAATGCGTAGGCGTGTCTCGTGGACGACGCTCTAGCGGAAGTGATGGTAGCCACCACCGCTGGTGGTAGGGTACTCAAACCTGCCTCGTCCCATCCAGGAGCCACACGTGGAGGCTCCAGAGATCGAGATGAGGGTGCCACAGGGTGCCCCGTCCCTGAGAAAGTAGCTCCTTCCTCAGAGGTATGGGCCAGGGAGGTGCTGTCGCGAGGAGAATGAGTTCGGAGAACCAGGTTCGGGTGGGCCAATACGGCGCGACCAGCAAAACCTGCTCCTCGTCCTCCCTGACCTTGCGCAAGGTCTGCGCAAGAAGGCTCACTGGGGGGAACGCATATTTGCGGCCCCGCGGCTAGCTGTGCGCCAGAGCATCCGTGCCGAGTGTGCCCTCGGTCAGGGAATAAAACTGAGCGCAATGGGTCGAGTCGTGAGAGGCAAACAGATCTATCTGTGCGTCCCCGAACTGGTCCCAAATCAGCTGAACCGACTGGGGATGGAGTCACCATTCTCCAGGAAGGGGCTGAAACCATGAGAGCTTGTCTGCACAGTTCAGGATTCCCGGAATATAAATGGCACAAAGCGACCTCAGATGCTTCTAAATCCATAAGAGGAGGTGGCGGGCGAGTTGCGACATACGGCGGGAGCGCAGAACACCTTGACGGTTGATGTACGCTACAGTCGCGGTATTGTCTGATCGGACTAGTACATGCTGGCCCCTGAGCACGGCTCGGAAGCGGCGCAGGGCGAGCTGTACAGCCAGCAACTCGAGGCAATTGACGTGCCATAGGCGCTGGGGTCCTATCCAGGAGCCCGCGGCAGCACGTCCATTGCACATGGCTCCCCAGCCCGTGTTGGAGGCATCTGTCGTTCCAACAACATGCCGCGAAGCTCGTTCCAGAGGCACTCCGGCCCGTAGAAAACTAAGGTTTGACCACGGGGTGAAGGTTTGACGACAAGTCGGAGTAACTGGTACTCGGAGAGTGCCGTGTTGCCATGCCCACCTCGGGACTCGGTCGCGAAGCCAAAGCTGAACCGGTCTCATATGAAGCAATCCGAGTGGCGTCGCCGCGGCTGCAGATGCCATATGCCCCAGGAGCTTTCCTGTGGAACCGCACTCTTGCCCTCGAACTGTCTCAGGCAAGTCAGCAGTGACTGCACCCGCTCGCTCGTAAGCTGCGCAGACATGGCGACCGAGTCGATCTCCATACCGAGAAAAGAGATCCTCTGCATGGGGCAAAGTTTGCTCTTCTCCCAGTTGACCCGAAGGCCCAGACGGGCTACGTGGCGGAGCACCAAATCCCTGTGTTCGCAGAGCTGAACTCGAGAGTGAGCTAGAATCAGCCAGTCGTCGAGATAGTTCAGGATGCGAACCCTGTGTTCCTGGAGGGGAACAATGGCTGCCTCGACGACCTTCGTGAAGACGCGAGGAGACAGGGCTAGCCCGAAAGGGAGAACTGCGTACTGATATGCCTGCCCCTCGAAAGCAAACCGTAGGAACGGTCTGTGTCGAAGGAGGATGGAGGCATGAAAGTAGGCGTCCTTCAGGTCGATCGCTGCAAACCAATCCTGGTGCCGCACACATTCGAAAACGCATTTGGCCGTGAGCATCTTGAACGGCAGCCTGTGAAGGGAGCGGTTCAGAACGCGCAGATCCAGGATTGGCCGTAACCCACCGGTTTTCTTGGGGACAATGAAGTACGGGCTTTAGAAGCCGGACCTCATTTCGGCTGGTGGGAAAGTCTCAATCGCACCCTTCGCCAGCTGGGTAGCAACCTCCGCTCTCATGATAGGGGCATTGCCACCGACCATAGTGGAGCGGACACCCCTGAAGCGGGGAGGAGACCGCGCGAATTGAATCGCGTAGCCGAGCCTGATCGTCCGAGCGACCCAGCGGGACAGGTTGGAAAGCTCTTGCCAAGCTCCCAACGTCTGTACCAGCGGGGTCATACGAACCACAGACTTCCCACCAGTGGTGCAGCGAGGCGGAATGACTGGCCCAGACGTGGACGGCATAGCGGCCCGGTGTGGGGGCACAGTCATTGACGGCGCCCTGACAGAGCAGACCAGGGAAGGACGAACGTTCCACGGGGATCTGCTCTGCCAGGGGGCTGGCGACAGAGGGGGATGAGAGCGGCACGGTCCGGGGACGGTGCACACTGTCATCCGGCTCTGGGACAGAGGAGGACGAGGGGAGCACGGCCCAGGGGTGGCGCTCCGTGTCGTCCGAGAACTCTGTGTGCTCAGGGATGGACATGTTACTTCTTTCTTTAACCACATTGGGGTGCTGCCCACCCGGGGGTGAGCAGCGGGGAGTGGAGAACAAAATATTCTCCCCCGGCCCTCCACCGGGGGAAGGAGTGGTCCTGCTACCACCTCCTGAGAAGTAACCATCAACATCCCTGAGCAGCCCGTCTCAGGAGCGCCACTTGGTCCGGCGTTTAGCGGGGGGCGGGGCTGGAGAGGGCTGGGACGCCTTCTTGCGGCTTCCTCCGCGACTGGGCCCAGGTGAAGGCTGCTGCTTGGGCCGGGCGGGAGCCGCAGGAGGGCGTCCTCGGCGGCGAACAGACTGAGTGACCTGCCCGGCCGACTGGTTGGAGGCAGCAGCGGGTCAGTGGGGCAGGATGTGCTTAATAGCCTCAGTCTTTTTCTGAGCAGTTGAGAACTGTTGGGCAAAGTCCTCAACTGCACCGCCGAAGAGGCTGGCCTGGGACATGGGGGTGTCGAGCAGCCGGGACCGCTCGGCATCCTTCATGTCGGCCAGGTTCAGCCACAGGTGTCTCTCCTGGACCACGGCAGTGTACATCACCAAACCCAGGGAGCGTGCGGTCACCTTCATCGCCCGGAGAGCGAGGTCGGTGGCGGCGCGCAGCTCATCAAAGAGCCCTGGGTCTGTCCTACCCTTGTGCATGTCTCTGAGCATCTGGGCCTGGTAGACCTGCAGAGTGGCCATAGCATGCAGCGAAGCAGCCGCCTGTCCCGCCGCTCTGTAGGACTTCGCCACTAATGTAGACGAGTACCTACAGGCTTTGGATCGGTGCTTAGGCTCGCCACGAGAAGAAGCACTCTGAGGATACAGTTGCATCGCAACAGAGCGTTCAACCGGGGGGAGCCCAGTGTACCCAGGGGCAGCTGCTCCATCGAGGGGAGGAAAGGCGGATGAAATCAGCGAGCGGTCACGGGAAGACATGGGAGACTTCCAGGACTTCGAGATCTCATCATGCACGTCCGGGAAGAAAGGAATTGGGGTTGGCTGCGGACGTGAATCCGCAGCCGCACCCAAAAACCAATCATCTAGCCGCGAGCGCTCGGGACGGGGCGGAGGAGTCCACTCCAACCCGATGTTCATGGCCGCCCAGGTAAGCATGGCAGTCATCTCGGGGTCTGACTCGACAAACGACTGCACACCCGAAGGAGGCAGCGCTGTCGAGTCACCATCCGATGAATCCTGCCCACCTTGTGATGCTGCGATGGACATCGCATCTTCCTCTGTAGCGCCAAAGGAAACATGCGGGGCATCCGAAGATGGACCCGCGGGAATCCCCTGGGCACTAACGGGCACCGTCATGAGAGGGGAAGGTGCAGAGCACGGACTGATAGTCGGCACTTTGTTCCACACCGTCACCCTCAGGTCACCCTGGCCACCAGCCAAAGTACTAGCTCTATTTCTAGAGTCAGTAGATCGGGGTGTGGATGAGGGGACTCTCACTCTTGCGAGATCATTGAGTCTCTACCGTAATGACGCGATGGTCATGTTCCCGCAGTGGGAACATGAGTCATCCACGAGCGCCAATCTAGCGTGATCAATGCCCAAACACACTAGACAGCGCTCGTGCCCATCAAAGTCAGACACGAAACCACCGCAACCAGAAGTGCACGGGCGATGCATCTTTAAAAAGACGTGCCACGCGCAAGCTCTTTAAGAGAGGAAATCTCGATGTTGAAGCGCCCAGGGAGAAACACACTCACTGGCAAACCACTGCACAAATAAGCAGGAAAGTATGCACTCGCTGGGAGATCGCCGTCACACCAACACCGGAGAATCTCGTCTTGTAACAGCTGACAGTTCAGAGATGGCTTGTGGAGCGAAGGGATTGCCTTGGCTCCGAAACGAAAACATGCCTGAATGATGCAGCGTCTTCTGCTTTTATACCCACGAGGTGGGGCGGAGATACGCTATGCAAATTCCGCAGACCCATGGCATTTCTTTGCCATTGGCTCGTTTTGTAATAGTCGAAGTTGATAGGCTTTCTATGCGAAAACCCCATTCGTCGTCCTCCGACGGAACTCGGAGAGACAACGAAAGGGAACTAATTAACAGGGAGGAAGGGCAACACACTCACATGCACACAAAACACACTTTTTGTCGGCCAAGCCCGCGCGATCGACTCTCTCATCCATTTGCGTAGAAAAGAGATGTAATATTATGATTTTCGATTTTTTTTTATATATTTGTATACCGGGTGGGCCGGCCCACATTGGCCAGTGGCCCACCGGGAAAAGTCCCGGTGCCTCAGATGGCGGTCCGCCCCTGTTGCCAGCTGACGGTTGTTCCCCTGTACAAGTGAGCATCAGTAGCAATGGCTGTGCCCGAAATAGTATACTTTCTTGAGAAGGTACTTATTTTGAATAAGTAATTAGCCTTTCGCCGAGCCCCGCCCCCCTTAGTTACTGTTGCTACGTCCGACAAACAAATGGTCAAACACGACCAGCGCGACAGATTGCCATGAAGGGAAGAGGTGTACCCGTGCGTGTCAGTGACCTTTTTTGGGCAAATACCTCCGCGATATCCGCCAGATCGAGGCAAAAGGTGTTACAGTACGCAGTGGAGGGATATATTCAACATATAAAAATACGGAATGAAGGAGACACGACTACTATCGAGGCTAATGCTTACCGGTCTCAAGCGAAATCGGAGAAACCCGAGAAAACCTGCACATCAAATGCAACCAGCACAGCCTTGAAGAAGATTTTATAAGCTGGTTCAGTGGCTAATTGTTTGGAGTTAGAAATATATAACTCGCGCTGCATATTTAGTAATTTTGCCTCAGATACAGCATTATACATTCGCTTTAACAAGCAGGTTGTTCATTACCACGGCAACCGCTTGCGTGTCATGCTCAATGCGATTTTCGTGTTTAAAGTGTAACTATACATAAGAGACGGAAAGATGCAGATAACCATACATTATTTAAGGTTATTTCTATTCGTTACGATACTGATATATGAACTGATGTTGTCAAGTAAGCTTCATGCTTTCCCCGTTGCGAACGCGCACTCCTCTAAACTGTAGTCGACGGGTGCTACACTGCTAGTTGACTGCTGCTCATTTTCCCCCGAGAATATCATGTTAACAACAACCCTTAAGAAAACAGAATTCCTTTGTGGATCCTCTTGATCTGCTTTCTCCATGTTTCTTTGACTAATCTCAGTGTCTCAGTCTCACGCACACTGCACGCGAGTTAACCATGTTCGACACATTTAACTGGGAGTGGGGCCGTCCACACTGTTTGATCCATTGTAGGCACCGCTCTCGTTGTGTTTTCGGCTTTGGAAACGGAAAGAACACAACTCCTTCTCCAGACAATCTCTCAGGGTACCTAGTGTCCGATTTACAAACGCCGTGGGCGCACCGCTTCACCATCTTGCTTGGAGTCAATGTTTGACGGACCTGCTCACATAGTAACGGTTGCTATGACGTGTGATTGGACAATGGCCGTTTTGGGGGAGGGGCCGGCGAAAGGTCAATTACTTCACAACCTCTAAAATAGTACGTTCTATATAGTATGAATGTGTATATTATGAATGTAATAGGGACGTACTTCCAGCGTCAGTTAAGTTGCTTCACTGCCATTCATAAATCCTCTCCCGTTTCCATCATATGCACACTTCAGAATCTCATTGGAAGGAATAGGTTATCTGCGTACTCTTTACCTTCTCTTTTATGAATACGGTGAATTCAGACATACTTCTTTTGCCACATAATGTTTTTCGCCTTTGTTGTGTTGAGAAGCATGCAATACTTGATGTTCAATTCATAGTAATTGCTAGCTATAACATATTAATGTGGAACTGCACCACTAGCGGCTCTAGTGAGGAATGGTGTTGAATAATGAAAAAGAGACAAATAAAAAGTTGGATATAGACACCGCATGGAGTGTGTTCTGTTGAAGGGTGAAAACACCACAGCCTTGAAGTATGCAATTTCAGATGTAGGCCATGAGTCGGATTGGAGTGACATCAACTCGCCTCTTTGATTGATTGGCTGGAGGAGAAGCTGTCAATCTAGAACTAGTGGACCAATGGTGACATTTAAGCCTGCCTAAATTTACATGAAACTCTAACTGCAACATTTGGGAAAGCAAGCGGAGCACGTGGAAAGAGGAGTGAAGGGAAAAACAGCACAAGCATACAAATAAAACAAAATATGAGCAGAAAATGTGAGAGCACAAAATACAGAGTAAAAATTTTTTTTTTTGTTATCTATTATTCAGATTATTTTACCTACATATTTAAGTTTTGTGCAATATCCTTTTTTAATTTGTTTAAGATTTGATTCGTGGTTTTGATGACCACGTTGTTTGCTATTCTTATCATTTTGCCAGTGTTGTAGTCGAGACCAGCTCACTCGAGTCTGAGAGCGAGACCGAGACCAGAGAGGGTCGAGTCCGAGTCGAGACCGAGACCAGAGAGGGTTGAGTCCGAGTCGAAACCGAGACCAGAGAGGGTTTATTACCTAATTTAGTTTTATTTACTTAGAGTGATATTGGTTTAAAAATATTATCAGTTAAGGGTAAAAAGGCCACATAGTAGGTGCTGTTAAGGTAATTTTATTACAATTATTACTTGTCAGTATTAAGAGCTCTTGTCCACATAACATCATTGTACCACAACATTAGAACTCAATTTGATTAACATTTAGTTATGGAGGGGATGCAAGAGTCATCAGTCATCATCGTAACTGTATTACTTTTATTATTTATTTAAACGAGATTTGGTTTTCTCTGTGACACTTTTGTCCTATGTTGTAAACAGTAAATATTAAAATAACACAGTTGAGACAAATGTAGCATGTGACTTTCTGGAAAGCAGGGTCACTACAGGCGGATGGCAGGTGGACACAGCGTAAAACAGAAGCGAGAGTGGGCGGGTCACTGGTGTAGGAGAGCACATAAAGCGCGGGACGAAAAAAGTAGTCCCTTGCAGACTTCTACACAGAACTAACTAAGCATTAGCTGTCAAAATGCTAAAATTTCATGCATATACAGACATTATGAGTTCTTAATCTTACTTTATCTCAATCTTTCTTTGTGCTTTATTTGTTGTTCCCTTTGCTTCGGTAATTGAAGTACCACAGAATTTACATGTTGCAGGCTTTCCTTTTTAAATTCTTACTGCATATGGATTCTTTTTGGCTCTTATATGCAAACTGAATAATGGATGATTTAGCAGACATTTTCAATACATAGTTGAGGTATAGGCTCATGACATCCTGACCTGACATGAGTCCTGCTGCCTTTGCGCTAACGTTAGTCTAAGTCAGGGATGGGCAACTTCGGTCCTGGAGGGCCACTGTCCTACAGAGTTTAGCTCCAACCCTGAAAATATCACCTGCCTGTAACTTTCTAGTAATCCTGAAGACCTTGATTAGCTTATTCAGGTGTGTTTGATTATGGTTGAAGCTAAACTCTGTAGGACAGTGGCCCTCCAGGACCGAAGTTGCCCATCCCTGGTCTAAGTCATGCGCAGTTTTGCACAAGAAAATCACCAATCATTGGACGTGTCAATCAAACATCTATTTGAAGAAATATTAACATACAGTAATAATCATGAAAAATATTTTGAATTGGACTCGGGAATAAGTCCGAGTCCTAATATGTTCGAGTCCGAGTCAATACCGAGTCAAAATGTACACGAGTCCATGACAAGACCAAGACCATTAAAATATGGTCTTGAGTAGGGCTGTCGCGATAACCGAAATATAGTAGTTATGTGGACTTCTGACAAGTCAACCGCAGAGGATTGCACGTAACCGCAACAACCGCGATATTCACATTTTTTATAAGGCTATACCCTTCTTGTTTTGAACTTCATGCATGTGTATTGAATGTTGAACAAGTTCATAATGATAACATTTACATTTACATTTACATTTAGTCATTTAGCAGACGCTTTTATCCAAAGCGACTTACAATTGAGGACTAAACCAAGCGAGTCGTCGTGAAGAGGCAAAAACAACGCAAGGAGTGCTCAAAATACAAAGTTCAGACATTGCTCGGACTAGCATAAGCCAGGCAAGCGAGGATTTAAAGGAAAGGATTTCTTTTTTTTTTTATTTTTTTTTTATGTTAAGTGCTCCCGGAAGAGATGAGTTTTCAGTTGCCTTTTGAATGTTGTCAGGGATTCTGCATTCCGGATGACGGTGGGGAGATCATTCCACCAGCTTGGAACCGTGAATGAGAATGTTCTGGACAGTGATTTTGTGCCCCGCTGTGATGGTACCACGAGCCGTCGCTCATTGACCGATCGTAGGCTTCTGGTAGGGATGTACACTTGTAGTAGTGAGTGGAAGTAGGAGGGAGCTGAACCTGTGGTCAATCTGTAAGCAAGCGTCAAAGCCTTGAACTTGATGCGAGCAGCGAGTGGTAGCCAGTGCAGAGAGATGAACAGAGGAGTGACGTGGGCCCTTTTGGGCTCGTTGAAGACGAGACGAGCTGCAGCATTCTGGATCATTTGTAGAGGTTTAGTTGCACATGATGGAAGTCCAGCCAGAAGAGCATTGCAGTAATCAAGTCTAGAAATGACCAGGGCCTGGACGAGAAGTTGTGTTGCATGATCAGTTAGGAAAGGCCTGATCTTCCTGATGTTGTGCATAGCAAACCTGCATGATCGAGTTGTCTTTGTAATGTGGTCAGTGAAGGTCAGCTGATCATCAAAGATTACTCCAAGATTTCTGACCGACCTTGATGGGGTGATTGAGGAAGAGTCTAGCTGGATAGTGAAGTCGTGCTGTAGAGACGGATTGGCAGGGAGGACGAGAAGCTCAGTCTTTGCCAGGTTGAGCTGCAGGTGATGTTCCTTCATCCATGCCGAGATGTCCGCCAGACAGCTTGAGATCCGTACAGCTACTGTGGGATGATCTGGTTGAAATGAGAGGTAGAGTTGGGTGTCATCAGCACAGCAATGGTAAGAGAAACCATGTGCCTGTATGATGGGTCCCAGTGATGTGGTGTAAATGGAGAAGAGGAGCGGTCCAAGAACTGAACCCTGGGGAACCCCTGTGGTCAGCTGATGTGCTTTGGATACCTCACCTCTCCATGCGACCTTGAAGGACCTACCTGTGAGATAGGACTCAAACCAGTTGAGGGAGGCTCCAGTGATGCCCAGTGATGAGAGGGCGGACAAGAGGATCTGATGATTCACAGTGTCGAAAGCAGCAGACAGGTCCAGTAGAATGAGAACTGATGATTTGGAAGCAGCTTTTGCGATCCGCAGGGCTTCCGTGACTGACAGCAATGCAGTCTCAGTTGAATGTCCTTTCTTGAAGCCAGATTGGTTGACATCCAGCTGGTTGTTCAGAGACAGGAAAGATGATACTTGGTTAAAAGCAACTCGTTCAAGTGTTTTCGCAATGAATGGTAGGAGAGAGACAGGTCTGTAGTTCTCTAGAAGTGATGTGTTTAACGTTGGTTTTTTAAGCAGAGGAGTTACCCGAGCCTGCTTAAATGCTGTAGGGAAAATGCCAGTGTGGAGGGATGAGTTGATGATGTGTGTGAGAGCTGGAAGAAGTGTGGGAGCGATGGCTTGTAGAAGGTGTGAGGGGATGGGGTCTAGAGGGCAGGTGGTAGGATGACTGGAGAGGAGAAGTTTAGATACTACTTCCTCGGTTAGTGGAGTGAAGGAGGAGAGAAGGTTGTTGGCTGTGGGAGAGGTTAGTTTGGGTTCCTGTGTGTGTGAAGCTGAGAACTGACTGCTGATAGTTGTAGTTTTGTTGTTGAAGAAGTTAGCAAAATCATCAGCAGTTAGCGAGGAGGTGGGTGGTGGTGGAGGTGGACAGAGGAGAGAGTTGAATGTCTTGAACAGTGAACTCAAAGTTAAAAATAATTAACACCTTGTTTCATGATAAAATGACTGTTTATCTTGGTCATGTGTAGCCTACAGAGGCGAATTTACACAGACAGTGAAGGACAGAGATCGGCAGAGCACGTGCGATTACCTTCGTCTGTCTTTGAAGTCGTGAAAAGGTTGCCGTGTCAAAGGAAAGCGAAATATTTGTCGTATCATCCTTTTAACGTTCACGTCACGGGTATTTCCCATAAATGCGCGTCAGCAGCAGCGCTGGTCAGCATCCCACAGCGCGAGGAAGCCACAGGGAAATAAAAAATCAGTAAGTCACGCATTGAATCAATGCCATATTGGTCTCTAATGTAAGTGAAGCATCAGCTTCAGCGTTACCCATGCGATGCATTGCTGCTCAGCTGAGCCTTGAAAAGTGGAACTCAAAGTTAAAAATAATTAACACCTTGTTTCATTACATCTCTTTTAATGAATAAGCTTTTTTGAATGTGTTCGTTGAATGAACGGTTTAATGACTCACCCTGTGACGCACTCAAAGTCTGTTGTCATAACAATATGCACGCTGAGTGAAAGCTTTTCAATGCGCATATAGACGCTGTTTAGTTTCGGTTACATTGGTTACTGAAAATTTCCTCGTTTTTGTCCACATCGTAAACTTTATTTATATAGCAACAAATACATATGTATGAAATAAATCAATTGCGGTAATACCGCATATCGCGCTATTGAGCCACTCCACATTACCGCAAGCGAAATTCCATAACCGCGACAGCCCTAGTCTTGAGACCGAGTCCGAGACGTTTAGTTTTAATAATAGCACAACCACTTAATACATTGACTATACCAGAGAAAGAACTAAGGAAACTAAGAGCTTATATGCACAGACAGAGTAATTAAAGGAACTACAAACAGGTGAGGAACTAATGAATAACCATGGAAACTAGCAATTACAGACAACTCAAGCAAAATGGAACATGGCAATGAGTGAAAACGAAACCAAAACAGAATGAGACCATTACACTCACATATCCCAAATGTTGCCATAGTTGCATGTATTTGGATGCTAAACTATTTATTATATAAACAAGCCTTCGTACTTCACTTGTGTCCCCATATCCAATATCCACGTAAAACAGTGGCATTCTAATAGTTTATCAAAATCGAATGAAGCTGTGCTAATGCATTTCATTGGTTTGATTCTGTCTTTACAGTTTGCAATGGCAGCATGCGGAAATATTACAGTCTTGCTAAATGGATCAATTCATCATGCTTTCAACAAAAAAAGGTGTGTATGTTTATTTTTCTAGCTATAATGTGCAATGTGATAATATGCTTATGCCCCTTTAAACTTTAAAATAATTTGATTTCTGCAGTTTAAGATGTTCTTAGTAAAAATTGAGCTTCTTTAAATAATCATAATGGCCTAAACTGAATTGCTTAGTTGTGAACAACATAAACTTGAAAAAAAAACAAAATGTTTTAGTAACCTAATAAGAATTCTAATGGGCTGTTTCTATACAATAGATATAATTTCTGAGATCACAGCAAAGCTTTTGCGCAAACTTTTGGAGACAAGGATCACAGATATATAGCTTTATAAAGCTTTATATAAGATTTAAATCTTGTCTGATCCCAGGCTATGCCTTAACTCCATCTACCTTGTAAACGTCCCGGGTTACGTATGTAACCCTAGTTCCCCGAAGGGACGGACGCTGCGTGTAATCGCAGTGGGAACGCCCCCAGCGTAACGCGTCTGAAGCATGAATGAAATCAGTCAATGGAGAGATGGAGCGTCACAGCAAGTGACGTCATAGACCAGGAAGCTATAAATATCCCCTGAATACACAAGCCGCCAGTTTTTAATGTTACTGAAGCAAGCGACCCAAGGGGATGCCGGGAGTATGGCAGGACACGCAGCGTCCATCCCTTCGGGGAACTACGGTTACATACGTAACCCGGGACGTTCCCCTTCAGGGACTACCGCTGTGTGTAATCGCAGTGGGAACGCAATACCCACATCCCCATACGACCAAATCCCCGTCGTGTGTCATTAGGAGACACAAACCGAAGAGAGAACCTGAGCTCCGGGAGTGGAGCTAAGATCAAGGGAGTAAAATATAACGAAAGTGTGCGGTGAGGATCAGCCTGCCACATCACAAACGTCCTGAAGAGAACCTCCTGAAAGAAGAGCTGTAGAGGCAGCCATACTCCTGGTGGAATGAGCCCTTACAGCCAAAGGTGAAGGCTGATGGGCCGAACCGTAAGCAAGCGAGATGGCCTCGACCACCCACTTGCTCATTCTTTGCTTAGATGCAGGACACCCTTTCTTAGGTGATCCAAAAACAGACAAACAGTTGTTCCGATCTCCTCCACAGGGCAGCTCTGTGGACATAAGCATCTAAAGCCCTAACGGGGCACAGCAAATTAAATTTCTTCTGGTCTGACGTCAGAAAAGGCAGAGGACAGAAAACCTGCAGAACTATAGGTCTAACAAAAGTAGTTGGCACCTTAGGAACATAACCTGGTCTCGGACAGAGAAAGGCCTTAACCATACCAGGAGCAAATTCCAGGCACGAGGGAGCCACCGAAAGTGCTTGAATATCTCCAATTCTTTTTAGAGATGAGATAGCGAGAAGGATAGTCTTTAGTGTAAAAAACTTTTCTGAAACTTCCTCGATGGGCTGCTAGGGAGAGACCTTCAAAGACGATGGCCAGATCCCAAGCTGGTACCCTTGTACGAACTGCAGGCCTCAGCCTCAAGGCGCCACGAAGGAAGCGAGATATAAGTGGGTGTCTCCCGAGAGAACCTCTGCTTGAAGGGGCGTGGTAAGCAGCTAAGGCCGCCACGTACACCTTCAGTGTGGAGTGGGATAACCCTGTGGAGAGACGGTCCTGCAGGAAATCCAGCACTGTACCAACCGGGCAGTTAACTTGGTCCTCGTGGCGGGAGCTCTGGATTGGAGGATGGTCTCAACGACCTCAGGCGAGAGACCAGAATCTATGAGCTGGGCCCCCTCAGAGGCCAAGCCCACAGCCTCCATAGTTCTGGGCGGGGGTGAACGATCGACCCACTCGCCTGAGAGAGTAGATCTCTCCTGATCGGTATCTCCAGGGGAGAGCCGTCGAGGAGAGACACTAGGTCCGCAAACCATACTCGGGCCAGCCAGAACGGGGCTATTAGCAGAAGACTGAGCCCGTCCCGGCGAACCCTCTCCAGAACTCCCGGGAGCAGAGCGATCGGGGGAAAAGCGTACAAACGTGACCTCGGCCACGGATGTAACATCGCGTCCAACCCCAGTGGGGCTGGCAGGCTGAGAGAGAACCACAGTGGACAGTGTGATGTCTCTCGGGAAGCAAATAGGTCTACCTCGGCACGACCGAAATGTTCCCAAAGGAGCTCCACCACCTCGGGGTGAAGACTCTATTCCCCAGGCCTCGGCCCCTGCCTCGACAGGATGTCTGCCCCCTGATTTAAATACCCCGGGAGATAAATAGCTCTCAGAAAAAGAATTTTCCCCTGGGACCATAGAAGGATCTGACGTCCCAGTTTGTAAAGTGGGCGAGAACACAGACCCCCCTGATGGTTGATATAAGAGACCACCGATGTGTTGTCTGTCCGGACAAGAACATGGTGGCCCCTTAGGTCTGGGAGGAAATGTTTCAGAGCCTGAAACACTGCCAATATCTCTAGACAATTTATGTGCCATAGACGGTGATGGTCCTCCCACAGACCCTGATCTGGGAGACCACTCATGATCGCCCCCCACCCCGTGAGAGAGGCATCTGTCGTTAGCATAACGCGACGACAAGGAGCTCCCAACACAGGGCCCTGGGACAGAAACCGAGGATCTTTCCACATAACCAGGGCGCGATGACACCGTCGCGAACTCATGATCATGCGAAACGGATTTCCCCTCGGGGAGAATCCCCTGGTTCTGAGCCACTACTGTAACGGTCTCATGTGCAGGAGGCCAAAAGGTATCACGTTGGACGCAGCTGCCATGAGACCTAACAGTCTGTTTTACAGTGGATGACTGGCCTAGCTTGACCTGATCTACTGCGGCGAGAATCGAAGCAACACGAGCAGGTGACAACTGTTAGAGCCCTGCACGGGCCTCAAATCTAGGCCCTAGCCCGGCCCTGGCCCGAGACGCTCAGGCCCTAGCCCGGCCCGTGTCCGACAGATCATCAGAATGATCAGCCCGAGCCCGAAAAAAAAAAAAGATACAGCCTGCCCTATGTTGCAGTCAGTAAAACAGATATGTTTTGTTCTCAATGGCAAAGTATTTACCGGTAAGTTTATTTTCATTTCTTTATAAAGTTAATTTAGAATTTTTTTTTAGTTTTTTTTGTGTTTTTTTTATGACGACCAAGCAGCCGACAGTAAGTTAAACATGTTTGATCCATTTATAGCCTCTCAAATCAACACTTTACTTGGCTACAATAAAATCAATATATATAAAACAACTTAAGCATATCACACAGACAATTAACGTTTTTTTAAACGTTTATTGTCATTTTTGAAAAGCTGAGGCAAACTGGTCTGCAGCTCAGTTGCAACAGCGCTCGCAAACTAAATGAGTTTATACAATACAATACAGAGAATGCAATCTAAACAAATCAAATAAATTACATTAAAAACAAACATGCAGGTTATCTTACCTCAAAAATCAAGTCTTCACTACAGAACATGGCCATTCTTATTTCCAATAGTTTCCAACAGACTCATGAAGATAAAGTCCAATCAAACAAAAAACAACCTCCTAACATGGCTAAGAACAGTCTCAGAGCATCGTAAAGAAAAAGCACAGCATCCACAGTGGAAGGTTTTAATCCATTCCAGTCGTACTTTTTCCAGCTGCGCTGAAGTCACGCTCGCTACCGGGACACTAAACACAGAACGAGCCAGTCGCGCGAATCTCAGATCGCGCCGCCGGGAAACCTGTGTGCGTGAGCAGACTGTCATGTGTCAGTCATGTCAGTGTGATAGGTAGGTTATAAAACGTCTCTCTATGTTTGCTTTTTAATCGTCATCTTCTCATATTTAATTTTAATTAATGTCTAAAATAGGCTATAAAAAAAGTCTAAAACAGGCCCGAGGCCCAGCCCGCGTGTGAACAATGACGTGAAAATTGGCCCGAAGCCCGGCCCTAGAAGCGTAAATAAGTCGGGGCCCGTCGGGCTCGGGCTGAAATGCAGGCCTCTAACAACTGTGCCTGCATCGTCGTCGAATCCCACACTACACCGAGAAAAGTGGTTCTCTGTAATGGAGAAAGAACACTCTTCTTGGCGTTGAGCCTCAACCCCAATCTCTTGATGTGAGCAAGAACGACATCTCGATGCCGAACCGCCTGTTGTTCTGATTGAGCTAGAATTAACCAATCGTCTATATAGTTCAGAATACGGATGCCCTGCAGCCTCAGCGGGGCTATAGCCGCATCCATACACTTCGTGAACGTGCGGGGTGATAGTGCTAGGCCGAACGGAAGAACCCGACATTGGTATGCTTCGCCCCCGAAAGCGAACCTCAGGAACTTCCTGTGTTGAGGGAGGATAGATACTTGGAAGTAAGCGTCCTTTAGATCTATCGCGACGAACCAGTCCTCGGATCTGATTTGTGACACGATCTGCTTGAGAGTGAGCATCTTGAATTTGAGCTTCCCAACAGTGCGATTTAAGAGACGCAGATCTAGAATGGGACGCAGCCCTCCATCTTTTTTCGGAACGGTGAAGTACCGGCTGTAGTATCCTAACTCCCTGCTGGGTGGAGGAACCCGCTCTATAGCTCCTTTTAGTAGCAGAGCTTTTACCTCCTGTTCTAACACCAGAGCCTGCTCGGGGCCCACCACTGTGGGCAGAATACCTAAGGGACCCAGCCTCTCGAGGCTGGCCTCTGGATGAACATCCCGAGTGACAGACACAGCGCCCTGTAACGTACTGGCAGGGAACAGCTGGTCTGGGCACTCCACAACCCTCCTCGGAGGGGGCGAGCGTCCCTAGGGAAATCGCTCGCTGAGTCTCTCTACGCCCTGTATAGGCAGGGTTAGTATAGTAGACCCCTGAGGGCATCGGGAAAAACAGGGCACCGTGTTTTTGTGCAGTGAACTCAAGTCTTCCACGATGGGGACCACCCTCAGAGTCCTGACGTTCAGCACGTCGGGATTTTTTCGACGCGGCCTTCTTGGCGATAATGACTGTCCTCAGATCAGCCCTACCCCGAGAAGGTCGCGCCGGAGAGCGCCCCGCCTCATCCCTCCAGTTTCTCTGCGGGGGGGCACGAGACGCGACACGAGACACGAGACTGCTGCTCTCTTTTTGAAGTACTCGGCGGCTGGGACTGCCCTTTTTCGCTCAGCAGCCCCAGCGACACGCAGTTTAAGGGGCACCAAAAATGTTTCCATAAGCATTAGACTGGTTAGTATAAATTCTGCTTGAAACTGGTCTAACCCAGGTCTTTGAAACCTCAGTTTTTTTTTGTTTTTTTTTTGGGAAGAACGGTAAGCGCCGGCGAGAAGGTTGAGGTCGTGCAGACAGAAATCTATCATGTAGTTTGCTTTTATTTCTAGACTCCTGTCTATCAGCTTGGCCACTCAATACTGAGCTTTTCAACAGCCCGAGATAACACATCCATCAAACCCTCTTCATTTGCAGTATAATGTGACAAACTAGTTTCCTCTGATGCAAAACTTTCGACATCTAGCTCCTCAGAACTGGATAATCTCAATTCAACATCATCACGTGCCTCCACCCGGGCAGAAGTAACCGCCGCAGCGCGTGCTTCCAGAGCCGGGTGAGATCCCGCCGGAGAAAGCCGAGATAGGGCGGGGCCCGTCTCAACGTCGCCGGTGAGATCCATCTGCGAACCCCAAGACAAGCGCTCGCAGCATACCGCTCTCCTCGAAGAGTGATCGCCGCGAGTGCAGAGTTCTCAGAGGAAAGCGCTCGCAATGCACACAATCGACTCCCTCGAGAGCCGACTGGGCATGCTGCACTAGCCACACATAGCCTGTGTGAATCCCCACCCGTGATGTATCGTGTACAGGGGGGGAACACACATCCTATACTGCTCTCTCGTTTTTTTATATATATATATATATATATATATATATATATATATATATATATATATATATATATATATATATATATATATATATATAGTGATAAACTCCTGACAGAACAGGCAAACACAATCGAAAGATTTCAGACACACACAGAGCTGCTGAAGTAACAAAAAACTGGCGGCTTGTGTATTCAGGGGATATTTATAGCTTCCTGGTCTATGACGTCACTTGCTGTGACGCTCCATCTCTCCATTGACTGATTTCATTCATGCTTCAGACGCGTTACGCTGGGGGCGTTCCCACTGCGATTACACGCAGCGGTAGTCCCTGAAGGGGAACTTGCAATACTTAAAAGAAAATTTAGGGTTCAGTACAAGTCGACAGCACTTGTAATGTTGACCATAACTAAATATTTCCACTTCTATTTTCCTTCTCCTTTTCTTAGGAAAAAACAAAAACCAGGGTTACAGTGTAGCACTTACATTAGAAGTTTCAGAACACTTTTAAAAATAAATGTACTTTATTGGCATCTATAGTTCCATGAACATCCACGGAAGCGTTCCATTGCACAAAAGAGTTCTTTATAGTAAAAAAAAAAAGGTTCTTTAGATTATTTTGATTTGTTAAGGAACTGTTAAGGGAAAGGTTCTGTGGGAACCTCAAAATGGCTCTTCAATGTCATCACTTATGCTACACTAATGAGTAATGTTAACTCATTAGTAACAATATACATGCAAGTGCGATTTTATTGTGGGGAAAAAATAATTTATTAACCCTTTTAAAGTAAAGGTATTACATTTAAAAACTTGTTGCCTTGAAAACAGTCATAAACTATAAAAATTATGATTTTAACAGTTTTACAGCTTAAATAATTTATTTGTTTATTTTAAACAGATAAATTAATATAAGTGCTTTTATAAAATTATAAGCTTCACAAGAGGCCTAATATAACCTTGATTTTTGCTTTGAAAAAAAACTTTCAAAAGTATATATACCCAGTGTTTCATGAAGGTCTGTAATGTAATTTTGTAATATGATGATTATGAGACATCTTATATTACAGAGAGAGAGAGACTCAAGCTCCATTATTGTTCTTTTAAAATCAGGAACATATGAAATAGTGCCTCACTTCAGCCATTGAACTAGCAATTCCCAATCCTGGCCCTGTAGTACCAGCAACACTGCATATTTTTCATGTCTCTCTTATCAACATATTTGAGGGCTGTGTTCTTAATTGTCCCCTAAACAGTCATTTGTAGTGATGTCCTAAACCATAGTGGACATTATCGAGTGCTCTCATTCAATCCTGTAATGCGATTTCAAACAGCTGAGGTCTTGGAGTCTTTACTAAGCTAATGTGTTGAATCAGGAGTGTTTGGGAGACATCTAAAATGTGCAGAGCTGGGGCGCAATATAGCCTACTAGCCGAGACTCCTTCATGTGTACAGATGTGACGTGATGATGCAAAGACATGCTGGAATCTCCCTTGAAAATCCACCAGTACCACTGAAATTAAAAACATTATAACAAGCTTACCGCTTTGAATCGAGCTAAGGCATGCAGATAGTTTTGAACACTGGCTGGTTATATATTTTCTCAAATATGTATTTTGGATAATCTTTAACCCAAAATAAGCTACGGACTGCAGCTTTAATGGTACAACACAAAAATATTGAGTAGTGTGTAAGTTGTAACTAAGTGCCCATTTACATAAAAACCAGGCTAAGTTGTAACATAGCATGTAACTAAGTTGCATAGCAGGTGCAACCGGCCCCAGGACCTGGATTGGGAACCACTGAACTAATATTGTGATATATATAATATATAAGTATCACGCAATTTATTTAATGAAAACCATTTTGGACTAGATAAAACATTGATTGCATTTCAGCCTAAACAGCATGTGGAAAAATAATGTTTTTTTTTTTTTCTCGTTTGACATTGAGTATGCATTATAAACATATAAGCATATTTTCAAGTGTCTATTTCTCAGCATGTTTGGCAGTGTGGAACTGGACAATCTAAACCCAAGGATGGTCAGCCATGTTTACATTAAAGTTGTCTACAACCTGGAGGGACCCTTTGTGTAAGAGAGTACATTTCTTCTTGTTCACAATGTGATACACTTACACTTTATTAATATACATATTAATATATAAACACTTTCTCTTCCACAATGTGGTCACGTCATGCATTTTTACTGATCAGAAAGCTATCTGATCTGTTAAAACTGTTCCATTTACACATGGCAACATAAATGTGTCTCCGCAGTATTAATATAAAGCCGCTCTTCAATTCCCAAGCTGTGTGCAAATTATACAGGGTTCACGTCAGCGAAACCAATGGATAGCTGCATTTTATTTATCATTAGGTAATTTTCAGATCAAAGACCACAATAGGAGAGCGGCAACAAAATATAATTTAGTCTCACTATACTTTTAATGAAGATAATTGTGTGTTGAGCTTCAGGATGCAGCGTCAAACTTTCATTTGCGGCAGTTTTGCTTTCTGAAAACATACCGTAAAACTTCAAATAATAGCCCGGGCTTTTATTTTCCCAAATCGTCGAACTGCACCGGCTTGTATTTGAGGCAGGCGTCTATATGAGACAGGCCTTTATAGTTTAGTGTTGAGATGTTGTTCATAGAGTCTCTAATCTTAAAAAATCTACAAATGCTCCACTTGAAACTGCGGTCTTCCGACCTTTTACTATCGTGTCAATTGATTTTGATTAATATGCGCGAGGGAGAGAGAGCATGACAGCGCTCTCGTTTGAAGACGTGAGAGTGCGCGCGCGCGGCCGGGGCGCTCTCTCTCTCTGCTCGTTACGTGCCCTATCAGGCACAGCAGTCATTCTATTCTACATCACTCACCGATCAAAAAAGGCTTTGGCGAGACAAAAATTTGGTTTGACGGCCGCCAAAAAAGCGGACAATCTGACGGGTTTTATTAGATTTAATACAACCTGAAACTAAAAAACAAACCCGGCCTCTATTTGAGACCGGACTTTATTTACCCAACCCTGCAGCCACACCAGGCGTGTAAAAGAAACAGGCGTCTATTTGGGACTTGGCTATTATTTGAAGTTTTACGGTACTCATGTTCCAGCCAACATTTCCATGTGGGTATTTGATGGGGCTGTCACTTGGGCCCTGCATGGGCAAATGGGGCCCAGAGAAATTTGTCCCTCGGCTCCACATGAGCCCCATGTATGTTAGTCCAAAGGGGCCATGATGGGTCCAGAGTGGGCTCTAAGTGGGGCCCATTTAGATGTTCATTATATGGGCTCACTTATATTTTTTTGTGGGAACCCTGTGGTGAAAATTGGGCCCCATTTATTAATTTAATTACCGTATATACCCGAATATAAGACAAGGTTTTTGTCCTAAAAATAGTCTGAAAAATGGGGGGTCGTCTTATATTCAGGGTCATCTTATATACCAGTGGAGGAATCGATTGATAGCCTTTTACTCCCGCGCCGTCGACTGACAAGAGCGCCGAGGATCTCGATGCAGCGCGGACGCGCTTGGAAAAGACGAGCGCGTTGCTTCCATTATGAGCACGCATACCGTGCGCCTACATTTGAAATAACGAACTTGAGCGCGCAAAAGACGCGATATGTGAACGGGGGGGGGGGGGGGGGGGGGGTAAATTTGACCCGGTTGAATAAAGAAAAGTCGCTCTCTCACTGATGTTGTCTGTTTAATGTCCGTAACACCTTCACAACACCGTAAGAGCTAGAACAGATGAATTAACATTATTGGAATATGTAAATAATTCACGTTCATATAAATGAAACAAAAACCAGTAGTCAATATAGCAACAAATTACGAAATTAGTACTAACATTTATCATAAACGCCTTAAATTGCTCAAAAATTAAACAAACATATATAAAACAATCATAAAGACAACTTATGCTATGTAGCATTATACAAGTGCATAAATATACATGAAGTATACCTTGTACTCCTTCCCAACCAGGTGCTAAAACAACAGATGCAAAACAAATACTACTAAAATAAAAACAAACAGCGACTAGATGCCTAAATTAACTTTAAAGTTGCCTTACTAATATAATTCACATCCGTGAATCCGTGACCGCATGGTCCCGTGTCTCCGTCCAGGGGCGTCACTAGGCCCTTTTTAGGGGGGCTTCAGCCCCCCTAAATTTATGCCTAGCCCCCCTAAGAATTTGTGATTAATATGCTACACAAATTCGTGTTCGCTTCAGTCTTGTTTTAATCAGATTCAGCGCGTTCTTCATCCTTAATCCGCAGTGGCGCCGAGCAGAGTGCGCGTTAAAAAGAGAGGAAAGTCTGTGTGTGTGTTCATCTGAGCCCTTTGGTCTGACACTGCTCGTCAATGTTAGAATATTTGAGATGACCAATCAAATCAAAGTAGGCGGGCTTTACATTCACAGACGCTGAGCGCGAATTTTAGCAGCACAACTCGACGCTTCAGTGCACGGGCAAGTGCGAGATAAGATGTAAGTAGCTAAACTTATAACGTTATATATTTTACAGTTTTTTGAGGTCATTAAAGTTAAACGAATGACAAAAAATAATCAGGAAAACTAATATAGTTTTGTCTAATTTTGCACTTTTGAACTGAAATTAGGCATGTAACGTCAGCCTAATGTAATCATTCGTTTACTGTCATTGTGAGTGGACAAAAAAACATTAACAAAGCCGTTTTCATCCTGTTAGGTACAGGATTAATAGTGAATGTGTACATATTGAAAATATACCTAATACAAATTATAGCCTTTAGTAAATAAAAAAAAAAGCTCAGCTTTATGAGGGGAAGAGAAAGGGCACGATGAGGAGACTGAAAAAAAAAGAAAGGAAGATGGAGATGAGGAGAGAGAAGGTATTGACAAATAGTCTACTGACATAGTTTTAAAGCTATTTCTTATCCTTTTTTTGGTCTTCAAACGTCTTGAAATGCACATTTCAGAGATTAAAAAAATTAACCCCCAAACCTCCACCTCAAATGCAGGACCTCTTTGATTATAAAGCCCTGTCTACAGCCCTGTATTAGGAATCAGAATCAGAAAGAGCCTTATCCCAAGTGTGCTTGCACACAATTGGTTTTGGTGCTGATGCTTTCAGTGCACATATACAAATATGTGATAAGGCATAAAATCAATAATGAATGTGTAACCTTTAATGTGAATTAATTTTATAAACTTAGTTACCTTTCCTAGTAGTTTTCAGTAAATGAACACGTCTGAGAAAATGATTCATAGGCAAAATCAACCAGTTGACCCCCAAAGAGAAAAAGAGTGTGATGCTGATGAGGAGAGAAAAATAATCAGCTGCCAACTGAAATGGTTTTATCCCCAAAAAAAATTGCCTTCAAAACATCTTAAAATGCACATAATAGTTCAGAGAATTAAAAATTTTCTCGGGGAAACCCCGAACCCCCCTATCTAACACAACTCGAATTCATGATTACGGTACAGTGATTATAAAACCCTGCAATTGCATGGTAATGAAAGTGAGCATTAGACCCTAAATTAAACTTTTACCTTGTTTTTTTTTTTTTTTTTTTTTTTTTTTTTTTTAATCATACCCTTAATGGGGGCTTAGCTCCCCTAAAAGGAAAATCCTAGAATCGCCCCTGTCTCCGTCTATCAGCAATCTCTGTGTATGCGTTCTTCCTGTGTCACAGTGTTGTGTTATGTTCCCTGGTGTCCACTTGAGGTCCCCTTCCCCCACGGTGTCATTCTCATTAGGAACTACATTCCCCATAATCCCCATCTGCACTTATCACGGTTCATTACACTCAGCTGTTCCCTGTCATCATTTGTCCCAGCTGTTTCTTGTCTAGATCATTGGTGTCTGTGTATTTATACCCTGTCTGTCTTAGTGTTTGTCACGGAGTCCTTGTTTTATGTCCCACACTTCGGATGTTGGTTCTGTTTCTTGGATTGCCTTTGTATGGATTTTGACCTTTGCCTGGACTGATTGTGAGTACGGATTACCCATTAAAATATACTGCACTTGGATCTACGTGTCTTGTGTGTGTGTCGTGACAGAAGGACTCCGTCACAAATGTATAGATCCAGCAGTTCGGGATTCCGTAACCCTCCTCCTATGAATGGGGGAGGAAGGGGACCACAGAGAGGAGGTTCGCAGACCGGGGAGGAAGCGCCCCGGTTAAACATCTTTGAATGTTTCGCTTTATGGGCCCGTCAAACTGAGGAAGCTGCGGCGGCAAAATCTCCAGTGACCACGTCCATTAGAGATGGTGAGTCGTTCGAGGGGACTCGTCTGGCCAAATTCTCCGGAGCTCGGGGAGGTTGCAGGGGAGGAGGTGGGCGACAAATTCCACGACATCGTCCTCCGCCTGGCCATGTTCCTGATCCGGAGCCGCTGGTCTGGTCCAGCACAAGACCTTCGCCACTGGTTCCGCCCCGCACAAATCCATCACCGCGGGTCTCATCTAGCACAAAGCCCTCACCACAAGTCCTGGCTAGCACAAGATCCTCGCCGCTAGTTCAGCCCAGCACAAGATCCTCTACGCTGGTTCCGCCTAGCACGAGGTCATCGCCGCTGGTCCCGTCCATCATAAAGCCCTCGCCACTGGTTCCGCCCAGCACAGGGCCATCATTGCGGGTTCCGTCCTGCACAAAGCCCCCGCCGCTGGTTTCGTCCAGCCCAAGGTCTTCACCACTGGTCCCGCCCAGTCCTAAGTCCTCACCACTGGTCTCATCCAGTACTGAGCCTGCACCTCGCCATCAAGGACGGAGGAGGAGGAGAAGGACTTCTTACCTCCCCAACGCCCCGGTGGTCGTTCCCGAACAACCTGATGCCCAGCCAGAGACTGTTCACGTCACGTCTGCCCAGCCAGAGACTGTTCACGTCACGTCTGCCCAGCCTGAGACTGTTCACGTCACATCTGCCCAGCCTGGGACTGTTCACGTCACGTCTGCCCAGCCTGAGACTGTTCACGTCACGTCTGCCCAGCCAGAGATGGATCAGGAGAGACCCATTCTCGCAGCCGGGGGTATACTTATGGACTATTTGGAACGTATGGCTCGGATCCTGGACATGTCAGTATCTGCTGAGCCGGAGCCAGTGCCTGTCCCTGTTCCAGAGCCAGAGGCAGAGCCAGTGCCTGTTCCAGAGCTGGAGCCCATGTCGGTTCCGGACCCAGTGTTTGTGTTTGTGTCTGTTCTTGTATCTGTTTCAGTTCTTGTGGCTGTACCTGAGCCGGTGTCCGCTGTACCTGAGCCGGTGTCCGCTGTACCTGAGCCGGTGTCCGCTGTACCTGAGCCGGTGTACCTGAGCCGGTGTCCGTTGTACCTGAGCCGGTGTCCGTTGTACCTGAGCCGGTGTCCGCTGTACCTGAGCCGGTGTCCGCTGTACCTGAGCCGGTGTCCGCTGTACCTGAGCCGGTGTCCGCTGTACCTGAGCCGGTGTCCGCTGTACCTGAGCCGGTGCCCGCTGTTCCTGGGCCGGAGCCGGTGCCCGCTGTTCCTGGTCCTGAGCCGGTGTCCGCTGTTCCTGGGCCGGAGCCGGTGCCCGCTGTTCCTGGGCCGGAGCCGGTGCCCGCTGTTCCTGGGCCGGAGCCGGTGCCCGCTGTTCCTGGGCCGGAGCCGGTGCCCGCTGTTCCTGGGCCGGAGCCGGTGCCAGTGTCTGCTCCTCCGCCCGAGGGGTCTTCACCGCCCTGGCCGCCCGAGGGGTCTTCACCGTCCTGGCCGCCCGAGGGAAAGTCTCCGCCCTGGCCGCCCGAGGGAAAGTCTCCGCCCTGGCCGCCCGAGGGGAAGTCTCCGCCCTGGCCGCCCGAGGGAAAGTCTCCGCCCTGGCCGCCCGAGGGAAAGTCTCCGCCCTGGCCGCCCGAGGGAAAGTCTCCGCCCTGGCCGCCCGAGGGAAAGTCTCCGCCCTGGCCGCCCGAGGGAAAGTCTCCGCCCTGGCCGCCCGAGGGAAAGTCTCCGCCCTGGCCGCCCGAGGGGCTGTCTGCTTCGCCCTGGCCGCCCGATGAACTTTCTGTTTCACCCTGGTTCCCGGTTAAACCCTCACCCCCTGTTTCTGTGCCCCTTCATGGACCTGGTCCCCCATCCCGCCCCTTGGTCCTCCACCATTCCATCCCCCGCCTGGACTCTTGTGTTGTTGATGTCTAGTCTTGGAGCGTCTGGTAGCCGCTCCGTAGAGGGGGGGTTATGTCACAGTGTTGTGTTATGTTCCCTGGTGTCCACTTGAGGTCCCCTTCCCCCACGGTGTCATTCTCATTAGGAACTACATTCCCCATAATCCCCATCTGCACTTATCACGGTTCATTACACTCAGCTGTTCCCTGTCATCATTTGTCCCAGCTGTTTCTTGTCTAGATCATTGGTGTCTGTGTATTTATACCCTGTCTGTCTTAGTGTTTGTCACGGAGTCCTTGTTTTATGTCCCACACTTCGGATGTTGGTTCTGTTTCTTGTTTCTCGGATTGCCTTTGTATGGATTTTGACCTTTGCCTGGACTGATTGTGAGTACGGATTACCCATTAAAATATACTGCACTTGGATCTACGTGTCTTGTGTGTGTGTCGTGACATCCTGTGCGCAAGTGTTCTGTTCGCTTTTCCGGCAAGCCGCCTTTCAAAATCAAGGTCTCTATGGGTTAAATAACTAAGAGTGCAAAGCAAACTTCCAAAATATAATAAACAAATATTAAGAATATAACTAATATTAAGAAATATAGAATTAGGATAATATCAGAATAATATATTAATGGCCAAAACTAATACAAATAACTGAGGGTTATTTACACTCTGCTCGCTTGTCTCCGTCCGCTCTGGCATCCTCTGTGAACGGCGCTTTTTCTTGCGTGGCTCGAGCAGAGGGAGAGAGAGAGAGAGAGCGGGAGCCGGATCGTCGTCGAAAACGGCCAGACGACCCCGCAGGGTGGTTAAATCCATCCCGTCGCACTCAGGGCAGCCGCAGTCATGGCCAATCAGGAAGCGCATATGTGCCGGTCTCCGCCGACGAGCGGGCCTCTACATGAGGCACAGGTGATGCGAGGCATTTGGAACAACGCCTCGGAAATTTGCTCTTAAAATTATTTTCTGTTGAAAACCAGATTTTTTTCCACAAAATCGAATCGGTTACCTAACGTAACCTCGGTTCTCTCTTGAAGAGGGAACGAGTATTGCGTAAGTTAGCTTACGCTACGGGAAAGATTCATCTTTTCAAAATATAGAAGCCAAAAAATTATCCTTAATTTTGTATTTATTGTCAACGCAGTGCAGCAGCTATCAGACCTAGAGCAGGCTGTCTAGCGTGCTCATAGGCTACCCTGCAGGGACTGCAGCAGCCTACCACTGAGCCCGACGTGACGTCACGTCCAATGAAGGGCGCTCGCGCCTTCACAGTGTCACAGCCCGCCAGAATGGGCGTGGCTTAGCGTATATAAGCAGGGCTCGGAAGGTGTTTCTCTGATTTTCATCGACTGAAGCGAAAGTCGCTCGTGGCGCGAAACGGCAGGTTACGCAATACTCGTTCCCTCTTCTAGAGAGAACCGAGGTTACGTTAGGTAACCGATACGTTCTCTTTCTCGTATTGCGTAAGTTAGCTTACGCAACGGGAACCCTTTGTCAACGCCCAAGGGGGTAATCCATCGACCGGAAGTTGAAGCCGGCCGGGTGCCGCCATCTTGTAGCAGAACTTCACTTGCGTTAGCATTTCCATTGACTCCCATTCATTTTGGCGTCACTTTGACAGCGAATCACTTTACATCTGAGGCGTTTAAAGACTCCATTTGTCCATTATTTATTTCTAAAGAAACTCGACAATGTATAAAGGGCTCAGTTACCTTCCATGTTACATTATGGCCCCGTAGAAACAGTTTTTGTAAAAATAGGCTAACGATTGCGTCATAACCACTCGACTCTCTGTCGCGCTGTACAGAAATGACCGTACAGACAGGAGGAGAAGCTCGCAGGCAATCGGGGGGATGTCCCGTCAAGGGAGAAGCCCATAGATCAGGGGTGCCCAATCCTGCTCCTGCCGATTGACTGTCCTGCACAGTTCATCTCCAACCCTAATCAAACACACCTGAAGCAACCAATTAAGGTCTTTAGGATGCGTGATTTTTTTTCCCAAACCACTTCAGTGGAAATCCCGCCCTGTAGCTGATTCTAAAGTTTTCATTGGTCATGTCAATCACTGTACTGATTGCCTACACCAAACACTGATCCCTAAACCTACCCGTCACTGTAACCTAAACCAATGAAATCGGCTGCAGGGCGGGATTTCCGCTGAAGTGGTTTGGGGAAAAAAAAAAAAAAAAATCACGCCTTTAGGATCACTTGAAAATTAAAGGCAGGTGTGTTTGCTTAGGGTTGGAGATGAACTGTGCAGGACAGTCGATCGGCAGGAGCAGGATTGGGCACCCCTGCCATAGATAATGAGTCCCTAAAAGTTATACTATACAAATGAATAATTAATCAGAATGCTTACTCCTGCTCAATAAGAGAATTCAACCAGGCGCTCAGGTGAAGTATATCCGTGATAGGTGCTCTTGGGATAGGGAAAGGTCCAATGAAATAAGATGCAAGTCCCAGGCACTCAAAAAATGGATAAGGAGGAGAAGGAGAAGGTTAAAAAGCCTTTATTTAAATATGGCTTATTTCATAATAAAAAAGTCACAAGCCAACATGTTTCGACCCACAAATGGTCTTCTTCAGGGCAAAGTAACATACACAATGAGAATGGCGGAAAATTATAAATAGCGTCCCACCTGTAATCAGAAAGCATACAATTAACCTAATAAGGTCCAATACAATCAATTAATTAACCCAATAAGGTAACCCAGTCTAACATGATGGGGATAATCAACAAATTGAGCACAAGACACTCTCCCTCAACATGGGCCATCTGGAGAGACAAAAAAATGAGATAAACATCACGTACAAAACAACCAAATAAGCACAAGTATAGGACAATTATATCATAAGAAACACTTGAACTCAATGTCTTCGTTCAGACCTGGATAACGGAGTGCATCCAGCTGATGAATCCAAAATGCCTCACGTTGGTTAAGTTTACGAATCCTATCACCACCTCTAGCTAAAGGTTTCACATGCTCCAAAACCTCTATCTTTAGTAGAGAATCATTACTATTGTGCATATGTAGGAAGTGTTGGGCCATCTGATAATCAGGGCTACTGGTACGAATGGCATATTTATGCTCCGCTAACCGATCACGTAGACGTCTTTTTGTACGACCTACATAAAACACATTCTTACATGGACAAGACAACCGATAAATAATAAATGTAGTGTTACAATTTATAAAATCTTTTATCTTGAATGTTCTATTGGATTTAAAATCCACAAAGGTTTTCGAGGGAATAATATTGCTACAATGGGGACAATTCATGCAACGATATAAACCGATAGGTCTTTTAAGCCAGCTTTCCTTCTTCTCAGGAGGAAGATAACTATGTACCAATTTATCACGAAGAGTTGGAGCCCTTCTGTAAGAAAACAGAGGTGGTTGAGGAAAAACCTGTTGGAGAGTAGGGTCAGAGTTGATAATGGCCCAATTCTCCTGAATAATCCTTTTAATCTGTCTCGCCTCCCTACTATATTGTGTGACAAAGAAGGGGCGGGATCGAGCAACTGTTTTACGTCCCTTCTTAATCAAGGTATCAGACCGGTCTAGGGATTTAGCTCTGGAACGAGCATGAGCAACAATACCTGGTTTATAGGCTCTTTTAATAAAACGTTCTGACATAATGTCTGCCTGTTTTTCAAAATCAATATCATCATCACATATACGACGTAACCGCTGGAATTGGCCGAAAGGTACATTATCGATGAGATAAGGAGGATGAAAGGAATCAGCCCTAAGGATGGTGTTTCTGGAGGTCTTTTTTCTAAAAATCGTGGTATGCAACTTTCCTTCTGGATCAATAGAAATAGTTAAGTCTAAAAAATCAAGGGTGGTCTTGGAGTATTCTAAAGATAATTTAATGTTCCTATTAATGGAATTAAGGTATTGGTGAAACTCCAAAACCTGAGTGACAGTACCCTTAAAAATAAATAGTAAATCGTCAATATAGCGGCCATACCATGTTATACAATGAAAGAAAGGATTAACCGAATTGAGGACATGCAACTTCTCCCATAACCCCAAATACAGACAAGCATAATTAGGTGAGAAACAACAACCCATTGGAACACCAATCTTCTGTTTGTACAATTTGTCAATAAATACAAAGATGTTGTTATGAATAATAAACTCGGTGAGTTGTACAATAAAATGAGAAGGAGGTCTGGTGTCAACTCTATCAGAAATAAAGTGTTTCAAGGCATGTAAACCCTCCTCATGGTCAATGTTGGTATATAAGGACTCAACATCCATGCTAATTAAATATTGGGATCCTACATTACCTAAACAGGATAATCGGTTTAAAACATCCACAGTATCATCAATGAAAGAAGGAAGAGTCTTAACAAAAGGCTTAATAAAAAAATCAACAAATTTGGACGCTGGTTCAGTGAGTGTACCATTACCTGAGATAATGGGTCGTCCCGGAGGATTATCAGCAGGGGGTTTATGTATTTTAGGAAGTAAATAAAATGTAGCTAAGGACGGGTGTTCAACTGTCATATATTTCATTTCACTCTCAGTGATCCATTCAGAATTTTTGGCATGAGTTAAGATGTTATTAAAAATAACACTCAGTTCAGGCAGCGGATTACTAGTAAGTTTTTCATAGTGCTCGGTTTCCAATTGTCGTGTCGCCTCTAGAATATATATGTCTTTAGGCAGGACCACTACAGCCCCACCCTTATCAGCAGGACGAATAATAATATCATCAATCATAGAAAGCTCCTTAAGAGCCTTGTGTTCACTAATCGTCAAATTAGATTTTTGTGCGGGTCTAGACCGAGTATCAAAAAATGTTTGCACATCAAAGTCAACTTTCTTACAAAAGGCGACAAGAGAAGGATTCGATATCATGGGAGAAAATAGGGATTTAGGTCTAAACAAAGGATATGAGTCAATGTTGGAAGTACTTTCAGAAACAGGTATATTGTCACGTGTGCTGTCAGGAGTAATGTCAGAATTAATAGTCATCGAGGAACAACCATAATTGAATCCAGACTTATGATAAAACGCTTTTAAGTGTAAATTACGATAGAACCGGAATAAATCCACTCTAATACTAAATAGATCAGTGGTATGAGTAGGAGCATAAATATGCCATTCGTACCAGTAGCCCTGATTATCAGATGGCCCAACACTTCCTACATATGCACAATAGTAATGATTCTCTACTAAAGATAGAGGTTTTGGAGCATGTGAAACCTTTAGCTAGAGGTGGTGATAGGATTCGTAAACTTAACCAACGTGAGGCATTTTGGATTCATCAGCTGGATGCACTCCGTTATCCAGGTCTGAACGAAGACATTGAGTTCAAGTGTTTCTTATGATATAATTGTCCTATACTTGTGCTTATTTGGTTGTTTTGTACGTGATGTTTATCTCATTTTTTTGTCTCTCCAGATGGCCCATGTTGAGGGAGAGTGTCTTGTGCTCAATTTGTTGATTATCCCCATCATGTTAGACTGGGTTACCTTATTGGGTTAATTAATTGATTGTATTGGACCTTATTAGGTTAATTGTATGCTTTCTGATTACAGGTGGGACGCTATTTATAATTTTCCGCCATTCTCATTGTGTATGTTACTTTGCCCTGAAGAAGACCATTTGTGGGTCGAAACATGTTGGCTTGTGACTTTTTTATTATGAAATAAGCTATATTTAAATAAAGGCTTTTTAACCTTCTCCTTCTCCTCCTTATCCATTTTTTGAGTGCCTGGGACTTGCATCTTATTTCACTTACTCCTGCTCAGTCACGCCAAAGAACTCTTTGCTCAAGTTCCCCGTCTCTGCAAGATTAACGTTGGCAATTTTCACGCACAGCTACTAGAAGATTTGCGTCTATCAGACAGGTTGCTCACGTCATCAAGCTTAGTTTGAGTCGGTTTGAGTCTGCGCGTCAGGAACGGAAGTGCTCAAAAATCGCTAAAAATGGGCTTCAACTGTCTCAACTGAGTTCTATGACATGGCTCTGTCCACTTCTTATACTGTCTATGTGAATGCCGTGCGCGCCAAGCATCCACTCATGAGTCCCAGGGCTTCCTGGGGAACCCAGATAAGTGGGAAATAAAGGAGGCCAGCACTGTACATAAGCACTCTATGCTTATACAGACCGGCGGCGCCGCTCTGTATCCCCTATTAGCACATACCCACTGGTGCGGCTCAACCAGAAGAGCCAAAACATGTGAGAGCCAGTAGCCAGAAGTTTAGCCTGCAGAGCGGGAACTTCTAGGTTATAGAACCTGACAAAGATGGACAGGGAGGCCCAGCCCGCGGTCACACATATGTCGTGAATAGAAATTCCGCTGGACCATGCCCATGATGAGGCCATGCCTCAAGTGGAATGAGCCCTGATGCCCAGAGGGCATTGCAGACCTTGTGACACGTAAGCGGCTGCTATAGCATCCACAATCCATCTGGACAGGCTTTGTTTCGAGGCAGCGAGACCCTTGGTGCGCCCACCAGACGAAACGAAAAGCTGCTCCGAGCGCCTGAAAGGGGCGGAGCGCGCAGTGTAAACTCTCAGCGCCCTGACTGGGCATAGGAGATTTAACATTGCTTTTGCTATCGGATGATGGCAGAGCCGATAGAGAAATGACCTGCGCTTTGAATGGAGTGCACATCACCTTTGGAACATACCCATGTCTAGGTTTGAGCATGACTTTGGAGTCATTTGGCCCAAACTTAAGACACGCAGCGCTGACGGACAGCACGTGTAAGTCCCCCACATGTTTGACTGATGACAGTGCAGTCAGAAAAACGGCTTTGAGTGATAGGTATTTCAGTTCCACGGACTCTAGTGGCTCAAAGGGGTAAGCTTTCAGGGCCTCGAGGACCAAGGAAAGATCCCACATAGGAACCAACGGGGGGCGCGGAGGATTCATCCTTCTGGCTCCTCTAAGGAAGCGGATGATGAGCTCGTTTTTCCCTAGTGACCGGCCGCGCGTCGATTCTGTGAGCGCTGCGACGGCCGCCACATAGGCTTTAAGTTTGGATGGGGACCTCCCCTTATCCAACAGCTCTTGTAGGAAACTGAGCAGCTGCGAGACCCCGCATGTCCGTGGGTCCAGGTTTTTGTCGGTGCACCATTTAGAGAACACAGGCCATTTAGACGCGTAAAGCTTTCTGGTAGAGGGAGCTCTAGACTGCGTAATCATGTTCATCACTCCTTCTAGCAGGGTAACGGGTACCCGTTGATCAACCATGCATGCAGCGACCAGCGCTCTGGATGGGGATGCCAGATCAAGCCGCGAGCTTGAGAGAGAGTAGATCTGTTCTCACCGGAATCGGCCACGGGGCTGTGTTTTTGTGACAGCCGTGTCAGCTTCCGGGAACCAAGTCTGATTCTCTCAATGCAGGGCTATAAGGAGCACCAAGTGGCGTGTTTCCCTGATCCTCTTGATTACCTGTGGTAACAGAGAAATCGGAGGGAAGGCATACAGCGGGCGGCTGGGCCAGATTTGGGCCAGTGCGTCCTCACTCTTCGAAAAAAACTTTGGGCAGTGAGCGCTGTCTTTTGACGCAAATAGCCCGACTTCCGCTTTGCCGAAAGGCGCCATAGTTTCTGGACTGTTTGGGGGTGCAGAGACCATTCCCCTGGGGGAACGTTGTCCCTGGATAGCTTGTCTGGGCCGTCGTCCAGGTGGCCTGGCACATGCGCAGCTCTCAGCGAGCGCAAATGGTGCTGAGACCAAACGAGGAGGCATTCTATTAGATCGCAGAGGTTCCTGGATCTGACACCGCCCTGACGGTTTACATAGGACACTACAGACATGTTGTCCGATCGGACTAGAACATGGTGGCCCTGTCTAAACGGGAGGAAGCGCATGAGCGCGTTCTCGACCGCTAACCTTTCCAGACAGTTTATGTGAAGGAGCTTCTCCTTGTCTGACCACAGGCCAAAGACCCGTCCGCCCTCGAAGAGAGCGCCCAAACCTGAGTTGGACGCATCTGTCGAGATGACCTTTTGATATGAGACCGCTCCCATCATCACTCCCCGCTGATACCAGTCGGCCACTAACCAGGGCTGCAGAGCTGTAATGCAGGTCTGAGTCACTCTGATTCGTTCGCAGCCAGAGGTCCAAGCTCGGCGAGACGCTCGCGCATTCAGCCAGCGTTGAAGTGGGCGCATGCGCAGTAGGCCCAGCTGAAGCACCGCTGCAGCTGAAGCCATACAGCCCAGCATCCTCTGGAATGTTTTCAGAGGGATGATGCTGCCCTTCTGGAAAGATGCGGCTAGGTGTCGAACACGGCACTCGCGCGCCATGTCGATAAACGAGCCGTCATGGCCACAGAGTCCAGTTCTATTCCTAGAAAGGAAATTGACTGACTGAGTAATGAGCTCTTGGTCCAGTTGACCGTGAGACCCAATCTCTCCAGATGACTGAGGAGCACTGTTCTGTGAGATAACAGTTCTATCTCTGACAGTGCCAAAATCAGCCAATCGTCCAGATAGTTCATGATTCGTAAACCCTGATTTCTCAAGGGGCGAGCGCCGCGTCCATACACTTCGTAAATGTACAGGGTGCTAAAGACAGGCCGAACGGCAGGACGGTGTATTGATAAACCTGACCATCGAAGGCGAATCTTAACAATGGCCTGTGACGGGGTATTATCTGAATCTGAAAATAGGCATCTTTCAGATCGAGAGAGATAAACCAGTCCCTCGGGTGAACGTGCGCGAGGATTTTCCTGGTCGTAAGCATTTGAACAGCCTTTTCATAAGCACTTTATTCAAATGTCACAGATCTAAGTTGGGCCTGAGGGCTCCGTCCTTCTTGGGCACGAGAAAAATATCGGCTGTAAAAGCCTGACTCGCTCAGAGAAGTCGGTACCAGCTCTATAGCACCTTTGCACAGTAGCTTCGCTATTTCTGCGCGGAGTAGATGTGCTACTTCCGCATTCACTGTCGTCGCGGTCCGCGCTCGAAAGCGCGGGGGGCGGCAAACGAACTGACGAATAGCCCTGCTTTATTGTGCTTAGCACCCATTCTAAAAACCCCTGGGATAGCTTCCCATGCTTTTATATGTACAGCTAGGGGGCGAATGGCCTCCGGGTTTTGATCGCCGCGCTTTGGGGGATCGAGAAAACTGAACCGGAGGAGTCGACGCGGCGCACGCGCCCCCGGTGCTTGAAGGCGGCAGCTCGCTGACAACCGTGACAGGTTGAATTGTGTGTGACGTCCCGATTGCCATGAATGGGGAGCGTTCTTTTACCACTTTGTGAATTGTGAACCCTGGGCGAATTGTCTATTAGTAAGCGTGAGCGCTTGTGCGCGGGCACGAGACTTACATATGAATGTGACGCCCCGATTGCTTTGGATGGGGAGCGTTTTATGATCACCTTGAGACGCGAGCGTGGCGCTATGGGCAGAGTGTTTATTAGTAAGCGTAAGCGCTTCTGAGCGGGCACAGGACTTACAGTTATAAGTGACGCCCCGTTCGCTTGGGATGGGCAGCGTTTTATAGTCACTCTTAGATGCGCGGGCGGCGTTTGGTGAGAGGTATGTGTTAGTAAGCGTGAACGCTCGTGGGCGGGCACGTGACTTACATTCATAACCTGACTGATATGAGTCTTTAATGGCCGTGTGAGCATTGCCAGTAAGCGTGCCCGCTTTGTGAGCGGGCACGTGACTTACATTCACAGCCCGACTAGTTATGAGCACTTGAGTACGGCGGCTCGCTGACAGCGACAGCTGGCTGTTTTACATGTGACGTCCCGGTTGTTTTGAACGGGGAACGTTTTGTGAAAACATTGTAATGTGCGAGCAGCGCCGGAGGCGGTGTGTCTGCTTAGTAAGCGTGAGCGTTCGTGAGCGGGCACGTAACTTTCATTCATAGCCTGACCAATATGAGTACTCAAATATGGCGGCTCTCTGACAGCGACAGCTGGCTGTTTTACATGTGACGTCCCGGCTGCTTTGAACGGGGAACGTTTATGAAAATTTGTAATGTGCGAGCAGCGCCGGAGGCGATGTGTCTGTTAGTAAGCGTGAGCGCTCGTGAGCTGACACGTGACTTACATTCTTAACCTGACATGTATGAGGCTGTTCTGACCGTGAGACAGAGCGGGCAGAAAATAGGCGTGAGCACAGAGTTGTGGGCCTGTTTCCTACATCTAGCACTCGAGCGGTATTTGCCAGCTTTATGAGAGTGGGCTCTGCGTGAGACACGGAGGGTATCGTGCTTGTGTGTAGGGGTGAACACTCAAGTTTTTTTACACTCAAGACACCAACGGCGAGAGCCGGATAACCAGACATTATACTCTGAGATTTCTCTGGGTCGCCGCGAAAACGGCGTATGTGTGCAGGCGAGCGGGTTGCATTACCGGCTCGTTGGCTGCCAAATACACCGCTGCAGTAGCCTTTTATAAGGGGACTGACAGGGCGAGACATTTCAATGGCGGCGCGCAAGCCCGCCCGGGTCATGCAGAGAGCTCGAGAGGGCTCTGCATGACGCGAGGGCGGGGTAGCTCTCTTGTAACGTAAGGAGAGCTAACCGCGTGATCGTTGGTCGAGCAGTTACTGTGGGAACAGCGTTTGTATGAGGGCACGCGCACTTCGTAGTGGGCACGTGACCTTCATGTGACGCAGGTAGAATTCTGCTCGCGTATGTTGATGCCAACGTTGTGTATGTTGATGCCCGTCCGGGTCATGCAGAGAGCTCGAGAGGGCTCTGCATGACGCGAGGACGGGGTAGCTCTCTTGTAACGTAAAAAGAGCTAGCCGCGTGCTCGTTGGTCGAGCAGTTACTGGGAAGTGTTTGTATGAGGGCGCGCGCACTAGTAGTGGGCTCGGGACCTACATGCGACACAGATGATGCCCGTCCGGGTCATGCAGAGAGCTCGAGAGGGCTCTGCATAACGCACGAAACGGGGGCGCGAGAGCGGAGTAGCTCTCTTGTAACGTAAAGAGAGCTAGCCGCGTGGCGCTGTGGTTAAAGACTTCGATTCGAGCCAGCAGGGTCGACATCGGAAGTTCCTCGCAGTGCTCGTATCCTCCAGGAGAGGGCGAGGGCTGCGTGTTCCTGGCCCAGGCAGAGAGTGCAGATGAGATAGCGGTCTCCAACGCTGAGCGGCTCTACACGAGCCACAGGAAGTGCGAGACATCTTGAAAAAGATGTCTCACAGAATACATCGCCGGATAGTGTAGCTCGCACGAATGGCTGAAGGTGGCGAAGACGGCCGGCTTCTTCAAGCACTGTCCTAAGCTGGCTTGTCGCTTTCTCAATGGCGGCGGCGGCTTCTCTCTAGATCCAGCGAAGCAGACAGCTTCGCTGAAGAGATGAAAATTAGAGAAACAGCCTCCGAGCCCTGCTTATATACGCTAAGCCACGCCCATTCTGGCGGGCTGTGACGCTGTGAAGGCGCGAGCGCCCTTCATTGGACGTGACGTCACGCCGGGCTCAGTGGTAGGCTGCTGCAGTTCCCGCAGGGCAGCCTATGAGCACGCTAGACAGCCTGCTCTAGGTCTGCTAGCTGCTGCACTGCGTTGACAATGTTGTGGCAAAAACAATAATTAACAAAACCAGCGTCACAGTAAGAGACATAAGATCCAAATTGTACTTTAAAAGAATGTTTTTATTCTTTTAAAGGAGGTTGTTCACAAAGCATACCACGACAGCTACCTCGTGGCAGGAACAAGACCTGACACACACTGCAATCAGGCAGACTTTATACTCTTCCTCTCAAGTCCCTTCTCCTGTAAAGTTCCGCCCACCCCACAACTAACCAGATCTAGCTGGTTAGTTAGCATAATGGACCCTCTAGTCCCACACATCTTTGGAGTCAAAGGCTGAATATCCCTTTGTCTCTATGATAATATGAAGGTGTGGGTGATACAATCAGGGTGATTAGATCACATTGCTATGCTCATGAGGTCAGGAAATCTCTGCAAACAACGGTGATTCTCCCACCCCCCTGGGCTTTACTGTCCTCACACCTGCGGAGTCAAAGGCTGAATAGTCTTTGTCTTTCCTGATTACCCATGCTAACTAATTCAGAGATTCTGTATGACAATTTGCGGTGTGTGTGTGTCTTTGTTTCCACCAGGTATGCAAATATTCCAGGGAGAGACATGCATGATTGAATTAAAAGAAAACCCTTACAATGTCTTAAGAAAGTAAATAAGAAAAGACTTAAAATATAAATTTTTCCATAACAATTCTCTCTTTTTTTTATCATTCTCTGAATCGAATAAATGCCAAATTTAAGTCATTTCGTAAAACTGATCACTCTACTTGAAAGTAATGAAAATTTTAAAATTGAATGAATAAACACTGTTCCCACATTTCCGACTAATATGAGACCCTCAGTCATCTCAGACATAGTTTAAAGCATATTAGGAATAAAGAAAAAGAATAATAAAAATAAAATAGAAACAAACATAAAAAATAATAAAAAATAAAATAAATAAAAATAAAAAAATCCCTCATTTCAAACCAGATGTTGGTTTCAAACCAAACATTAGCCGAAACCCCTTCCCCCAAAACAAACTAAATACAGCTTACACAGAAATAACCTCAGTTGACATAACAAATCAGACAAAGAAAAACACTTACTTGACTGAGCTTGAAACAATAGTTTCTCAACCTGGACTCTAAACAAAGTGTGTGAACATAAAGAGAAGAACCATGCTTCCCTCTCCACACCCTGTCCTAACTTCTTCTCCTACATGGCTATATACAAGGGAGCATGACACCTAGAGCCCCCTACTGCATAGTAGTGGTATTACTAACGAAGAAAGAAAACCAGGAACCAAACTCTGGGTGGTTACATATCTCCCTCCTCATTAGAAGAACTAACATTCCCATGACAAAGCTTCAAGTGTTGCACGTGATATGTGTCAATAATATCTGGAGCAGATACAAGGGAGACTTGATAATTAACCGGACCCAACTTCTTTACAATTCTAGCGGGACCTTTCCATTTAGGGGACAGTTTTGCCATGAAACCGTCATCTGCTTTGGATAAGGGATGCGTTCCTTCCCAGAGCTATATCTGCTGGCGTAAACCCTGTACTTTCATGCCAGGCAGAATTAATTGCAAACCTGAATTCGCCCAACCACTTATCCCACTGTCGATGCTGATCGTCTACATAGGACGCAATCATAGTTTTTAAGTTTCTGTTGACTCGCTCTGTCAAATTTGTTTGAGGATGGTAGGCAGTGGTTAATTTTTGAATTACCCCCCACTTTTTGCAGACAATGTCGATGAGCTGGGAGGTAAACTGAGTACCTCTATCTGACACAAGGTAGGTTGGTATTCCCCATCTAGTAAAGATCTCATCTATTAAGATTTTGGCAATGTGAGATGCTCTAGCAGTCCTCAAAGGAAATAACTCTACCCACTTGGTGAAGTAGTCAACGACAACAAGAAGGTACTCGTGTTGTTTATTGCTCTTCTGGAAAGGCCCCATAAGATCCACTCCCAACATATATCCAGGTTCAACTATAGGAGTACTTTGTAGCAGACCTGATATCTTAGTCATGGATGGTTTGTATTTTTGACAGGTTTGACATTCTTTACAGTACTTCCATACATCCGCCCTGATGCTAGGCCAGTACACAGTTTCAAGTAGCCTGAGTAGAGTTTTGAGCTTCCCCAAATGTCCACTCAATGGGTTATCGTGAGCGTACTGCAGAAAGGACTGCCGTAGTGCCGAAGGTATGATCAATTGGAGTTTTTCCCCTTTTTTACCATCAGGCACACTGCGAAATAGAAAACCATTTTCCAACACATAATGAACTCTGGCCATATCAAAAATGGTTTGTTTTTCTGCTTTAGAGACTAGTTCTTGAATCTCAACATCGCTGTTTTGAGCTGTGGCAATTTGTGAGAGGTCAGCCGGTTGGTTGCATGGTGGTGAAATGGTTTTGTTAGCAGTAGCGATGAGCAACATATCCTGAGGAGTATTGTGACTTCTGGATAACACGTCAGGTACCACATTGCACTGACCTTTCCGATACCTCACTGTGAAATGAAAACCTTGCAATCTTATGGTCCATCGTATGAGACGTGATGAAGGTTTTGGATGTTGGAATGCCCATGTCAGAGCTGCATGATCTGTTACTACCTCAAACGTTTGTCCTTCCAGATACTGCCTCCATTTCTCCACAGCCCAAACTACTGCCAAACATTCCTTTTGCGGCACAGAATAAGCTTTCTCTGCTCCTCTCAACAACCGAGATGCATAGGCGATAACGTGTTGTTCTCCCTCAGACTCTCGGGTAAGAACAGCTCCTAATCCAATATTGCTTGCATCGGTTTGCACTCTGAAAGGCTTACAGAAATCAGGGGTAATCAAAATCGGAGCTCGCACAAGATCTTGTTTTATGGAGTTAAATGCTTGCTGACATTGTTCAGTCCATTCCCATGTGACATTTTTTATTTTTAGTGCATGCAATGGAGCTGCCTTTTCGGAAAACTGGGGTATGAAACGGTGATACCAACCAGCTAAACCTAGGAACCTTTGAACATCTTTGATGGATTGTGGTATAGGAAATGATTCGACTGCTGAGACTTTGGATGGGTCAGTCTTTACTCCTTCCGGTGTCACAATGTGTCCCAGAAATGAGAGCGATTTCTGGATAAAGTTGCACTTTTTTAGATTGAGGGTGAGACCAGCTTTATGAAGACATGTGAAGACTTTTTGTAGATGCTGGAGATGTTCTGAAATGTTTTTGGAGTACACAACGATATCGTCGATGTATACCATACAACACTTTCCTTTCACCTCACGCAAGACCTGTTCCATCAGCCGTTGGAAGGATGCTGCATCCTTCCAACACAACGATATCGTTGATGTATACCATACAACACTTTCCTTTCACCTCACGCAAGACCTGTTCCATCAGCCGTTGGAAGGATGCTGCAGCGTTTTTCAGGCCAAAAGGTAAACAAAGAAATTCATAAAGCCCATTAGATGTTACAAAGACCGTTTTTTGAATACTTTCTGCATCCATTTCCAACTGCCAATAGTCACTTTTCAAGTCTAGGGTGCTGAAAACCGTTGCTCCATGGAGAGATTCGAGGATGTCCTGAATTTGAGGCATGGGATATGCATCCAGATGCGTCTTGCTGTTAAGACCTCGATAATCTACACAGAATCTAGAACTTCCATCCTTCTTTTGAACTATAACCACCGGTGATGCCCAAGGTGAAGTAGATGGTCGGATGATTCCTTTATCCAATAGTTCTTGCACTTGAGATTCGATGAATTGCTGCTTTGGTAGTGAAACCTTGTAAGCACGTTTTCTTGTCGGAATCTCATCTACAGTTATAATACAGTGTTTTACACAATTAGTTCGACCAATCTGCCGGGTGCACACAGTAGGCCAACTTAACAAGAGATTCTCTATCTCTTTTTGTGTAGGGAGATCTGTGTCTGATGCTTGGGCTAAACTGTGAATCCGCTGACAGGTTTCTTCATCAAAAGAAGATCCCGGTAGAGCGAGACAGAAATATAAAGAGGGTTGAACATCATGTTGTGGGAAAGGAAAAGTTTTTGGTTCTGAAATTGCTGGCATACAGTATTGGACTTTGTGAAAATCCAATACCATCTTGGATTCTAACAGAAAATCAATTCCCAGAATAACAGGTGTAGTTAGATCAGCATCTTTCATGATAAACAAATTTAAATCCACACCCTGTCCTTGAACTTCACATCTCCAACTGACCTTGCCTAAGGAGTTTTGTCTCAGTCCATTGGCCAGCAGGAATGATTGGCCTCCACTAGATTGACATTCCTCATGATGATTTAACTGCTTCCACAAAGATTCTTGGATTAGTGAAAAAGTGCTTCCAGTGTCAACAATGGCAATGATATAGCTGTCTCTGAGAATTATGGGAAGGGTGATGTTCTTATAAGCATGAAGGTCTGGACTCTGATCGAGTAGCACAAATCTGTTGCCAGCCTGTGGTAACTTTCGCTGAGGTTCTTGAACCGGAGCCATTTTCTTCTTTTGTTCCTCCCCATTGACCTGACTCCAATACCTTTTGGACTCATTAAAGTCTCGCTCAATTGGTGTCCCAATCCTGACCAATTCTCCCACATCTTTAACAGCTTCTCGTAGCAAACTGGCAAGCCGCGGGTTGCAGTTTCTCAGGATTGCCTGAACCATTTCTCTCTCAGACATATCCTTTTTCCATCGCAAACACAACGCACGATACTGGAATGCAAAGTCTCTGAGGCTTTCCTTGGCCCCTTGATTCCTTTCTAGCAGTTTCCTAGCTGCCACATCCTTGTAGTCCTCACTTAAAAATGAGTGCAGGAATCTCTCCTTAAACTGTTTCCAGTTGACCACATTTCTCCTCTCTGCCATCCACCAATCTTTTGCAGTTCCTTTCAGTACAGCTGAGAGTGAGGCCAGGATTTCGTCATCTCTGAGGGGTCGAACAACAAAGTATTCCTCACACCGCTCGATGAATAAAACTGGATCGTCATTAAGAGTATTGCTAAAACTGGGAAAATCAAGTTTTACAGGAGGGTTATATTGAACTAAAGACTGGTTGTTAATAATATGGCTGGGTTGTAAGTTATACGTCATGTTACTAGATGGAGGATGGGTTTTACTATCTTGTGGATTGGTTTCTGGTATTTTTGGAGTAGATGAAGACATTCTCAGCGCTTGAAATTTTTGCTCCCATTGCCGATCTCTTCTTTTCAAACAATCTACCATGGTCTGTCCCAAATCCTTAACTAACATTTCCAATTGTAGTTTAACACTCTCACACTCCCGTTGGACATGATATGTCATCCTATCTTCCATTTTTTTTTACATTGTTTATCAAAATTATCCCAAGAAACTTGCTCACCCACCTCCTGTGTGATGTCTGCCATATGACTTTCTAATTTAGCAATGCGTTCATTCAGGGATGTCACTGATGAATAAGGATTGCGGTCTGCCTCTTCATCCATTTCTAATGGTGGTGGAGGTAGAAAAAGAAAATCATCCTCAGGAACACTACTCACAACTCTTTCATTTTCCTCATCGGAGTCGAGATACAGATCACTTAAGGTGTTTATCAACTCTTTCAGCAGTTCTCTTCTGGCAATGAAAGATTCAGAGGTAAAATCTTCACTAGGAACAGCCTCCTCCCTATCCATGGCAGATGACAGTTAGATTGCTCTAAGTGACCAAAAAACTGTGAAAAATTAAAAATCTCTCTATCACTCTAATTAAAAATCTCGATGACCTTCAGGTCCCTGTTCGGGCGCCATTCTGTAACCGTCTACCTATTCACTCCTAGTGAGACAAGCTACAAGATCATTTTGAGGGAGGGACCCACAGACCAAACTTGTTGAGAATATAATGAGTGAAGAAACAGTTGAAAGATAAACCTCAATACACCAATAGAAATGCTTTCATTTTAAATCCGATGACCCACACAAAAGTATTTACATGAACACCACCCAGCAAACACTGAATATACAATAACATACCCCAAAGATTCACACTAATGCAATACTGTTTGATGAGCAGCAATAAAAATAAAAACCTTAGATGAAAACCTTAGTTTTTCATTGTCCTGTAATCCATAGAGTACCTCCTAGGTTTTGTATCAGAGTCAATGGTTCAATTTGGAGCGATGGAGAGCAAAGGAATAATCGTCCCGTGACAGAGGTGAAGCAGTTACAAGTTGTAATCCACAATGATTCCAAATCCCATATGACTGCAGTCAAGCTTTGAAAACACTATCCTGAATGTATATAATCCTTATGTTCCAAGTCGAATTGCAGCCTTGAGCCTCATCGAACATATGAAAAACAGATGATATTCAAAAAGTCCTTCTACAAACAAAACAAATAAATACTAGCATTAGATGTTGGTTTCAAACCAAACATTAGCCGAAACCCCTTCCCCCAAAACAAACTAAATACAGCTTACACAGAAATAACCTCAGTTGACATAACAAATCAGACAAAGAAAAACACTTACTTGACTGAGCTTGAAACAATAGTTTCTCAATCTGGACTCTAAACAAAGTGTGTGAACATAAAGAGAAGAACCATGCTTCCCTCTCCACACCCTGTCCTAACTTCTTCTCCTACATGGCTATATACAAGGGAGCATAACACCTAGAGCCCCCTACTGCATAGTAGTGGTATTACCAACAAAGAAAGAAAACCAGGAACCAAACTCTGGGTGGTTACAACACAATATCTGCCCAACCACCCGTCATTCATGCAATATACACAGGAACGTAATGACTGTAAATACTATACAACCTATACAAATTAACCAACAGACTCTTGAAGTATTTCAAGAATCCTACGAAAACCGTAGCGTGGCGGCCTGTACACAGCCAGCTAGAATCTTTCCGTCTCAACCACAGCCAGTTGCTGCTTCTTTCTGCTGCTTCAGATAAGTTCTTTACTGTGCGATGCAACTCTTGGCCACTGAATCCGACGTCTCTGAGGAACCGGGTTGTAGAGTGTGCCACAAAACCTCGACAACCCACTTCCACTGATAAACCTGGACTCTACATCCTCGCTGTTCTGCTTCAGTGGCCAGATGAGCATACCGCAGTTTCTTCCTCTCATATGCCTCATCTACCGCATCCTCCCATGGCACTGTTAACGCTTCTCTGTTACCTTAAATTATCTCTGTTTATCTCTGTAAAGCTGCTTTGAAACAATCCATTGTTAAAAGCGCTATATAAATGAAGATGACTTGACTTGACTTGATTTAACTCAATCAGTTGAACAATGCGTGCTGATCCCGACCACAAAACAATATCTGGTCGTAGGTTAGTGGTGGCAATCTCAGGTGGAAAAATAAGCCGTTGATCAAGATCAGCCAGCATCTTCCAGTCCCTAGCAGCTTCCAGTTGTCCTAGCCAGTTATATAAATAGTCCAGTTGTCCAAGCCAGTTATATAAATCAGGCTAGGAATAATATATTTACAAATCTCTCAGTAAATGTCTTAATAATATAACTAGGTACAAGACTGGAAAGTTTGGTGTATATAGGTGCTACTGAAGTGGAGATTTCGGAATCACGTTTTCAGAAATTGGCATCAGCCAATGGAGATTGCGCATTTAGAGTTAAATCCCCCCTTTTACTTTCACAATTGGTTGCTGATAAAAAGGAAATGACCATATTTGGATCCGACAGCATTGTACAGGAGAGAGAGCTTTCTAATGGTATATGTGATGACAGGGTGCAGGCAGCGATCGCAGAGCAAAGGCGTGATTTAGAACGCCAACTTTTGTTGAATTTATGAGAAATCTACAGATGCAAACAGACAAAGTATAATAAAATAAAGACCTAAATGTGTATTTCGGACTTTTTTTCACCACAACTCTAAAAGAAGACATGTTATTGAAGACAAATATCCCAAAATCTCAAAATTGACCAGTGAAAAAAAACAAAACGATGTTTTTGCCTGCCGTGTCTCGCCTTAATATCATCCATCTTGCAAGTAAAGAAGTCGCAATATCAAGTTCTTCTAAGCTATCTGGGATGCTGAGGAGATGACACTGATCAGGAAGTTTATTTATAAAGCAATCTTTAGTGGCAGAAATGATAGTTCTACCATATTTGTAATAGAGTCGGCTTTGCAACCTTGGCTAAATGGAGTATACATGAGACTAGATAATGATCTGAGAAGTCATCACTCTGCGTCAAAATTTCAACGGCATCAACATCGATTCCATGTGATACTATTAGATCTAAAGTACGATTACTACAATGAGTGGGTCCTGACACGTGTTGTCTAACTTTAATAGAGTTCAGAATGTCTCTAAATGCCAATCCCAATGCGTCTTTTTCATTTTCTGCATGGATATTAAAATCACCCACAATTAGGACTTTATCTGCAGCCAGTACTAACTCTGATAGAAAATCATCAAATTCTTTGATAAAGTCTGTTTGGTTCCTACTTGAGCCGCACACTCGTCCACAGATAGAGCAGGGGAAACCAAAGGACAGAGGAGCCCCAGCCGCCCTCTGGTGTCTTTGTCTGCGTCTCTCGGCTCTCCGCTGTTGGCCTTTGTCGTGGATTTGTGAAACTACTCGGGCACAGGTGACCTGCCAAGCTTATCTGTCCTGTGCCAGAGCTTCAAGCTGCATGGGATTGATGTTGGAATGCTAAAAAAGTCCCTTGATGTAGTCCTTATAGCGCTTCTTTTGTCCACCAGCTTGTAACATCTACTTTCAAGAAAGCTTTGGATGCTCCATAATAAAGCGTGGGACCAGAGAGTTCTCATTTCAATGAGCCATGTGTATTATACAATAAATCACCATACTGTCAGTAACCATACACAATACATGAGACATTCATTTACAAGGTAATACATCCAAATAATTCAGCTCTTCCAAATTATGTCTTTGGTAGCCAAGAGTTCAGTCTCTAGAGTCCCACAAGTAATAAGAAACAGTACTTAAGTGCAGAGCGGATGAGTTCACAACGGTCTGAATCCAAGTGTCCAAGCGGCGATTGATATTAGGAACAGACTGTAGCTCAAGGCACAAACAGCAGATGGCAAAAGTGTTGTTGATAAAACGCAGACCATTAATTCCATATTGATCAAGGGTTTAGTTATAGTTGAGTTGCTTCCTCATGCCTGCACAATGAACCCTCTGCATCAAACAGACAAACAAACTTAGTGCCACCATAACACATTTACATCTCATTTGAAAACACATTACCTAACATTACACATGCAAAGTACAAACTGAACACTTAGATTTGAGCATAAGAACCACAGGTTCCTCAAATCAGGGGAAAACACGACCACACTGGTAGGGAAGCTTCTCCGTGTGCATAACACATCCTCCCTCCCTTACTCTACTTCTTCTACCATTTTTATGCTACTAGGAACCCTCTTGACTAGAGTACCCCCCAGTGGTAGAACCAAATATGACATGGTACAGAGAGCTAATAAGACAAATGTAACTGCAGGCTGTTACAAGCTGCTCGTTTGGCGCCTTGTAGTTGGCCATAGAAGACTTGGCGAGGCAAGCGGTGGTCCGGCATACGGATAGTATGCCCTATCCATCGTAGATGTTTCTTAGCCACAGCGGCTTCCATGCAGATAGAATTGGTGCTCTGTAAGATTTCCGCATGTTGGACTCGGTCCATCCAGGAGAGGCCGAGGATCTTCTGGAGACAACGGATGTGGAAGGATTGCAAGCGAGTGATGTGTCAGCTGTATGGAGTCCATGTTTCCGCCCCATAAAGCAGGGTGGAGACACACACAGCATTATAAACGGCAACCTTGGTGCTGACCCTCAAATTTCGGTTTTCAAAAACCCTACTACAAAGGCGACCGAATGATGAAGAGGCTTTTTTGATACGGGTGTATATTTCCATATCAAGGGAGCAGCAAGAGGACAGAGTTGAACCGAGGTAGGTAAACTGATCTACATTTTTAAGTGGGATGCTGGAGTAAATGATTGAGGGAACAAGGGAAGCAAGAAGCTTGCACATAGGTAAAGATTAAGGTGGAGGTGCAGGTGTGCATTCCACACTCCCGCCATCTTGGCACCTTCCAGAAGGATTTTCGGTGGCATGAGAGAACCCATGACGACCTTCGTCTGAAAGGAGTTGCAGGGGGCTGCCTGTAGACCGGTCTGCTGGGTTCTGCTTGTGCCTGTCCCCGAAAGGCAGATTTGTCATCAGGGTTGACTCCCCTAGGCACTGTACCCCTCTGGGTTTACCCACGTGGCAGTGGGGCTGCCGACTTTAGACTTTTCCGCCATTTTGGTGGTTCTGTCTTTATAAAAAGGGAAAGACATGACAAAGTGGCGACGAGGATGTGTGAAAGAACCTCTGCGTGTTTGAATTGCCCAATACAAGTGTAGTGAAGTGCAGAAAATAGCTGAACGAGACGCGAGCTCGGTGCCTGTGAATTGATACAAAAAGACGTTATGGCTGGCGTCACAGGAAATATTGGACAATTTGACGAAAATGTTGAACAATGGAGCTCATATACAGAGAGATTTGAATATTTACTGCAGGAAAACGCCATTGAGGGTGAGAAGATTGTGCCTACGTTCCTCAGTGTGATGGGTGTAAAGACTTTCACTTTGCCACGCAGCCTCGTACAGCCTAGGAAACCAGGTGAGAAAACTTATCCTGAGATTGTGGCAGTGTTGAGCGCACATTTTTCACCTAAACCGCTGGTGATAGCGGAACAATTTCGGTTTCACAAGAGAAATCAGGAAGAGGAAGTAACTGTTACTATATTTGTGGCTGCACTGAAGAAAATTTCAGAACACTGTGAATTCGGCGATGTTTTGAATGATACCATCAGGGACAGGCTCGTTTGTGGATTAAGAAGCGAAGCCATTCAAAAAAGGCTGTTAAGTGAAAGTAATCTCACATTGCAAAAAGCCACTGAAATAAGTGTAAGCTTGGAACTTGCTGCTAAAGAAGCACAGCATTTCAGTAGCTCAGATAAAGTCCATAAATTGTCTGCTGACATGAGCACTTTCCAGAATTCCCCTGGCAAAGCACCTACAAATGCAACATGTTTTAGATGTGGAAAAGTCGGACATCTTGCATCTGAGTGTTGGAGTAAATAGTTGGTGTGTCGTAGTTGTGAAAAAAAAGGCCACATAGAACATGCTTGCAGAGGAAAGCAAAAGGCTTCAAAATGCCTGGCACATCAAAGAACAAGAAGATTGTGTATACAATGCAGTCAAATTGCAAGTACACAGATGACACTGATTCCTCCTCAGAGGAAGTTCCTTTGAATATTCTAGCCATGGAAGGAGACTCCAAAGGCTATTTGGTGACACCTGTCATTGAGGAAGAGCCGGTGTGTAAGGAGATAGACAGTGGCGCTGCTGTTTCTATCGTGTCAGATGCCGTGTACCACAAAACCCTAAAACATGTCTACTTAAAGCCAACCAAGATAGTGATGAAAACATATATGGGGGAGCCTGTGACTATTAGAGGGTAATGGATGTGGAAGTGGAATTAAATGGTCAATCAGCACTGTATGTCGTAAAAGGGAAATACCCAGCTTTACTTGGTCGAGAATGGCTGGAAACAATGAAACTGGACTGGCCGACCGTGCGGATGGTGTCAAAGGGTAACACAGAGCTCAGGGATGTTCTAGAAAAACATACTGATGTTTTCAAGGATGAACGTACTCGGTTACTAACGTAACCTCTGTTCTCTCTAGAGAGGGAACGAGTACTGCGTAATATCTTACGCTATGGGGAAAACCTCTTTTCCACGAGATATTGAAGCCAAAAATGATCCTTAATTTTTAATCAATGTAAAACCCTTTGCGGCAGCATGCAGACATAGGCGAGGCAGCTCGCGCGCCTATTGGCTGCCCTGCGGCAAAAGCAGCAGCCTATCGAGAGCGGCCCTGCATGACGCCATGTCCAATGGGGGCACTTCGCGGGCATTTCGTTGTGGCCACGCCCTATAAAAGCAGGTCGATAGGCTGATACAAACTGGTTTTCATCGCCGAAGCGAACCAGAGCGTATATTAAGCACGGCAAGATACGCAGTACTCGTTCCCTCTCTAGAGAGAACAGAGGTTGCGTTGGTAACCAAGTACGTTCTCTTACGAGAGTATCTCTCGTACTGCGTAATATCTTACTCTATGGGGAACACAGTGTAACACGCCGTGCGTACAGGGATCCAACACCAAGTCCCAAGGGCAGAAGCCCGGGGCGCATGTAGAGCATAAACACCATAGACTCACAGAGAGTGAAGGAAGAGGGGCTAGAAGCGTCATTCCTTCTAAAGTAGCATCCATAGGAGCTAATCATATTAATAGTATACCACGCAGCCAGGGTGAAAAGCTTTCAGCCTAAACTGGGTGGCCGTACATGTTTCAACATTCATGGAGCTGTTGTATCGGTCAGTGAGCGATACACAGGCCAAACTCAGCATCTGGGCCGGCACAGCGGGGCAGATAGCACTGAATTCTAGACCGCCAAAACCTTAGCTTGTAAGGCGGGAACCTCCAGGTTATAGTATTTTATAAATGTAAACGGCGAGGCCAGGCCCGCGGCCGCACAGATATCTTGCAGGGTAATCCCGCTAGACCATGCCCACGAAGAGGCCACGCCTCTCATGGAGTGCGCTCTGACACCCAAGGGGCACTGCAGGCCCTTAGAGGTGTAAGCCAGCGCTATGGCATCGACTATCCATCTGGATAGGCTCTGTTTTGATGCGGCAAGTCCCTTAGAACGTCCGCCAAACAAAACTAAGAGCTGCTCAGTCTGTCTAAAACCGGACGAGCGGGACACATAAGCTCTTAGTGCCCTGACAGGGCAAAGGAGAGTCGCGTCCTTCTCCTCATTGAAAACCGGAAGGACGGACAGGGAAATAACCTGGGCCCTGAACGGTGTGTTGTGTGGATGAATGGCACAACAATGGGCCTCAGGATTTCGTCACGGTATCTCTGTGCATTCAAAATGCCATCAATAAAATGCACCTGTGTTCGCTGTCCATAACATACGCCTGCCCATTCCATAACCCCACCACCATGGGCCACTCGATTCACAACGTTGACATCAGCAAACCGCTTACCCACACGACGCCATACACGCTGTCTGCCATCTGCCCTGTACAGTGAAAAGCGGGATTCATCCGTGAAGAGAACACCTCTACAAAGTGCCAGATGCCAACGAATGTGAGCATTCTCCCACTTAAGTCAGTTATGACAACGAACTGCGGTCGAGACCCCGATAAGGACGACGAGCATGCAGATGGGCTTCCCTGAGACGGTTTCTGACAGTTTGCGCAGAAATTCTTTGGTTATTCAAACCGATTGTTGCAGCAGCTGTCCGGGTGGCTGGTCTCAGATGATCTTGGAGGTGAAGATGCTGGATGTGGAGGTCCTGAGCTGGTGTGGTTACACGTGGTCTGCAGGTGTGAGGCCGGTTGGATGTACTACCAAATTCTCTGAAATGCCTTTGGAGATGGCTTATGGTAGTGAAATGAACATTCAATTCATGGGACATTTTTGTAGTCAGCATGCCAATTGCCCGCTCAAGTCAAGTCAAGTCAAGTCATCTTCATTTATATAGCGCTTTTAACAATGGATTGTTTCAAAGCAGCTTTACAGAGATAAACATATAATTTAAGGTAACAGATTGTTTTGGCATTATAGCGGTTCTTGAATAATGTTATTTCCAGCTAAAGTTAACTTTGATTGATTCACCTCCGTCGAAATGATCAGACTTTAAACGCGAACCTGTGATTAACGCTGACGGCGTTCACATGCTCATTCAGAATGGATTCTATAGTTATGTGCTTTTTAAAATATGTGCGCAGGTTTATAATTCATACAACCCAGCCTAAACAAACTACTTTTCTTTTCTTGCCTTTCTCGCTCCCTCAAAACTTGCGACATGCTGTGTGATAAAACTGCACATTTTAGAGTGGCCTTTTATTTGGCCAGCCTAAAGCCCGCCTGTGCAATAATCATGCTGTCTAATCAGCATCTTGATATTCCACTCCTGTGAGGTGGATGGATTATCTCGGCAAAGGAGAAGTGCTCACTAACACAGATTTAGACAGATTAGTTTGAATAAAATATTTCTCAAAAATATTTGAGAGAAATAGGCCTTTTGTGTACGTAGAAAAAGTTCATAAATTTGTTCAGTGTAAAACACAGATTACAATATAAAAGTATAAAAAACAAATCTCACATATTTCAATAATTCAATTATGAACAGTACCTGTATTCTTAAATCAATCTGCTTAATTTTTTGAGGCACCAATCAACATATTTATAACATAATAAGTAATTCTAATAATAATAATTTAATAAATAAATTGGAAATGCCAAATTCTCTTGATATCACAGATAGCTGATGCTTTTGACGATATATCCGGATACACAACATCAAGGTCTATCGGCGCAACTCGGCACGGGGGGTTATCGCTAGGGTTGGGAACCGAAAACCGGTACTTAACCTGAACCGATTCTGTTTTTTGACAAAAAAACGGAACCGTGCGAAATTCCTAAGTTTTGGTTCCAAAAACAGTTCTTGTGCGATGTGCGTGCGAACTGTGAAGCACTGGGAGCGTATACTTTAATAGCGATGTCTCACCTCATGAATATCAATTACGTTGCCTGCCGCTTTCAGCAGCGCAACCAATTAACGCACTCACTCACACACACATTCAACGCTCACTCACACTCAATGCTATTCATTTACGCCTTGCATGAGATATTTTCTTGTTGACCACCATGGCGAAGAGAAAGTCAAAAGTGTGGATTCATTTCGAAAGGTTAAATGAAGATGAAGCAAAATGTAACACATGTGACAAGCTAATAACATGCACAGGAGGCTGTACTAGCAATATGACTGAACATTTGCAACAGCACGGAATTAACCTCAAAACATGCAACGTTTTCGACTGTTTAAGGAAGACAACTGCACCTTGAATGTCCCCATCGCCAGGTACGAATTCATACATGGGTAAATGTATTATTTCAGTAGTAATAAACTATACCATATCAATATTATTTACGTTTATTTTTCAGATGTTAAACATAGCGCGCCAAGCGCGGATACCACGCAATGCGCCACACCCACACCTGCTCCTGGAATGTCAGAGACTGTAACTCCGTTTACTTTAGCAAGTAAAGGGAAAATGACGACAGAGAGAATAAATGAGTGCCACAGGGCTGTTACACGGTTCATAGTGAAAGGTTTACATCCTTTTTCCACCACTGAGTCCCCATGGTTTAGGTAAGTGTTTAGGCACATGCATGCAGCTGAACTACCATTTATTATAAAGTTAACTAACCTACTATATATACACTCACCTAAAGGATTATTAGGAACACCTGTTCAATTTCTCATTAATGCAATTATCTAATCAACCAATCACATGGCAGTTGCTTCAATGCATTTAGGGGTGTGGTCCTGGTCAAGACAATCTCCTGAACTCCAAACTGAATGTCAGAATGGGAAAGAAAGGTGATTTAAGCAATTTTGAGCGTGGCATGGTTGTTGGTGGCAGACGGGCCGGTCTGAGTATTTCACAATCTGCTCAGTTACTGGGATTTTCACGCACAACCATTTCTAGGGTTTACAAAGAATGGTGTGAAAAGGGAAAAACATCCAGTATGCGGCAGTCCTGTGGGTGAAAATGCCTTGTTGATGCTAGAGGTCAGAGGAGAATGGGCCGACTGATTCAAGCTGATAGAAGAGCAACTTTGACTGAAATAACCACTCGTTACAACCAAGGTATGCAGCAAAGCATTTGTGAAGCCACAACACGCACAACCTTGAGGCGGATGGGCTACAACAGCAGAAGACCCCACCGGGTACCACTCATCTCCACTACAAATAGGAAAAAGAGCCGTCATTTAATATTACTAAATGTGGCAGTTTGTATTTTTAGGTTAAGTCCGACTACGCCACCCGGAAATAATCCGGGAACCCACAAATCATTCAGGTACACAAAGCACACAGATGGCTGAGTCAGATAACAGACACAGATGATAGTATAAAACAATTTATTCAAGAAAACACCATTTAATAAAATACAACACGATCTTTAGTAATAAATCCTAAAATAGATCAAACCTCACATACATACACACATATATCCTACCACTTCAGAACCTGGGGAATTTGCTGTGTCCAGCTGATAGGCAAGACAATAACTCATGCTCTCTCACAACACTCCACCCATTGTGAACACTGCAGACTGTCAGTCAGACCACCACCACACCCAAAAGACTTCAGGAACCACGGGTACCCCAGATTCTGAAGGGAAAAGACAAGAGCAATCAATATAACAATAAACAACAAAAAAACACATATACTTTCCACATAAACTCTATCTTTAGGCCTACATAGGCCTATCTTTATCTCAACAGCAACACCAGCTAATGCTCGTAGACAGTGATCAGCACAATAGCGGGCGATAATGGGTCATTCCCTTGTTGTGTGTCTTACTTGACGACCAAATAAACCCAAAAACCACAAACAGAAAATCAATATAACACACAAAAGAACAGAAAATACAAAACCCAAACCAAACCAAACACTCCTAATAGCATACAAGTATCAGGGTGACACACATAAATCTTCGTCCTGTAAGATTACCCCCCCGTCCTCAGTCCATCAGTCGAGGAACCCTGTCACAGCACCAATTTAGATGTATCCTGGCAGGCTGCACGCCCGTCTTGATCCGCTTGGGTGTCGTCCTCCACCAAATGGAGACCGGCACACTGTCGAGTTAGAATTCGCATACAAGGTCACATAAAAATACACAGTTCGAACAAGAGACGCAAGGGTGGGCGAACACGGCGACTGGTAAGTGAGACACCGTCTAATCCGTCCGGAGTCATCGTCGCCCCACGCAGATACGGGTTACGAAAAGTAGCACGAGCCGACAGCGTCCTCAAAGCCTCCCAAAAGTGTGCTAAGCCTGCTGCAACACCTCAACGCATTGTACCACTGCGTTAAAATATCACATTAGTTTTAGGAGGCAATCGTCTCGTTTAGCTTAGGCATAAGAAAAATGCGTCACATACCTGCGTTAAATAACTCACGCTGCGCAGTGCATTCGAAGACGTGTTAATAAACGGCTCGCCTTTAAGCATTCACTCCACGTGTCTTCCGTCCTCCTCAACCACACTGCAAGTCAAGCGAGTCCCAAATGATCCTTCTTGACCCAAACATTCAAGATGCACTTGCCATCAAAAGCCCTTACCTCCTGAACCTAAACCGGCGCCCCAACAAATGACGTCACTTCCCGAACCCGGAATAGCACACTTGCCTAGATGTCCATCGCACCAATTTTATACGTTCACGGAACACCATATTTGGGAATTAACCCTATAATGGCTGATTACATCACCACATAAATAATGAGTTTAATTTTATTATTATTTTATTTGATTTATTAAGTTTTATTAATTGTTTTTCAGACCTGCCACAGCATACAGTAATTCTGGACATCAGAACTCAGTGGAATTCCCTCTATCTAATGATAGACACATTTCTTGAGCAATATCCTGCCATCCAAGCAGCTTCCATGGACCCCAGGCTGAGAGGCTCAATGGAGAGAGACAGGTTGAAGGAATGAATGTGATACAGGATAACTGCTAATGATGAATCTGATTAATTCTATAATGGACAATTTATTAGATGCAAGATTTAATGTTGGCAAATTTCAGATTGGAACGCATCACTAACGAAGACCTCAAAAAGGCAGAGGAGTTTACAAAGCTCATGAGTTTAATGTACACTTCCACTATTTTTATCGAGTGACAGTACTCCTGTGGCCAAGTCCTTCCTGTCCTCCTGACTGTGCGTTCACACCAGACGCGAATAGCGCGTCAAATTCGCGCATACCGCGTCTAGTTATACGCTTGAACACTTTGAATCCATTCGCGCGTCAAGAGCGAAATTGACGCGCGTAAAAAAATAAAGTTTGAAGCGAAATTTACGTGCGTCGGAATCGAAACCCGTTGGCGCCCATCTTTTTTATGTTGATCGAGCATTCATCGAGAGAGTCACCGCTCTGTATTTGCTCTGGAGAGCAGAACGGCGGCGTAGGGGTCATCGTCGCCGTATTTGTGTCCACCAGACCCTTCGGAGGCAAACCCAGTTTGGCGAGTTTCATTTGCTCGCTCCTGGAGCTGCGCCTGGATGACGGCCGCTTTCAGTGGTACTTCCGCCTGTCCCGTGCCCATTTTGATGACCTGTTGTCCCTCATCGGAGCGAGGACCACCCTCGCCCTCATCCACCTAATCTGTCATTTATTTTTGTTTTGATGATAAATGGAGCCAGCCTCCAAAAGTGATTAACCTGTCCTGTGATTTTTTCTCTCACACAACACTGTCCAGACACGAAATTATGCTCTATTGCTAATAATGCTAATAATATTTCATCTAATCTAGATATGGAATAAATAGCATTCAATACAAAATGAATATGTCTCATATATTGAAATCAAGTTTTATGTGATAAAATATTTGCTTTGTTGTGCATTAGAACCACACCAGGCATTTAGTCATATTACAAAATAATTTATTGAAGCATCCAGATACTTCACCACGTGACAGCAGCAAGCAGCTATAGACTACCGAATGGTTAACACGGCGCGAATTGACGCCAAAGATCAAATTTTTCAACTCGGGCGGCAGACGCGAATTCGCGTCAAACGCGTGACTGCACAAAAAGGACTTAATAAAATCAATCGCGCGTAACGCGGCAGACGCTCAATTCGCGGTATTCGCGTCTACCGCGCCGCGCTCTACGCCTCATTCGAGCCGCAGGAATTTTTTTATGCGCGTAACGCGTCTTTGCATTGACTTAAAGGCTGATTTCTACTTCTGCGTCGGACCTACGCCGGAGCCTCTACGCTATAGACTACGCGTTGGTTTTCATTTACACTTCTACGTTGTTGTCCACCTTGACGCTCAATTATGCATGCAGCGGTTCTAGCGGACCAATCACAGCGCTTGCGGTACGCATAGAATTGACGCGTTGTTACATTCTTGGAGAGGTGCACGTCAGGGTACGCCGAAGGGTACGTGCGCTACACACAGCCTAAGACGTAGCTACGGCGGGAGGTCGACGCAGAAGTATAAATTGGGCTTTACATTGAAATCACTCGTGCCAGACGCTCTATTCGAGTCTGGTGTGAACGCACCATGAAACTTGAAGAACACTTTCAAGTTCATTCAACACTTTCAACACTTTCACGTTATTTCATGACGATAATGCTACAGATTACTGCTTAGTGCTTCATTACTAAGCTTCATTACAGATTACTTGTTTTGAATTTATTATCTTAAAGAATGAGGACATCAGGCACTTCCTTGAAGAGGCTACAGTGATGGATCCACGCTTCATAAATAAGCTCCATGCAGATAACATTTGGGAGAGGGTGAAACTGGCTGCAGTAATGGCACAAAACAAGGTATTGTTGTTTTCTTTCACACAAACACACATACACACGGGGAACAATGTATACTGTGAATATCCGCTTCTAATGTGAAGCACTCTCTCTAAAGGTGTCAAAAGAGCAGGAAAAGGAAAAAGGCCATGAGCAAGAACAGGACACTTCAAAGGTGAATGCAAGCTCACTATGATAAAGATACATTGTCTGGTGTTGTTGACAAGGATATATATTGTTCATATTACTAACTAACACTAATTTTCTTGCTTTTAAGGAAGTGCCTTGCAAGAAAGTTAAAAAGTGTCCATTTTCAGTTCTGTTTGAAAAGGAGGATAAAGCTCTGCAGGGGATTTTGCTACCAAATGCTACTGGCTTGTCAGTTGATGAGAGAGTTGACAGATAACTTACTTTCTACAAAGAACGGTCCTCAATCCCCACCTATGAAGACCCTGCTGTTTGGTGGTGGGAGAACAGAGAGGCATTGCCTATTATGTTTCACCTGTCTGAATCGTACATGTCTGTCCAAGCATCTTCTACTCCTTCAGAGAGGGTATTCTCCACTGCTGGAGACACAATAACCAGAGAGGTCCCGAATTCTCCCAGAGAAAGCAGACATGTTGATTTTCCTTCAGAAAAATTGTTAATTTTTTTGTTGCAAAAATGGCTAAATACAGTATATGTTGATTGTTTTTTTACATTGCCAACCTGCAAATTCATTTGAGAATAAGTAATAAACACAAAAAGGATTGTTTGAGTTGAGTAGTGTGTATTTTTCCTTACCACTATTTATTTATTAGTTGTTAAACAATTTTAATGGAACCGGAATCGGAACCGGAATTGTTAGGCAGAACCGGAACTGGAAAATTTCTTCCAATTCCCAACCCTAGTTCTCTTACGAGAGGTTCTTTCGTATTGTGTAAGTTTAGCTTACGCTACGGGTAAAGTTCATCTTTGCTCGAGATATTGAAGCCAAAATTATCCTTAATTTTCTATATATTGTCAACGCAGTGCAGCAGCTGCAGACCTAGAGCAGGCTATCTAGCGTGCTCATTGGCTGCCTTGCGGCAACTGCAGCAGCCTACCAGTGAGCCTGGCGTGACGTCACGCCCAATGGTGGCGCTTCGCGCCCAATACGCGTCACAGCCCGCGCAAAGGGGTGTGGCTTAGCGTATAAAAGCGGGGCTCAGAGGCTGCTTCCCTGATTTTCATCTCTTTAGCGTAGCTCTTCATTCCGCTGGATCCGAGTGAAGCTGCCGCCGTTGAAACCAGCGACAGCCAGCAGAGGAAAGCGCCTGAGGAAGCCGGTCGACTTCTCGCCGCCTTCAGCCTTACGTGCCAGCAACGCTATCCGGCGACATATATCCTTTTCTGCTCTTATCACTGTTTTTACTGTGTCTGTGTGTGCTCGCCGCTGCGACACACACTTTTACTAAGAGAGCGCGATCGTTCTTTTAAGAATGCCTCGTACGTCTTGTGGCTCGTGCCGAGCCCCTCTCAGCACCGGAGACTGCCACGTGATTTGCGCTCTCTGCCTGGGCCAGGACCACGCAGCCCTCGCACTTTCGTCGGGAGGCTGCATCCACTGCGAAGAGCTGTCTATGGCGACCCTACGGGCTCGTCTGGAGCTCTTCAGCGCTGAAGCTGTCACTCCGCCCTCCATTTCACCGTGCAAAAAGAAGCGCCGTGCTCAGAGGATGCCGGAGCCCAACGCGGAGGACAAACACTCGCCGGACCGGCTCCCTTCCCCACCCCCCTCACCGACGCGCAGATGCCGGCTTCCGCCCTCACTGCCGTTGGCTCAGAGGACGAGGCGGACAGGGGTGCCGCGGGTGACAGCTGTTCTATCCTGGCTTCGGATAGCGAGGAATGGCCTGGATCTCTTCACTCCTCCTCTGCTTCCATCCAGGAGTCCGGACGGACACGTTCGGGTGTGGATGCCGAGCTGATGCGTCTCCTGGTGAAGGACGTCGACCGCCTTGGCCTTGAGTGGTCACCGCCCAAGGAGCCTGCGCTTAACCGCCTGGACGGCTGTTTTCTTCAGCGCCGCCATCAGCCACCGGCTTCAAGGCCTGCTCCTTTTCTGCCGGAGCTCCACGCCGAACTCTCTAAATCGTGGAATGCACCTTTCTCCGCGAGGCTCCACACCAGTATCGGCCCAGCGGTCAACGGCATCGTGGATCGCTTCTCCGAAGTACAGAAGACCTCGTAGGCCATGAATTTGTTTCTGCCACGACGCTCTAGCTCAGCCACAGGCCGCTCACATGACAAGCTGCCTGCTAGAAGCTCCACTCAGCGTCCAGCCAAGCCTGCCGCTTCGCAGCGTCGACGGGGCGGCCGCCCTAGATCGCGCTCGGACAGCCGCCAGAGGCCGCCTTCCCTGCGGGGACCCCGGACGAGGATTGTGTTGAAACCCGAGCAAGCGAAGCCCTCCTAACACCAAGGGAGAAGAGACGGTTGAGTTCCGCTGCGGCAGGACCACCATCGAAACGCCACGCCTTGTCAGTCCCCCCACAGAGGGCTACTGCAGGAGACTATTTAGCAGCCAACGAGCCGGCTATAATGCCCTCTCGCCTGCACATAAACGCCATTTTTAGAAACAGAGCCCACTCTCATAAAGCTGGCAAATGCCACTCAAGTGTAAGATGTAGACATCGCGCCCGCAAACCCGCGCTCGCGTCCATCTCATGCCCGCTCTGTCACACGGCCATTTCAACCTCAAGTAAGTCAGGTTATGAGTGTAATTCACGTGCCCGCTCACAAGCGCTCACTCTTACTAACAGACACACTGTCTCCGGCGCTGCTCGCGCGTCACAGAATGTTCATGGCACGCTCCCCGTTCACAGTAACCGGGTCGCCTCATTTAAAACAGCCAGCTGTTGCTGTCAGTGAGCCGCCGCATATAGACACCCATATGAGTCAGGCTGCGATTGTAAGTCACGTGCCCGCCCCAGTACGCTCACGCTTACTAATAAACGCCTCGCCTCCGGCGCCGCTCACTCGCTACAAAGCTCTCAGAAAACGTTCCCCGTTCAAAGTAACCGGGACGTCACATAAAAAACAGCATCCCATCGCTGTCAGCGAGCCGCCGTGTTTAAGGACTCATACCGGTCAGACTGCGAATGTATGCTACGAGCTCGCTCACGGGCGCTCCGCCTCAAGCGCCGCTCGCGCTTCAGAAAGCCATTGTAAAACGCTCCCCATTCAATGTAATAGGGTCGTTACGTACGAACCAGCCCAAAGCGGCTGTCAGCGAGCTGCTTCATCCAAGCACCGAGGGCGCGCACGCCGCGCCCACATCTCCGTTTCAGTTCCTGAAGCTCACAGTGTGCGGCGACCGGAACCCGGAGGCCATTCTCCCCCTGGCCACACATGCACAAGCATGGGAAGCCATTCCCGGGGTTTCAGAGTGGGTGCTAAGCACAATAAGACAGGGCTATGCACTACAGCTCGCTCGCTGCCCCCCGCGTTTTCACGCTCGGACCGAGTCGACAGTGAGCGTGAAAGTAGCACATCTACTTCGCGCAGAAATAGCCAAACTGCTGCGCAAAGGAGCTATAGAACAGGTGCCGCCTTCTCTGAGCGAGTCAGGCTTTTACAGCCGTTATTTCCTCATACGGAAGAAGGACGGAGGCCTGAGGCCTATATTAGATCTGAGATTTTTGAACAAAGATCTCATGAGGAGACCGTTCAAAATGATTACAACCGGGCAGATTCTCGCGCAAATTCGCCCGAAGGACTGGTTTATATCTCTCGATCTGAAAGACGCGTATTTTCAGATACAGATTAGACCCCGTCACAGGCCATTCTTGAGATTCTCCTTCGACGGCCAGGTATATCAGTACACCGTCCTCCCGTTCGGCCTGTCCCTGGCACCACGTACATTTACGAAGTGCATGGATCCCCAGGGACGCGGTGCTCGCCCCCCTCAGATGTCAGGGTGTGCGAATTCTGAACTACTTGGACGACTGGCTGATTCTAGCACAGTCAGAGATAGAGCTCGTATCTCACAGAACTATGCTTCTCAGTCACTTGGAAAGATTGGGCCTCACGGTCAACTGGACCAAGAGCTCATTACGGCCCAGCCAGTCAATCTCCTTTTTAGGGATGGAACTGGACTCCGTGGCTATGAAGGCTCAGTTATCGACAGAGTGTGCGCGCCGTGTTCGACACCTAGCCGCATCTTTCCAGAAGGGCAGAACCGCCTCCCTGAAAAAATTTCAGAGGATGCTGGGCTGTATGGCCTCAGCTGCAGCAGTGCTTCAGCTGGGCTTACTGTGCATGCGCCTGCTACAGCGCTGGTTGAACGCCCGCGTACCCCGTCAGGGGTGGACGCATGGCTACAAGCGAATCAGGATATCTCAGAGCTGCATTTCAGCTCTGCAGCCCTGGTTAGCGGCCATTTGGTACCAGCAGGGGTGACAATGGGAGAGATTTCCCACCGGAAAATCATCTCGACAGACGCCTCCAATTCAGGTTGGGGCGGCCTTTTCGAGGGCAGACCGGTCTTTGGCCTGTGGTCAGATCGAGAGAAACGCCTTCACATAAACTGTCTGGAGATGCTGGCGGTCGAGAACGCGCTGAAGCGCTTCCTCCCGTTCATACAGGACCAACACGTTCTAATCCGCTCGGACAACATGTCGGTTGTGTCTTACGTGAACCGCCAGGCCGGTGTCAGATCCAGGAGCCTCTGCGATCTGGCAGAACTTCTCCTCGTTTTGACCCAGTGCTGCCTGCGCTCGCTGAGGGCGACGCACGTGCCAGGGATCCTGAACGAAGGACCGGACAGATTGTCCAGGGACAATATTCCCCCCGGGGAGTGGTCTTTACACCCCCAAACAGTCCAGTTGTTATGGCGCCTCTTTGGCAGAGCGGAAGTCGACCTATTCGCGTCAAAGGACAACGCTCATTGCCCAGTGTTCTTTTCAAGGAACGAGGATGCGCTGGCCCAGCTCTGGCCCAGCCGCCCGCTATATGCCTTCCCTCCGATCTCTATGTTACCAAAGGTAATCAAGAGAATCAGGGAATCGCACAGCCCGGTGCTCCTCATAGCCCCGCGATGGTAGAACCAAACCTGGTTCCCGGAACTAACACGGCTGTCACGTTCAGCCCCGTGGCCGATTCCGGTGAGGACGGACCTCCTCTCTCAAGCTTGCGGCTCGATCTGGCATCCCCACCCAGAGCGCTGGTCTCTGCACGTGTGGTTGATCAATGGATACCCGTTATCCTGCCAGAAGGAGTTATGAACACGATCACGCAATCTAGAGCCCCCTCTACGAGACGGCTATATGCGTCTAAATGGTCTGTATTCTCCAAATGGTGCACCGACAAAAATCTGGACTACATTTGTGAGATTCTATAATCTGGAAGTTCCCGCCTTGCAGGCCAGACTTCTATCAGTCTAATGTGTGTATGATCTGCCCACATCACTGTTGCGCAGGCTACCTCAACGTTAGATCTCCTGGTTTAGCTGCACTAATATGGTTGGATATACATGTATATGCAGCCCGGCGCCGCCGCTCTGCATTCCCCATGGGTACTTATGTTTATACATGTGTCGGCCCGCTTGCTGGCCGCCTGAATTTCCAACTTTCAATGTTCCCCAGGTTGGGACTCATAGAGTGGATGCTGGGCGCGCACGGCGTTGACAAAGTGTTCCCGTAGCGTAAGCTAAACTTACGCAATACGAGAGAACCTCTCGTAAGAGAACGTACTCGGTTACCTAACGAAACCTCGGTTCTCTCTAGAGAGGGAACGAGTATTGCGTAACCGGCCGTGCTAGCGCCTCGAGCGATTTTCGCTTCAGATCATTAAAACCAGGGAAGCAGCCTCTGAGCCCCGCTTTTATACGCTAAGCCACCCCCCTTTGCGCGGGCTGTGACGCGTATTGGGCGCGAAGCGCCACCATTGGGCGTGACGTCACGCCAGGCTCACTGGTAGGCTGCTGCAGTTGCCGCAAGGCAGCAAATGAGCACGCTAGATAGCCTGCTCTAGGTCTGCAGCTGCTGCACTGCGTTGACAATATATACAAAATGAAGGATAATTTTGGCTTCAATATCTCAAACAAAGATGACCTTTACCCGTAGCGTAAGCTAAACTTACGCAATCCGAGAGAACCTCTCGTAAGAGAACCGAGGTTACGTTAGGTAACCGAGTAAGTTATCGCGCATATTTCACACGTGTGAGCAGTCAAGTCGCAGCTCGATGATCAGACCATATAGTGTGAGAACATAAATCGTGAGCTTTGGCTTTACTTCACATGCGATTTACTCGTACAGTGAGAGCTGGTATTTAACAAAAACATTGCTGAAATTACACAGTGTATGCCCTGGTTTAATGAACTACGGTACAGTTACCTGGCGACCTCCAATGATGCAATTGCTGTGTGAATGATCATTGTATAGTCATATTTTTATATGACTCTAATCTATGGCCGATTTTCTCTTTTTGTCTATCTAGGGAGTCTTGCACTCAGGGATCCATCCCAGGACTTATAGAGGTTTTAAAAAAACGAGGGTTCCACTGGGCCTGCACAGACAATGATTTGTAAGTTTGATTTATTCTTTTTTCAAAATATTTAATATAATTGTTAATAATTGTTTAGGGCCCTATGATTTCCGCCACAACATGGAGGGGTTTGCAATACAGTTGTTGTCTTATGTTTAACATGACAATGTGTAGCTGCATCTTAAGAGGCAGCAACAGAAACGAAGGAGGCTGGTATGTGTGGCATTATTCCATTCTGTCTTCTCCGCAAGTATCAAAACATGTCTCTGTTTATTGTCATTTTCTGTTGTGCTATCGCAAAACACCTGCACTTTGCAATAGCACACCATTGTTTCTCAATCGACTTTCAGCATGTTTCATATAATTGGATATGCACAATAATCAGATTTGGATTGACAGTCTGAACGAGTCTTAGGTCTGGGAAGTTCAGCCTGAATGTGGCACATCAATGTTGATTGACAGGCTCAAGTACACACGGATATAATGCAATCTTTGTATGCGTACCTTAATGTGGTATTTATTGTGTTTGAATGTTGATTGAGAATGTTGAGGGGAATTGAAAGACCTGGTCAGGCTGGTGAGTCCCTGCACACCATGGTGGTGTTACAGGCCTACCAGGCTGATCTGCTCAGAGAAATAGACACAGACAAGGGGCTTAGCCAGAGTCAAAGAGCTCCGCACAGCCAAAGACCCAAAGTCTCTCCGTGCCACAAAGCAGATGACCCATGCAATCGGACATTCTATGGCTGTTTTGGTGGCTACGGAGAGGCATCTGTGGCTCAACCTTTTGGGGATAAGGGATAAAGAAAGAGCCTTTCTGCTGGACACCCTGGTCTCACCGTCTGGCATGTTTGGTGATGCTGTCAGTACAGTTGTCGACAGGTTTCAGGCTGCAAAGAAGCAATCTGAGGCGTTCCAGCAGTTTATCCCTCACTGGGTCCAGCAGGCTGGTCCTTCTACCTCCCATCCAGCGCCCAGCTCCAGGAGGGAGGAGCAGTGTAACAAAATTAGCTCAAAGGGGAAATATTACTAATAAACCATAACTTGTTATGATTAATTATGAATATTTGGATCAGTTAATCGGATTAACTTGGTGTAGCTAAATTAATATTACAAACAATGATTATTTATTCATTCTAAGAAAGGGTATTTTTCTTGGCCACAGAAAAATAATTATTTCTTAACATGTACAGTGCTTAGAGCGTGTAGCAAGATCAGGAATTGTTTAAGTGCCATTAATCTGCAGGCAGAATCAGAATCAGCAAACTCATATGTATTATGCACAAAGTTTTATTAACTAAATCATGAACACATAACTAATCTACAAAAACACATACATATAAAGCGTGCATACATGGGAAATGGAAAAGTGAAAGTGGATTAAACCGGAAACAGAAGCAGGAAATTAAGCTATGGTAAAGAGGCATTTAACCATATGAAAGAACCATCAGTTTCTGATTTCACCTCGTTAAATGCGATACTTGCATTTGCCTTTGCAGTTGCAGCAGTCTGTGAAATCTCTGAAGAAGGTTTCGGTGGTTCCATGAGTTGATGGTGTTGAAGTTGCAATTAATTTCTTCTGCGTTGAATGAAGAACTGGTGATGAATTTGCGCGGTTAGTTTGATTATGTTATGGTCAGGGAGGACCGGGTTTCGGATCCCACTGTCACACACATTAAACCAGGAGAAGAAGGAAGAGGAAGGGAGGGGACGTTGTGTTGGCTTTTAAGTTCCAAGGAAGTCACACCTCTTGAGTTTTGGCTTGACCAATGGGAAAGGTGCAATTTCCATGCGGAAAATTCCTCTGTTGAGAGGTTTTATGGCCTTTTGTCTGGAGCATGGTTAGAATGGGTCTGGCAGTTTGTGTCCATTTATACTATGATTAATATAACAAACACACACTCCATTCTTCGAGGAGGTGCACTAAGGTGAGTCATTAAATAAGCATTAATTTGATAGGAGACACGATATAGATGAGGTCACATTAACTAGCATTTCAGACAAGAAAGTCTGTCATACGGGTCATGTGTCTTTCCTATGGCCTTTGCTTTTGCATTTTTTCAAGCAATAAACAGAGTCTTATCTGATGGTAGCCCTAGTAACTGAGGCCTTTTCTGGTTCTAGTTGCTCTTTCGGGGATGGTTCATACCCAGAGTGGGTTTTGAAGATTATTTGTTAACCCCTAAGTGTCGACCCCTTTTTTTTTTTTTTTTTTTTTGCATAGACATGAAAATGCAGATTCCGAACTTAAATGGTTGTAATTCAAGAATCCTTTGGGATATAGACAAAGATTGGTCTTGTTTTAAAGACATTTGTCAGATTTTAAGAAAATATTTTATATTAAATATTTTATATTATATATATTATATCTAATATTTAAAAAAAAAGAAAACAGAAAAAATGTTATAGAAGTTTGAGTTTATAGAAAAGTACAATGTAAAAATGTAATTATTCATATATATATATATATATATATATATATATATATATATATATATATATATATATATATATATATATTCAAAACATGTTGTACTCTAAAACTGCAAGAAAATCAAATCCAAACATCTGAACAAGTTGTGTTCCAAATTTTAGGTTGATATCTCAAAAAATTAGCTTACAATAAGATTTTGTTTCACTAGATGACAGCCCAAACTCCATTACTGACCATATAAGGGCGCCTACATTTCCATAAATGGTTTGAGTGCTCTGAACCATATATTTCTATGATGTTCATACAATTTATGAAGTAGACATCCTATTCAGTAGTATGGGAGTATGGGCAGATTTTGATATGAATTCAACCTCTAATAAACATAAAAAGAATGTATGTTCTGTAGCTTGCCACCACATCACAAATGGTGAATCTATAATTTTTTCTCTATATTTAAAACATTTTCAGACCTTTTTAAAAAAAAAAAAAAAAAATTAATGGATATTATCTTTTGAACTCTTGGCATGAAAAAAAAACATCTCGGTTACGTATGTAACCCTCCTTCCCTGAGTAGGGAACGGAGAAGTTCCGTCGTGATGGCGAATGGGGTTCGCTTAGAAGCCTCTCATCTTCAAAAGAAATAAAACGAGCCAATGGCAAGGAATGGATAGGGTCTGCAGAATTTGCATGGTGTAACTCCGCCCCACCGCGTGGGTATAAAAGGAAGGACGCCGCAACACGCAGATATGTTTCTTCGCTGAGGAGCCAAGACTGAATTCGGCTGTTCCAGCGGTACAGCGGAAGAGGCAGGAAGACGGAACGTCTCCGTTCCCTACTCAGGGAACGAGGGTTACATCCGTAACCGAGACGTTCCCTTTCGTTGTCACTTCGAGTTACGTCGAATGACGATGAAATGGGGTTCCCAGTCCAATCACGCCACCTCGGCTGTCTTCCAGTGCCCTGCGTAAATCTGAGCTCCCTGTCGTGAGACTAGCACGGACGAAGGACTCCTACTTAACACAGGAATACCAAGGTACACTGGGAAGTATATCTTAGTGGAAATATGCAATCAGTGCCTGCCCGAAGGGAGGGACTTACAGAATACACATATGACTCGGGAGGGGGGTGCATATGGGGAACACTGGGGTGTCCAGCCCGAAGGGTGGAATATTTCAACCCCAGGGGTGGCAAGGTGGCTTGCCAAGGGAAAGGCACATGCTCAGAGAGGCTTACAGTGGAAATACACATGTGGGGGTCGCCCAGAAAGGGGGGACCATGCACAGGAGGCACCCAGCCAACACGCAGGCAATAGACACTGGCGTCGACGTCAGCAGTGCTGGAGGAACTCAGGACTTGTAGGGGAAGCTCATCTGAGAAATATCGCACATATCCAGTCCGTGGAGTGGAATGGCGAGCAAGCAAAGACACCTGAGCGGGTCCTAGTACTGGCTGGTTGAAGCGAGTACACGAGAGGACACAGGCTCCACTTGGAGATTGTAGAATCTGGCGAATGTGTTGGGTGTCGCCAAGCCTGCAGCTCTGCAGATGTCTGTTAGCTAGGCGCCATGCGCTAGAGCCCAAGAGGTAGCCACACTCCGGGTGGAGTGGGCTGTCACACCAATGGGGCATGGTCGACCTTGCTGCTGGTAAGCCAAAGCAATAGCGTCCACTATCCAGTGAGACAACCTTTGCTTGGAGAGAGCGCCTCCCCCAAAATCCAATCATCAGCCTTAACCCTCTAGGCGCCACGGTCGAGTTTACTCGACAAGATGCGGCACTGAATAAAACGGCCGATTTTGCCAAATTGGGTGTCAAATTTCGTTCGACCTCCCCTCCACTGGATGGCAGACATGTCATACTTCATCTCAGACTCAAAAAAAACGTCATGCTTCTGTACAAAATGTTTGAGTTAGAGCGCATTGAATCAGTGCGATCAAAAGCGGAGCTAGTGTGCGATTTTATCAGAGCCTCTCCGTAATCGCGGCGACAGTATTGTGGTGGAGACTTTGTCTGTTATCACTGGGTATGTTAGACGAGGTCGAAGTATTCATAGTACAGTTAGGGGGCAACGTGAAGGCAGGGTGGGGAGTCGCAATGAACTCGGCGCGCGCGCGAGGCAGATCTGGCCGCGCTCGCGCTGCTCGTATCATCTCACTCATGATGCCTTGCTGTCGCGAGTGATCTTTTGAACTAAACAGGTCTTGTCTACTTGTGTTTGTGTGTCATATGAATAATATATATGTGCCCCATACATGGAATCAGAGTGCTTACTGTATGTAGTAAATGGAAAATCTTTACAGCAAAAGGCCAACCACTACATGCATACGGTTTGTTCTACCATTTATTAGTAATTATTTACACAGTTTGTTTACTACTTCCTATATACCTGAGCATTCAGTATTGTGCAATATAGCATACAGAAGGTGATGGACATTTTGGGGGGAAAGATATGCTTATTTTATCATTTAAACATGTGACTTTTCATGAAACTTCTATAATCCAAGATTTCTGCCACCATATGACGTAATAATATGCAAATTAGATGGAAAAATGTAATCCCTAAATAAACTTTGGGTCATCCTTAATATTTCTCTAATTTACAGAAAGTCTCTATCTTTTTTCACTTTTAAGATATAGCCTTGTGAAATTAAGATGTCAAAATCGAACTTTTATGGAAAAAAACCTCTGGCGCCTAAAGGGTTAAGTGCTCGGGACATGGAGGATGGTTCCACACAAGCCCGATACTTGCGGCGGTCCGGGAAGGCATAGCTGTCAAGTCCGGATCAGACTCATTATGCTAGCACACCCGAGGATGGCAGCACAAAGAAGGCCATCATCTCCAGAGGACTCCAGCTCATCTTGTGATGCGGTGATATACAGGATTTTATCAGCCAGGGAACCGCGAACGCTGTTTGAGCGTGATCGAAGCCCAAACACGTCAAAACAGCGCTCGTGCCCATCAGCTGAATCTATCAGAATACCGCACTCAGAAATACACGGGCAGATCGTCTTTAGAAAGACGCGCCGCATGCACGCTCTTTTTGTGAGAGAAAAGCTTGCAGCAGTGCTAAAGCGCCCAGGGAGAAACACACACGCTGTTCAGTTCAGCAGGCAGGAATGTGAAACTCGCTGGAACACGCCATCACACCACTGGAAGCTGCTCGTCTAGAAGATTCGCGAAGATAGTCAGAGAATAGGCTGCAGGAGTGAAGAGAACTTCTTGGCTCCGAAGCGAAAACATATCTGCATGTTGTGGCGTCCTTCCTTTTATACCCATGCATTGGGGCGGAGTTACGCCATGCAAATTCCGCAGACCCATGGCATTCCTTGCCATTGGCTCGTTTTATTTCTTTTGAAGATGAGAGGCTTCTGAGCGAACCTCATTCGTCGTCACGACGGAACTCGTAGTGACAACGAAAGGGAACTGAGGTTTCTACCAATCTTTCATGATTTTTCATGTTCATCGCTATTTCAAATAAAGGTCTGAACACGCCTTAGGAGTATGAAAATATACTTATTGCAAATCCTCTGTAATTCATTTTAATAATCAATATTAATTAACAGACCCAATGCCCACCAAAGCGCTTTACATTTTGCCTCACATTCACCCATTCACTCACTCATTCATACACCGACGGCGGTGTCAGCCATGCAAGGCGCCATCCAGCTCGTTGGTAGCAGCTGGGGTTAGGTGTCTTGCTCATGGACACCTCGACACTTCGAACCTACCAATCTTCTGGTTTGTAGACAACCTACATGAACCACTGAGCCACTGCCGCCCCCAAATATAAATATAAATATAGCTGCAAGCAGCCATTACCGGGGCCAAGCGCAAGAAGCGGCAACAGATGCCATCATGGGTGGGAGTGGCGGATCAAATAAAGACATTTTAAGAGAATTTTGGGCAAATGGCTAAAAAATTATATATCCAGTAACTTTTAAGATGATTTAATGGATTATCACTTTCGACCAATAGGTGGCGCAGTTATGAAATCGATGTGATGTGGTCAGAGTGAGGTGAAAATTACACATACAAAGTTTGGTGTCAAAATGTCAAGGCATTGCAGAGATAAAGACTTAATAGTCATTTTGGCAGCATGCCTCAACTTTGCTGCTGCGGTATACAAAAACGGTTTCGTCTATCGTCACGAAATCCATAACTTTTAGTCGGCATGGACTGGAGATGATATGATTCGATTTTGGTGAAAATCGGACGAATGGTCTAGGAGAAGTTCGAAAAAGAAGGGTTTGAAAGTAAATAAAGATGGCGGACAGGAAGGTCGTCCAAATACGTCAAACTTGGTATCTATGTTCTCGGCATGACCCAAGGAATCTATTAAGACAAATGTCATTACAATAGGCATATTTATTCAAAAGTTATTAGCATTTTTGGAAATTTAATTTAACTTTTGACAAACAGGTGGCGCTAACTCGAAATCTTTTGAGTACCTTCAGGGGATGGTGTCGGTGGCAAATTCTGAGTTTCATAATGTTACAGCAATGCATTTGTTAAGTATAGCATTTTAGATCACAAAACTGTATTGAAGTCAATGGGAATTTCATGTTTTGTTCTATTATAGCGCCACCAAGAGGCAAAATCCCACATTTTTTTCATGTGTCCTCATAATGAGCCCATACATGTGTGTGCCAAATTTGGTGAAAATATCTCAATTCGCTTCGGAGTTATAGACATAAATATGAAAAAAACTTGTCAAAAATGACTGACACGTGTCTTTGATTGAATTTTACTACCCCTTACTATCAATATTTTGGCATTTGGGCGTTGCATTTTGCCAGAGACCTATGTTTCCAAACTTCTGATGGTGGTTTCGTTTTGATCGGACTAACGGTTTCGAAGATATCGGCAAATGTTTTTTGAGCGCTAAATCACAACGCTACAAAAACCGTAAGACGAAACCTAGCATGTTTGGTATCTGTGGACTCGGCAAGGATTCCGGAACCCAACGAGATGACTCTCGTGAAAATGTGTCAACCACAGCCAGAGTTATAAACATTTGAAAATTAAAATTTACCCCTAGGTGGCGCTGTTTCGAAACTTCTCAGGCTCCTTCAGAGCATCGTACTGATGACCCATACCGAGTTTCGTAACAATACGTTCATGCATTCAAAAAATACAGCATTTTAGCACATAATCCAAAATGGCCGACAGCCAAAATGGCCGATGTGGGCAAATTGGATATCAATCGACTCGGCATGACGCCCTGAATCTACCGAGACCACTTTTATGATTTCTGGACAAACCGTTCAGAACTTATGAGCAAAAATAGCCATTTTTCATATCTCCGGAAGGTAGGTGGCGCTGCGCCGAAACGCAGCATGTAGCCTCAGGTTATGCTTGTGATAACATGTACCAAGTTTGGTCAGAATACGATTAAGCATTGCGGAGATACAGCCTTACGTCTGTTTTTGCAAGCGCTACGTAAAAATAGTTTGTGCATTTCTCGAAAGCGGTTAAGCGAATCATCTTGAATTCCATAACTTTTTGTCAGCACTGCCTGGAGATGATCTGGTGCAATTTTGGTGAAAATCGCACAAACCGTCTAGGACGAGTTCGCAAAAGTAGTTTTTTTGGACAATTAAAAATGGTGGACATATTTTTATGACGGAAAATTACGTCATAGGGTGCAATCGAATCGTCATAAGCTCAGGAATCAGAGGAACAAATTTTGTTGATAGGCCTTACGGTCCAAAAGTTATTAGCATAATATGATTGAAGCTTTGAACAGGTGGTGGTGCTAGAGGCAATGAGTTTGACACACCAAAATTGGTGTATTTAATGTTGGGACTGTCCTCTATAAGAATGTCAAACCAAAACAACTTTCCCGCAAACGGTTCTATGGGCTGCCATAGACGCCCAGTCGGAAGAAGAAGAAGAAGAAGAAGAAGAAACTGAAGAATAATAAGAACCGGAACAGATACAATAGGTGCCTCCGCACCTTCGGTGCTTGGCCCCTAATAATATCTAGCCTAAAAGGTATAGAAGCTACAATGAGAAATAAAGCAAACAATTCAGTCAAACATGAGTAAGCTCTCTAATAGGCTACAAACTTAAAGTTAAATAGCCTAAATATATAAAGTTATGAAACTTCACTTTGCCCTCAGCCAAAACGATTTTTTTTGCCATGGAACAAACTATAGTTTAATGAGACCAAAGATCAACTTATACACAAGACGAATCATACATCAAGTTTATCCACTAGACTAGAGACATCAGAGCCAGCGGCAAACGCCAGAAGCACTAGCCGAGGAAAAGCTGTTCCAGTCGGGTTTAATGAGTGCTGAGTACGCTTGGATCTCACAACTCCGAAAACGTCAGATACATTTTCAAATAGGTGCTATCTTTATAAATAAAACACAGATTTGAGCTTTAAACATCTACATTCTCGCCTGAAACACTCTTAAAAATACATTTCATGACACAATAACAGTAGTATTTTGATATTACGCGGGTTTTCTCCTCTGCTATTGACGCTTGCTGGTTGGTGCGAGATGCATTCTGCGATACCTGGCTGTCTCAAGTCCGCACAAGTCAACTCTCGATGCATCCTCGGTAAACGGAGCGGATCAAGAACACATCCGGGGATTTGAACTGGACTTGGCTAGATGTGAACTTTGAATTGGAACAGTACTTGGGCAGTGACTGATGACGTTTCACAAGTCCACAAGAACACAAGTACAGACAAGAACGCATATTGAGAAACGGCCTAGGAAACTTCTGCCCAATTTCTCTGGTTGGGTTTTTCGAACAATAGAGAGTGGTTACAGAATCCAGTTTAAGTATTGTCCTCCTGTAACCCAGGTCATTAACTCAAGTCACTAATATTCATAATTAGTATTATTTTATTTATATAGCTACAAAAATAAAAGTAAGAAAAGAACATGAGGTCAAATAGATTTATTTTTTTATAAATAATCCAAAACAAAGAGAAAGTTCCTGAACTGATTCCTGATTGGTGAGGTGAAAGGTTAGCTCCATCCCCTGCTGGAAAGCTTCCAGAAGATTGCGTACAAGCAGCAATATATAAGAGACACGAGAGATTACGAACGACACAAGAGTGAGAGCAGATGCGATTGAGTGATTTGAGTGAGAAACTGTTTAATAATCCAGCAATAGATTATTAACAAATTGAAAAGTAGTTCTACCATAAAGACTCAGGAGGCAAAATGACATTACAAAGCATTAATTTATTAACAACCCAGAAAGCAAATATTGTGTTATAAAGTTCTTTGGCGTAGGGCCCATCCGTAGTTCGCAATCAGAGGGTAACGGAATCTGCATTTCCTGCCTGAAGACGAAGGCAGGGGCGCAGCTGACCCCTTGGGAGGTATGGACAGGGACTGGTGGTGGTGGGGAGGATGGATGTGAATGTTGGCATCAGCATCTGCAAACTCAGACATGTTAATTATTGTTTTGGCTTTGTTTTGGCAAGGCCGGGGTTTTTTTTCTCTTTTGTGAGTGCCTGGAAAATGGCCTGAATCCTGTGGATTCCATCCCTGGTTTGGACTGCCGAGCCATCCTATCGTTTTGTACCTGGAAACAGAGTAAAAAGAGTTAATTTTTCTGATTTGGTAGGACAGAAACATTGCGTTTTTCAAGGTTTCCTGGATTTCAATGAAGACAAAAATAAGTTTTTTTTCTATTCATAGACTGAACTGTTCATTTTTGATTTTGAAAACAAGACTGTAACACTAAGGTCAAAGGTCACATAAATAAATGAAGCGGGATCAATCACCATTTGCCAACAGTTATATTCCCCTTAGGTCAAGTATACATTTTGTCACCATACAACAAGCAAAACCTCATAAATGTGCACCAACTCAAAGTCCAGAGTTATCCCAATTGTCCTTGGTCCATCACCATTGTAGGTGTTTAAGATGTTATAAGTACATTGTCCATGTTTGTTCGCCAAGGGTTAATTCCACGGAAAAAGTGTCTTTTGTTCAGAAGTCCAGATACACTTCCACGTTGAAGATAACAACAAGAGCTTGAACAAGTTGAGAACCCTCAATATCAAGCAGATACCAAAACCCTCTGGTCAAAATAAAACAAACAATATAACATGAGGTTCAGCAAGCAAAATACTTTTGCACAATATACCTTTGTTAATAATAAAGAAACGAATAAAATATACTCGCATTGAGAAGTTGAACACATATGTTCCTCAACAGGGTTTTCCAAGCATGGAAAGAGCATTTGCTCTCAGCTAACAGGTATACCTAACTCACACTTCCCTCTTCCTTTTACACTCTTGTGTAGAGATAAGGGCTCCCTAGTGCCCTCTAATGGCCTGGAGTAAAATTGCAACTCTCATTCACCATAGGAGACAGGTGACAGTTTACTAGGACTGTTACAAGACATTGAACTTGAAATTGAGAAACTGGGTTTGAATTTCAGAAATTTATGTACCAATATCGAGTTCTTCTATTCGGCCTAACCTTTTCCAAGTGCATGGATGCATCCCTGGCTCCTCTACAACTCTAGGGCATCCCTGTGCTAAATGTTCCGATGTTCTGATCCAATCTGACTTCTGATCTGCAATTCTGCCTAAATCATAATCATACACTGTCATACACGCGTTGCCAAGAGGAGAACTGACCACCGATCGAGCATGGTTTCTACCAAGTTTTTTCTCTCTCTCCATTCTGTCACCTGATGGAGTTTTGGTTCCTTGCCACTGTCGCCTTTGGCTTTTGGCTTGCTTTAGTATTCAACGATATTATTGATCTGCCTGCACTGACACCATTATATGAGAACTGAACTGAAATGGATCATGACATCACTATTTTCTCCAGAGCGGCTGTATAGATAACTGACTAAATTAATAACTTTTTTACAAGAAAAATGAACCATCACTTTAAGCTGGACTATGACACTATTCTCTTCTAGATCTGATGTATAGCCAAAACAAATTTTGTTGCATTATTTTCCTGTTATCACGGTAAAGCTCCTTTGAAACAATCTGTATTGTGAAAAGCGCTATAGAAATAAAGGTGACTTGACTTCAATCAATCAATCAATTATTTTTATTTCTAAAGCACATTTAAAAACAACACGAGTAGGTTAAAGTCCTTTACAGACCCAACTGTACAAAACATATAGACAAATACACCTTAAAACAAAAAACAAAACACCAAATAAATCCACATGTAACTAACGTTACTTAAGGCATCAATGAGAATATCACAATGACCTATATTAATTATATTTAAGCATTAGAAATCAGAACTAGGTTTGGCTCTTGAAATGAATTGGCTACGACCTCTGTTTGAATAGCAAAGGCAGTATCAAAACATATATTTTAACATTCCACAGGGATTGTAAAACACACATAGGAAACAACAATAAATTCCCCCAAAATAGTCAGTCAGTTAAAAGGAAAAAAAAAAATCAGTCAATCCAGTCAAGTAGTTCAATGTTTAACTCAGTTGAGTTTCAGTTCAGTTCCTGTGTGGTTTGTTGAATAAAAGGCCTTGTTTCAAATCACTACCCGTGCAGTGTGTGATAACGTTGGAGATCTCATAAATCTTATCTGTATGATGTATCCAAAAATGTGCAGTCCACCACCTTGGCGAGTTGATGGCCACTGGTTACAGTCACACTCCTGAATCACTGAATCACTGGATCGCTGAATTACTGGCTCGCCGTAGAATCTCTCTCTCAACAGTGGCAAAATATGCACACAAAAAAAACAATCTGCATACATCAAATGCAAAATATCTAATTAGTAGCTGTATATGGCTTCATCACTAACATATTCAAAATCAATGTAACTTAAACTCAATTCTATATCACTCAGTTTAAACATGAATACAATGCACTCTGTAACATATCACCTCAAATATGACCTAGAACACAGTCAGTAAAAATACGTGTGAATAGTGCAAAGTGCTTATTTTACAGGTTTAAACATGTCTAATCCAGAAAGTTACTGAACTCATTAAAATCATATAGCCACGAATAGGACGGCAAAAGGTGTTACAAACATCCTTTATGCTGTCTCTAAGCCGCCTGAAAACATTAGCCCATTAGGGTAACCCCGTAGCTGAATAAACATGCATGAATTCACGTTACGCCATCTCATCATAACGGCGTTCCAAATAGCAACAGTAGATTAGTAAAGATAAACATATCAATTATCTCCGACTGGTTTTCTTTTATTGTCAAAGGACATAACAGGAATAGCAAAGTAACAAAGTGCACATAATATATTATCGTTTTTTTTTTTTATCAACTTTATGACATGCTAGCAAAAAGTTTCCCTTCTGTTGTACTCCCCTTACGAAAATTAACCATGGTTTTTATGTAGTAACCATGGTTTTTCTGTAGTAACCATGGTTTAACTATGGTTTTTGTAGTAAAACCATAGTAACTACAAAATGAACCATAGTTTAACTATGGTTTTTGTACTAAAACCATAGTAACCATAAAATGAACCATGGTTTTTGCAGTAAAACCATAGTAACCATAAAATGAACCATGGTTTTTGTAGTAAAACCATGTAGTAAAACCATGGTATCAAAACCATAGTTTTTAAAAATACCAGTTACTACAGTCATGGTTACTATGGTTTTACTGTAGTATTACTACAATATAACTGTAGTAAAACCATGGTATCAAAACCATGGTTTTTAAAAACCATGGTTTGCACCAAAATACCACGGTTACCACAGTCATAGTTAACTACAGTTTTACTATAGTAAAACCATGGTTAATTTTCGTAAGGGTCACCAGAGATTCTTAAACCTATCCAAAGGAAAATAAAAGTGTAAATGGCAGTTTACAATAACGAAGACTTCTTTCCACTTTCACTAGCTAATAACAACATTGAAAATTATTTATCCCGTGTGTTAAGTGGTCTGTTTCACTATATTTATCGCACTCCGTCTTCATCTTACGATGCACTTGACGAGATGGTAGGAAAAAAAGAAAAAAAGATCGCTCATCTTCTTTAGCTGCGCAACAGAGTGAATCAGCCAATAAACATGAAGCAGCGCTATCTAGGGGAATGGAGAATCACAGCAATTACTTTGGCCCTGTGCAGTTTATGTGGGCTACACACATGTAACTAAGAGCAGTTAAAAGCAGCAGAGAAGAGATAGGTCTTTAACCTAGATTTAAAACACTCGATGGAATCACAGGATTTAATGTGTAAAGGGAGAGTATTCCAAAGACGCGGTGCTGCTACCTCAAAGGCACGATCTCCCTTAGTTTTTATCCAAGATTTTGGAACATTTAAAGTAAAGCTTTGAGAGGATCTTAGTGGTCTAGCAGCAACATGATGCTGTAACAAACTAGAAATATATACAGGGGCAAGTCCATGTAAACCTTTAAAAACCATTAAAAGGACCTTGCATTGAACCCTATACTCAACAGGAAGCCAGTGCAAAGAAGCCAGCACCGGATAGATACTGGAACATATCCTGGTGCCAGTCAACAATCTGGCCGCAGCATTCTGCACCAGTTGCAGCCGTGAAAGCAACTTCTTAGACAACCCCAAATAAAGAGAATTACAATAATCCAATCTGGACGAAATGAATGCATGGATCACAATTTCCATATCTTTGAAAGACAGGAAGCCTTTTAATTTGGCAATGCCCCTCAATTGAAAAAAGCTGCCCTTAACCACCGCATTTACTTGTTTATCAAATATCAGTTCGGAATCAAAAATCACACCAAGGTTCCTCACTTGAGTATTAACATTCGAGGCCAAAGGGCCCAAGTCTGATTTGCTAGCTTTGGTGGGCCAAAAATCATCACTTCGAATTTAGATTCGTTCAGCTGAAGGAAACTTGATGCCATATACAGCTTTATTTCGTCCAGACAGTCAAGCAAAGCTGACCATTTCGAGTTGTCATTCAATTTCAAAGGAAGATACAACTGGGTGTCATCTGCATAACAATGGTATGCCATGCCATACCATACTTTTGACAGATTAATCCCAGAGGGAGCATATATAAAGAAAATAAGACAGGACCGAGACACGAACCCTGAGGGACCCCAGAGGTGATGGGACGAACGGAGGAAATAGAGCTCCCTATTTTCACCGCAAAGGTTCTCCCCTGTAAATACGATGTAAACCACCTTAATGCAATCCCCCTAATGCCCACCCACAGACTAAGACGGTCAAGGAGGATCCCATGATCCACTGTATCGAAGGCTGCACTCAGATCCAGCAGCACTAAGGCAGCACAGTTCCCAGAATCTACGGACAAAAGCAAGTCATTGGTCACCTTAAGAAGGCCAGTTTCAGTACTATGCTGAGGTCTAAAACCCGACTGGAATGTATCAAAAATATTGTTTTTATTTAAAAAAGTTGAAAGTTGGTTTATAACCACCTCCAGCATTTTAGCTAAAAAAGGCACCTTAGAAATAGGTCTATAATTGTTTAACACCGACGGGTCTGAACTCGTTTTTTTTTTAAAGAGACTGTACAAGAGCGTCCTTAAAATATGATGGCACAAGCCCCTCTATAAGACTCTGATTCACCACAGATGATATTGTGGGACCCACTGCATCCCAAACCTGAATTATAAAGCGGGCCGGGATGATATCCAGAGAGCAATAAACTAGCTTGAGATGTTTGGCAATTTCTAACAGGTCTGTAGTGGTTACCGTGCTCAAATGCACTTAACTGGCCAGAGGTAAGAGAATCACGAAGAAAATGAACCTGGCTTTGAACCCGGACAGAACTAGAGATGCTAGAGATTTTATCCATTAAAAATTGCAAAAAAAATTCACAAGGTCTCTCTGAATTATCGAAAACGCCGCACCTTAGTCGCTTTGACAAACTGTTGATAGGACACCATCCACTCTCTGAGTATCTCATATGAGATCTGTAGTCTATCCTTCTTCCATTTCCTCTCAGCCTGCCTCCATTTTTGTCTAAGCAGCCTACTGTCATCATTGAGCCAGGGCTGAGATACAGTTTTTGATTTGACCTGTTTCCAGGGGGCAATACAGTCCAAAATATGATTACACCCCGCAATTGAAATCAGATACCAGCTCCTCTATACCCTGAATAGATGGATTATTCTCAATAACTGGCATAAAGGCATTGTACTGGTCAGAAAACTTTGAGGCAGAAGCAACATTTATAGCAGCTCGACGGCCAACTGACACGGAACCTGAAGGGAGTCCAGCAAATGTGACATTAAACATAATAACAAAATGATCCGAGAGCCCCATGTTCTCAATAGTCAGCTCACCCACCGGTACACCCCAGGACAAAACCAAATCAAGAGTATGCCCCTGCTTATGCGTAGCACCATCGACAGACTGCATGAGGTTAAAAGAATCTAACAGTACCAAGGGCTTCTCAGGGCAGCAAATATGAATATTAAAATCACTGAATATAACAAGGCTGTCACAATGAGTAATCATAGAAGATAAGAACTCAGAGAATTCCCCAATAAAGTCATTGTTATAATTGGGAGGTCTGTATATTAACCCTCTGGGGTCAGCTATCGTGCCGGCGCGACGAGCTCACTTTTTTTCCTTATCAGTGCAAAACAGACTAAAATTACTCTGTTGATTTTGATCTTACATATAAGTGTTGTACATCATTAGATCCTGTTAAGTGTCTATTTTGTTTGTGGATACTCACAATAAAAACAAAGTGTTCTGCTTTTTGTCAAATAAAGAAAAATAAACGATGCGAATTTTGCCTTCTCTCTGTCAGTGAAGTTCATTCTGAAATGTGTCCGAGAATGAACTGTAACTCAGTGAATACTTGTCACACAGGCACGAAAGATTTTTCGTTATGAAGCTGAAATTCTCATCTTTTAAATGAAGTAATTTATATAAAAAACAAATATTCTCAGTTTATGTAATCTGTATGAAAAGAGAGAGATGTCAGTCTTTTTCCTTTCAGCTAATTATAGCTTATTACGTGTTAATGTGACCACGCCCACGGAGAGCGCGCACTATTCAAACGCAAATGTTGAGGCAAGCCATAACAATGCCCACATCAGCTGGATAAAACATCAAGTATAATAAGAATCTTGTATTTTACCTGTACTTTTCCTTGTGTGAGGAATAATACCAGAGCCGATCCTCCCTATCCGCACTGTGGTGAGGCACATATATGCCAACCTTAAATAACCACATGAAACCGTTTGTTAATCTCTGTTTGTTTTATTCTAGTGGCAGTCACATGAAAGGTGTACATTCCATGGTGACTGTTATCAAAGTAGAACATACAAGGTGAAGTGGAGCAAACAATGTTTTAATAGTCATGTGCATATCCCTTTGTCTTACCGGTTCCTGGAAATGCCTAGTAGGAGGGGCCGCGAACAGGAAACCAACTATATATCATCCTGAAGGGGCGGAGTTGGTCTATTAAGAGTATTTAGACTTAAAACTCATGAATGTTTGAGTGTGAAGGTTTACTAAATGATAATGTAACTCCTAATAGATAGACATTATCAATGTGTATAGTTGGTAAGCTTGACAATACTTTGTGAACTATGAAAGATATAGTTAATATCTGATGAAGAGTTATGATTGGTCAGTTTGAAAATGAAGGAGGAGATTTAAAACTATAAAAGAACAGATGAAATGTTTGGAGGGAAAGCAAAGGGCTGTTCTCTTACGAGAGGTTCTCTCGTATTGCGTAAGTTTAGCTTACGCTACGGGTAAAGTTCATCTTTGCTCGAGACTGCAGCAGCCTACCAGTGAGCCTGGCGTGACGTCACGCCCAATGGTGGCGCTTCGTGCCCACTACACGTCACAGCCCGCGCAAGGGGGTGTAGCTTAGTGTATAAAAGCGGGGCTCAGAGGGTGCTTCCCTGATTTTCATCTCTTCAACGAAGCTCTTCATTCCGCTGGATCCGAGAGAAGCCGCCGCCGTCGAAACCAGCGACTGCCAGCAGAGGAAAGCGCCTGAGGAAGCTGGTCGACTTCTCGACGCCTTCAGCCTTCCGTGCCAGCAACGCTACCCGGCGACAAATATCCTTTTCTGCTCTTGTCACTGTTTATACTGTGTCTGTGTGTGCTCATCGCTGCGACACACACTTTTTCTAAAAGAGCGCGAGCGTTCTTGTAAGAATGCCTCGCACGTCCTGTGGCTCGCGCCGAGCCCCGCTCAGCGTCGGAGACCGCCATGTGATTAGCGCTATCTGCCTGGGCCCGGACCACGCAGCCCTCGCACTTCGTCCACTGTGAGTACCTATCTATGTCAACCCTGCGGGCTCGTCTAGACCTCTTAACGGCAAAGCTGTCACTCCGCCATCTGCTGGACCGCGCAAGAAGAAGCGCCGTGCACTGAGACTGCCGGAGCCTGATGTGGCACTCAAACGCTCGCCGGAACGACTCCCTCGAGCATTCTCTCTCCTTCTCCGCCCTCCCCTCCCGGCGGCCGCCGGGTCCCGCCCGCGCTGCCGCTGCCTCATGGGCCTTTCACACAGGACGCGGAAAGCGCTGCGCTGCGCTATGAAACCCATTCATTTCAATGGCTTGCGCCACGCGAAGACGTTTTGTTGCTGCGTCGAGCAAAGCGCAAGCGCAGCGGTGCGCACCATTGACTTGCTCGCGCGCACGCCGCGGTCAAAGTTCAAAATAGTTTAACTTTTGCCGCTGCGCTCTGTGACGATTATCAGCGCGGCCAATAGAAACGGGACATCCAAACAAACACGGAAATCAAAATGGATGAACGGCTAGTACTGTGTGTATCGGAATTTCCTGAGCTCTATGATACAAGTTTGAGGTCGTATAGGGACATCGGCAGAAAAGCGGTGTCATGGAGACATATCTCCATTCAAGTTGGCATGTCAGGTGTGTTTTAATATATATATAATTTGTTCCTTTGTGTCAGCTTTAATGTTTGAATAAATGTTTTATTCTAAAAAAGAACTGAGCTCATGATTCGTGTGTTGATTTCGATGTTATATATGTGTGTGTGTATATATATATATATGGCATAGCGCAGCGCAAATCGCGTTGTATCTGAAGGGCAACGCTGAACCCAGCGGCCAGCGCAGCGCAGCGCAGCGCAGCGCATTCCGCGTCCTGTGTGAAAGCCCCTTCAGGGGACGAGGCGCTTGATATGGATGAGGACGCACCGCTAACAGCTGTTCTAATCGCGGCTTAGCTTCTCTACGTTCGAGAAAGCTACCCCACCCCCGCGCCCCATGCGCATGCGTATCTCACCGGCGAAAAAGGAAGAGTGTTTTAGTCCCGCCGAGGCCGGACTAACCCCTATTTCTTAATATGTCAATATTGCAGCTATGAGCCTGTTATATAACATGCACTCCTGCAAACAAACGTAACACAAAAGCTGTGATGACGCTATTGTCTGCTCGTGCTAACTTAAGCTTATGTCATCTCCCCCTGTGGCTCAGTGGCGAAACCCTAGGCTATTGCGCCAGAGACCCGCGTTCGAATCCCGGCTCTGGCAGCAGATAAAATTTATGTGGCTCGCGAACAGTTTTTTTTACGTACAGAAAACACTGTTTAATGCTGCGGCCGGACTGAGTAGGGGAGAAGTTCCCGGATGGCTTACTGGTTCCGGCCCGATTTTTAAGTGCTCAACCGATGGATACTCTTCTATCCCAGGAGGCCACGCGAGAGGATACATCATAAAAAAGAAGGATAGGTCATACTCGAACATGACGCAAATAATGACGGACGAGAGTATTTTCAAATGTGAGTATTAGATATTACAAATCAAATGATCGCATGTGTTGAACTACAGTAAACAGTTGAATTGTTGAAGGTGTAAAGACGCTATATAGTATGGTAAATTTTTGATTTTGCTGTAAATCACATTTTATCCTGTATAAGTTAACTAACAGAGGAGCTCCAGTAAGGACACATACGTCTCCAAAGTGGATTTGCATACATTTTACTAAATGTCTATTTAATATCTGGTAAGAAAATCTAATATAAGAATAGCATATTTCTACGTCTAATAGATATGAAATAGACTTCTGAGTTATGTATGTGTACTATTGTTTTGTTTAAGATAATTCGGTAACACTTTAGAATACTGTGTCTTACTTACTGCATAACTAATAAGGAATTATTGAAGAACTAGTAGGTAATTCTTCATTAACTACTTCTTCACTGCTGTTAACTACTAAGGAAGATGTGTTAACTAATCAGTATGTAATAGAATTTTATGATTGTGTTAAGTTACAGTTAGTTAATCAATAACTAATGAATTCTGTCATACCTCCTGAAGAACTACTACTAATTATCTACTAATTAAGGTTCAAGAAAAATAACTAAGAAGTAACTAATGAACAGTCATACAAAACTAACCTCAGATTAGTTTTTATATTTTATGTACAGTACTGTGTGTGTCTGTTTTCCTCAGCATAGAATGCCATTGAGTAAATTCATGTATTTGAGGCAACAACTGAGGGGAACTGAAAATATAGGGAACTTATTAGAAATTAATAAAGAATTATTAGATAATTCTTCAGGAATTACTTAGCCTGGAACAGTATTCTAAAGTGAAAAAATAGGGAACCTATTAGTAATTAATACATAATTATCAAATAACTATCCAGGAATTAGGCTACTTATAACCTGAAACGGTATTCTAAAGTGAAAATATAGGGAACTTATTAGTAATTAATAAAGAATTATTAGATAATTCTTCAGGAATTACTTATAACCTGAAACAGTATTCTAAAGTGAAAATATAGGGAACCCATTAGTAATTAATAAAGAATTACCACATACTTCTGACTCAAATAAAACTTACTGTAAAAAAACACTGTTAACGTATAATCATCTATAACCTTTGTAAAATACACTACAATGACTCGTTTAATGATATCTTCCTTTATTTCAGATAATATTTTGTTTTAACATACTGCCTACATTTAAACTCGTTTAACAAACATTTTAAAATCAAAAGTTAAACCTTTAAAATTAATTCAAGTAATCAACTGGTCTAGTTTCCACGGTAGTGGTGCTGGATCTCTTGCGGGAGCTGGGCTTAACTTCAGCGGGGAAACTGCTTTAACTTCAGACCGCCGCCCTGCATTTCACTCATAGCCGAAATATGCTGTGACTGACTCCATAACCTGCCCATAAACAAACAGTGCACAGCTCTAAGAACATAGTTTAACATCTGATGTAAATAGATTTACTATCTTTATGAATAAAATAATTTGTTTTATGCAAGGGATCAGGCGTTTCCATCACGCAAAAAAGACCGACTCAGCTATAGGCTAACTGACCTCGCGTCCTTGTATGTTGCCTTGCATAAAATAAAATGATTTACAGCACAGTAATGATTTTATAGATTAAATAAAACGTACACAAACCTGTATTTCGCAGAAGAAATGCACCAAATCGGCGGCGCTGAGAACTCTCCAGAAGAGGATGCAACTGCCCGTGCTCTTGCATCACCAAATCACTGTAAAATGTAGACCACCGCGATATTGCCGGAACTTGAATGGTGCCAAATAAGTTTAAAATGTATAAGAACTAAGTATAATAATATGCTTTTTACTTTTTAAGTACTTTAAAAATGAATTACCTTTGTATTTTTACTAAGATAATTTTGAAAATGGCCTAATTATAATTTTACTGGAGTAATATTTTATTGGGGTATCTGTACTTTTACTCAAGCACTTGATTTGTGTACTTCCACCACTACAATGCTAAAAAAAAAACTGGATTATTGTAGTGACTACTGTGTATGACTGTTCATTAGTTACTTCATAGTTATTTTTCTTGAACCTTAATTAATATATAATTAATTGTAGTTCTTCAGGAGGTATGACAGAATTCATTAGTTATTGATTAACTAACTGTAACTTAACACAATGATAAAATTCTATTACATACTGATTAGTTAACACATCTTCCTTAGTAGTTAACAGCAGTGAAGAAGTAGTTAATGAAGCATTGCCTACTAGTTCTTCAATAATTCCTTATTAGTTATGCAATAAGTAAGATACAGTATTCTAAAGTGTTACCGATAATTCACTGTTGTCAACACTGTTTTCATTAGACAAATGTTTAATAAATTTACATAAAGTAACTAAACATAAGTAATCTATTTCATTTGTCCATTAGTACTGTTGAAAAATTGTGGAACATTTATGATCAACATGTAAATGTTGTATTGAGCTTATAAATCACAGAGGTAACGTAAATCCTGTCTGGATGTTACAGGGACGGATGAGCATACACATCTGCTTATCCGGTGGAGAGTGGCTCATGAAGCCCTCTTCACCGGAAAGCGGAATGCTGTCATCAAAGGCTTTGAGTGAGTATACAGAAATAATTAAAAATCTATTTAATTGTTTATTTGTAGTATATTTCAACAGAGATATTACAGCACTTTTTTGATCCTTGATTTCTCTGCATTTGCTGCAGATCTTTTGTGGTGGAGCAGGACCTACAAGGCAGGGTGACGGCAGCATTTGTAAAAAAAAAAAAAAAAAAAAAAGGGGGAAACCTTAAACAAAAATACAAAGTAAGATCATTTTGTTACTTCTAATACAGAAATGAAAAGATTAAATATTGTGATGTTAAAATGACTGCTTTTGTATCATGCTTGTGCATTTTTGCAGGATCTGAAATGTCCGCAGACAGGGGTGAGCACTGAGGATGGAGGGGCCACAGCAGCTTCCTGGAAGTGGTACACTGCCATGGATGAGGCAATTGGGGGAAGACCCTCCATCACTCCTTCCCTCGTTGCCTCATGTGGGCCGGATGTTGCTGTGGCCTCGTCATCCTCTTCATCCTCAGTGAAGCCAGAGCCAGCAAGAGCCAGGAAAAGAGTGAAAGATCTGGAGGACCTGATCCAGAAGAGGGAAGAGGAGAGAGAGAGAGGAAAGCAGCTGAGAGGGAGGAGAGACTGGAGAGAAATGGAGAAGGAGGACAGAAGAGAACGGGAGAGACGAGAGAGAGACGAAAGACAAAAAAGAGAAGTAAGAGAAAGAGAAGAGACATTGCACCGGGAGGCAAGCGAGAGAGAGGAAAGGAGAGATAAAGAAACAAAAGAAAGGGATGAAAAATTTCTTTCTGTCCTTGAAATCCTTGCGAAAAAATTAATTCAATGACAAAAAACATCTTATGATCATTTACACATTTGGGTTAAAATAAAAATTATAGTAAAAATTATATGTATATACATACACATACAGTACTGTGCAACAACAACAAATGGTGGCATAAGACTTTTGTACAATACTATGTATATAAAACAAACAATTTCTAGGCATTCACAGTAGCCTACATTATAGACTTCTAGGAATTTATTGATACTTTAAGATTGTGATAAAATTCATAAATTAAATATTTATGAAGTGATGAATAATTAGTGAATGTGTGGTGTAATGTAAAAAACAACTACTTTAAAACAACTGTTTTATTGGAGTGTATTATATGACTTCTAAATGCACACAGAGCTCATGCAGGGATTTTCAAGGCAGGTCATGGAGGGTTCAGTTCTTGCACACCTGTCTGTAATTTTCAAGTAGTCAGTTATGAATTGGTTTAAATTGATTCAGGTGTGTATAATTAGGGTTGGACAATAGCCCTCCATGACCTAAGCTGAACTTGAGACTGTTTACACAAACTACCTTAAGTTTTGCATTAACTAGGGTTAGTGAACCCAAGCAAAAAAAGGGTTAATGAACCTAAGCAAATAATTCAGTCATTATTTACCCCCCTTCATGTTGTTTGATCCCTCTTTTTTTTCCTGAACACAAAAGGTGACTTTGGTCAGGTTTGTACTGTTGGTTTAATACAATACCACTCAATAGACTTTCAGAAGCTTCAAAAGCATAATCAAAATGCCAGGAAGCTTCTGAAAGTTGGGCTCCATTGACTGATATTGTATGAAACCAGCAGAACAAACTTGACAAAAATCCCCTTTTGTATTTAAAAAATAAAAAACAGAGGGATCTAACAGCATGAATGAACATAAATAATGGCTGTATTTATATGTTGAGGTGAACTAACCCTTTCACCCACCAAATAGAAATTGTAGTAAATTTATGTATGCATTTTGTATTATAGTAATACCATGACGAAATAAGCAGCTTTGAACGTTTATGCCTGACACCGTTTAAAAAAAAGCTTTACAAAAATCAATCACATTTATGCATTTGCCAGATGTTTTTATCCAAAGTGACTAAATGCATTTATTACAGGGACAATGACCCTGGGCCAGCCTGGAGTAAAGAGCCTTGGTGATTCGCCCAGCAATCGTCTGCTAACAAGTTCAGTGGTTTAGCCCACTACACTACAAAGCTAGTAAAGTTCTAACAAATATTTGCATGTAACTGTAAACCTATAAAATTACATTTGGCAAGAAACGGAATGCGGACAACATGAATTGGAAAACATTTTAATCTTCTTAAATGTTTTAAAGGTAGTCGTGCTCATGGAGAGCCGGCACAGGGATGTTTGGAGCAGACACCCCAGCAGCCAGATTGTCCCGCACATGTTCTCCCACTCTTGCTTCAAGGTTGTGGGGATCAGGGAGGCCGTCATCAAGGTCTTCCTCATCCTCTGGCTCAACGATGTCCCCATTGACTAGAGTGAGATTGTGAAGCACAGCGCAGCACGCAACAACCTCAGGCACGAAGGCAGGGCTCACCTCCAAGGCCTTGAAGAAAATGCAGCGCCAGCGTGTCTTCAGCATCCCAAAAGCTCTCTCCACAATGTTGCAGGCACGGGAGTGCTTGCTGTTGAAACGAGCCTGCACAGGGTTCTGTACTGGCTCTCTGTACGGGGTGATGAGGCAGATGGGTGCACCCAGGCAAGGATAGCCTCCATCCCAGAGGATGCACTTACCTGCATGTGGATAAAGGCCGCCAGCATACATTGGACTGTTCCTCAGCACCCTGGCATCGTGCACAGACCCAGGATACCCCACAAACACATCAAGGAATTTCCCCCGGTGATCAGTGATGGCCTGGAGTTGGACGGAGTGAAACAGCTTCCTGTTTAAGTAACAGTGGGAGTTATTTGCTGGAGGTTTGATACGGATATGACAGCCGTCTATTGCACCAACTGCTCTGCTGAAAGCTGGTGACCCAGCCAGCTGTGCAAATCCTGCTCCCACTGCCTCCATGTCATCTCCGGTCGGAAAGCAAATCATCCTCCTCAAAAATCCCATGATGGCCTTGCTCATTCTGTGCACAATGTATACACAGAGGTCTTTGGGATGTCGAAGGCCTGCAACACCACCCTGTAGGATGCTGCATGGGCCAGCCAGTGCAGGAACACAAGGACCTCAATCTCCCGTTCCCATCCATGGTCCAATTCCAGTCTGACTGCAGCAATCAGGGACCTGATGGACGGCAGAGACAGGTGAAGGTGGGCACGGTGGTCAGCTGCTTCATCAAAATAAAGCCACAGAATGGGAACACCTCTGTTGAGATGGCAGTATAATGTGGGGTTCACCGCCTGTAAATACATCATAGTTTGTTAGAACAAAAAGCTTGAATAAAGCAATGTTTCATATGGTATTGACTTGTACATGTATTTATTTATTGTGATGATATGATATCTTTTATTCATGCATTTACTTATTTTTATTCATGTTTCAATAAAATATTCATTTCATGCATTAATCATTGCTTGAATGAAATTGTATGTATTCACATCAGCTGCATTTGTCTAGTGTGTATTCATACATCTATGTCATATGACAATACAACAGTTTGCTTGTTTTACCAAAATATATAATTTTAATTAAGAAAATGTTATATAATTAAGTGCTGGTCAGCATTTGTCATTATTGTGCATACGTGTTGGGGTGGGCTAGTAATGCAATTCATTCTGGGGTAATCTTATTTTTTTAAGTAGTAATACTTGCTTTGTTTGAGTATAAAATCATCAGTCTTCTCCAAAGGCGAGATCTCCGAGCAGCAGCCCGACGTCTCCTTTGTGCACACATTCGTCTAACAATTGCAGACATGCCAACCATTTCAGCCGCTGATGAAAACCCTTCTAGTTAGGTTGTACTGATGCAGTGAGATGTCGGTGCACCTGTTGCTCATAACTTTTAAATTGTTGCGCTTGTGATAACGCCATAGGTCACATGATAATGTCAACATGGCGGATGATGTCAGGATCGCATTCATACTCAACGAGATTTGGCTATAAAGTACCTTCTCTTTTAGCGCTCGTTAAGTACTTATTGAAATTAAGTACCTACTCATTGAGTATGCGGTTTGGAACCGCATACTCAATGAGTGTGTGTTCTATGTGTTCACAAACCCCATTCGTAGCAATCGGGATGTCTCACGTGACACAGCCAGCTGCTGCTGTCAGCGAGCCGCCGTGTCCAGGCGCTCATATCTGTCAGGCTATGAATGTAAGTCACGTGCCCGCTCACGCTTACTAACAGACACACCGCCTCCGGCGCCGCTCACACACTACAAAGTGCTCACTCTACGTTCCCCATTCAAAGCAATCGGGTCGTCATATATGAAACAGCTAGCCACTGCTGGTTATCCGGCTCACACAGTTGGTGTTTTAAGTGTAGGAAAATTTGCCCACACCCCAGTGTTCACCCCTACACACAAGCACTATGACTTCTGTGTCTCTCAGGCCCACAGAGCCCACTCTTATAAAGCTGGCAGATGCCGCTCGAGCACTAGCGGCACCAGGAATTTGATTGTAGGTGGGCCTCCAAAAAACTGGATGGGCCAGTTAAAATAAGCACACACAAAAAAATAAATAAATAAATAAAAAATAAACGTTCCACTTCATCTCCGTTTCAGCGCTTTTCTGCGGCACTAAGGACAGCGACTCAGTAGCCTACCTGTGTGGCTCTTGTGCAGGGGCGGCCTTACCTATGTTTCACCCGTATCAATTGAAACAGGCCCCGCCCTCCAAGGGGGCCCCCACATCTCCACAGACCAGCAAAATATCCGATTCATTTTCTCCGTAGGATATTGATTTTCAGCCATAATGTCTAAACCATTCAAGATAGATTGACTACGAGGTTGTGAAACGAAAGTTTCTGCTCCTATAAAAGCCACAAGGTATGAAATCAACCTTGTTATTTGCAATCTTCTGGAGAAATACTACACTACCCACAATTCTAAGCAAAACACTGATGTCTCTGATTGGTCGAACTCGAGGTTACCATGGCGACGTTTACCACCCCTATGAACGGCTTGGATCTGAAGTGTAACATCGGTAGTTTTTATAGCTTTGACTTTTTTGCCGTTAGGGTAAAATCTTATTTTGAGCAGGAAAATAATTTTAAGAGGAAATGAAACGTACAAATGCCAGTGGTGCTGAAAAACGAAAGATATCAGACAACAAAAGAAAAGCTTCAGTCTACCAAAAGTGAAGTTACCCTGCGTGAAAGGGCGAGGCTTATTCCAACGTAAAACGCTGTATAATTGTATATAGTTTTACTCAAATAAGGATGGATTATTTCTATGTTGAGCTGCCTGTTCATGAAGCTGAAAGTGCACGTAATAAAATAATATACCATTGATACAAACCAACAGGAATCCTTGCTTTTTATGCTCTATTATGTGTATGTTTTATGTGGGTAGGGCCCCATATTAGTTATTGAAACGGGCCCCCAGATGCTTAAGGCCGCCACTGCTCTTGTGTCGCTGTCCTCAACTCAGTGCAGTAACGTTAGCCTAACTGTGGGGTCGCACACTGGACAAGAAGCGCAGCGCTGTGCCGCGTCGCGGCTAGGACAACTCGAGGTATCGCACACTGGAATTTTTTGTTTGTTGTGGAATTAAGATAATGTCTGTAGGAAACTATGTTATGATTGTACTGTACAATTAAATACAATCGTTGCTGACTTTGCAGTCTGAACACTTTACCTCAGAGCGTCCGTTAACTGAATGAATTGAGATTATCAGCTGAAAATTCGATAACATCAGCAATTTTCATTCAAGCAGCTGATTTCTGTAAATGAATATAAAACTAAATGTATATTGCAGCACAGGGTGAAGTCAGTATACATTAACGACTATTTGAGACAAATACATTTAAATTTAATATAAAACAAATGGCGCTCTGTGGCGCGGCAGGATTTTGAACAAGGTCCTGAGCCGTTGCTGGGCGCCGCAGACACACGACGAATGGCGCCGCCGGTGTGAACACTCATAGAGGGAATAATGTGTTTGAATTTTAAAGACGCGGCGCTGCACTTCTCGTCCGGTGTGCGCGACCGCCTTAAATCACACGTGGGGTAGAAGCCACTGATTGGTTGAGATTGAGAAGCTTTCACTCCAAGCTTTCCTCGGGCTGCTAGAATGAAAATCACTCACTACTCACAATGGGCGGGCCCTGACCTAAAATGGGTGGGCCCAGGCCCACCCGGGCCCAATGGTAGCGCCGCGGGTGCGCTCGAGTACTAGATGTAGAAAAACGCGCCCACGAATCTGTGCTCGCATCCATCCCCTGCCCGCTCTGTCATACGGCCATTTTCAACCTCGAATAAGTCAGGTTATGAGTGTAAGTCACATGCCCGCTCACGAGCGCTCACTTTTACTAACAGACACACTTTCTCCGGCGCTGCTCACAGAATGTTCATGATACGCTCCCCGTTCACAGTAACGGGTCGCCTCATTTAAAACAGCCAGCTGTTGCTGTCAGCGAGCCGTCGCATATAGACACCCATATGAGTCAGGCTGCGATTGTAGGTCACGTGCCCGCCCCAGCGCGCTCACGCTTGCTAATAAATGCCTCGCCTCCGGCGCCGCTCACTTGCTACAAAGCTCTCAGAAAACGTTCCCCGCTCAAAGTAACCGGGATGTCACATGTGAAACAGCGTGCCATCGCTGTCAGCGAGCCGCCGTATTCAAGCACTCATACCGGTCAGACTGCGAATGTATGCTACAAGCCCGCTCACGAGTGCTCGCGCTTACTATCAGTCGCTCCGCCTCAAGCTCCATTCGCGCTTCAGAAAGCCATTGTAAAACGCTTCCCATTCAATGTAATCGGGTCGTTACATGCGAACCAGCCCAAAGCGGCTGTCAGCGAGCCGCTTTGTTCAAGCACCGAGGGCGCACGGGCCGCGCGCACATTTCCGTTTCAGTTCCCAAAGCCCACAGTGTGGGGCGACCGGAACCCGGAGGCCATTCTCCCCCTGGCCACACATGCACAAGCATGGGAAGCCATTCCAGGGGTTTCAGAGTGGGTGCTAAGCACAATAAGACAGGGCTATGCACTACAGTTCGCTCGCCGTCCCCCGCGTTTTCACACTCGGACCGAGTCGACAGTGAACGCAAAAGTAGCACATCTACTCCGCGCAGAAATAGCCAAACAGCTGTGCAAAGGAGCTATAGAACCGGTGCCGCCTTCTCTGAGCGAGTCAGGCTTTTACAGCCGTTATTTTCTCGTACCGAAGAAGGACGGAGGCCTGAGGCCTATATTAGATCTGAGATTTTTGAACAAAGCTCTCATGAGGAGACTGTTCAAAATGATTACAACCAGGCAGATTCTCGCGCAAATTCGCCCGAGGGACTGGTTTATATCTCTCGATCTGAAAGACGCATATTTTCAGATACAGATTATACCCCATCACAGGCCATTCTTGAGATTCGCCTTCGATGGGCAGATATATCAGTACAGGCCGTTCGGCCTGTCCCTGGCACCCCGTACATTTACGAAGTGCATGGACGCGGCGCTCGCCCCCTCAGATGTCAGGGTGTGCGAATTCTGAACTACTTGGACGATTGGCTGATTCTAGCACAGTCAGAGATAGAGCTCGTATCTCACAGAACTTTGCTACTCAGTCACTTGGAAAGATTGGGTCTCACGGTCAACTGGACCAAGAGCTCATTACAGCCCAGCCAGTCAATCTCCTTTTTAAGGATGGAACTTGACTCCGTGGCTATGAAGGCTCAGCTGTCGACAGAGCGTGCGCGCCGTGTTCGACACCTAGCCACATCTTTCCAGAAGGGCAGAACCGCCTCCCTGAAAAAATTTCAGAGGATGCTGGGCTGTATGGCCTCAGCTGCAGCAGTGCTTCAGCTGGGCTTACTGCGCATGCGCCCGCTACAATGCTGGTTGAACGCCCGCGTACCCCGTCAGGGGTGGATGCGCGGCTACAAGCAGATCAGGATATCTCAGAGCCGCATTCAGCTCTGCAGCCCTGGTTAGCAGCCAATTTGTACCAGCAGGGGTTGACAATGGGAGCGATTTCCCACCGAAAAATCATCTCAACAGACTTCTCCAACTCAGGTTGGGGTGGCCTTTTCGAGGGCAGACTGGTCTTTGGCCTGTGGTCAGACCGAGAGAAACGCCTTCACATAAACTGTCTGGAGATGCTGGCATTTGAGAACGCGCTGAAGCGGTTCCTCCCGTTCATACAGGACCAACACGTTCTAGTCCGCTCGGGCAACAGGTCGGTTGTGTCCTACGTGAACCGCCAGGCGGGTGTCAGATCCAGGAGCCTCTGCGATCTGGCAGAAAGCCTCCTCGTTTGGGCCAAGTACTTCCTGCGCTCGCTGAGAGCGACGCACGTGCCAGGGATCCTGAACGACGGCCCGGACAGACTGTCCAGGGACAATATCCCCCCTCCCCGGGGAGTGGTCTTTATACCCCCCAAAAGGTCCAGCTGTTATGGTGCCTCTTTGGCAGAGCGGAAGTCGACCTATTCGCGTCAAAGGACAACGCTCATTGCCTGGTGTTCTTTTCAAAGAACGAGGATGCACTGGCCCAACTCTGGCCCAGCCGCCCGCTATATGCCTTCCCTCCGATCTCTATGTTACCACAGGTAATCAAGAGAATCAGGGAATCGCACAGCCCGGTGCTCCTCATAGCCCCGCGATGGGAGAACCAAACTTGGTTCCCGGAACTAACACGGCTGTCACACACAGCCCCGTGGCCGATTCCGGTGAGGAGGGACCTCCTCTCTCAAGCCTGCGGCTCGATCTGGCATCCCCACCCAGAGCGCTGGTCTCTGCACGCAAGGTTGATCAACGGATAACCGTTATCCTGCCAGAAGGAGTTATAAACACGATCACGCAATCTAGAGCCCCCTCTACGAGACGGCTATATGCGTCTAAATGGTCTGTGTTCTCCAAATAGTGCACCGACAAAAATCTGGACCCCAGAACGGGTGAGGTTTCGCAGGTGCTCGGTTTCCTTCAAGAGCTGCTGGATAAGGGCAGGTCCCCATCCACGCTCAAAGTATACGTGGCGGCCGTTGCAGCCTTCGCTGAGTCGAAGCAAGGCCGGTCACTAGGAAGGAACGAGCTGGTCATCCGTTTCTTGAAGGGAGCCAGAAGGATGAACCCTCCACGCCCACCTTCGGTTCCTATTTGGGATCTCTCCGTGGTCCTAGAGGCCCTAAAGATGCATCTCTTCGAACAGTTCAATTCAACGAATCTAAAATACCTCTCGCTCAAAACCGTTTTTCTTTTGGCTCTGTCATCAGTCAAATGTGTGGGGGACTTACACGCGCTATCTGTTAGCGCAGCGTGCCTTGAGTTTGGTCCGAATGACTCTAAAGTCATCATCAAACCGAGACATGGCTATGTCCCGAAGGTGATTGGCACTCCCTTCAAAGCGCAGGTCATTTCTCTGTCGGCTCTGCCAGCATCCGACAGCGTGAGCAGCGACAGCCTCCTCTGCCCCGTCAGGGCACTGGGAGCTTACGTTACGCGCTCCGCCCCCTTCAGACGCTCCGAGCAGCTCTTCGTTTCGTTTGGCGGGCGCACCAAAGGTCTCGCCGCCTCGAACAGTCCCTGTCCAGATGGATAGTGGACGCGATTTCTGCTGCCTACACGTCAAAAGGTCTGCAATGCCCTCTGGGCATCAGGGCTCATTCCACAAGAGGCATGGCCTCGTTGTGGGCATGGTCCAGTAAAATTTCCATTCACGACATCTGTATGGCGGCTGGTCCTCCCCGTCTACATTTGTGAGATTCTATAATTTGGATGTTCCCGCCTTGCAGGCTAGACTTCTGTCAGTCTAATGTGTGTATGATCTGCCCACATGACTGGTGCGCAGGCTACCTCAACATTAGCTCTCCTGGTTGAGCTGCACTAATATGGGTTGATATACATGTAACATGCAGCCCGGCGACGCCACTCTGCATTCCCCATGGGTGCTTATGTTTATACATGTGTCGGCCCGCTTGCTGGCCGCCTGAATTTCCCACTTTCAATGTTCCCCGGGTTGGGATTCATAGAGTGGATGCTTGGCGCGCACGGCGTTGACAAAGTGTTCCCGTAGCGTAAGCTAAACTTACACAATACGAGAGAACCTCTTGTAAGAGAACGTACACGGTTACCTAACGTAACCACGGTTCTCTCAAGAGAGGGAACGAGTCAAGTCAAGTCAAGTCAAGTCATCTTCATTTATATAGTGCTTTTAACAATTGATTGTTCCAAAGCAGCTTTACAGAGATAAACATATAATTAAAGGTAACATAGATTGTTTTGGCTTTATAGCGGTTCTTGAATAATGTTATTTCCAGCTAAAGTTCGTTTTGATTGATTCACCTCCATTGAAATTATCATTTATTATTAAATTAGGGGCGACTAAGACGACGCCGTTGTCTCTAAACAGACTTTAAACGCGAACTTGTGATTAACGCTAAATGCGATTTAACGCTGGCGTTAAACTTGCGTTCATCTGCGCATTAAGAATTGATTCTATAGTTATGTACTTTTGAAAATATGTGCGCAGGTTTGCAATTCCATACAACCCATGCCTAAACAAACTACTTGTCTTGCCTATAAATTTTGATACAGAATTTTGTTTTATTTGATCACTTCGGGGTACGCGAGCCGGATTTTCAACAACGCTTTATCTGTAGAGTGGGAAAGGGATCCTCGATAGGGAGAGGATAGTTGACACTTCAGCACTGCATTGTCATCTGGTCCAGGCAAAGCTCCCTCGTCAGATCTGGACACGGCCTGGATCCGGCAGGCTGCAGGAAAACCTCAGGATAAACAAAGACACTAATATTAGCGTAGATGCCATTCTTCTTTTGATGTAACGAGTACATCAAGATTTAAGGGAAGTGTTCCCAGTTCCGGCTGACCTAATCTATGCTAACATTGAATTATAGAAGTCTATAGTGTATTATGTGTATGCTAGGTCAAAGAGATGTGTTTTTATTCTAGCTTTGAACTGACTTAGTGTGTCTGCTTCCCCGACAATGGTAGGAAGACTGTTCCAAAGTTTTGGCGCTAAATAGGAAAAGGATCTACAGCCAGCAGTCGATTTAGATATTCTAGGTATTATCAACTGGCCGAAATTTTGAGATCGCAATAGACGTGAAGGACTATAATGCGTTAAGAGCTCGCTCAAGTACTGCGGAGCTAAACCATTTAGTGCTTTGTAAGTAATCAACAATATTTTAAAATGTATACGATGTTTAATAGGCAGCCAATGCAGTGTTGACAGAACCGGGCTAATATGGTCATACTTCCTAGTTCAGGTAAGAACTCGAGCTGCTGCGTTTTGAACTAGCTGTAGTTTATTTATTAAGCGTGCAGGGCAACCAGCCAGTAGAGCATTACAATAATATAGCCTTGAGGTCATGAACGCATGAACCAATTGTTCTGCATTTCCCAATGAGAGCATATGGCGTATTTTAGATATATTTTTAAGATGGAAAAATGCAGTTTTACAGATACTAGACAAGTGACTTTCAAAAGAAAGGTTGGTATCAAAGAGCCAGTGTTTGTAATAACGCCGTTTAAAATAACGGCGTTAGGTAACGACGTTATTTTTTCAGTAACGGGGTAATCTAACTAATTACTTTTCCCGTCGTTACAACGGCGTTAACGTTACTGGACGTTAAATGCGGTGCGTTACCACGGGCGTCAGTTTGGTTTGAAAGGTGCTGGGGACAGAGACACATTCAGAAGTGCATTTTCAGAAGTGCTGGGTACAAACTTGTCAAACTGCAGTCTCTCTGCTCAAGGCGTATCAATCCGCATATGTAGTTTGAGTTCTTGAATGGTCTAGTGGTAGATCTTTTGCCAAGCGTGTCAGAGGTTACAGGTTCTAATCCACGCTAGTATAGTTTTTTTTCTCTCGTCAAAACTGAATATGTTCATCAGTGGTTACAGTCTATATCAATCAGGGAAACATTTGTGTGCATTTTATTTTGTGATTTCACCGAAATGAATAGAGTCTCCACTCTCCACAACGGTGATAGATTGAAGAGTGCGTCCGAGTGAAGACTGCGCGCGCGCCACAAGAGAACAACTGTATATGCAACTGATAGCAGCGGCAACGAGATGTATCATATTCAGTGGCGGTTCTAGCCCATTTCAACTGGGGGGGCCAAGCTGGGGCCAGTTGTACTGTTAGAGGGGCCAGTTACATTTAGACCTTATTGTTGTCCTATCATTTTCTGCACTGCTGCAGGCATTAACAGGCAAAATACCGTGTTTATAATCATTCAACAATGTATTTGCATTTCCATTATATTTTTACATTTGCATTACATATTCAGTATTAGTCACAGTAACTGTAATAGACATGATGTCCTTCTTTCTCTTCATTTTGAGAACTATAGAGCAAAAGCAATGGGGACCAAGAAGCTTATTAATTCATTTACTGAAAATAACTGACTTAGGTAACTACGTCTAACCGTTTACAGGGTTCCTGCACACTTTTTAAAGTCAAATTTAAGGCTTTTTAAGACCTAAAGAAATCAAAATTAATACCGTAGGGGTGTGCAATATTGACAAAAATATATTTAAATATTTTCAACGTTTTGTTGATAATAATTAGATGATATTTTACTGATTGTGTTTTTGTGCTGGTGCCATGGCTGGTTTAGGCCTGTTGTTGACAGCTGACTCACGGAGATATTAATATTTTTCATATTATATGCAGTGGTCAGTTCACAGCAGTGACAGAAATAAATTTCTTAATTAAGGAGCAATATTTGCCACCTTGAACTGATTTCCAGGGGCATTTTCACCTATGGACATTTTTTCTAAACTTATTTAGAGTTATGCAATGCATCACCTTTTATGTCAAATACGAACATTCAAATTAAACAATAATTATACTTATTTATACAATAATACTTAATTATACAATAATTATACAGTACCACTGTTACCAGTCAAATTAATTAATTCAATCAAAATCCATCTTTGCAGTGCAGAGGTGACACAGAAGTGGCATTAATATATTTACACTCCATTTACAATTGCATAAATAAAGCTATGAGATTTTTTTTAAATCAATATTTAAATATGAAATGATTTCTAATTTTAACGTTTTAATTAAAGGATACTTTAAATATGAAACTAAAACCGCCAGTAGGCGGCGGCAAGTCCCTGTAAGAGGGATTCATTCATTCAACCGATTTGTTCAAAAGGCTGATTCATTCGGGAAAGAAGCAAGTGATTCGTTCAAAACGCGGATTTCAGACTAGTCAATAAATCATCGCTGTGTTGCATTGAGACTCTGCTACGGTTTCATTATGAAATTCTAGTCGGCGAAATAAAGGGAAAACAAACAATATTGACAATATTGTGTCTAAAAAGTAACTCCCAAAGTTAACTTATTGTTAATTTAACTGTTGTATAACATAAATATCACAGTTGCAACGGGGAAAACGGCACTCTTGCTGATGTGATATTCTAATATAAGAACATAATATGATATAAACATAAGACAAAAACTAATTTGGTGACATAGCCTACCTATGAACTGCACACAGCAGTGAAAGGACGATAGACAAATGCGATGTCAGCTCACAGTGCCTCGTACATAGTTAAAACAATGATTACAATATCATAATAGACAATAGGCTACACATCATCACACCCCATACGCACATAAAGAATGAACTTACAACTGAACTGACATTTACCAACTTTCTCCTTCTCTCCTCTCTCGCGTGCAGGAGACAGACGTTAGCCTACTCTGCCGCGATTCCCGCGAATGTGATGCGAATTGTCACGTGAAAATGCAAATCCACAAAGATAGAATAATAAAAAATAATACGCATACGATTACAACGATAGCAAAAAACAGTTTTGTAAAAATTATTTCAAACTCCACATTTAGGGGGGCCAAGCTTTTTGTCACAGGGGCACTGGCCCCCCCTGGCCTCCCTCTAGAACCGCCACTGATCATATTTGATACATAAAACCAAACCATTTAACGCTAGATCTCTTATTTAATAGCGAACAAAATGAATGCTCTGCTAGTTCACTGGAGATTTTTAATTTATTTGTTTCAAAAAGTGTCGAGTACAAAATGACTCATGACAAAATCGACGCCTGTGTTCGTTATGTATTGATTGAATAAACTGTGTAATCCAATTCCGAACGCCCCCCTGGCTCACACAGCTATTGATGAGGAGGTGGGTTAATAAGTGCAGTGAAGTGAAGTGCAGAATAAACCTCTTGCTGTCTGTCGACGTGCAATAAGTATAGAAAGTTATGTACAAACACCTGTCTGTTCTACTCATTTCAACTGACTTGTGAAAACTGCTAAAAACATCCAAATTCTTTGACATATAGCAAGGTTTTTTTTAACAGTAACGCAAATAGTTACTTTCCCTGGTAACGAGTTACTTTTATTATAGAGTAATTGAGTTACTAACTCAGTTACTTTTTGGAACAAGTAGTGAGTAACTCTAGCTAATTACTTTTTTAAAGTAACGTTCCCAACACTGCAAAGAGCACACCCAGGTTCCTAACCGACGACGAAGACTTAACAGAGCAGCCATCAAGTGTTAGACGGTATTCTAGGTTATTACGTGTGGACGTTTTATGTCCAATAATTAGAATCTCTGTTTTTTTCAGAATTTAGTAGTAGGAAATTACTAGTCATCCATTTTTTTATATCAGCTATGCATTCCGTTAATTTTGTGAATTGGTAAGTTTCGTTGAGTATCATCGGCATAACAGTGAAAGCTAACTCCATGTTTCCCAATGATATCTCCTAATGGTAGTGTTGTGGCAAAAATTCTGAAACAAACATCACTGCGTAAGAGACACTCAGAGTCAAATTATATAAAATAGAAGTATTTATTCTTGCAAGAATAGGAGCAGTCTAATACACAGTTGTTACCCTGTGCAGAAGAGTGACACCCCCCAGACAGACTGAACTAGCTTTTATCTTAGTTTCAAGGCCTTCTTCCCCCCAGAGCCTTCCTCCCAGTAGTTTTCCATAGACGTCACTAGTTGGCCCACTAAGCTCCCCTGCACCAAATGGCCTTCTGACATCTAGGTCAGAGGTCCTTGTTCGTCTGTTCTCTGGAGTGTCTCCCTCTTCTGCCTCCCCAGGTACATAAACAGAATCCTCTCACTACAAGTGAGAGACACACATGTGACATTCTTTGAATCATCTATATTTTACTAAAGATCAATGAATATCATTAAAATTGCCACTACAACTCCTCACTTTTTATCATTCTGATTACCCATAATCACAATAATTATGGGTATTACCCATAATAACAAATTTTAAGTCATATCATCACACTTATACTTTTCATCACTCTCCTTGAACCTGTGAAGAAAAGTTTAGAATGAAGAAGCATAAGGCTGTTTTTGTGGGGGAAAGGCCCCGTAATATTTTAGCAAGCAAGTAAACATTTCACTGCGCCGGGCTAAGCGAGAAATCACTGTTCCTGCGCTCCTGTAAACAGACCCTCAGTCACGACAGTAAGGAAAAGGTAGTTATAACATAGCAAGGAAACAACCAGATAAAAGTAAAAAAAAATAAAAAATCCCTCAGTTTCAAACCCTATCTTTGTACGCCATCTCGTAACACGGATGACTGCTGCTTTTAACCCCCTTTAAATCTTTGCCCTTAATCTTTCTCAGAAAATAAACAAAATAGAAGAAAAACAAACAGAACATACATTTAACACATATCTCACTGTAGCTCCCGCTACCTGTGTCGTCACATAATTTTGTTCATCCTTGGGATAGACTGTCATTTTCACCAATTGAACAGACAGCATGTTTCACCTGTCACTGTAATCATATTCACCCATGAATAACAAAATTATTAGAATAACAATCCTAACTCCTATCATTAAGCCTTTTCCATTAATCTACGCCCATCTCCATATTTCATCTCGGTTTTCCTAACCATATTGTTCACTTCTAATTCAATTTAGTAAGCTCTATTTAATGCCATATTTAACAAAATCTAACCAGGGAAGTCTTATAATTTTATCCATTCTTCTAACCAATGCAGTTGTTCAATATTAACTCTAATATTTCCATTACGGACACAATCAATATATTTTCTACATTTACAATCAAATCAATACTTTTAATTCAAACATGCTGTGGTTCTACTTAATAAGCTTCAACAATTATCCCTATAATTTACATTAATAGATCTTCTCTTCCCAAAAACATTTTCCTTAAATATTTCCTAATGAATAAGTAACCAATCAAATCTGTATATCAATACTAAGCCCTATTTTGATTTAATCAAATCAAATCCTCAAAATAATCACAAAACCCCATTCTTCTGTTAAACTTAAACCATCAGTTGGCAGTTGGTTCCTCCTCCAGGCGTGTTGATAATCTCGTTCGCCCCATGGACTATGGGATGGTTGTGGCCTGTTGGTGTTGTCTAAGGTGAGAGGCTTGGACCCAGGTGTCACATTCTCCAACCATTTTCTGATCCTTATAAGGTTTTCCCTTAAATCACGACCGCACCCCCACTGGAGTGAACTGTCACCTGTGAATGGAGACCTTAAGTATTTTGTTAGTGACCGCTTGTCTAGCCGCTCGTCCCCTTTTGGTGTGACCTGTGGAATCAACCTGAAACATTATCACCGGATAATTTCTCGCTCACTTAATAGCACTCAGGATCCTTTTCCCCTGAAAAACAATATTTATACATTTGGAACAGAATCAGTTCTGTTTTCTGCAACCCATCCTGACATTCTGTAAAAGGAAAATTTAAGTTATGCGCTGCGCAGGTGTGGCCTTGTTTCTTTCTGCTACAAAAACAATCCAGGCCAGGATAGTTAGTCAAATTCATCCGTAACCATTATTTTACTAGGCCCATTCTCCCCTGTATCCAAAAGTCTGCATGCTCTGTAAAGAAAAACAAATGTCGAGGTTATTTTCAGATAGTAAAATACGTAGTTTCTTTTGTCTGCTGTGCTGCCATGGCCTTCGCTGCTGCATCTGCCCTAGCGTTTCCTGTTGAAACAGTCCTGCAAATACATGTACAGACAGCAAATTTTGTTTGGGACCCAAGTAAACCATATAAGTAAACCATATTTGGCAATTGTTATACCATCTCCCTCTTGATGCACGACACAACTCGATCATCAATTTAACATAACATTTAACATAGTGTTTTTTTATAAAGTTTGCCATCAACACTAACCCAAACGGTGTCCTTCAGCCAAATTTTGCCCAGACATCCTTCTCTGCCTCTGAAACAAAAATATTACATTCTTCACTTAAAGCCCAATCTCATCTTCTTATCGAAGTATTTGAAGGGCAACGTCCCTGAGTCTCACAGCGAATCTTGCTTTTCAGGCCTGTTGTTTGGTCTCTCAAGTCAGTCATCTACAAACATTTCTAAAGTCATCAATTTTCAGGTCAGGTCGTGCTGTACAGACTTGGTCAATGTCAGTCAATCATTTCTCCCCCTTTGTTCACAATTATCATAAATGTTAAGGGCTCTCTTGATACTTCGAAATTGACTTAGCCAATATGTCATTTTGTTGTTGCCATCAAATCTACAACATTTTCATTTATCTCAGCCCATGCCAGATGGTGATCTACAACTACACAATTCCAATTTACACAAATACTTAAACTGATCCAGAACATAATTCAAATCGACATCCTGCATGACAAAAGTATTACTACCAGACAGAGCTTGATGTCCAATCAACTTAAAACTCGTCCCATGTTCTGTATTGTCTTTTCAACCGTTCCACTCAGAATTATCGGCTTCTTTAAAATTTGTCATTTGCCTTAACCCATCTGTAATGATAAAACTGTTCTGTTCTAATTTCAATACTGTTCTAGTATTAGTACCCCAAACTAATACATACAACATAAAGTGCTGTCACCATCACACACACACTCATACTAGACACACATATGTTAACTGCTCATTCTCAATGTTTGCCCTTTCCTTATATCATCGTTAAAAGGATTTAAATTTTAAATAAGATTTTAAACTTCACATATTTTCTGTAGCTTTTCCCTAATTTTACATGGTCTCTTAACCACTTTCAAAGCATGTCTTGTTCATTATTCATTTTTCTTCAGCTTGCTCTAGCAGGCCGATAACAGAAAGACAGACACAGTTACCATTCCTTCTTCAGCTCAAGCAGTCTCTCTCACTATAAATACATTTCTTATACAAAATGTAATATTAAATTCATTACAATAACCTTTGACCATCCACCTTTGTTATCCAGACTTAAATCTACAAAGCTGTCTTCATCTTTAGTCACCACCATGTCTAATGACCTTCAGGAGTTAGAACTATGTTATAGACTAGTTCTAAATCAACTTCTATACATTTTCCTTGCCCATAAGGCAACCGACATCAAAAAGTTTTATTACTGTCTCCACAACAATTAATAATGGCAATTCCCTCACGGTCTCAGCTGGCTCTTGAAAGCCCATTGCCATTAGCTCTTTGTCTATAATTTTCTTCTCCTCAGGGTGTTGTCCCCCTGGTATAGTTGCAGACACTTGTCACAATGAAAAACAAGCCATACAACTAATGCGGTTTCTTCTGGTGAGTGGTATAGAGGAGCTTTGCATCATGGGGAAGACTGGCGTGACTCGTCATAGCTTCATCTCCCCCTAACGGTATAAGGACGCTGCTGGCCTCACAGCTCCTGCTCAACTCTCATACCTGTCTCACATAAAACACCCCCATTCAGGAGATACCCAGTGACTTTACGTGAGCCCTCTGGCTTGGGTTGCCCCCTGTCTGGCCAAAGAAGGTCTTACCCGTCATCGAGGTGGTCACTCGTGCCCACTGGTGACCGCTTTTTTCCCATCACACAATCGGTTTTCTTCAACAGAACTCAGCTGCTTTCTGGAGCTTAGGAAAGGCACGTTCAAGAGTCACCAGAGCCATTCCCATTGCCTAATAGTGTTCACACAGGGAGACAGGTCAATAACAACAGTATTTAATCACTTAAATCCATTAACCATCTTAAAAGCAGAACCCTAGCTGCTTAGACTATACTCAGCGAATTTGGATCATCCGTACGTTCAGTGAACTTTACCTGTAGACGGAGCCATCGGTCCTGAATGGTGGAGACTAAATGAGACAAAGAAGTTACTGGTCCTAAAATAAAATAAAATGTCTTCAAGTTCTGCATTATTATTTTAAAGACGTCTTTAAAGTCATTCAGTTTTACATTTACAAATACAAATTGCCCTTTATGGCAATTGTTTCTTTAAACATCTCTGTGTCTACGATTCTTCAACTGAAACTGTGCTTTACTACAAATAGCTTATCACAGATAACAGCTTTGAGCTGACATTGAATGAGAGAGACTCTGAGGCATTCAGGACTGGCACACTGCACTCTCATAAACTTCTAACATCAAACTTTTATCTACCATCCTATAGCTCTATCCCAGCTTAAGGCATATTTGCCAGAAATTACATGTGTTTCCAAATAAACAGATTTTTATAGTTGTCTTTATTTAGACATTACAAATTTCCACTCAGATTGAGTCTCTGTTGCACTGGCAGTTTCAGCCACAGTACACATCAGATCCAGATAAGCAAACTGTTTCATTACAGCCAATAATAAACTTATCTTTTGAAAGCAAAAACATCAGCTTCTAGTTCTTCCATGGCCAACTTTTCAAGCTGTTTGTTTAATCAGCATCCAGCAACTGTTAATCCAGTATTGCTTCTGCTTACTTGATCTTCAATAAAAATAATTATTTTAGTTCTAAATAATGTTTCACATTTCTCAATCAGCATTTTAGTTGTCAAGTTCTCAATTACGTTAACTTTGACAAGGCTAGCACTCTCTGCTTGATACTCTCTCCTTAATCTAAACCCTTCCTAAAATGTTTAATTAAAACACAATCATCCTGTTAGTTACTTTGATATATTTTGCAACTCACATTTGTTGGAGTCATTAATTTTACATCAACCTGTATTCATCAATTCACTATTATAGATCTTTTCTTCAAAAGGATTCACTTTAAGACTTCAATCTTTGACCTTGTTTTCTATCTCTTATTTCTCAGACAAAATGTCAATGTCGTCGTTTAAACACTGATCTACTTTCAAACCCACATTATTATCAGAAATGTGTCACTATCACATTTTCGAACACCTTCTTGGTGGGCATTTAGTTACCTATTAAATTGTCCTGATGACCACCATTAAAACACTCTGTCATCTAGTGAATTTGTTTCAGCCTCAACTTCAGCATCAGACACCTGTCCTTGACTATAGTTTGATCACTGTGAGCTTGCAAACGGCTCCAACTTACTGCACACTCTTGAAGCAGTGTGTGTCCCATTTCAGGAATGTAAACAGAGCCACTGATAAGCAGTCCTCTGTATTCTTTTACAGTCCACCAGTCGCGGATTTAATCACAATAGCCAAATCATAATCTTCATCATTTTATTGGCGGAACATAATTTCATGAGCAGCACAGAAAATGCTCAAAATATTCGAATTTGTTTTCTGTCTTTACACATTTCTCCCAGCTTATCTTTTACAAAACATCATCTGCAAATCTCTTCAAAGTGAGATCTTCTGAGCAGAGCTGTTTACAGCATTTGCTCTCTTCTGTCTCACTATTTATTTATTTATTTTCCCGGACTGTTCCGTTACTCTTCATAAAGTGTAACAATTTGTACATCATTATTTTCATTACAACTGGTTTGAAGCCTTTCCCTTCCATTACATGGTTAGTCTGCAGATTCAACTTAATATTATCATTATTGTCTCAGTCTTATCTCTACTGTTTCTCCAAAGCAGATTATATTACTCAGTCCGTAAATTACACAGACAACCATTACAGCTACTTGCTTCAATACCCTTATTTTCTTAAACATTAATAAAATAAAGCAGATATATCATCATTTCAATCATTATTTTATCAAAATCTAGAATTGTTCCCCATTCTGCTTAAAACATTCCTCATATCATGTTAATCCCTGTAAATCATACAATGCCTTATTTTATTCTAAAACTGACTTTTCATTTCACCATTTAAACAGTTAATTTGACTTCCATAAATTCTGTCAGACCATGTCTATTTTCATCACATATAGTTTTCTACTATATTTCTCCTTTCTTTTCCCTACATGCCAGTTCCCTCATTATCCTCTCCTTTCTTTTCTCAAACATGCCAGTTCCTTCATTATCTAACCAGTACATGATTGTTTGCACAATCCCCACACACACATATCTCACACACCAACCTTTTTGTTTTTTTCACTTCCCTCTTCCACCAAGTCTCACTTACAGTTCCCTCTATTTCACACAGACAGCCTTATTGCTTCTTGCTACTTCAATCCTTGTCATATAAATTTAAGTTCTATAGACATCTAATGTCATGCATCCATTTACTGGATGAAGTAAAAAAACATTATTTCTCCTGGCAGTTCGACATTTTATCTTCAAGCCAACAATCCATTATCTGTTCACATTTTTTTACACATGTTGAACGCAGACACAACTTTTGTTTCTCACTGCTCTGTTCAACTGATTCCCGCACCATCTTTAATGTTGTGGCGCTCAATACCTCATTTGACAAAACACCGGTGTACCAAATTTCGCAAGCTTGCTTTTGAGACATCCCCATACCGGCTGTTTTCTGTTCTCTGTGGATTTTTCTCTTCAACGCCCGTTTTCTTTAATCTGTTAGGCGTCCCTACCAAATCCGATTTTTTCTTTTAACCCAAATCGGTCGGGTTGCACTCGTTAGTGCCCTCCTAATTAAGGTTTACCAAAAAAAAATCTTTTCTGGCTCCCCCTAATTAGCCTCAGGACCTAAAAACAATTTGCTCCGTGGTGGAACAACTGATTTTCAGGTTACCTATCTGTTTGAAACCTCTTGATCCGTTACAGATCTCAGTTAATCTCAGATAATTTTCTCTCGTATCTGTTTGAAACCTCTTGATCTATATATAGATCTCAATTAATCTCAGATTACGTACCACAGAAACAGCCCTCAGCCAATATGGTTCAATTTCACTCTTCCCCCAATTAAACCGAATTTAAATGACCCTTACCAGAGACGTTGTTTCGTGCCACTTGCGGGTTCTTTAGATTCCAGTGGTCGATTCTCCCGGCCCTGATATCGGTCGGCCCCTCTCTCTCAAGTTTACGAGGTAGAGCTGGAACTTACTTAGTCCAGGTGGCCAAACACCGTCCGATCTCAGGTCCAGGAGGCACGTTCAAGGAATCCCACTTCTGACACCAAAACTGTTGTGGCAAAAATTCTGAAACAAACATCACTGCGTAAGAGACACTCAGAGTCAAATTATATAAAATAGAAGTATTTATTCTTGCAAGAATAGGAGCAGTCTAATACACAGTTGTTACCCTGTGCAGAAGAGTGACACCCCCCAGACAGACTGAACTAGCTTTTATCTTAGTTTCAATGCCTTCTTCCCCCCAGAGCCTTCCTCCCAGTAGTTTTCCATAGACGTCACTAGTTGGCCCACTAAGCTCCCCTGCACCAAATGGCCTTCTGACATCTAGGTCAGAGGTCCTTGTTCGTCTGTTCTCTGGAGTGTCTCCCTCTTCTGCCTCCCCAGGTACATAAACAGAATCCTCTCACTACAAATGAGAGACACACATGTGACATTCTTTGAATCATCTATATTTTACTAAAGATCAATGAATATCATTAAAATTGCCACTACAGTAGCATGTACAGGGTGAACAGCAACGGTCCTAGTACTGAGCCTTGTGGTACGCCATACTGAACTTGTGATCGATAAGACATCTCTTCATTTACTTCTACAAACTGATAACGGTCAGATAAGTATGATTTAAACCATGCTAGTGCAATTCCACTAATGTCAACATAGTTTTCTAGTCTATTTAAAAGAATGTTGTGGTCAATTGTGTCAAATGCAGCACTAAGATCAAGTAACACTAATAGAGAGATACAACCACGATCGGATGATCAGAGCAAATCATTTGTGACTCTAATGAGAGTGGTCTCAGTGCTATGGTACGGTCTAAATCTGGACTGAAAATCCTCGCAGATATCATTTCTTTCTAGAAAGGAACACAGTTGTGAAGATACTGCTTTTTCTAATATCTTTGACAGAAAAGGCAGATTCGAGATCGGCCTGTAATTGACTAATTCTGTAGGATCAAGTTGTGGTTTTTTATCAAGCGGTTTTATCATAGCCAGTTTAAAGGTTTTTGGTACGTATCCTAGAGACAAAGATGAATTAATGATATTAACCCTCTGGGGACCAGAAACGCGTCGGCGCGTTTTGCCGTTTTTTTTTCACATAGCAGAAAAATAGACTTAAAATACTCTGTTGATTTTGATCGTACATATAAGTGTTATACATCATTCGATCCTGTTAAGTGTCTATTATTTTTCTGTATACTCACAATAAAAACAAAGTGTTGTGCTTTTTGTCAAATAAAGAAAAATAAACATGATGCGAGTTTTGCCTTCTCTCTGTCAGTGCAGTCCATTCTGAAACGCCCTAAGATGAACTTTAACTCCGCAAATACTTGTCATACAGGCACGAGAGATTTTTCTTTAGCTTGAATTCTCTTCTTTTCAATGAAGTAATTTATATAAAAAAAACAAATATTCTCAGTTTATGTAATCTGTATGAAAAGAGAGTGCTGTCAGAATTTTTTCCCCCAGCTCATTACACTTCATTACGCGTTAATCTGACACGCCCATGGAGGACGCGCGCTATTCAAACGCAAATGTTGAGGCAAGCCATGACAACGCCCACATCAGCCGTTCCACTGTGGCGGTAAAATGTGGGGTGTATTTGCTGCCTTTTACCGCTAAGAGGCGCTACAATCATAGACTCTGATCAAAGACTCTGAAAAGTGTTCGTTTATTCTTTCTAATGCGTAATCTGCCGCTGCGCCATTGAAAGCTGGTAGCAGATGAATTTAACAAGTGAAACGTAGTTAAAATAATTCATAATCACAATACTGAAATCAGGCTACTGAAATGAAATTGAATAAATAATGAAAACATAAAATATTGCAATAAAACTATTTACAGACGTACAGACGGTAGCTCAGTGGTTAACGCAACAACACTAGCTTCAAGGAGCTTCAATCGTTGAGTTCGAATCTCAATGTAGCATACATGATGTTAATCGATGTTGGCCAACAGCGTTTATATGTTACCTTCTTGATGCTTAAACAGCTAACTGTTTATACCTGTTTGCTTATTTAAAGTCAAGAGTTTTGTTTAATTATCATTACAACATTTGCTACATTCCTGTAGAACCGCAGCCGCTGCACAAAGGACACAAACTGATGAAGGAAGATTGTCAGCTGATTGCATCAGAAAATGAAAATGAAGAAGCTCGTCTTTAGTCTGCTAAATTATTGTGTAATGTAAAAGAACACTAAAATTACTTAAGTTTGAAACCAAGTTCGAACATTTCAAGGTTTAAATAAAGTGTCGGGACAGTTTTTTTTTTAATTTAAAACAGGGTTGCATCGGGTTTAGAGTTTATTTCTTTTGCGATGCAAAATAAGAAACACTAGGCTAATTTTATTCTTGCAACATTTTAAATTTGTATTGCCAAAGAAATGACAGCTATATTAAACAGTTAAAACAGTAGGCCTACAAAAAGAAAATTGTCCAAAGCAACATAATTAAATTAAAAACATGCGTTTTTCTTTGCCTCTCTCGCGCTGGATCTCTTTTTAACACGTTTATTTAGTCTCCCTCGCTGGGCGCGCCGGGTCTCTCTCTAAATTAAACATTTCAGGGTAAAAACACATCATACAGATGATAATACTGTCGCTGCGTTATCCGATGATGTAGTGATATTTCTGTCATAAAAGTTTATTACTAAATATTTCATTATTTCAATAATTGATGAAATAAAACTGGTTTGGGCCAGCCTTTTCCAAGCAAAACTAAATATAATCTGAAAAAACGCATGTTAATTTGTTGTCATGAACAAAATGTTCAACTCAATATTAAATTCTACAGGGATCTTTGGATCCTTACAACCAGGCATGCAATTTGTGAATTAAGTTTTTTTATTTTTTTTATTATTCAAATAAATATCGAACCACGGTGCATCGTGGTAATGCTGCTAAATTAAATAACATGTATAGAATAATTATGAACTTAAATGAAACAATATCGCAACATTTCGACAAATACATCATTTGATCTGTTTTTACATTTTAATTCAGGGTGATTTAGCCTGCTACATTTAATCAGAGCGAGATTTTCACCCTTGTCTTCCCAGCAAACACGTGACGTAACGGCGACCAAAAGTGACGTCAGTATTGGTCGTGGGTTCGTCGCGTCACCAAAAGACTATGCCACGACGTTGTGGCAACTTCATCAGAAGGTAGTCTCGTGACCACAGCGCTTGGTCGCTTCCTTACCTTCCCACAACGTTGTCTAAAGACCAGCTGATGACCAATCATTTTCTAACCTCCTCACCACGTCTTAGCCACGTCATTTCTTGACTTAGAAGCAGATGTACATTTTAATAGAAGAATTTTTTTTCAGATATTTTATATGTACAGGTGCTGGTCATATAATTAGAATATCATCAAAAAGTATATTTATATCAGTAATTCCATTCAAAAAGTAAAACTATAATTTAATTATATATATATATATATATATATATATATATATAATTTAAAAATGTTACCCTATTCACCTGTGACAGGGTAACATTACCCTGTAACATTACCCTGACACTTGTTACAGTGTCTTAAGTGAGACACTGTAACAAGTGTCTCACTTAAGACTCATTCAAGTCATACAGATTTCAACAATTTCCCTTCGGTACACTAGGGGGCAGTATATGCAACTCAAACGATTGCAGCGAAGAGCTTCCGCTGCTGGTGTATAGAAGTCCCACCTCACGAACCGGAACATGCGTGGATTGTGTTTGAATTTTCACTTTTCGTATCCTTTGACCGTCTTCTAGTTGTTTATTTTACACACTTTCTTATCTTTTTAGTTACCTAACGTTAGTTACTTTTTAGTTACCTAACGAGCAAGGAACAGCAGACACTGGCTCAAGTGTGTGCGCAGCCCACACACACCACATGGCTGTGGCCATAATGGCCAGTGTTGCAGTCACTGAGGGCTCAGGCGGCGCACACGTGGCGTGAACGGTCTCTGGCTGGCCGGACGTGACGTGAACAGTCTCTGGCTGGGCGGACGTGACGTGAACAGTCTCTGGCTGGGCGGACGTGACGTGAACAGTCTCTGGCTAGGCGGACGTGACGTGAAGCTCTGGCTCTGGCTCGGCAGGACTGACGTGAAGCTCTGGCTCTGGCTCGGCAGGACTGACGTGAAGCTCTGGCTCTGGCTCGGCAGGACTGACGTGAAGCTCTGGCTCTGGCTCGGCAGGACTGACGTGAAGCTCTGGCTCTGGCTCGGCAGGACTGACGTGAAGCTCTGGCTCTGGCTCGGCAGGACTGACGTGAAGCTCTGGCTCTGGCTCGGCAGGACTGACGTGAAGCTCTGGCTCTGGCTCGGCAGGACTGACGTGAAGCTCTGGCTCTGGCTCGGCAGGACTGACGTGAAGCTCTGGCTCTGGCTCGGCAGGACTGACGTGAAGCTCTGGCTCTGGCTCGGCAGGACTGACGTGAAGCTCTGGCTCGGCAGGACTGACGTGAAGCTCTGGCTCTGGCTCGGCAGGACTGAAGTGAAGCTCTGGCTCGGCAGGACTGAACCCTTGAACGATGGCCCTCTGAACCCTTGAACGATGGCCCTCTTGGCAGCGCGTGCAGACATAAGCGGGGGATCGGCCACGCTGGAAACTGGTCCTGTACGTCCATAGACCGATCCAGTGGCTGGCTTGATGGTTAGCAAGACGTGATGATTCCCAGGCCAGGCAGGTGAGACGTGAACTGACTCTGGCTGGGCAGACTGGACGTGGAGCTGTGAAGACCCTGAACTGGACGCGGCCAGCGGTGAGGGCTCTGGGGGTACTGTGAGCTTGCAGGGTGTTTCATCAGCCAAACCCACAGTAAATGCCGTACCGCTCAAGGACAGGGCTAGGTCGACATACCCTTCTAGGGTCCAGCCGGTATAGTCCTCCGGCATCAATTGAGCAACGTCATCATCCAGCCCACTCAAAAACAGGTCCATGAGCTGGGTGTCATTTAACGTTCCCAGATGACAGCAAGACAAAAAGTCCCTTGCATACCTCTCAATAGGCTGGCCATCTTGGACCACCGAAGAAAGGAACTTCCTCAGGGCCTGTAGTGTGACACTAAAACAAGACTTTACGGTGAGTGAATGAATGAACATGGTATAAATAGACAGACTAACAGGATGATGAGACAGGTGAATGCAATCAGTGAATGAGGTACAGGTGAATGTGATCAGTGATGGTGAGTCCGGGCAGTGAGTTATGGGAAATGTAGTTTGTGAGTGATAATAGTCTTATCTGGAGTGCCCTCTGGTGGCTCTCAAGGGCACTCCAGCTGGTGACCGTTACAGGTACGGTCCCATATGGGATGTATAATGTTCAGTGACGTGACATCACTACCAGACTACCATCACTACCAGTTGGTTGGCACTGAGCCAGAGACGGACGAGCTCAGCGCTGTCATATAGCAAAACTATGCAGTGTTTTCAACCTCATAATGTTTTTTTAGGTTTCAGACATTGAAATACACATAAGCACTATAAACCAATACATTTGGAGTTTGTAAAATACACACGGATGTCTGTGGAAGCAGTAATAACAATCTATTCAAATATAATTTGCCAACGTGTGTTATTCATATCAGACAAACATAGTGGAAGTGACTATTAATAAACGCTGCATTTAAAAATCTGTTGTTCCAAAGCGAGATGTGTATTGATTGTTCATTGATGGTATAAAGTTAAGCCCCTTTAACAATTTCACATGCCCCCTCAGTCATTTCATCCTGCAGCTGGGCCTGGCCTGATGGCTTTCCTGCAGAATTTTTAAAGACATTCGCTATATGTTTAATGAGTCTTACAGCTCAGGTATCCTCCCTCACTCTTTAACCAGACTGATCTCATAAAATTGCGTGTGTATGACACGCCAATTCGTATTTCCATTTTTGGCGTGCTATCAACACGCACAATCGCTTTTCAGCGTGTTTATGAACGCAGTTGACTTAACGTTATTACTGTATATATAAATATATGACCTACCTCCACCCCGTCCCTAAACCTACCCGTCACTGGGGTTAATAGCATTTATGAGTCTTCCCCTGCCATCCTAGGGAAAAAAAAATATCGCTCCCCAGATGTAGATCAACATTTTGCTTCGTTTCGCTCGGAAATTTAATGGCGTGTACATATACGCGGAATCACTTGGACATTAATGGCGTAGTTATACACGCATACACGCGGATATCTCAAAATGCGTATAGATAACACGCCACTTGACTTGAAAGTGGCGTGTCTGTTTACGCAAAAGTCATGATGTCATGTTGCTTTAACGGCAGGCTATGATTTCTCTAATTCTCAAGAAAGATAAAGATCCTTCTCAGTGTAGTAATTATCGCCCCATCTCCTTACTTTGTTCAGATGTGAAATTATTAGCTAAAGTCCTAGCGAGACGCCATAATTTCTCCAGACCATTTGATAGAGTCGAGTGGCACTATTTGTTTTACACACTGAGGAAATTTGGTTTTCCCGACTAATTTATAGCTTGGATTAGGCTCTTATATACATCTCCCTTGGCCTGTGTACAAACAAACAATAACTACTCTGAGTATTTCTCCCTTGGTCGCGGGACTAGACAAGGCAGGGGGGAAAGGGACTAGACACTTTCCCCCCTGCTGTTTGCAATAGCTATTGAGCCTTTGGCAATTGCTCTAAGATCTAGTGCGATGACTGGCATACAAAGGGGAGGGTTGGCACATAAGCTATCCTTATATGCGGATGATCTTTTGTTATATGTGTCCGACCCTGGCACCTCTATTCCCTTGGTGCTGAATTTGCTAAAAGATTTTGGCCTAATTTCAGGAGCAAAAGTAAATGAATGCCCATCAACACGGCTGCCTTGGAATACCCATTAGCATCCCTGCCTTTCAAAAATTCATCTCAGAGTTTTAGATATTTGGGCATAAATGTCACAAAAAGCTTTTCTGATCTATTTGATCACAATTGTGTCCCGTTGCTTAATCGTCTTGCACAGGATTTTAATCGTTGGTCTCTCCTTCCTATATCCCTGCTTGGTAGGGTTAATTGTATTAAGATGAGCGTGCTCCCGAAATTTTTATAATTATTTCAGTGTATTCCTATTTTTATTCCAAAGTCCTTTTTTGTTGCACTTGATAGTTCTTCTAAGTTTCTCTGGAATAAAAAAAAAAACTCCAAAGATCAGGAAAGGTATTCTGCAGAAGACAAAACAATTAGGTGGCCTGGCTCTTCCTAATTTTTTAATATACTATTGGGCTGCGAATATAAGCTCCACCCTTAACTGGTTGCATTTAAGCAATTTTGTCAATTCCCCATCCTGGCTTCACATAGAGAACACATCGTGTACATCCTCCTCCTTGGCTGCTCTTTTATGCCTCCCATATACAATGTCCCCGATCAAATATTCAAATAATATAGTTGTAAAAAACTGTCTTAAAATCTGGACCCAATTTTTGCGCCATTTTGGTCTTCACAATACCCCCTTGTTGTCCCCAAAACATTCTAACCCTTCGTTTCACCCCTCCATTTTGGGTTGTGTGTATGCATCCTGGAGAGACCATGGATTGGTTTCTATTGCAGACCTTTATATTGATAGTGTTTTTGCCTCTTTTGATCAGTTGACCCCCCAGTTTAATATTCCCAAAAGCCATTTTTCAGATATTTACAAATTCGAGACTTTGTACGTAAAAAAAGGTTAACTTTCCAAATGCCCCTCTCCCTTCAGATTTAGACACCATTCTGAGTGTGGATCCATGTACTAAAGGGTCAATTTGTAAATTAGTAACATAATTGTTAATTTGCAATTTTCCTCTGATAACTTACGCATTGTCTGGTCCCAAGACATCGGTACTGACATCAACGAGGAGACATGGAAAGCAGTCTTGAACAGGGTTTACTCCTCTCTTTGCGCATGTCACAGACTCATACAGTGCAAGTTGTTTCATAGAGCACATTGGTCCAAAACCAGGTTGGCATGCATTAATCCCTCTATTGACCCGGAGTGTGACCGGTGTCACTCTGGTTCAGCCACTTTAATTCATATGTTCTGGTCCTGCCCTGCACTGTCTTCCTTTTGGAGGCAATTTTTTTATCTCATTGTCAGCTATAACCTCTGTGGAAATACCACTTTTTCCAATTATGGTTTATTTGGGGTTTTCCAGCCTGAACCATTCTGGCCATTGCCTTCTTATTTCTCAGACTTTGTAGCTTTTTTAACTCTTTTGGCTTGACGGTTAATTTTATTGAATTGGAAGAGCCCTCACCCTCCATCTCACACTCGCTGGGTTAGAGATGTTCTTTATTTCATGAAGTTAGAGAAAATTAGGTACTCTCTTCGCCGATCTAGCACTATTTTTATCAAGCTTTGGATACCCCTTCGTGAACATGTCCAAACTCTATAGCTTGACCCTGCTCTCTGTGTTTGATTTTAGACCCCATTCCCAGACCCCAAGCCCACCCATCACCAGCCTAGATGATACTACTTCTGTATTGTCTGGTCAAATATATAATTGGGTTTACTGAATGCAGGATTGTATTAGATTGCACTTGTAAGTTTTTTTTTTTCTTGTGGGACTTCGGTGTATCTGTTTACTGTTACATATTTTAGTGCCTTTTTTGTCACCCACTGTTTTGTAATGTATCTTAAAAATGCATATATAAATAATTTTTTTTTTTTTTTAAATCCACATTCAGACCAAAATATCTGACTTCCTGTTGGTCGGAGCTTAGAAAGTTGTCCGGCCTGATGAGATCAATATACGTACCGAGTTTTGTGACTGTAGGTAAAACTAACCTCCACTCCAACCACCCCACTCCCCCCCATCCCCCACCCCACCCCACCCCACCCCCCACCCCCCACCCGCTGGCAATTTATTATCCTCAATGACATGACTTCATGTTGACCAAGTTGGGTGGCGATTGGAGGAATTCCCTGGGAGAAGTATATCAAATTCCAGGGCATGCGTTTTTCAAACAACCCATAATAACTGACTTTCTGTTGGGCGGAGCTAATAACATAGAGTGCGGCCTGATTAGATTTATATGTGTACCTAGTTTCATATAAATATGTTCTTGTATGTGAAGCGCATTCAAACCAAGTTCTTAACTCTGCATTCTCATTTACTGCATGAAACGAATACATGATATTGGTGATGCATGATATTATATACAATTAGCAAATAGCTAACATTAACTTTTTTCTCTTGTATCTTTTCTAAACAGGACACTGACAATTCTGCAGTGTATGAAGAATCCCAGATGGGCAACCAGTCAAAGATGTTTCAACAACCTCTTCTAATGTATACACATACACTTGAAAAAATATCAGTATGTATTGCAGCAGATAGAATTTGGGGGAAAATGTATTTCATCATTCATCAATTAGATTATAGATAGTTCTGTTCCTGGATTACGATTGGACAAAACTGTGTAATAAAATGTAAGTGCTATGATGCAAAATAAAATGTAATAAAATTAAGTGCTATGAGTCTCAAGATGGCAGAATGTAGTGAGGCAGGTGCTCCCTTGCTGCCACTTAATCATCGAAATTTCAACTTAAATCAGTATAAATTGAATAGCATTGAACAGCACAATGCTTATAAACAAGATATGATAAAGTTTAAATGGTTGATCATAGTAGCACATAGTAGCACGTTCCTGTGCTACTGATAGTTACAGGACAATGCGGCCCAGTCGGGATGTATTGGGGCCGTCTATGTGGAGTAAGAAGCTGTTTACATCAACGTCATGTCAAAGAAGAATTATACATTTTATTATCTATAATAATGGACTTTTTCACAAAGGAGTAAATCATCAAAATCGGCATATAAAACGACAAAAAAAAGAATGCTAAACATTCCAAGATGTGCTGAATATATCTTTCATATATCTAACAACTCTGCTGTTACTCTCATTAAATTTACATCAAAACCCCAGACCAACAACAGCCGGTTTAAGAGTTCCTGTGGCACATGGACTTGCTTACAGTACATTTTGTTTCGCTAGTGTGTTGCTGAGTAGACTGGATTCTATAAAACTTACAAAGACAGATATGAATAACCGCCTTGCTGTTGGAAAATACATCGGCTGTGTCCACTTTACAAGTTTTGATTCAGGTTGGATTCAAGCGTAGCCAGAAACCTGCGATTGTGAAACAGCATAAACTTAAACTCTTTAAACATACAAAGTTCTGTCATGAAACTCTAGATGGCGCAGGCTAATAGGTCCTTAAAAGAGGACCAATTGTTGGTGTGTGTCTCATCTGTGACCAGGACAGCAAGTCTTTGTGGTCTATCAAGCTATGGTATCCAGGGTAATGTTAACATACCCCCACGTAGGATGAACCACATCGACGCAAGAGGAAGTTGTCTGAAAGGATCTCCAGGTACTAACCCGGATTGTTTCCAAAAAACATAAAACCACAGCTGCCCAAATCATTGCAAATTTAATGCGCACATCAACTCCTGTTTCCACCAAATCTCAGTCAGTAGGCCTATTCAGGGTCAGGCTGCTAGTCAAACCTTTGGTCACCCGTGCTAATGTTGTTTCATTGGTGCCAACAGTGCAAATATTGGGCTGTGGACAATGTGAAACATTGATGTAGCGTTCTCTAACAATTTCACTTTCTTTCCCACATTCGTGGGAGTTATGATGTCGAGAAGCCCCAAAGAAGCCTGCACTGAAAAAAATATTTAGTCAGTTTAACTTAAAAAATTTACTTCTGTCAGGTCCATTAAGTCAAGAACACACATGACAATAAAATGATTTAGAAATTTTATATGAATAAATTGCAATCAAGTTGATAATTAAAATTTGGCGGTATGGCTCTGTTCAGGGAGTCCTCTGACCTTTCATGAGCACCATGAAATAGCAGAGAGTATTAGTAAAAAGTAAAGTAGTAAAAAAGTGTCTAGTAAAAAGACAGCAGCAGCATTAGGGAACGCTCACAGTTAAGGACTGGGAAAGCTGAAATATTCCCCCATATGAACAGAGCAGCAACGATGACAGACTAGCAAATGCCACGTTATACACGACAAGGAGGAGCTGGGGAGGAGGTGGGTTGCAGAGAGCGAGCAGCAAGCAGTTAGGAGCGAACTGAATTTGCTTAAATAGGGCACCCTGATTTGAGTGTAGTCATTAGCAGCGAGGGGAGATGAACAGCAGATGCGCTGATGCAGCTCAGCTGAGCAGATCGCTGATGAGACCGTGTTGCCGGCCAATAGCGTTAGCAGCATCTTGACTACTTGGCCTGCCAGAACTGACGCTGACGCTCAATTTCTGACAGGTCCATTAAGTCAAGAACACACATGACAATAAAATGATTTAGGAATTTTATATGAATAAATTGCAATCAAGTTGATCATTAAAATTTGGCAGTATGGCTCTGTTCAGGGAGTCCTCTGACCTTTCATGAGCACCATGAAATAGCAGAGAGTCAGAGGACAGCAGCAGCATTAGGGAACGCTCACAGTTTAGGACTGGGAAAGCTGAACTATTCCCCCCCAAACAGACCATAACAGCAACCTCCTGTGATAAAAACGAAGATGAATTAAGCAGCCAGTAAGCGCATCCAGGGGCAATGTAACTAAGCAGAAGAAATTAGACAAGATTAAGTGTGAGCCCGAGGACAGAGGTACAGCGGTCGCCAGGGTCCTTCTAAGCATGAATTCTGTAGTGATGTCATCACACTGAGCCCGGCGCAGGTGTTGTCGCATGTCGAAGATGGCGGAGACAGCCGAAGCAGAGGTGGACGCCAATGGAGCAGAGACCTTGACCAGATGTTTGGGGCTATACAACAGCATGAGCGTTTTGATGATTGGACAGAATACAGATTGCAGAGAGCGAGCAGCAAGCAGTTAGGAGTGAACTGAATCTGCTTAAATCGGGCGCCCTGATTTAGTCATGCGTAGTCATTAGCAGCGAGGGGAGATGAACAGCAGATGCGCTGATGCAGCTCAGCTGAACAGATCGCTGATGAGACCGTGTTGTCGGCCAATATCTTGACCACTGTAAAAATAAAAGTTGCCTGGAGGAACCTTTTGGGGTTCTTCACTTTGCCACACCGGCGGAACCGTCTGTAGATCCTCTAGGCAACCTTTAAAAAGGGGCGGTTCTCTGAGGAACCACCCAGGTTTCCTGAGGAACTCTTATATAAGGCACTGCGTGGAACCGCTTTGGGTGCCTCCAGGAACCAATTTTTATTTATTTATTATTATTTCATGTTGTTACTATGGTTACCATTAACTTATATTATAATAAACAAACTGAACTAAACACAAAATAAGAATTGTTTATTACATATTTAGATCCATTTTAATGCATACACGTCCATGCACTTGGGAAAAGAAGCTAGTAATAGATTAATATCAATGAATAGAATACACAAACAAATAGTTTAATACATAAGCAACATGAATAATCAACCATGTATATACAATAGGCTATACAAGAAAAGACATCTCAACAAAATGCATGGAAACACATGTTCCATGTAATAAATCAATGTAAAAAGAAAAAGTTAAGTTAAGTTGTTGTGTTAAGCTTGTTAAGTCTGATGTCACTGTTTCCAAATCCAAAAGCTCTATCAGATGCCAAAAACAAACGGTGCTAATATTCACTCATTGTGCTGTAAAATTCCTGAAAATTATGATCCTAACTTTTATCTCTATACTGAAATCTCAGATGGTTATTCAGCTATTTTGAATCGTAAAATATTGAAGCCTGTGATGCCGTAAGACTGGAGACTGTAATGTACACTATAGCTTTTTAAAAGCTTAAATGTGTGACTGTAATGTACACTATAGCTTTTTAAAAGCTTAAATGTGTGACTTGAATCAAGAGGACTCATAAATGGTTGTTGAGTATTCTCACTAGAAACAAGATAGATAGTTAAGATGCAGTATAATTATCTGCTGTTCATTGAATTTTCACTGGTGAATTCCAGTCATTTCAATAAGAATCCACACAATCAGCAATTTCTTGTGTGGTCAAAAATGTCACTATGGGACCAAGTTGGTCACTGGAATTCGCTGGATTTGACCAAAAGAAAGCTGCTTGAAAGTGACTCCTGTGTGAGCTGTGCTTCATACATTACGTCGCTACACTGCTGACAATAGTCAATGTACTTTTTTGCCTGTGTAATTTCACGAATTTCAAAAATATGACCGCACCTTTACTCGCTGCAACATAAAATGCAATCAATAATAAAATCTTCACAAGGGACATGTGAGGTACTTAACGAGTTAAATATGCAGCAGCTGAATTTTCTGTTTGTTTTTCCCTCGTTTCTGGTGGATGGTCCAGGCACTTCAATGAATTTCAGGTCTACAGGAGGATTTTTATTCTTGTTCAAACTTGTATTTCAGCTTACCGAGGTCCCTGCAAAGAACCAAAATTACTATTAGCAATGTTATTAAAGTGATAGTTGTGAACTTAAAATAATTTCCTTAGCCTTGTAACGTTCCTAACCTGTTTGACTTTCTGTCTGTGGAACCCAAAAGCAGATCTTTTGCATAATGCAACCCCAGTCATCATTCAATTTCACTACATGAGACAAGCAGAAAGGAATTGTGTTAATCATTCATGAACCCATTCTTATGTACACTTGTCTAGTTCAATTCAATGCAACAATTTATGTAAAAATGGTTAAATATTCTGTTAAGCTCCAAAAATGGCTCAGAAAAGTTTTCTGAGTAACATGATCGGATTTGAGAGCATCAAGGAAGATTTTCAGAGAATAACTGATTAAAAAACACAAGTACACTGTCAAAAAAAAAAAATTCACACAGAAAAGTTCATTGTAATAAAGTACTTGCATGTGGTGCAGGTAACTTAATGTAATTCAATGTTGCCTGTTCATATGATTTTAGAAATGCAGTGGTTGTTCTGGGGAAACAAAAGAACAAAGCTGATTATATCCATTCACAACATAATATTTATAGTCCAGTAAAGGGCTTTAAAATGGTATTTGAAAGAATCAGGGTACCTGTAGTAAATAAACAAAAACAGACAAACTAACGTTAACTATAGGCCTATCCACTTGTGTTATTCATACCAAAAGCCAAGACAGCAGGAATCAGCTATTAATTAGTTATATCAGCAATTTGAAGACACCGTTGTACAGAATATATTGAAGTGAATGACTAAAACAATCTAAGACAATAAGTCAATGATTTCCATTGTTCTTTACCGTTAGTTCATTAGATTAGTTAGCATCGCGGCTAAAACATTCATTCCACATACTGTGCAATAAACGAGTGGTAAACACTGTAAAAACGATAAATGAAAATGAAATTATATAGTGAGTAGATATATAGTGAGTAGACTCTGTATTTATATTTCTTTGGTGAGTTTACAAACCTTGTAATGGAGAGATGAACAAACAGCTGAAGCTTTGGTGAGGGGAGCCGTTACTTTCAAACCCCATGATGATCAGCTGATCTGTGTTGCGCGCGAGATTCATTGAAGCGATGACAGCAGAGGAATAACAGCAGTTTTGTGACAGAATAAAACTGTTCTCCTCCTGCTGCTTCTCCTCCTGCTTCTTCATATTATCATTATTAGGCTACTTACTATTTATGGTAGTTGTTTAAGTTTTAAATTAATCAATAAAATAGGCCTATACTAAATAATGTAAGCATACTGAATCAGAAGTATCATTTATGAAATATATTTATAAACATTTTTTTTAAACTTAATATAGCCTATAACAATAATAGGATAATAATAATCGTATTCTGGCCTCACAGAACCATTGTGTCACAATATAACCAGGCTGAAGACCAGGATACAATTCACGGAGTTTATTTAAGGCAATTCCACAGACTAATAGAAGTTCAGGAACTTAGGAAAAGTCTTCAGCCAGAAATATCAACTTAAATTATAATAATAGAACGCAGGAAGTCCATTCTTGAAATGTCTCTTAAGGATAACTCACAGAAGATACAAGAGGTCCTCTTTCTCGGACATTCAACAGAACATAACTCACTGAAGATAATTAATTCACAGAAGAAGAGTGAAGTCCTCTCTCAAACGATCCACTGAATATAACTCACAGAAGAAGAGTGATGTCCTCTCTCGGACGATCCTCATCATATAACTCACAGAAGAAGAGTGAAGTCCTCTCTCGGACGATCCTCATCATAACTCACAGAAGAAAAGTGAAGTCCTCTCTCGGACGATCCTCATCATATAACTCACAGAAGAAGAGTGATGTCCTCTCTCAAACGATCCACTGAATATAACTCACAGAAGAAGAGTGATGTCCTCTCTCAAACGATCCACTGAATATAACTCACAGAAGAAGAGTGATGTCCTCTCTCGGACGATCCTCATCATAACTCACAGAAGAAGAGTGAAGTCCTCTCTCAAACGATCCACTGAATATAACTCACAGAAGAAGAGTGAAGTCCTCTCTCAAACGATCCACTGAATATAACTCACAGAAGAAGAGTGATGTCCTCTCTCGGACGATCCTCATCATATAACTCACAGAAAAAGAGTGAAGTCCTCTCTCGGACGATCCTCATCATAACTCACAGAAGAAGAGTGAAGTTCTGTCTCAGACGATCCTCATAATGTCTTACTGATAACGCAAGGAGCCACCTCGCTAGCAACACAGCAGACACTAGCCCTGCAAAAGAACTTTAAAAGGCACAAGGGAACAGAATAATGTGTAACATATAATACCCAGCAGTGAGGGAGTGAGAGCAAACAGAATATAAAGGCTGGTGATGAGATGATTATGACGTGATAGAGATCAGGTGTGGTGATGAGGGAATCGAGTGCAGGTGAGGGGAATGGGAAAGGGGAAAGGGGAATCCAGGGGAATGCTGGGAAATGTAGTGCGGGACAGGACCAGGAAACCAGAGGAACCGTGACAGAACTCCCCCCTCCCCGGAGGCGCGTCCTCGCACCTAAACAACAGAAGGGAGGAGAGAGTCAGGGAGAGGTCATAGTGGAAACTAGGGTGGAACCAGGATGGAGCCGGAGAGAAGCCAGAGAGGAGTAGATTGTGCGGTCGACCAGGGTGGACGTGACTTTCAGGTGACCAGGGTGGAGGCTTTCTCTCAGGTGGAGACCCTATTTCGGAAGGCCAGGGCGGAGAGAGTCGAGTGATCAGCCATGGTGGAGTAGGCCGAGTGACCGCCCACGGAGGAGCAGGTTCTAAATAGGGTTGGTCAGGGTCGATGATTTGCTCCGACTTGGCTGGGCCGACGAGAAGTAATAGTTTAACTGTGCAGAGGACAGTCTTGAGTTTGATTTCGACTGGACTGACAGTTGGCTCGAGTTTGCCTTGGTAGACCGTCGTCACAGACTCGTCTGGGCAACTCTTAGCATTCGGTCGGACTTGACTCGTATTCGACTGGGTAGACAAACGACTCGGCTTGACTGGGCAAATTAATTGAACTGGCTCTTCTGTGCAACAGAATTGAACTGATACGACGGGGCTGACACATTGAGCTGGTTCCTCGGAGCAGACGATGACTTTAATGTGGACTAGGCTTGGACCTTGACTGACTGTGCATACGAATAGCTCTGGTTCGAAGACGGGCTCTGGCTCTTGCTCGGAGACGGGCTCTGTACTGGACTGGACCAGCGGCGAAGGCGGCTCAGGACTGGACGAGACCAGCAGCGAAAAGGGATCTGAGCTAGGCGGAACCAAAGGCGAAGAGAGCTCCGAGCTTGGCGGGACCAGCGGTGAAGAGAGCTCCGAGATGGGCAGGACCAGCGGTGAATAGAGCTCCGAGCTGGGAGGGACCAGCGGTGAAGAGAGCTCGGCTGGGCTGGACGGAAGCAGCGGGGAAGTGGGCTTTGAGCTGGGTTCATGGGCTGCATCGGATGTGTGCGCCGCCCACACACACAAAACAGCCATGGACCCCACAACGAGCACAGTATCCTCCAGAGAAGCATGGATGGTCTCCGGCTCTGGACTGGCAAGAAGTGCAGGCCTGAGAGCTCCACAGACGGACATCAAAGAGGGGTCAGATAACTTGGACATCATGTTGGCACTATTTGAAACGAGATTACGTGCTCGGGGCCATGCGCTGAGTCCAGGACGAATTAGGGGTTCTTGCTCAAAGGGCTGTGCTTTAGGCGACTGAGCAAACTCGGCATGGAAACTTTTGGTAAAGTAACTCAAATTCTGGAAAAAAGAAGCATCTGAAACCAACAGATTTTGTGCCCACCTCTGGGCGTGGCGAGTAAGAAGGGAGAGAATGAAGGCAATCTTACTTGTGTCAGAAGTGAAATGAGTTGAGTTTACCACAAAGTAAAGTTTACAATAGAAGAGGAAATCCCTGCTATCATCTTCCCCCGAATATGTAGCCGATAATGCCATGGGACTGATGTAAGCAGAAGGAAGAACACTAGTGACGATGTCTTGCATCAACTGAGCTGCCACGGTGGAAGCAGCAGTATCCATAATTGACTGAAAAGCGTTGGTAGCGCAAGTAGAGGAAGTGGGTGGAGCTTGCCTGGAGTTGGCCGGGTATTCTGTCACAATATAACCAGGCAGAAGACCAGGATACAATTCACAGTTTATTTAAGGCAATTCCACAGACTAATAGAAGTTCAGGAACTTAGGAAAAGTCTTCAGCCAGAAATATCAACTTAAATTATAATAGAACGCAGGAAGTCCATTCTTGAAATGTCTCTTAAGGATAACTCACAGAAGATACAAGAGGTCCTCTTTCTCGGACATTCAACAGAACATAACTCACTGAAGATAATTAATTCACAGAAGAAGAGTGAAGTCCTCTCTCGGACGATCCTCATCATAACTCACAGAAGAGGAGTGAAGTCCTCTCTCGGACGATCCTCATCATATAACTCACAGAAGAAGAGTGATGTCCTCTCTCAAACGATCCACTGAATATAACTCACAGAAGAAGAGTGATGTCCTCTCTCAAACGATCCACTGAATATAACTCACAGAAGAGTGATGTCCTCTCTCGGACGATCCACTGAATATAACTCACAGAAGAAGACTGAAGTCCTCTCTCGGACGATCCACTGAATATAACTCACAGAAGAAGAGTGAAGTCCTCTCTCGGACGATCCACTGAATATAACTCACAGAAAAAGAGTGAAGTCCTCTCTCGGACGATCCTCATCATAACTCACAGAAGAAGAGTGAAGTCCTCTCTCGACCGATCCTCATCATATAACTCACAGAAGAAGAGTGAAGTTCTCTCTCAGACGATCCTCATAATGTCTTACTGATAACGCAAGGAGCCACCTCGCTAGCAACACAGCAGACACTAGCCCTGCACAAGAACTTTAAAAGGCACAAGGGAACAGAATAATGTGTAACATATAATACCCAGCAGTGAGGGAGTGAGAGCAAACAGAATATAAAGGCTGGTGATGAGATGATTATGACGTGATAGAGATCAGGTGTGGTGATGAGGGAATCGAGTGCAGGTGAGGATCCAGGGGAATGCTGGGAAATGTAGTGCGGGACAGGACCAGGAAACCAGAGGAACCGTGACACATTGTTCCTCCAGATGCTGGCGTTAACATAAGAGAGCTTCCAGGAACCACTTAAATGTTAAAAGATCAAACAATAACCCTTTTATAGCATTCAAGTTCCTCTAATTTCCCCCAAAGCACTTCGAGGTCTTGTGGTAAAGAAAAGGTGACTCCAGAACCTCTGAACTGAATACAAACTGCTTAAAGGTCCCATTCTTCATGTTTTTTTGAAGCTTTGATTGTGTTTACAGTGTGCAATTTAACATGTGTTCATGTTTCGCATGTAAAAAAAACTGTATTTTTCACACAATTTGTAAATTGTAAGTAAGATAAGTAAACTTCTCTGTATACCGCTGTTTTCCCTGTCCAAAAAACGGCCTGATGACTTCCTTGTTCTATGAAGTCCCTCCTTCAGAAATACGTAACGAGTTCTGATTGTGCCAGCGGCTCCTGTGTTGTGATTCGACAGCAGCTTATCGCACGTTGCCCGGAAAGGTCACGCCTCTTACCATAAATTGGAGATGCATGCGCAGCTGAAGTGCTTCTTCTCCGTGGGAGCGCAACAAGACCACGCCCCCTTTTTTGTGTATTCCTGGGGGCGGAGATTAGTCAAAAAACTGTTCTAGTTACGTCATTAACCCTTTCACGCGTACGATCACACTGGTGTGATCAGTCTTGGCTGGTCCCTGGAGCGTACGTTCACACCGGTGTGATTAGAATGGTCAGTGCATCACGTGCTAAATTCAAACGTGCTTTCGCGCGTTGGCTGGCGCTGAGCCAGAGACGGACGCACTCAGTGCTGTCATATATCACAACTATTGACTATCTTTTAAACCACATAATTTTTATTTTAGGTTTCATACATTTAAATACACATAAGTACTAGCAAAACAATGATTTTGAGTTTGTAAAATACACACTCACTGATGTCTATGGAAGCGGCAATAATAATCCTTTCCATTATAATAAGACGAAACGTTTTATTCATATCAGATACACATTGTGTAAGTAGCTTTGCATTTTACCCTATTCTTCTCCCAGTTCACTGGCCACTTACTTTCATGTATTTCGTGAGAAGCAACAGATCCGATTCTCTGAACTGTGAAACAAACTAACATGGCGCCGCCCATCGCGCATACAGCTCAACTAACGCAATCATTATAAAGGTGTTTAAACAACAAAACACATCCACTTGCACATATTTGACAATCGGAATATCAGCGTTTCATGCTATAGCTAATACATTTGTGAATATTTTGAATAGAAAAGGAAAAAAGACAAAAGCAGATCATCATTAGCCGCGTTTCCACTGCCGGGCCAGGGCCGAGCCGTGCTAGTGCGTGCCAGGGCCAGTCGCGTTTCCACTGTCACTTCCGGGGCTTGACCGGATGCTTACTCAGGGCCAACGGCCAGGATTTCTGCCCCCTCGAATACCTTAGGCCAAAGCGGACAAGCTCGGGCTAGAGGCGTGCTCAAGGTAAAAGGCGGAGTTTATTGGTGTTATGGAACGTTATGATCTGAAGCAAGATGCACATTTCATTTTTTTATATCGCGCAAAATAATCGCTGAAAAGCTCTTCTGAGCATTTGGGCAGAAGAAAGGGTACAACGTCAATTTGACGGCGTGTGAAGAAACGAGGACGTTATAAAATACATCGATGCTGAACTTTCTAAGCTAAGCATGCAGAGATCAACGCTTCAAGTTCAGGAAAAAATAAAAAAGTTGCGGGCGCAGTATTGTTCAAGGCGATTAAAACGCACAACGGACAAAGCAGAGCTCAGAAAAGGAACTTTCCATGGTTCGACTTGATGGACGTGTGCGGGGTCACCGTCCCTCTGTTAGTGACAACTCGCGAGACAATCGGGACACTATTGCAGCCACGGCCGGTGAGTTAATATACATGCTATCTTCCTAACTTAAAAAATAAATAAATTCATAATATCCGCTGAAATGGGTTGGGTTGTATGTATGACGTTTGATCCAGAAAGGCGTGTTATCGGCGGGGTTTAGGGCAGCGCTGCGGGGCTACTGGCCCGGCAGTGGAAACGCAAGCTCGGTGCTTGAGGCCCGAGGCCACTGGCTCGGCTTGGCTCGCTGTTAGCCCTGGCCCGGCCCTAGCCCGGCAATGGAAACGCGGCTCTGTGTTGTGATTGCGCTGTGTCACGTGACAAGAAATGGCGCGTCACCATGGGAACATTAAAGTGACCGGTTCTAAATAACGGTCGCCTTGAAAAACTCACGCTGGGGGATCAGTTAGAATATTTTAAACTTACATGTGAAAGGGTTAAAAAAGGAAGTAGAGAGATGTAGTCCAAACCGGCCGTTCGCTGTAGGCTTTGAAAGGTGACTTCTGTTAAATAAAATATCTCGCTAGGCATTGAACTTTGAGCTTTATAATTTTACAGGTATTATTTATGCTCTAACAGCAACATTACACACTAATTAAAGTTTGAAAAATGGAATCGCGAAGAACGGGACCTTTAAAGGATCCCATAAGTTTCAGCAAAAACCGCAAAGATTGTCAGTGCTCCACCAGTAACCCTACTATAGGAGAAAGAGCTAGTTTTTACAGTGTACTTGGCCTGCAGAACTGACGCTGACGCTCAATTTCATGTGGTAACATCTACAATTACTGGTTCCCCTTCGAGGGAACTCGCACTGCGTCATCATGATGACACTTTGGTGAACGCCCTTAGCGTAACGCATCTGAAGTATGAATAGAGTAGGGTATTCCTGCACAACCGGAGGCTGCAGTTTCAGGACCCCAGTTCTAGGACCGCAGTTTCAGGACCCTAGTTTTCTGTTTCAGCGCCACCTACCGAACTGGATCACCAAAAACACTCATTTAACCCCTTTCGCGGCAAAAATCACAGACGGCCCCAGATTATTGTTGTTCAACATTCATTATTCGTTAAAACATCACAATCTTACTTATTTGATCTGGACAAACTGAGCATATCATTTGAAAGATTTAAGACTCAGATTCGATAGTTGACCACTGTTTATAAAACTGGTTTGCAGTGACATTAATTTCTTGATTTATGACAGGAGAGCAAAATTATTAATCTGTAAAGTTCGTCATTTTGAATAGAAATCATCACTCATAAAGCAGTCATTCACGTCTTCTCCGGGATATGATCTCAGCGCTCTCTTATTCGCTATACAGCTGTCAATCATCTCACGTGGTTCAACGTGACAATAAATCCTGCCCTTCTGCATGACGCGCTACTGTGTATGCTGTGTACACTTCCTCATTCTGACCTCCGTGATAACAAAGCTAAGACACATCTCTTCACCTGAAACAAGAAGCTAATAAATGCACGATTTCGAGTATATGTGGTTTGTGTGTGATTTTCGTGTGATTTGGGATATTTTCATATGAATAAAGAATGTTTACAGTATTGCTAAGCAAGGTGTAGCCATTAGCTGCAAATAAAATGCTAAATATAACATATTTCAACATCTTTCTTTGACTTAAAACCATTTTAAACCGCGACAGGAATATGATACAAATACTCAATGGTTTAAAGTGAGCTTTAAGTAAAAGTGTAATATTAATCTTTTAAATTGTGTCATGTAGCTTGATGCTACTTGCTCTAATTCACCTGCTGCAGGAGCTTTTCTATTCCATAATCTTATTTGTTAAATATATATATATATATATATATATATATATATATATATTCTAACAAGACTTAAGATAATAGGTGGATCTTGATACTATGTACAAACTAAACCATCTGGATCCTAGAACTGCGGTCCTGAAACCGGTAGGTGGCGCTGTCATAAAAAACTAGGGTCCTGGAACTGCGGTCCTAGAACGGGGGTCCTGAAACTGCAGCCTCGGGTTGTGCAGGAACATACTACTGTATGAATAGGCTTGTTTGAGATGAACAAAATCTGCGCAGAACCGATCACCGGTGATCAGCGTGAGATGCATGCCGTTTAGAAATGTGTCAGAGTGCGGTCTGCCTTGCTCTGATGTCATGCTTACCTGTGTCAAAAAACTCTCACGACCGCAAGGCGCACGTGTCGGATTCTACAGTCGCGCGCAGTTGCTCTCCACCGACTGCGCTGATCAAAAGCACGATGGGAAACGACTTGCTGACAACACAGCTTAATGCTCATTGGTTTAAACAACCGTGATGTATTGTTCTCTTTTAAAATGTTTGATTTTAAAACTCTGATATCATGTTTTATGTGTATACATTATGTGTGGATATTCCCAAACTCTCTGACAGTGCGATCTATGTGATGTATTTTTTTTAATATTTTTTTTATATAAAACAAATGTCTGTATTAAAGAAAAAAATATTGGTAAACACGTAGGCCTATTTAAAATGGAATTAAATAAGTACTTTGGGTGTCTTGTTCATTATTTTTATTTTCATATAAAAGCAACAAAACTTAAATTACATCCAGTTTATTAGCAACACCATGCACGGGCGTGAATCCCGCTATGTCCGCCTTTGATCTCACAGGTGTCTGATTCATTTCAGGCGAGGCAAGGCGCATCTCAAACAAGCCTAATGAAACTAATCCAATCCTGATTGGTGCTGCGTCATGACGGTATAACCGGAAGATACAAAGGGACGCCGGCACACACACACATTAGCTTTTTGCTCTTCAGCAAGCACTCTGTGTCAAACTGTCTGTTTTATTTGGTGTTGTTTGTCCCATAAGAATTGTCCTTAATAATTGCAATATAGAATCTAGTGGCTCGGATCTCGCGTTTGCCGAGGCAGCGTGTAGATTACGGGTCTACTTTGCAATGAAGATTCTGTGACTGGGATCTCGCGTTTGCCGAGGCAGCGCATAGATTTAAGTTCTGCATTGCAATACAGAATCTGGCTCGGATCTCGCGTTTGCCGAGGCAGCGTGTAGATTACGGGTCTACTTTGCAATGAAGATTCTGTGACTGGGATCTCGCGTTTGCCGAGGCAGCGCGTAGATTTAAGGTCTGCATTGCAATTCAGAATCTAGTGGCTCGGATCTCGTGTTTGCCGAGGCAGCGTGTAGATGACAGGTCTCCTTTGCAATAAAGATTCTGTGACTGGGATCTCGTGTTTGCAGAGGCAGTGCGTAGATTTAAGGTCTGCATTGCAATAAAGAATCTATAGTGACTCGGATCTCGCGTTTGTCGAGGCAGCGCGTATATTCGGTCTACTCTGCAATAAAGATTCTGTGTGGGTGCGAGGCATGCACAGTCAGCTCCTGAGGGTGCTGGCTGTGTTCATTGAGAAATATCTCGACGCATAGGCTTACATAAAGCGTGCACTGTCGGATGTTACAGCCTCGCGCACGTTGACTTTCTTCTCGAGAGATGAAAGCCAAATATATTGTGAATGACTCGAATCTCGCGTTGCAGAGGCAGCGCGTAGATTACGGGTCTACAATAAAAGGGACGCAATCTGGGAAATAATACTGTTTGAGTGCGAGGCATTCACAGTCAGCTCCTGAGGGTGCTGGCAGTGTTCATTGAGAAATATCTCAACGCATAGGCCTACATAAAGCGTGCACTGTCGGATGTTTCAGCCTAGCACCTGTTGACTTTCTTCTCGAGGGATGAAAGCTAAATATATGGTTACGGCTCGATTCTCGCGTTTGCCGAGGCAGCGTGTAGATTTCGAGACTGTAAATAATATTAAAACAGTATTGTTTGGTGATTATGGCTGCATTTAATTCTATGAAATTAAAATGATGGAATATTATCTCACTTTGAGAAGTTAGATATTTTTATTCAGCCTACCATTATCCAGTGTTTATGGCTGCATTTAATTCTGAGGAATCGTTTTCAAATTTTCCCTGCCGGTTCTCTTCAGGGTATCGAAAGCAAGACGGAAATATCAGGTCTGTCCTCCCTGTGGAGGGATGAGCGAGAATCGCTCCTCCACGGACCCCTCAGGAAATCTATGTTTGTATCCAGCGTCAAGTGCGTTTTCGGGACACATCGGTTTTCAGCGAATGCACGCTGCAGTGTCCGCCACAAGGGCTTGCGGCCAGGCAGTGTGCGCATCCGCACATCGGAAACTGTTTTCGATTATTCCCTGCCGGTCTTCCGCTTCAGGGTGTCGAGAACGAAACCGAAAGAGTCTCCCATCTGGGGAGCCCTCAGGAAATCGTTGTCTGTATCCCGCCGTAAGTGCGCTTCGGGACACATCGGTTTCCAGCGAACGCACGCTGCTCTGTCTGCCCCACAGGCTTGCGGCCAGGCAGCACTCGCGTCCGCACATCGAGAATCGCCTCGACCAAACCCTGCCGAAAGCCGCTTTAGGGGATCGAGAACGAATCTCGAACGATACCCGAAGCCAGTTTTGAGAGGCTGGTTCCCTTGGGGTACAGACTGCAGTTCAGTTTCCACCCACCAAAGTTCAACGGGGTGGTCTGGACTGTAGTTGACCCAAAGCAGGGTCGGGTATTGGAACAAGAAGTAAACTCCCTGCTGGTAAAGGAGGCTATAGAACGTATTCCTCCGCCAGACAGGGAGTCCGGGTTTTACAGCCGCTACTTCATAGTTCCCAAGAGGGATGGGGGGTTGCGTCCAATAATAGATCTTAGACACTTGAATCGGTCTCTGAGGAGGTTCAGGTTCAAGATGCTCACCATCGTGAATCAAATTCAATCCGAGGATTGGTTTGTCACGATAGATCTGAAGGACGCATACTTCCATATTTCCATACTTCCATGTCACAGGAGGTTCCTGAGGTTCGCTTTCGGGGGCGAAGCGTACCGATATCGGGTTCTTCCCTTCGGCCTAGCTCTCTCCCCTTGCACCTTCACCAAGACTCCAGGGCATCCGTGTACTCAATTACATCGACGATTGGCTAATATTGGCCAGGTCCAGCGAGATGGCAGTTCGGCATGGAGATGTCGTTCTGACCCACATCAGGTGCCTGGGGCTGAGACTCAACACAAAGAAGAGTGTGTTGACGCCCTCCCAGAGGACTACATTCCTGGGGGTTATATGGGACTCCACGACGATGCGGGCACAAATGTCTCCCGCACGCGTGGAGTCCATACGGGCGATGGTCTCCAGAGCGAAGCTAGGCCACAACCTCACTGTGAAGCAGTTTCAGAGACTGCTGGGGCTCATGGCAGCAGAGTACATTGTCATACCTTTTGGCCTGCTACACATGAGACCCCTACAGTGGTGGTTGAGAGCCAAGGGGTTTTCCCCGAGGGGAAATCCGTTCCGTATGATCAGGGTAACGCGCAGATGCCTTCGTTCTCTTGTCATATGGAGGAAACCTTGGTTCCTGTCCCAGGGACCGGTGCTGGGAGCATCATGTTGCCGGAAAATCGTTTCAGAAGATGCCTCCCTCACTGGTTGGGGCACGATCATGGACGGCCGCTTTGTGAGAGGTGTGTGGGAGACCCGGCACTCTTCCTGGCACATCAATTGCCTGGAAATGCTGGCGGTCTACAAAGCTCTGAGGAGTTTTTTCCCGGACCTCCGCAGCCACCATGTCCTGATACGCTCGGACAACATGTCCGTAGTCGCGTATCTGAATCACCAGGGGTGTGTCTGAGGTCGCGCCCTCTATGCAGACTGGCACACCAGATCCTTCTGTGGTCCCAGGGGAAACTGTCGTCTCTCAGAGCGATATATGTCCCCGGGGATCAAAATCAGGGAGCAGATGTCCTGTTACGGCAGGGGCTGAGGCCCGGGGAGTGGCGACTCCACCCTGAGGTGGTGGAGGCCATGTGCGTGAGATTCGGCCCAGTGGAAGTGGATCTGTTCGCGTCTCAAGAGACGTCCCACTGTCCACTGTGGTTCTCTCTCAGGTATCCTGCTCTGCTGGGGCTGGACGTCATGACGCAGACGTGGCCGAGGCTGCGTATGTACGCATTTCCCCCGATCGCTCTGCTCCCGGGAGTCTTGGAGCGGGTCCGCCGGGAGGGGATCAGCCTACTTCTAGTAGCACCCTGCTGGCCGACCCAGATATGGTTCTCGGACATTGTGGCATTGCTGGACGGCTTCCCGTGGCAGGGGAGGCCTGCTGTCGCAGGCAGGGGGCACAATATTTCACCCCCGGCCAGAGCTGTGGAACCTCTGGGTCTGGCCCCTGAGGGGGCTCGGTACTTAGAGGCTGGCCTCTCAGCAGGTGTTGTCGAGACCCTACTCAGCTCCAGGGCTCCTTCCACCAGGAGACTGTACAGCCTGAAGTGGAATGTGTTTTCCACTTGGTGTAATAGCGTGAGGTGAATCCAGTTAACTACCCAGTGGCTTCAGTGCTGGAGTTCCTCCAAGATCGTTTCTACGCACTTAAGGTGTATGTGACTGCCATTGCGGCTCTCCACTCGCCTTTAGGTGATGGGCCTTTGGGAAAGCACCATCTGGTTGTACGTTTCCTCCGTGGGACTCGGAGGATAAGGCCTGCGGCTCACTCCAGAGTCCCAACTTGGGAGCAGGCAGGTGGTTCTTGAGGGGTTGGCTAAGGCCCCCTTCGAGCCACTGGAGTCGGCTGAGGCAAAGAACCTGACCTTCAAGGTGGCCTTTCTCCTTGCCATCACTTCTCTGAGGAGAGTGGGGGATCTCCAGGCCTTGGCTATATCGCCAACTTGCCTGGAGTTTGCCCCTGGCGGAGTTAAGGCCATCTTGCATCCTAGACCGGACTATGTGCCCAAGGTGTCGTCTAGTGCGGCACGGTCAGTGGTTCTTCAGGCCTTCCATCCTCCACCTCATGGGACGGCGGAAGAGGGGAGACTTCACCTGCTCTGCCCAGTCAGAGCCCTAAGGGTTTATTTGGAGAAGTCTTCTCAGTGGAGGAAGTCAGACCAGTTGTTGGTGTGCTTTGGTTCACCCAAGAAAGGGCTGCCTGCATCTAAACAAACAATCAGCAATTGGACTGTCCAGGCTATAGCCATGGCTTATCAGGTGCGCAATTGGCCTTCACCTGTCGCCGTGAGGGCACATTCCACCAGGAGTATGGCCTCCTCAGTGGCCCTCCTTTCTGGCGTCTCGCTTCAGGAGATCTGCGAGGCGGCCGGGTGGGCAACCCCGCACACCTTCATACGCTTTTACAGTCTGCAACTCCCCGTGACGCCTGGCGCCAGAGTGCTCGCGTCCTAAGTGTGCCTGGTCTTTCAGCTTCACACTAGGGCGGGCGTGATTACGATGTGGCATAGTGGGCATTTCGTTCCCCAAAGTGTCATCACGATGACGCAGTGCGAGTTCCCTCGAAGGGAGGGACCCTTGTTGGTCGAGAAGGGAACGAGACACTGCGTCTCGTCACCACACCTATCACGGTCAGATCGCTTGCTTCATCGCAAGAGAGCTGACCGTGATAGGTGTGGGAACGAGACACTGCGTCTCGTCGCCACACCTATCACGGTTAGATCGCTTGCTTCATCGCAAGAGAGCTAATGTGTGTGTGTGCCGGCGTCCCTTTGTATCTTTCGGTTATGCCGTCATCTACTACGTCATGACGCAGCACCAATCAGGATCGGATTAATTTCAGATTTCATACTTCAGATGCGTTACACTAAGGGCGTTCCCCAAAGTGTCATCACGATGGCGCAGTGTCTCGTTCCCTTCTCGGGGAACAAGGGTTACAGTCGTAACCCGAGACGTTTTATTAAAATTAAATAAATGATTTCATATTACTGAATATAACTGAGTTCAACCAACCTGAAAACTGGTTTTGTTGAAATTAAATAAATGATTTAAGATTACTGATTATAACTGAATTCAACCTACCTGAAAAAACAAGGTTTTTATGAAGCATAACTGTCGTGTCAGTAGATATAACCTGATTTCTCCAACTAGATAAAATGACTTAATAAGTTTGATATAATATTTTTTGTTTAATATGATGAAAGTCCTTTTCCACCTTGATGTAAATACACTCAAAAATAATCAATTACCCTTATTTAATTGAAGACATGTTAACACACAACTTAATTAAGTTATTCAATATAATCAGCAGTCAACAGAGTTGTATCATTATGCACATTGTATATAATCAACTACAAAGCAAAGTAAGGTGTAAGTTATGAGTATAGAAGACTGAGGGCCCATGAACAAGCGCTACTCTTCAGCACAATGGTAACCCAGCTTGCTTTGCAAGGGACTGCATTAGGACAGTATTTTATGGATTACGTGTTATTTAATGTGTTTTTCAATAAAGGGAAGGATGTTGGTAGTTTATGTTAATGTTTAATGTTCAGTTTTGTTGAACATTTAGGAGTTTCTTTTATTGAATTTTGAGGTTACCATTGTGCTGAAGAGTAGCGCTGTCAATTGCGATTTTCACTTTGATCCAACATAAGGTGTGTAATAACCCCAAATAAAAATTTCTCCTTGAAGCAAAACTTGACAATAGCAAATGCGCATGTGTCACATGTGTCCATCCTGAGCTTTATTGGAAAATGTTTGTTGGCCCAATGCAAGTCAATTAAGTTCCCTTTCCCTTGTTTTATGTTACATAAAACTGATTGAAGTAGGTTACAACAACAAAATGAAAATTTGTAGAATCAGATATAAATACTTCATTGAAGCAACAACTGAACATGTTCACTTTTTACAGTGTGGTTGCCTGCCCAGGGGGTGGATCAGTGATGGTTTGGGCTGCAATATATTATAATTCCCTCCTGTGCCAAGGACTACCGAACCATTCTGGAGGACCAAGTGGGGGGTGACGTGTATCAGCATGATAATGCACCAATAATACACACAGCAAGACTTGTGACAGAATGGTTTGATGAACATGAAAGTGAAGTTGAATATCTCCCATGAATAGAAAGTTCAAATGAACAGCATTTATCTGAAATAGAAAGCTTTTGTAACATTATACACTACTCTTGAAAAGTTTGGGGTCAGTAAGATTTTTTGGAAAGGAATTAAAGAAAGTAGGTAATATAATTCAGCATAATGCATTCAATTGATCAAAAATGACAGTAAAGATATTTATAATGTTACAAAATCTTTCTATTTCACCAAAGAATCCTGAAAAACGGCACACAACTGTTTTCAACATTGAGAATAATAATAAATGTTTCACGAGCAGCAAATCAGCATATTATGATTTCTGTAATGTGACACTGAAGACTGGAGTAATAATGATGCTGAAAATTCAGCTCTGCCAACACAGGAAGACATTATTTTTAGGCTATATATTCCAATAGATGTTATTTTAAATATAATTCTTTTTTTTTTTAACAATATTACTGTTGTTGCTGTATTTTGGATCAAATACACGAGAGTCTTCCTTTAAACACATTTAAAAAACTTACTGATCTAAAACTTGAAGGTTAAAGGGGTACTCAATTCTGTCATCATTTACTCACCCTCAAGTTGTTGCAAACCTGTATGAGTTTCTTTCTTCTGCTGAACACAAAGGAAGATATTTTGAAGAACGATTGGAACTTTGGCACCATTGACTAGCTATAGTATTTTTTTTTCTACTATGTAAGTCAATGGTGCCAAACAACTCTTTGGTTCCAATCGTTCTTCAAAATATCGTCCTTTGTGTTCAGCAGAAGAAAGAAACTCATACAGGTTTGCAACAACTTAAGGGTGAGTAAATGATGACATAATTTAAATTTTTGGGTGGAGTATTCCTTTAAAGGTTTAAAGGTTAAAAAGGAATATTTTTAATGGAACGTCGTGACTGACCACTGGATGGCACTCTTCAAACGCGCACAGAATCTGATGAATTGAATGTCCGCTCAGATGTTCATCACACGCGCACAGCTGTGACGTTTGTCTGTTTAGCAAAACTGCTCTTGCAACATTGCTGGTTACCCTGAGAGGATTTAAAAACACCGCGATCTGCGATATACTGATGCATTTTTCATCAAGATATACAGCGACCTTATGAGAAAACATATTGTAATGTCTCTTTCGTTTCGATGTTGTTGTTTTTTTCATGCAAAAATGACATGTTATTGAGAATGAAGCTGAAGAAGAGCATATTGCTTCGAGCACGCTAGCTAGAGCCGATTTTTCTTTCGCCAACAGATTTAACTCGTGTATCGTGTGCTATTGCAGTAATACAACGGGTTCGTACAATGATCTCGATGTTTGGATCGAGTGGTAGATTAGCTGTGTCTCTGATTTTTGTTTTTGTCAGCGTGTTTGTATTGTGTGAATATGTGATCTATTATCCTGTTATACTGCGTTGCTCATGGCCGCATATTGAAGCTGAAGATTCACATTCATCTTTGCGGGCGTTATTTCTCTCTGATACTCACTTATTAGGGGCCATCAGAGGACACTGGCTCGACAAACTCAGAAGGTATTTATCTGGTGTCAGAAGCGTGCTTATCTGAACACGCTAGAAAAAAAGTTTTATTTTAATAGGCCTGCCATGTATTTTTGAGACATTTTTGTTACAGTACATTGGAGGAGGCTACTGTGTAAATGCCACAGTACATGAAAATGATTCCATCACATATCATCACTGTACCATGGTTTTGCTGTAGGACATGTTTAGAACAGGACTGTAATCACCTAAACATTTAGCAGTACACTTCAACTAATTATAAACTGATCAAATAGACAGGTTCAAAATCCATCTAAAAGTTTTCATTTATGAAGACAAAAAAAAAAAAAAAAAAGTCTGTGAAGATTACAAAAGATTATAGCCTATATATTTTTTACATTGGGCAAAGTAATTTTTTATTTATTTAAGGAAGCTCTGCAGATTTTTATTATGAGTATTTTTTATTATATTTTCGCAGAGAATGGCAGATGGAAAGAGCGTTCCAGACATCTCTGTGGCTTCTAAATCCAGAAGTTGTCTTCATTTTAGGAGACGTATTTGATGAGGGCAAGTGGAGCTCCAGTCAGGTACAGTTGATGGTACAACATGCAAACACAAAGCAGGAGACTGTTTGTCTAAAAACTGGTAGTAAAATATGACAATTAGCTGTGGCTGAGTCTAAAATAATTGCATGCATGTAACACTTTGCAATAATGTCTAATTTATTAACATTAAATAATGCATTAACAATAGTTAAAGCTGCAGTCCGTAGTTTTCCCTCTTTGTCGCCATCTCTGTTTGAAATCTGCAATTGCAGTTATTCGCAGAATTATCAAATTTACGTGGGTTGTGCCTCGACATGGCACAGCGCGAATGAATCCAATGTTTTGAAGAGAATGTGCGGCTGTCAGTCACCTCGCCGGTGTGGATACTGTCATTCGGAATCACAGATTCTACTTTTTGGAAGTATGACCAACATAAGAATTTTCAGCGGAAAATGTCATCTGAACAAGTAAGTAACATCCACTTTTGTTCTGACCAACTAAGGAAAAAAAAGCATTGCAGTAAATCGCGCTGATTAAGTCTAACGATCGCTTATCATATCACTTCAAACCGTGCAAATTATACTTTGTTCTCAAATAGTTAATGTTAACATCAGCATTGCGTGACTACATTTAATGCCCTTCCGATATTTATCCTTGTTTCGCATGGCCCCGGTTGCAGTGTCTTTTTTTTTCTGTAGCCACTCCGAAGTCTTTTGCATTTTACAATGGGTGAATCTCCAGTTGTCACTGGTGATTGTCATTTGAACCTTTCTGGATCTGCCATCAAATTGATAAGTTTAATTATATCATTTGCTGTGAGAAAAGGCTATAAATCTCCACCTCCAACATCCTCACACGGAATATAGTCTACTAGCCGAGACACCATCTTTATGTGTACAGATGTGACGTAATGACGCAAAGACATGCTCGAATTTCCAGCGGAAATCCACCAGTACCAATTATGTATGATTGGAGTTAAAAACATTATTACAAGCTTACCGTTTTGAATCGAGTTGAGACAACCTGATAGTTTTGAACACTGGCTGGTTATGTACTTTAATAAAAATTATTAAAAAGTTACGGACTACAGCTTTAAGAAAAATACAGCTGTTCATTGTTTGTTCTGACTAATCCCACATTTTTTTCTGCAATTAATCGCGATTATTCTCACTTAACATTTAAAGTTTTCAAAAAATATATATTTGTATACTGTAATAATTTAGTATTTAATCTCCAAATTTATGTAAACAACATAAAGACAGTAGCTTATATTTAAATAAAGAAGGCCAGTATCACTGATACCAATACTGCTAACTGATGTCTCTGTGAAATATATATTTTAGCCATTAATTATAGGCATTCAGCATTACAGTATAATTTAACATTTAATTGACATTTATATATGGCTTTAAAAAATAACAAATATATAAATATATATAACAAAATATATAACAAAAAATATTTTTTTCTAGTGGCGCAGTCAGACCGGTTCAGATTTTTACTTGCGCTGTTAAAATGCACAAAAAGTTACTGTTTTCATTGTTTTTGACCCATGTAACCTTGTAAACAGTGCTTTAAGATTTTAAGGTAGGTCTAACAGTTAGGATACAGAAATGTAATAAAGTTATCAAACACTACAGTCTTCAGTGCATAAATTATAAATTAAATAAAGATTAATCCTTATTAACCCTTCAAAGTCTAAGGGGGTTTAAGTCCACCTGGCACTGTTGATATTTTGGCTTCTGGAATGGTCAATTTTCATAGCAGAGTAAAGAGTCATATTTCTGGATTCTATAGATTCTCAGCTATAATGTATTGGATGCATTGACGATACACTTCTTGAGACACTTACATGTATTATAATGTGATATATCACCAAGAAATACAAAAACAGAAGTTAAATTTTTTTTTATTATATAAAAATATTAAACAGAAACGAATAAAGGATTTTACAATAAATATTTATTCCCCAAAGGCTTTAGAACACAAAAAATGGGTGAAAAAATATAAAGAAACAAAACAACTATTTACATTTCTGTGGCTGTAGTCACCATACGTTTTTTTTTTTTTTTTTGTGTGAAAAACACAGAAATAAGAATATAAAGGGAACAAAATGTTCATTAGAATGGAATATTCTGTCTCAATTTACTAAATATCCAAAAACCACCCCTAGATGGCACTGTGCACTGCATTTGAAAGACTTGAAAAATTGATGTGCTTTTCATCAGTCGTTCTTTTCTTACATGTTGTGCCACATGTGGAAGCAGTTGCGCTCTGGCTGTAGGCAGAGTGGCACATCACAGTCATTGCATTTCCATGAGGTGTCTTTTCTTGGGAGCCCATCTGCCTTGCATTTCTCACACCTCAGCCTTGCAACTGGAATTGAGATTGGCACAGGTGTATGTCCAGTTCTCCTCTCTACAGGCACGGCCCCGACTGTGACACCACACAGCTCAGCCACAAGCTGCTCCACGTAGGCCCTGTGGGTGGTGAGCTGGTTGGCTGGGGTGTTCCTCAGCTTTTGAATTTCTCTGTACATTATGAACCCATTGGTCACAGCAATGTCAAAAAAAAAAAAAAAAAACATGGTTCTGTACCATCTTCTCGTTGTGTGGTGCACTGAGTAGTACTGTATCAGCTGGTCTGATAAGTCCACTCCCCCATGTAGATATCGTAGTCCACAATAGGTTTTGGTACTGGTATGTTTGTCTCCTCCCAGTAGACATGTGCCGGTATTCGGTAATGCGATAAATCGCGGTAATGAATATGCACGATATTGTTATCGCGGCCACTTCAAAATACCGTGAAAAATAATAGATTTGAATTTAGACTTTTAGAACACGCATTAGCTAATTTTCTATCAACCGCTTAAACACTGCGTATATGCTCCGCAAAACACGTGCGCACTCTGATGTAAACAATCCCCACATGTATAAGCACTGTGTGCACGTGGCGCAGAGCGCACTCTAGTCTAATGTAAACAATCATCACATGGAGTAGAAGCATGGCGGAAGGAGGAACGCTGCCGACGATTTACCCCCCGCAGGGCTGCCAACTCACGCATTCAACTTGAGACTCAAGCGCCTTTCAGACAGGACGCAGAATACTCGCGGGGACGTTTTGTTGCTGCGTCGACCAAAGCACGCCGGGGTCAAAGTTAAAAATAGTTCAACTTTTTATTTGCAAAATAGCAAATCGCGTTCTGTCTGAAAGCCGCTTTACGGAATTGACACTTTTCACACGCTCTCACGCAGAGAAAAATCGCTGAGCAAAGAGGACACTGACACCGACAGACTAGACAGAGCAGGTTACTTTTGATATGAAAAAAAAAGGTTCTGTCCATTGTGACAGATCGCTGCGCCTCAGTTCAAGTAAACCGATCATCTGTTACTTTTTATTTAAAGATACAGTACAACTTACCTTAAGGTTTATGCCTCATACAAAATGTCGATCAATCAGTGTTTTTCACGGAAAGAGGTCAATAAAACTACAGGAGAACAGTTATGTCACAGAACGTTACATTTACCTCAGGAAAGCCATTTAATGACCAGCACTTTAGTTGACTAGAAAAAATTGTCATTTTGCTAAATATGTGCACTTTATTACATATTAATTATATGTTTACTTGTCATTACATAATTGTTATTATAATGAAAACCGCATTATATTTAATTTCTCTCTGTTTACAGCATTATGTGAGATATATTTTTTTCTTGAGAAAAATTAACATGCAAACTGTAGCCTACCTAATATTTATCCAAATGAGTCAATATTGAATTAAGATTCAAATCAAATACAATAATTTATTTGAATACAAACAGTAACCTACCAGTCATTATACCATGTAAACATTGTAACACGTTGTCACTAAACTTAATAAAATTCTGTTTAGTTACCATGTTTTGAAAATCACAATTACACATTGTGATGCAAGTTGTTTTTTTAGATACCCGCAATCCATCTGTTTCTCTTGAGCAATTAAAATATTGTGATAATACCGTATACCGTGATAAAAGCTCATTCAATTAATCGCAGCACGAAAATTTGATACCGGCACATGCCTACCTCCCAGGATCCATCCCTCTTTTTCTGCTTCCTCTTGACAGTGTCCCCATCATAAGCAACATGGACACTGCTGCACATTGCCACCTCCCTGTTGTCCATCCACTTGGTGAAGAGAAGGTTATCTTCTCTTATCCACCTGAGAGTTCCTCTGGGGGATTTTTTGGTCAGTTGGTTTATTTTTGGGTGCCTGAAGAGTTTTGGGCTGGTGTAAAAATTATCACAGTAGAGGTGATATCCACTGCCTAGGAAAGATGGCCTCATCAATTCCACCACAGAGTCAAATGAGAGCCCTAGCCCAGAGGCCAACCTGCTTTTACCTGTGTAAATGTTGAAGTCACAGGCATAGCCATTGCTTGAGTCTGCCAGCACAAACAGCTTTATCCCCCACTTAGTGGGTTTATTATCGCTTTCATGTACTGGGTCATCCCAGTTCTTGCCTTGGTGGCCACCATCCTCTCATCAATGGAAAGCTGCTTCCTGGGATGGTAGGCAGACTGACATGCGGCCTTTATCTCAGTCATCAATGGCTTCAAACGAAAGAGTGTGTCATACTCATCTGGCTGAGTCTGCTTCTTTCTGTCATTCACAACATCTTCCTCTGGGTCACTCATATTAATATGTCAGGAAATGGCACGGAATCTATCCCTCGTCATGACCGTGTTTGGAAAATTCACAGAAAAAATGTTTTTTTCTCTTCCAATAGTCATTTACTGCTGGGAGCTTTAGAACTCCCATGTACAAAACCAAGCCAATGAATTTAAACATCTCTGCAGGGTTGATGATGGTCCACTTGTACCTTTTCCCAGCAGCAATGTTTCTCTCTGCCAGCTTGTTTGTGTTGGCACACAATGTCCTGATTGAATCAGCACTAAAAAAGTGCTTGAAAAGGCCGAGGGGGCTTTGTTCTACGGAGGTGTCCAATTGCACTCCAGGTTCCAGTCTGGGGCAAAACCTATGTTGAATGGGGGCCACATCAGGATCATTTTCAGTCTTCCATGCTTGTTCCAGCTGGTCTGACATCTGACAGGTGAAATTGACTGCCTCCTTCCCCTTCCCCTATGACGCGACCTCAAGGCAGGGGTCGCAGATGATGTCAGGGGCAGGGCTTTGGCAGTGCTGGAGGAGCCAGGTCGAGGAGGATAAATGGATCTGCGGGCTGCAGGAGGAGCAGAAGCGGTGCTGGGTGGAAAAGGGCCGAAGTCATCCTAGCACGTGGCACGAAGAGAGAGGGCGAGTGTCCCGTGCTGGCCTGACCACCCTCAAAGAAGCCAACAAAACTTCCCACAGCTCCCTGTTCAGTTCAGGCAGATGGGGATTTTATTATTGTAAACAGGCCCGCAGCAGTGAGCGCATCTTTGCAAACAAACGCTGTTTTCACAGCGACCCAAATAAAGCACAAAAAGAGTATGTTTCACAAGCAAAACACATGGGTTCACGGTCCCCCTCCATTAGGTGGCCCCTCCCCTGTTGTAACACTGACTTCCCCACACGCAAATGCCTGTACAGTCAGCCAAACACTCAATGTATGCATGCATAACATTATAAGGGTTTCAGGTCCCCCTATGTTAGGTGGCCCGCCCCATTCAGTGTGTCAGTCCCTAGCCACACGGGTTCTAGCCTGGCAAGCTATCCCCGATGTGTCGAGTTGGGTCATAAACATTATAAAGCGAGGCTACTCACTTCAATTCGCTTGCAAACCCCCAACGTTTCAGGCGGTTATCGAGACCTCGGTGAGAAGCGACGTGGGTCACGTGCTTTGCACCGAAGTGCAGAATTTATTAGCAAAAGGGGCGATAGAATTAGTCCCCCCTGCGCTAAAACAAGCGGGTTTTTATATTTTCTAATTCCGAAAAAAGACTCTCAGACCCATACTAGATTAGAGACATTTGAACAAGGCTCTCATGCGACGACCCTTCAAAATGATAACTATCAAACATATCCGACGTGGGTCGGGGGATTGGTTTGTCACAATGGATCTGAAAGATGCTTACTTTCACATTCAAATAAACCCTCGTCACAGGCCATTCTTGAGATTCGCCTTCGAAGGACAGGCTTATCAATACACAGTTCTGCCGTTCGGTCTGTCTTTGGCACCCCGCACATTCACGAAGTGTGTGGATGCAGCACTCTCTCCTCTGAGAGAAGTGCGCGTGCTGAATTACCTCGACGACTGCCTGGTGCTAGCGCAGTCGAGAGGCGAACTAATAGCTCACAGGGATTTGATTCTCGGCCATTTAAAATGCCTGGGTCTCACGATCAATGTTTCAAAGAGCAAACTGTCCCCCAGCCAGAGTGCAATCTTTCTGGGCATAGTTTTAGACTCGGTGACGACGAGAGCGCGGCTCACACCAGAGCGTGCGCTCTCAGTGCGAACGCTTGCATCCTCGTTCAGAGTGCGCGAGCGCGCGCCCCTGAAGAAATTTTTAGAAACTGCTGGGTCTCATGGCAGCAGCATCACCAGTACTCCACATGGGATTACTGTGTATGCACCCGCTGCAGCACTGGCTGAAACGCTGGGTGCCAACACATGCATGGCAGTCAGTCAGCCTGCGCATCAGAGTGAATCACGGTTGTTTAAGGACCCTGGTTCCCTGGCGGGCTCAGGACTGGTTCCAAGAGGGTGTGACAATGGGGACAATTTCCAGAAGGAAAGTGGTCTTTACAGATGCGTCCAACCTGGGTTGGGGGGCACTACACGAGGGCGCACCTGCATCCGGCCTCTGGTCGAGCACGGAGCAGAGCTTACACATCAACTGTCTGGAAATGAAAGCAGTTGGTTTGGCCCTGAAGGCATTTCTGTCGAACCTCAGGGGTAACAACGTCTTAGTCCGCACGGACAACATGTCAGTGGTGGCCTACATACATCGCCAGGGGGGCGTCAGGTCAGGCGACCTGCATGCTATGGCGAGAGATCTCCTCTTATGGGCACAGACCAATTTGAGCTCTTTGAGGGCTGCACATATCCCGGGCGTCCAGAATTTGGGTGCAGATATGATCTCACGTGGCGAAGCTCCCCTCGGCGAGTGGTCCCTGAACCCACAGACGATTAGTCTAATATGGGAGGTGTTTGGCAGGGCCGAAATCGACCTGTTCGCCTCGAAAAACAACACCCACTGCAAAATGTTCTTCTCGAAGGACAGGGACTCGTTGGCCCACGTCTGGCCCAACCGCCCCCTGTATGCTTTTCCCCCGTCTCGATGATTCCACAAGTCATCAAACGGGTCAGAGAGTGCGAGTGCCCAGTCCTTCTGGTGGCTCCTCTTTGGAAATCCAAGCCGTGGTTTCCGGGGCTGGTTCAGTTATCGGACACAGCTCCATGGCCTGTCCCGATGAGGAAAGACCTCCTCTCACTGGCGAAGGGAACGTTGTGGCATCCGCGACCCGACCTATGGGCCCTCCATGTGTGGCCCTTAAACGGGTATCGGGGGACCTTCCTGTGAAGGTGTTGAACACTATATCTGAAGCTAGGGCCCCGTCGACTCGGCACCTTTATGCTTTGAAATGGGCAGTTTTTTCCAGCTGGTGCTCGAAAAACCATTTAGACCCAGAGTCATGTGAGATATCGGTAGTTCTCTCATTCCTACAGGAGCTGTTGGACGCGGGTCGCTCCCCGTCCACACTCAAAGTATATGTGGCAGCCATTGCAGCACACCATGTTCTGGTAGCTGGCCAGTCACTGGGAAGAAACGACCTGGTCGTGAGTTTTCTGAAGGGTGCCCTTCAGAAGGATTAACCCCTGTCCAATTTTGGTGAGCTCTTGCAAATTGTAGCCTCTTTTTCCTATTTGTAGTGGAGATGAGTGGTACCCGGTGGGGTCTTCTGCTGTTGTAGCCCATCCGCCTCAAGGTTGTGCGTGTTGTGGCTTCACAAATGCTTTGCTGCATACCTCGGTTGTAACGAGTGGGTATTTCAGTCAAAGTTGCTCTTCTATCAGCTTGAATCAGTCGGCCTATTCTCCTCTGACCTCTAGCATCAACAAGGCATTTTCGCCCACAAGACTGCCGCATACTGGATGTTTTTCCCATTTCACACCATTCTTTGTAAACCCTAGAAATGGTTGTGCGTGAAAATCCCAGTAACTGAGCAGATTGTGAAATACTCAGACCGGCCCGTATGGCACCAACAACCATGCCATGCTCAAAATTGCTTATCACCTTTCTTTCCCATTCTGACATTCAGTTTGGAGTTCAGGAGATTGTATTGACCAGGACCACACCCCTAAATGCATTGAAGCAACTGCCATGTAATTGGTTGATTAGATAATTGCATTAATGAGAAATTGAACAGGTGTTCCTAATAATCCTTTAGGTGATTGTATAGGCAAATAATAAGAGTAACCCAGGGTTTAAGAATGTATAGTGTGATATGCCAGATTATGAATTACCAGGATTAATTGTTAACTCTGGTTAAAATATGAACAGTGTGAAACATAAAATAGGATAAGCCAGAATCCCATTTACCTGGGTTTTTGAATTAGCCAGGTTTAATTATTTCAAGTGTGGTAGCCCTTTAATTTTTTAAAGTTTGTGGTATTATCAGTAAATATTTCCCTTAGCAGTGGATACTTTTCGATCTACAACTATGGTTCACAACAATATGCAATTGTAATACTTAAACCAGGGGTCTCCAACCTTTCTGTGAGTGAGGGCTCTCTCAAGGGCTACTTATTGCTCAAAAAAAAAAAATATATATAGATATATATACATGGTGGCACCTTTTTCCCTTTTACTTTTAATCACCGTCATGTCAAAGCAATGAAAAAATATCTTGATATCCTGGCTCAATAAAATGTATGTATTTAATTATTTTTTTTATTCAACAATCAATCCTGAAAAATTATGAAAATATATTAAAATGTACATTTTTATAATTTTCTTTCTGAAGTTTTGTTCATGCTTAATTAACCCTCTGAGGTCTGATGTGTTTTCTGGGTCCTGGAGGTGTTCTGACATGCTCTGACATTTGTGCTTTTTTCAGTTATTTATAAACATGTTAATGGCAAAGGTGTAAATTCACTCTATATAGCACAAACGGGGCTATTGTAATTTGTAAACAACATGTATGTACATGTTTGTATTTTTAAGAGAATAATGTTTATGCGTGGTTATTGAAAAAAATAAAAATGAAAGTTGCTGAAATAAGACCACAAAACACATACTAAATATGCGTCCACAAGACTTCTGACTAATGGATGTTGTCGGTTCGAGTTCTGGCTTCAAAATGATGTGAAAATCATCCTGCCTAATCGTTCACATAAAACAAAACATTGATTCAAACTTTGAAAATCAGTTTTTTTGTCAGAAGAGGTTTATTCGTGGGAGTGGTAATGGCCGATCAATATGAATGAGATTCAGACCAGGGGTGTGACAGACACTCCCCCAATGGTTAATGGCCCATCAAGTGTGGCAGCCTGAATACTGAATGAGAGGAGATTCAAAGGTTTTGTTTTTCAATCTGTTTTATTGTAATTCCTCTATGTGGAGGAACTTAATGTTCTAAATTTGCTCTAAGCAAATCAAATGTGAGCAAAATAAAAAAAATAATCAGTCGGCTATAAACAAAGCAATTGTGAGCGATAAATAAACAAAAGTAAAGTCAGGTATCTCACAGTAAATGCTTATGCCCCGTTGATGCGGGCTCTAAGCAAATCAAATGTGAGCAAAATAAACAAAAGTAAAGGAAGATCGCTATCCTCACAGACCTCACAGGTTAAAAACAATATTAAGCAGCACAACTGTCACACATCGTTATGCCACTCTTGAAAACAGTTCCTGTTCAACTGAAGACATAAGTGAACATTGCATGCCTGGCATTTCCATGGTGTTAATTGCCTTTTACCACGGACTGTTGTGCAATGCACACAATTGTGGCGACCAACTGTGGCAACATCCCTGCCATCTGATGTCAGCTCAGCTCCTGGAACCGGTACATGGTCACTGTTGGTCCGGTTTGGTGCAGATTTCTGTGACACACCACAGAGCTCTGTGATAAGCTGCTCCATAAACTCTTTATGTGACAAGTTACCATGTAGCTCTTTGTGCAGAATGAAATAATTGGTGGAAGCAATGTCCAAGAAGTGTAGAAAAATCTTTCTGTACCACTTCATGGTTTTGTGCTGTGTTGTGTAGTACTGTAACAGCTGATCAGACAGGTCAACGCCCCCCATGTGTTTGTTGTAGGCAGTCACAGGTGCAGGACATGGAAAAGTCTTTGTCCTCCATGTATCTTGCGTTTTCACTCTCCTCTGTGCAGTGTCTCCCATATAAGCAGGATGGATGGTAGAACAGACAGATACCTCTCGTGTGTCCATCCACTTCACAAATACAAGAGGTCCATCCCGAATCCACCTGATGGATCCCCTGGCAGATTTCTTAGACAGTGAATTAGCTGCATTCCCGAGGGCAGTCCTTCCTGTGATCCCTGTAAGTCCCACACGCAGCAAACTTCATTGCAAACAAGTCTTTTAGGAGCTTTGGACTTGTATAAAAATTGTCCATGTACACATGGTACCCAGAACCCAAAAATGTGTGGTCCAAAAGAGATGTTACAGCATCATATGATAGTCCATGGCCTATGGGAAAGTTGTTCTTTCCTGTGTACACAGAAAAGTCCAAAGTGTATCCATTTGAGGAGTCTGCAAGAACAAACAACTTAAAACCCCATCTGGTTGGCTTGGCTTTCATGTACTGTGTCATTCCTGTGTGTGCTTTGCATGCCACCATTCTTTCATCCACAGCTAAGTTTCTTTTAGGATGATAGATGGCTTTACAAGCATGACGAATAGTGTCCATGAGGGGTTTGACCCTGAAAAGACGGTCATGTGCAGGTGTGCCCCTCTTTCTGTCATTATCTTTATCTGCATCTGGGTGGCTCATGTGCACATTCCATGAAATAGTGCGGTATCTGTCGCTGGACATAACTGTAGCTGGAAAGGGTACGGAGAAAACACTGCTTTGCCGCCAGTAGTCACTGATGGAGCTCATCTTCACCATGGCCATGTAAAACAGCAGCCCAATGTAGCGGTACATCTCACTAATGCTGACATCTGTCCATTTATATTTGCAGCCCTTTGCAGTTGCCTTGGCAGCCTGAGCATTGGTGTTGTGGCACAGAGTTGACACAGCACTTTCTGAAAAAAGTAGTTTGAAAAGACTCATGGGGGAATGTGAGTCTACAGAGCTCAGTTGCGGTCCAGTTTCCCGTGCAGGAAGGAATCGCAGTGTCTGTGGATCAATGTCAACATCAGTCTCTGTTTTCCATGACAGAGTGGACTGCCTGTTGCTCGCCTGCTTGTTTGCCTTAGCTCTCTTCGGAACAGGTGCTTGGACGCAGCTCATTGTCACATCTGTAAAAAAAAAAAAAAAAAAATAAAAAGTGTGAGCATGCTGATAAAACAATCAAAGAAATTATTATCATTATCAATCAATAATGGCCATGGATAAAAAAAGACAACATTTCACACAAGAATAGGTACTTGTATATTATGACGTTGTTAACACAATTACATTTCATCAGTAAAATATTACATCTGTGCACTTACTCAGTATGATTCTCGATCGCACTGAGAACTGAACGACACCTGCGTGTCCCTCTGCGAAGTGCTGGAGAAGGAGAGTGTGATGCAGCCACATTCCTAAAAAACAAACAAAAAAACTGTTAGCATACATTATCCAAAGTAAACTGATGGACATTTAATGGGTATGGATGCACAATGTAAGTATATATCTGTTGATGGGCCATGGGACGGAGAAATATCTAGTGATGGGCCGTTGACCGCGTCACCGCGAGTATCTGTTGATGCCGCGAGTATCTGTTGATGGGCCATATAGACCGCACGTATTTAGCGAACGACACATCACTAAATTTCAAACATTATTTACGCATGATAAGTAATAAACTGAACATTTATATATAAAAATATATTGTATTTAGACAGTATTGCATATTTTACCGGAGGCTGAAATATATTTGCACTAAATCACATTGTATAACCTAAGCAGATATTCGCAAACAAGATATATTACGGATAAGACAGTATTTATGCATGATATGTAGTCATAGGCTAACCAAAACAGAACATTTATATATAAAAATATATTGTATTTAGACAGTATTGCATATTTTACCGGAGGCTGAAATATATTTGCACTAAATCACATTGTATAGAGGGAATGCATTAACGTCACTTCCCCGCCGGAACACGCCCCCCTCAGCCGGACTGAGTGGCAGAAGAGCTGCTGCGTGACTGGAGTTAATAGGGGAAACTGCGAAAACGCGAGTAAAACAAACTATTATCAGTTTAAACTAAAAGTTGGACTCGATATAGTGTTCCTTTCAACTTATCAAAGATCCAGTCAGTGATCCATGGATATTGACATGCAGCCAGGAATCGTGTTTTCTGACATTTATATGTGCCTGATTTCGACGCCGGGGAAATAAATTAAGAAAATTTGCCTGTAAACGTTTTATATAAATACAATATAGATAGGTCTAAATCCGAGTGATCACTTACATTAATGTTATACTGTATATCATCATATCGTCCAGCCCTAAAACTTGTATAGTTTTTTGTCAGTGTTTATTTAAAAACATCTAATTATGCAGAATATAGTCTGTTCTGTAGCTTTTTGCAGTCTGTAAAAATATACAGTAACTCAGATTTCTGGTCAAATCTAGTTGTACAGTCAATCGCAAAGCTCTTTCCCGTTTTAGATGTGTTTTGTGTGTTTATCACGGCATTCACGCTGAAAACAAATGCCGCCGCTCAGTCTTTTTGCCACTTGTGGGCGTAACCGCATTCACTCCGGCCGACGGTGACGTCATGCGCATACCCTCTATAAACTAAGCAGATATTCGCAAACAAGATATATTACGGATAAGACAGTATTTATGCATGATATGTAGTCATAGGCTAACCAAAACAGAACATTTATATATAAAAATATATTGTATTTAGACAGTATTGCATATTTTACCGGAGGCTGAATATATTTGCTCTAAATCACATTGTATAACCTAAGCAGATATTCGCAAACAAGATATATTACGGATAAGAGTATTTACGCATGATATTTAGTATCATAGGCTAACCAAAACAGAACATATAAAAATATATGGTGTATATATTATATATATACTAAACAACTTACTCCGAACTTGCATCCTCGGCGGGATCAATCCGTTCTTGAAAATGCAGCCGTTCGTCGTCTGAGTTGCAATCTTCCTCTGAGGAAAAGGTGAATTCTTCCTCGCTTTCCAGAATCATCTGAAGGGCATCTTTACCGGAGTAGCGTGCCATCCTCAAAATGTGATGAACTATCAGTGAATCTGATGAAGAAACTGCGTGTTTTTGTGGCATTGATCGGGGGGCGTGTCCGTGTGTGCGATGCATATATCACGTATTTACCATGTGAAAAGCACCGGGGGCGTGGCAGCCTCAGCTCATTAAAAATAATGAAGGGAGAACGAAAAACTGTACCTCTCCTTGGTTTCAAACGGATTACATGAACTGAAAATATATATTTTTTTTCATAAATTACTTCATTTAAAAGAAGAGAATGCAAGCTTCATAAAGAGAAATCTCTCGTATCTCTGTGACAAGTATTGACTGAATTACAGTTAATTTTACGGACGCGTTTCAGAATGGACCTCACTGACAGAGAGAAGGCAAAACGCGCATCATGTTTATTTTTCTTTATTTGACGAAAAGCACAACACTTTGTTTTTATTGTGAGTACCCACAAAAATAATAGAGACTTAACATGATCTAATGATGTACAACACTTATATGTACGATCAAAATCAACAGAGTAATTTGATTCTCTTTTGCACTGATAAGGAAAAAATCGAGACTATCGCGCCGGCGCGATAGCCGACCTCAGAGGGTTAAGCCTGCTAAAATGTATTGTATGAGCTTCTGTTACTTTCACTATTCTTTTAATTTAATCACATATATTTTTTGTAATGAAGGCAAGTCACCTTTATTTATATAGCGCTTTTTACAATACAGATTGTTTCAAAGCAGCTTTACAGTGATAACCAGTCCCTCCAGAAAAACGCGATTATGCGATCACTGAATTCAATGCATAATCAGCCAAAGTCCGCATATTAATGCGGGGATCGCATTTTTTCAAATACTCTGCAATTTCGCCGCATAAATTGCTGATTTCCGCGCAAAATATGCGGGGCTTGCATGATTTAATAATTCCTGCATTTTCGTCGCAAAAAAGTCACATATATCTTAGCAGAAAGTTGGAAAATGTTGCGTTTGCTTCACACAAGAGCAGCTGTTTCCCCCTGTTGCCATGGGAACGTTATGAAGTGACGTAATAACGTGAGGTGAACATCATTGAAAAGCTGTAAAACAGGAGCACACTTTATTTTTAAATATTTCATTTATTCATTTTTACTGAAGTTGTAGCATATTCTTCTAGTAAAGCTACAGAACTAGTTTGACTCATCAATGTTTTGTAAGTTTGATGTGTTTATTAAGGTCTTGTAACGCGTTGTGTCAGGAAGAAAAATAGGGATAGCTCAAAGCTGAAGTTATTGCAGAGGCCAGACAGACTCACGGAGGCGATTGGCATCTCACAACTCACACTTTATTCCCAAATCGAACTCGTATAACTGTCTGTCACATGTTCTACCGTCCATATCGTTACTTAATAAACACAATAAGATAAAAGAAGTAGCATCAAATAGAAATTACCCGCACACATGGGGTGTTCGAGGCGCACATACAATTTAATACTGCAGACAGTTCAACAGGGAGCGCGCAGCTCTTAAAGGAGCCACACCTTATTTCCACTCGTTACAGTCTAAAATAAAACAAGATGAGAAATTAAATAGTTCCAGCACTTTCTGTGATGTAGTATGCTTGCTTATCGTAGGAAGTAATAAGAAATTACTCTTTACATTAAGGTAGTAGCCTAGTGAGAACAGGGTGTTGGGGGAATCACTTTTTTTTTCTCTTTTTCATCAAACCGCAGTTTTTGCAAGTTCCCGCAATTTTTGAAAGTTCCCTCAAAGGTGTGTGCCAAATGGCCCATTCAGATGTATGGCCCACAGAAACTGATTGGTGTGAATGACAAAGAATCAGCATTGCTCAGAGTGGATAGCAAGTAAGATCGATCTCCTGTGGGAGGTCCTAACAGGTTTCTATTGTTTGTAGCCCATAGGCTTTGTCTTCATGTATAAAGTTCTGTCTCACAGACAGAACTTTGGGTTAAGATTGTTGAAGGGAGACATGCTAACCCAAACCACTGCTTGGCCAAATACACCAAAATCTAACAATTTGGTGAGAGCCAGCCAGGAGAGACTGACAAGAGAACTCACCAACTGCAACAAGGAGTTAACCAAGAACTCACCAGCTGCAACAAGAAGTAAACGGAATAGTTTTCGAGTATCTGAAGTTCAAAAGACTGCATCTGTGGACACAATTTATTTGAATCAACTGGATCCGGTCTCAAATATCCTAATTTGGTGAGTGAAACTTATCAGCTCTCTTAAAGAACATCTTCTGAAAAGAATAATATTAGACCAGTAAAGATTTGTAGTGTAGTGTACTGTGTATTGTTGAGAATTTTAGGCTTGGGCCTTTTTCATGAGTCTGTAGGAACCTTTTAAATGATTTAGTTAATTCTCATGAAACTGTAGGAGCTATAGAAATAAGTTTTATAGCTTGGCCCTGTTCTCTTGAGTCTCTAAGAATCATTTAAGAAAGATGTTTAGTCCTTTTTCATGGGATTGTAGGAGCCATTGAAATATAGTATAAGGTTTGGTCCTTTCTCTGGAGTCTGTAGGAATTGTTAAAGAAACAATTTAGTCTGTTTGTTCAGAAATTGTAGAAACTGTATAAGATTTGGGACTGATGTTGCTGCAATAATTGTATTGGGAATTCTTGACTGGGTGCTAATTCAGTAGCCAATATAAGATTAAAATGTACACATTAGGGATGTGAATTTCTGAAAAAAATGCCATTCGAAAATCGAGGAGCAAAAGTCGATTATCGTTCGAAAAAAACAAAAAAACAAAAAAACGCACACTTACAATGACAGGAAGGGATGCCGATTTCATCTTTAGCGATGTGTCATCAAACAAACTGTTTATTATTCGAACAATTAACATGTTTTCGTCGTTTTCTTTTTTTTAAATTTTTTTCTTCTTTTTTTTAAACATTTTTTACATTTTTTTCTTCTAGTTAACATAGAAGAAAAAACAATAAGCACGACAGTCCGTTCTTGCATCGCCAAACCAGATGCTCGTTTGATAAAAAAAATAATGGCATAATGATTTTATGCAAACCTGCCTTGTTACTGCAAAAGCCTACTTTTTAAACAAATTAGTTTCAATCAAAACTATTCGTGTGCCACTGCGCAATACACACACATTACCGCGGGATGGCGGGTGTTCATTTCATAAACTGTGTACAATGGTAGCTTATTTAATGTAGCCTATAAATGAATGTATATGTCCAAAAAACGGATAATGTCATCATACTTGTAGTGCTATCGTCGAGTAATAATCTGTTTGGTTGTAATGTATTACCTGACTGAAATGAACTAGAATGTATCGTCCTGTGGAATCATTCATTCACAGACATCATACGAAGATTTTCAACTAGATCTTCATCGCTGGCAAAAATATGATGCATGTGCAGATTTGCTTTCACTAGACTAAACTGTAGTAGATCCACGGCCACTTCATCCAACGCTCTTAAATTTCTTAAATCTTCCTGTTACGACTCCGTGTCGAGTGTGAATTGAAAGCGCTTCAGACGATTCAGTGCGCGAGGAACTGAACAGATCATTCATACTGATTCGCGAACCGATTTAGACAGATCTGCCAACTTGTTTGATGAAGTCTTTGAACAGAATCGACTCAAAAGAGTGATTCATTTGTGAATGGAGCATCGCTCATGTCCATAAAAAAGATACAGCGTGCTTGGAATAAACTACGCATTTAACAACATATTGCATTAAAATAAAGTAACGAGAGGAACCTCACCCAACGTAGTGAAGTAAATGTAGCCTACTTTGTTACTACCATAGACGATTCTACCATAGACAGTAAAGGTTATACCCACCTCTGTTGGGCACAGAGTTAACGGTCACGACAATGCTCTTCTGATGTTTGTTTACACTATGTATAAAACGCTGGTATCCTAGATCGCGCAGGAGGGGGTTTCATTCATGTTAGTGACACCTTGTGCCCCCGACAGGAAAATACTCTGCTGCGCGATCTGTGACAGTAGGCGCGCCGTCAATTATGTCACATTGGAATTGCGCAAAAATATAATGATATTCGAATAAGCAATTTTATGATCGAATTTCGAACGCAGTTTGACTATTCGACTATTCGAAGATCGCGACTCATCCCTAGTACACATACTCTATTGTTGAGAATTTTAGGCTTGGGCCTTTTTCATGAGTCTGTAGGGACCTTTTAAATGATTTAGTTAATTGTCCTAAAACTGTAGGAGCTATAGAAATAAGTTTTATAGCTTGGCCCTGTTCTCTTGAGTCTCTAAGAATCATTTAAGAAAGAGGTTTGGTCCGTTCTCATGGGATTGCAGGAGCTATTGAAATAAAGTATAAGTTTGGTCCTTTCTCTGGAGTCTGTAGGAATTTGTTAAAGAAACAATTTAGTCCGTTCGTCCAGAGATTGTAGAAACTGTATAGGGTTTGTTCTTTTCTTTGGGCCTTCCTCATGAGTCTGTAGGAGCCTTTTACATGATGTAGTTAATTCTTCTGAAACTGTAGGAGCTATATAAATAAGTTTTATACCTTGGCCATGTTTTCTTAAGTCTGTAATAATCATTTAAGAAGAAGGTTTAGTCCGTTCTCATGAGACTGTAGGAGCCATTGAAATATAGTAAAATGTTTGGGACTGATGCTGCTGCAAGAATTGGTAATTCTTGACTGGGTGCTAATTCAGTAACCAATATTTTAGTTTTGAATTAAACATTCTAATTGTGTTAGAAACTAGAAGTTTATTTGCCTTCTGATGAAAGATGCAGAAAGATTGAAAGTCTAATGTCTAAGGGACAAATTTAAACCAATTCAGGTTAGAACTCAGAAAGAACTGAACAAGTCTTATCAGTCAGGAGTTTTTCAGAAATGAAACAAGTAAACTTAGTCTGAAAGTGAATTTTTGTTTTGAATGTAGTATTGAAAACTAAGCTGAGTAAGTAAACAAATGATTTGTCTGTGTAACTGAAATGGTCAGTTTTAAGACTTCTGAGAATTTAAATCCGAATAAGCACCTTTAACCCTCTGAGGTCTAAGGGGTTTTTGGGGTCCTTGAGGTGTTCTGACATGCTCTGACATTTGTGCTTTTTTCAGTTATTTATAAACATGTTAATGGCAAAGGTATATAGCACAAACTGGGCTACCGTAACATCTGAGCAACAATTATGTACATATTTGTATTTTTGAGAGAATATTGCTTATGCATGGTTATTGAAAAAAACTAAAACTTAAAGTGTCTGAAATAAGGCCACAAAACACATACTAAATATGTGTCCACAAGACTTTTGACTAATGAGTGTTGTTGCCTAGAATTTTTGCTTCAAAATGATCTGAAAATCATCCTGCCTAATCATTTACACAAAAACATACACTGATTTAAATTTTATTAGACACCTTTTGTCTGGAAAGGCAATATGCGTGGGGGCGTGTTCACACCTGAGAAGACAAAGGCCGGATAATGTGCCGCATAATGAGCTGCATATTAATTAGCCCTTTCACACAGGTGTGTCACAGGATCCCAAAGAATGCAAGGACAAAATAAATTATCTATATAGCTTATACATATTTTACAATTAGAAATTGTAACTAGGGCTGTCACTTTTTTGAAAAAATCATTTTCGATTTTTGAGACATAAGTGTTCATTGAATCGATTGTAAAATCGATTTTCCATGTCTAAAAAAAGACGTTTTCATTTTCAACGCCAAATAACGGATGAACGTAAAGAGAGCGCTGGAAACGCACAAGTCAGCAATATTTCTTATTTATTGGCATGAAGTTTCGTGCAGAATAACAAACAACAGGAGTGCAACATTCTTGAAAAAAAAATATGCAGAGTGGACTGCTGCCATAACATAAATGAAAAACATAAATGAAAAACATTACTGCAGGTTTCAACCCGGCTGCATTTATGATTTAGGCAATTCAAAAATCTCCAAAATTATTTTAAATAATGATTCAATCCATTTCAAACAACTGTTCAAAATGAAACTTTTAATGGACTTACTTGAAGTTGAGAACAGGCCATGTGTGTTTTTTATTGAACGTAACCGACACTTTTAGGCATTAGGCAGGCATAATGAAATGCGCAAAAAGGCTAGGCCCATTACAAATTATTGGCCAGGAAAACAAGTCGATCAACATTTTCGGGGTCTAGAGCAGAGCGTTTTTTATTCACTATATGTCCAGCTGTTGAGAAGACGCGCTCCGACCGCACTGATGTCCCAGGGACACTCAGGTACTTCATTGCCAGCTGCGCAAGGTGGGGGTATTTCGTACTGACAGTCTTCCACCACTAAAGCGGGTCGCTGTCAGCTGGCAATGGTGGCTCCTTTTCATAACTCATCATCTCCTGTAAGAGGTCGCTTTCGACGTCATTAGGTCTTTCGTAGCCCCTTGAGTAGATGTCTCCAAACAGATCCCCCATTGCTGTTAAGGCCGTTTTTCCTGTGCTTGAACCTGAGCTGCATGGCTCCGCCTCCACGGGTTCGTCATTGTCAGACTGCAGTGACAATTCCTCTCTAATTTTTGCGTGCACCTGTTGCTTCTGTTCCTCCGTTATATGGATTAAACGATGAAACCGAGGATCCAGGTAAGAAGCTTTATTCAAAAGCATAAATGTCGCTTCCTTTTTCGGGTCATAGCGTTTGCTCAAATCTGCCTCGATTTTAGTTGCCGTTTCCCTCAAGCAAGACCTCTCGTCTGAGTCTGGCCGGATTTTTTTAACTTGAGACAAAAGAATATGTTGCAAAGGCAGTACAGCTGAGGATGTGGGGTATTTGCATGTGGACAACGCTTGGGTGGCGACTTTGAAAGGTTTAAGTGTCTCTCGCACCTGTTCAACCAGGCGCCACTCAGTTGTGGTCAGTTCTAGATTAGACATTTTTTTCTCAAATATCACGGCTGCCACTGCTGCTTGTTGCACAGATGCCCTACAAATCATATCGTAGGTAGAGTTCCATCTTGTCACACAATCGTTGATTAGTTTATCTGGCTTTAAACCTAGCATACGCTGCTTATCCTCCAAGAGGTTGCTGTCTGTAGTATATGTGAAAATGAGAGGCAGTTTTTCTTAGTCTTGTCAGAGTTGTGTCTATGGCTCTGACATCTAACCCTTTGCGTACAGCCAAGTTAATTGTGTGGGCCAGACACGGTATATTAACAGCACCTAGGTGCTGCTCCACTGCATTAACATAATTAAGTGCATTATCAGTCGTGAATGCAACAACTGAATCAGGCTGTATTGCGAAATCCCTCAATATGCCTGTGATGCACTCTGCAACATTTTCAGCTGTATGGCTACCTCTCAGCTGCTTCGTTTGCAGTACAAAATCGTGGAATTCCCAAGATTCTGAAATGACGTGTGCTGTCACTGTGATATATGCCTCTGTAGCGAGGGAACTCCATCCATCGGTAGTCAGAGAAACGTTTTTGCCACTCAAAATCTGACACATGTTTTCACGACTAGTGTCATATATTTTCGCAATGTTCTTAGTTACGGTGGTTCGGCTAGGTATATTGTATCTCGGCTCAAGTTCACGAACAAAATCAATGAAACCTTCACCCTCCACAATGCTAATTGGCCTCATGTCTCTACAAATGTACTTTGCGAGCTTTGAGTTTATAGCCTCTTTCCGTGTAGCATTTAGAGGTGCAGACGGGGGGAAAAAGTTAGTCAGTTTTGGCTGTTTAGCAGGTGGCTCTTCCCACTCTAGGTCTTTATATTCATCTGGATGATGAAGTTGCATATGCCCCCTCATAGGTGTAGTGCTGCTGTGATATGGGAACTCACGATCGCACAGTTTGCATACCACTTTATCCTTCATATTTTGATTTTCAGTCCAAAACCCGAAGTGCTTCCATATCGAACTCCTCATGTTATTCGGGGTTATCACTCGTCTCTCGTGCACAGGTTTATTGCCGTTGTCCTCCATTTTCTTCGGAAAACGCTAGATGCAGCAGCAGCGATTGAAACCGTTAGAAACTAGATGCATAAAATTGCTGGGTATTTTCTGTCTAGCTTTCGCAACGCCTACTGCACGTTCGGAATTCTTTATTTTCTTTTTCTGCTTGTTTGTGGGTTTTGTTACATCTATAAGCTATTTTTTAATTGTTTAATTCTTTTAAAATTAATAGTGTACATATTTTGGTTAAAATCGATTCCCTATTTTCGGTTTCGAAACTTTTTTTGGTTGGTCCGATCGATTGTGCAATCGATTTTCGAACGAAAAGTGACAGCCTTAATTGTAACCAATTACAAATAGGTTACAATTACAACAACAATTACAATTTTAACAATATTTCAAGTGTATTTCTTTGTAAAAAGTATACATTTTCTCATACGTATTAAAAAAATTCATTAGTTTGAATATTGGAACAAACACTATAATAACATCTTAGTTGATAATTCAATATATACCTACTTTATTTTTGACAAAACATACTATAGTATATTTAACTATGAGCAGAAATTGGTGAACAAAAGCGTACCTATTTAATTTGACAGTAGTCTTTTTTTACAGTCAAAACTTTATAATCTATCCAAAACTAATCACAAAATCTTGTCTAAACATTTATCTAAACACATTGTCTAAACATCTTGTCTAAACACATATTTAGTCTGTAATAGATTGTGTATGATATATTAGTATATACATGTGAATTTGCAGCTTGTTGCTTGTACAGACATTTTATTTCAACATATTTCAGTCTATTTTTACTCATCTTAGTAGGCTATAGCAATATTGTTTGGATGTGTTCATGTAAACATAACGTTTACTAATGTAGGTGCGAGAGTGAATGAATGGCACAGACACGCGCTGTATAACTGTAGTAAACAAAGCGCGCGCGCCTATGCCGTTCACTCATCATTTAGCCTACACACAGACATACACTATTCATATTCATAGTCTTTTTGCGGTTTACAGTCAGACACTATTCAATATCGCGATTAGAACAATGCACTTAAGAATAAATGACTTACTACATCAGCTGGATCCGTTGCTCCTCGAAATGAAACTACCAGCACTTCTGGTACATTTTCCAGGGTTAGATAGTATTATTCCTCACAGCGAAAGGATACGCTGTGTACACAGCTGTACAAGATACTTACTAAACACGATGTGTTTTATAATCCAGCTGGTGGGCGTTGGCTTGTTTGAATGGCTTGCCTTAGATCATTTGCGTTTGAATAGCGCGCCCTCTCTCTGGGCGTGGCACATTAACGCGTAATTAGGTATAATGAGCTGGAAAGAAAAAATCTGACATCTCTCTCTTTTCATACAGATTACATAAACTGAGAATATTTGTTTTTTTATATAAATTAATTCATTTAAAAGAAGAGAGTTCAAGCTTCATTATGGAAAAACACTCGTGCCTGTATGACAAGTATTCGCGGAATTAGTTAATTTTCGGGCGCGTTTCAGAATGGACTTAACTGACAGAGAGAAGGCAGAACGCGCATCATGTTTGTTTTTCTTTATTTGGCGAAAAGCACAACACTTTGTTTTTATTGTGAGTATCCACAAAAAAAATAGACACTTATCAGGATCTAATGATGTACAACACTTAATATGTTAGATCAAAATCAACAGAGTATTTTGAGTTTCTTTTGCACTGATAAAAAAAAAAAGCGAGACGACCTCAGAGGGTTGATTGATTGATTAATACTTTATTTATCCCGAGGGAAATTTAGGTATCCAGTAGCATACAAAGACAAAAACATACATAGAAATATACATACATTAAAACCTATAAAATAGAATTAAAATACAATATAATATAAAATAATTACCTTGTAACACAGTAGCCACAGTAAGCAGTGCAAAAACAGTAAATAGTGCTAATGGAGTGGAGATGTAGGTAAACCATGTAGGTAATGTAATGTAATGTAATGTAATGTAAGGTAATGGGTTAACGGCTCAAACACTTTTTGTTTTGTTTCCACACCTTTGAGGGCCCTTCTCCTGTACTTGCCATGGCTGAGTCTGCACTAAAAAATGGTAATGCCCATGCACTGAGGCCAACAACAGAAAGACAGTTACCACTGATCAGATGATGGACAATCTGAATGCATATTTGGGCAAAAGGCTGGGACTGAGGAAGTGCCATGATGACATGTGCCAGAAGTATGGCATCAAGCACTCAGAGAGTGGAATATGGGCCTTGCAGGACATTAAAAGGGCTTATGGAAAGATGCAGCGCTTAAGGACAAACACCAACAGAGATGGCTTGTCTGTGATTTTGGTAAAACAAATTCTACAGCATCGACAGAAGTGTGAGACTGACAAATCACAGCGTGAGTACAAAGCAGAGAAAGCAAAGGTTCGAGCACTGGCAGAACAATTGCAAAATGAAAAGGACAAAGGAAGACTCTTAAATGATAATGACAAGCTGTTAAAGTTGCTTTCCACACAGCTGGAATCAAAATACTGTTCTGGACAAAAAAACTCCCATAAAATCTAGCAGCAAGATAGAGAAAGAGTCACTCTACCCATTTAAAGACCTCAAGAAGATTGAGGATCAACAATGCCATTATCTGCTAGGAGAAAGTGACAGCAGCTCGACTGGGAGCCCTGATGACAGTGATGTTGAACCTGAGACTAGGGCTGGGCGATATGGACCAAAAGTCATATCCCGATATATTTAGGATGAATATCGATATACGATATATATCCCGATATTTTTTCCTCAAAGTGAGAGCAAATGTTCAGTCAAAGTCAAAGCCAAATATGACATCACAAGTAGCCTAGTTTTATTGAAAGTTGAAACCGGCTATTTCAGTGAACAGGTGCAAAATCAAATGAATAATAAACAGGTTTCTTCACCTGGTTCATAATTAAATGGTCAGCTGTTTAAATAACAATAAAATGTAAACATAAATACTGTATAGCAACAGGAGTACCTTTTTTGAAATCAAAGCTCCGTAAGGTGGCTGCGGGAAAATTAAGTTTGCAGTGAGCTTTGTTTCGGGGCTGGAGCTTTTTCGCAGTGTTTCCTCTAGGATTTTTTCCCAGCTGTGGTGGCAGTGATAGTCCCATGGGCCACGCCCCCTTGCCCCTAACCTTGCCTAAGTATTATAATATGAAAGGCTCCAATAAGAGCGGCAAAGCGATTATGTGCATCCCGTGCGCAAAATGTTGCACTCGAAGCAACGCGCAGTCACAGCGTGCAGCGCTTCACATTTGCACAAAGTGAAATATGATATCTATCCAACAGTTTATTGAGCCTTTTCTTTAAGTTTTAAATTTCACTTACAGTGCCCATGAAGAACAATTTATAGCGCTCTCTACTCCAGTGCTGCAATCTAACAGACACCCGGGAGAAAGGAATATGATTTAGAAAGCGCAGTAAACTCCAGTAAGATAGTAATTTTATGCAAACCATAGACATTTATCTACAAATAAAGTACAATCATGGGAACATTGATCTTGAAGAGAGTGTTACTGTCGTAACCGAATTTGAATGCTGAATCAATAGAAAATGACTGAGGAGAGATGAGTTTTCATTAACTTTAACTTAACGACTTAAATATAAATTTTTACCTCACATTATGCAATCGAATGACTTTAGAAGTCTTGGAATATAGTGCACAAAAACTTTATGGTGCTTTACAATATTTTTATGCCTTTATTGTGTTATTGTTAAGCCCCACTAGTGTGCATAATATCGGACTTTACTGAGAAGCTGCAGCTGTGGCGGGATGATGTTTGGTGTGGCGGACCACCACGGTAGAATGAATGTAGCGGAAACACCGTTTCGGGTTGTCGATGGCTTGCGGCTGGGGCTTCTGCTTCTGCAGTTTCATGCGCGGGGAGCAGTTCAGATAGCTCCGGGTCAGCAGCTTGCTTGGAGCAAGGATCACAGCGCATATTTGAACTATATCGATATATGCGATATGGTCTAATTCCATATCGCATTTAAAAATATATCGATATATTTTTTATATCGATATATCGCCCAGCCCTACAGAGACACATGCTCATGTCACCAAGAAGAACAAAAAGGTTAGACTCGCTCCTGTAATTGTCAAGAACAGAAGGACTGAAATTGAAGTTGAGAATGAGGAGTATGAGGAGGAAGGCGAAAGACGAACCTGCATCGTAAAAAAACCTATTAAGAAATATGTTCCCTGTAAAACATACCAGCCAGCTTCACCGGAGCAAGTCGACAAGTGGTCTAAGGAATTACCAAATGTGTACAAACAACCACGAAAAGTATGGCAATTTCTTCAACGCTTACAGAAAATCTACAATTTACATCCAGTAGATGGTGTGATGATTGTTAATGTGAACTTGAGGGACAAGGAACAAAAGAGGATAACTGAAAGTGTTGAAAACAGGGTAGGCGAGTCTCAAGAAAACATTGAGGCTGGATGGGAAGCTGTACGAGCATTCTTGTTTGAACTGAAACCTGCAGAGGTTAATTGGGCTAGAATTACCTCATGTATGCAGAAGACTGGAGAAAGTGTTGCAGAGTTCGAAGAACGCTTCAGACAAATTTGGTTGGAATATGCTGGTTTAAATGACAGCGAGGATCTTGACAAGGACACTAGCATGCCTCTGAAAACTGCTTTTGTAAATAAACTGAAACCTGAAGTTTCAAAAGCACTCAAAATTCGATATGACGACTGGGACAGTGTTGGAACATCTTTTAATCAAATTGTTGAGTGGCAGAGGTGTCAAAAGTATTCACATTCGTTACTCAAGTAGAAGTATAGATGCTAGGGTTTAAAAAGACTTCTGTAGAAGTTGAAGTATCAACTCAAGCTTTTTACTCAAGTAAAAGTGTAAAAGTAACTGGTTTCAAAACTACTTAGAGTATAAAAGTAAAAGTAATGCAAGGAAAAAAATGCCATTAAAGGGACACTAAGTAAGAATTACTCCCATCTAGTGGTGAAATTGTATTTTGCATTCAAACGAATTGTGCTCTCCAGCGCCTCGCGTTTTCAAATGCGTGTTGCATCTACGGTAGCCGTTATGTACCAAAAAGCTATGACAGGATGTCTTCTAATAGCACTTCGTCGAGTTTTCCTTCGGGTGAACAGGTTTGTTATTTCAAACAAACTTCAAATTGACACAACGAACAAACGAATGTTACAGTATGAAATAATGAGTGTCAAAAACATGAACTATTGTAATTAGTTAGTAGTTATGCCTTCTTTATTCGTTATATTTTCTGAAGTAGCCTACGTGCATTGTTAGATATCATCATCAACTTTTAACTATACATGTTCATCTGTCTATAAAATAAAGTACACAACCAAACAATGAAAAAAGCTTGTAATTAAGACTGTAACATTGACTTGCCTGTCGAGAAGAAAGCAGGACTTCAGCGTCTCTTTTGAAATATTTCTCCTGCATTAGCTCTATCCACCTGGAAAAAGCTATCCCGACATTAACTTGTGTTTTTTGTAATCTCCGGTCACGTTTCCTTTTACGATCTATTTTGGACTTTTCTGGCGACGAGGATTTGCAACGCAGCCTTTTAAACTTACCGGGGCAGTGACAAGCGCCTCTCATTGCTCTGCTCCTCCGCTTCTGCTGCGTTCAGTCACGTCACGCCGGCTCTGAATGAAAACGTGTTGTGGAAACGCGTTGGCCTAGTACTTTTTGTCCCTCTCTGCTATTATAGTTTTTCAAGATGGCGGAACTACATGGAAGCCTCCGTGGACTTACCCGTCCCATGTATATAAATATAATAAATTCTTTGTTTACGAGGATAAATCAGATAATTGGCAGAGGTATTTGTGCAACATTGAGGACATATTTATGAATAAAAATATTGATTTTAGATTATAAATTACCTAAAAAGTTACTTAGTGTCCCTTTAAGGACAAAAGCTTAGGCCGCGCCACAGGGGCCTATAGTGCACTACCACCTCCTTAAAAAACATTTTTCTAAAGGCCATCAGTATAACGTTATATTAAAATGTTAATGTTGAAAAATGTGGGATGCACTACCTGTTTCAGCCACATATATGCCCATAGAAAATGAATTTCAGTCCAATTTCCATTTTAGTAAAATGCAAATACATTAAAGAACCATATGTGTACAACTGAGCATTAACGTGTTTCATGGAGCGGAAGATATGATGACTAGTTGCCTATAATTATTGTAATGGTGCAAAAAGTCAAACTTCAGAGGCATGTTATCTCGCAATGGTATATGTTTATACTTCTCTTTAAAGGCGTAGGTTTGATTTTGAGATTGGTGGGTACTGGGGACATTCACAGAAGCGGAGGAATCAGGAAATTAATAGGATAATGTATTAAGATTTTTAGTCTATATTGACCTTAACAATACGTTAATTCATTAATTCTGTAATATTACAGGTAACTAATAAAGACAAGGAGGCAGTTTAACAGAGACTTAACCTTACTCCGTTCATAGTGCAATGCAATAGTGCAATACTGTCTTGTTCCTTGCTTTTTGAAGAAGCCAAACATGTCTGCATCTTTCATTAAAAGGATATAGTTCACCCAAAAACGAAAATCATTTAGGCTACTCCCTCTCAAGTTGTTTCAAACCAGTTTCTTTCTTCTCCTGAACACAAAAGAAGATATTTTGAAGAATGTCGATAACCAAACAGCTGATTGTACTCATTGACTTCCATTGTAGGAAAAAAAATACTATGGATATCAATGGCTACCATCAGCTGTTTGGTTATCGACATTCTTCAAAATATCTTCTTTTGTGTTCAGCAGAACAAAGAATCTGGTTTGAAACAACTTGAGAGTTTTAAATAAGTGAACTATCCCTTTAACAGAAATGAACTGTTGGCATATGTTTTGCATCAATACTGTCAAGTTTGTCCTGTTGGACTCGACACACAGCAATACTGTCAAGTGTCACTTGTGACCATTGCATTGAGACATGTTTTCAGGGTCCTAAGTGTTGAAACTTCTTTCAGTCCCGCTGATGAGACTGGGATGACAAGGTTTCAACTTTATCAAACAGGCCTCTCATTTCAACAGACCAAGCAATGTTATTTTTTCATGTTTTATGGGGACTTTCCATAGACAATGATTTTTATACTGTACAAACTGTGTATTCTACCCCCCTACACTAACCCTATCACAGATAACTCTCTGCATTTTCAAAAAACATCACTTAGTCTGATTTATACTGTTTTCAAAAAAAAAAAAAATCCAGACAAGGATTTCGGATATTGCCATCTTTATGGGGATATTTTTATCCTATAATGTATGGGTTTGTAAAAACGGCTGTCCCCAAATCAATATTTGACGCGATTTTCCCCGTATTCTTGAGCAGAAAACTGTTGATTTCTCCCTCACTTACCGCATCTAGGTTTCCTAATTCTTTCGGATGAGTTTTGCCGGTTCGCACAACCAAATGTAACAGCCTCTCACAAGTTAGAAAGAAAACACAAATCAGTTTAGCGATGTTCAGGAGGCGGGACTCAGATCTATTAAATGTTTGTGTAATTGGTCATTTTTTGAACGATGACAAGCCGAAATGAAATGGGAGTAACGAGGCTATTTTTAAAATGTAAGGAGTAGAAAGTACAGATAATTGCGTGAAAATGTAAGGAGTAGAAGTAAAACGTCGGCTGAAAAATAATTACTCAAAGTATAGATACCCAAAATTTCTACTTAAGTAAGGTAACAAAGTATTTGTACTTCGTTACTTGACACCTCTGTTGAGTGGTCAGCAAAGATTGAAAGAACACATGGGGTGTTTCTCAAAACCAAGAATGCAAAGAACGGACTTGTGTTCTTGGGGAGAAGGCTCTTGCTAGTTGTTCTTGGAAGAATGAACTCACAAGGTGACGAGCACACAGAACGCTGCTGACAGTTTGAGACGCTGTGTTTTTGCTGGTATTGCGCAATAATAACCCCGCACAGACACCGTCTGCAGTACCCAAACATAACGAGAATTATTGACGATAACAGCCAGGCTGCAATGGTCTCTTGACTGTGGGGTAAAACGAGTCTGTGAGCAGACTGGCCGGTTGGCTCGCTATCTAACTTAACACCCGCAGGCGCTTACGGAGATTCTCACTTCCGAAAAAGTTTGAGCACATTTTCGATTCGCCATAGATTTTCGTAAAAATGCCAATATTTGAAATCTACACAGTTGATTTCTCGCATCAAATGTTCTCAGAAGTGAATTTAGTGATGCGTACCTATTTAATTTGACAGTAGTCTTTTTTTACAGTCAAAACTTTATAATCTATCCAAAACTAATCACAAAATCTTGTCTAAACATTTATCTAAACACATTGTCTAAACATCTTGTCTAAACACATATTTAGTCTGTAATAGATTGTGTATGATATATTAGTATATACATGTGAATTTGCAGCTTGTTGCTTGTACAGACATTTTATTTCAACATATTTCAGTCTATTTTTACTCATCTTAGTAGGCTATAGCAATATTGTTTGGATGTGTTCATGTAAACATAACGTTTACTAATGTAGGTGCGAGAGTGAATGAATGGCACAGACACGCGCTGTATAACTGTAGTAAACAAAGCGCGCGCGCCTATGCCGTTCACTCATCATTTAGCCTACACACAGACATACACTATTCATATTCATAGTCTTTTTGCGGTTTACAGTCAGACACTATTCAATATCGCGATTAGAACAATGCACTTAAGAATAAATGACTTACTACATCAGCTGGATCCGTTGCTCCTCGAAATGAAACTACCAGCACTTCTGGTACATTTTCCAGGGTTAGATAGTATTATTCCTCACAGCGAAAGGATACGCTGTGTACACAGCTGTACAAGATACTTACTAAACACGATGTGTTTTATAATCCAGCTGGTGGGCGTTGGCTTGTTTGAATGGCTTGCCTTAGATCATTTGCGTTTGAATAGCGCGCCCTCTCTCTGGGCGTGGCACATTAACGCGTAATTAGGTATAATGAGCTGGAAAGAAAAAATCTGACATCTCTCTCTTTTCATACAGATTACATAAACTGAGAATATTTGTTTTTTTATATAAATTAATTCATTTAAAAGAAGAGAGTTCAAGCTTCATTATGGAAAAACACTCGTGCCTGTATGACAAGTATTCGCGGAATTAGTTAATTTTCGGGCGCGTTTCAGAATGGACTTAACTGACAGAGAGAAGGCAGAACGCGCATCATGTTTGTTTTTCTTTATTTGGCGAAAAGCACAACACTTTGTTTTTATTGTGAGTATCCACAAAAAAAATAGACACTTATCAGGATCTAATGATGTACAACACTTAATATGTTAGATCAAAATCAACAGAGTATTTTGAGTTTCTTTTGCACTGATAAAAAAAAAAAGCGAGACGACCTCAGAGGGTTGATTGATTGATTAATACTTTATTTATCCCGAGGGAAATTTAGGTATCCAGTAGCATACAAAGACAAAAACATACATAGAAATATACATACATTAAAACCTATAAAATAGAATTAAAATACAATATAATATAAAATAATTACCTTGTAACACAGTAGCCACAGTAAGCAGTGCAAAAACAGTAAATAGTGCTAATGGAGTGGAGATGTAGGTAAACCATGTAGGTAATGTAATGTAATGTAATGTAATGTAAGGTAATGGGTTAACGGCTCAAACACTTTTTGTTTTGTTTCCACACCTTTGAGGGCCCTTCTCCTGTACTTGCCATGGCTGAGTCTGCACTAAAAAATGGTAATGCCCATGCACTGAGGCCAACAACAGAAAGACAGTTACCACTGATCAGATGATGGACAATCTGAATGCATATTTGGGCAAAAGGCTGGGACTGAGGAAGTGCCATGATGACATGTGCCAGAAGTATGGCATCAAGCACTCAGAGAGTGGAATATGGGCCTTGCAGGACATTAAAAGGGCTTATGGAAAGATGCAGCGCTTAAGGACAAACACCAACAGAGATGGCTTGTCTGTGATTTTGGTAAAACAAATTCTACAGCATCGACAGAAGTGTGAGACTGACAAATCACAGCGTGAGTACAAAGCAGAGAAAGCAAAGGTTCGAGCACTGGCAGAACAATTGCAAAATGAAAAGGACAAAGGAAGACTCTTAAATGATAATGACAAGCTGTTAAAGTTGCTTTCCACACAGCTGGAATCAAAATACTGTTCTGGACAAAAAAACTCCCATAAAATCTAGCAGCAAGATAGAGAAAGAGTCACTCTACCCATTTAAAGACCTCAAGAAGATTGAGGATCAACAATGCCATTATCTGCTAGGAGAAAGTGACAGCAGCTCGACTGGGAGCCCTGATGACAGTGATGTTGAACCTGAGACTAGGGCTGGGCGATATGGACCAAAAGTCATATCCCGATATATTTAGGATGAATATCGATATACGATATATATCCCGATATTTTTTCCTCAAAGTGAGAGCAAATGTTCAGTCAAAGTCAAAGCCAAATATGACATCACAAGTAGCCTAGTTTTATTGAAAGTTGAAACCGGCTATTTCAGTGAACAGGTGCAAAATCAAATGAATAATAAACAGGTTTCTTCACCTGGTTCATAATTAAATGGTCAGCTGTTTAAATAACAATAAAATGTAAACATAAATACTGTATAGCAACAGGAGTACCTTTTTTGAAATCAAAGCTCCGTAAGGTGGCTGCGGGAAAATTAAGTTTGCAGTGAGCTTTGTTTCGGGGCTGGAGCTTTTTCGCAGTGTTTCCTCTAGGATTTTTTCCCAGCTGTGGTGGCAGTGATAGTCCCATGGGCCACGCCCCCTTGCCCCTAACCTTGCCTAAGTATTATAATATGAAAGGCTCCAATAAGAGCGGCAAAGCGATTATGTGCATCCCGTGCGCAAAATGTTGCACTCGAAGCAACGCGCAGTCACAGCGTGCAGCGCTTCACATTTGCACAAAGTGAAATATGATATCTATCCAACAGTTTATTGAGCCTTTTCTTTAAGTTTTAAATTTCACTTACAGTGCCCATGAAGAACAATTTATAGCGCTCTCTACTCCAGTGCTGCAATCTAACAGACACCCGGGAGAAAGGAATATGATTTAGAAAGCGCAGTAAACTCCAGTAAGATAGTAATTTTATGCAAACCATAGACATTTATCTACAAATAAAGTACAATCATGGGAACATTGATCTTGAAGAGAGTGTTACTGTCGTAACCGAATTTGAATGCTGAATCAATAGAAAATGACTGAGGAGAGATGAGTTTTCATTAACTTTAACTTAACGACTTAAATATAAATTTTTACCTCACATTATGCAATCGAATGACTTTAGAAGTCTTGGAATATAGTGCACAAAAACTTTATGGTGCTTTACAATATTTTTATGCCTTTATTGTGTTATTGTTAAGCCCCACTAGTGTGCATAATATCGGACTTTACTGAGAAGCTGCAGCTGTGGCGGGATGATGTTTGGTGTGGCGGACCACCACGGTAGAATGAATGTAGCGGAAACACCGTTTCGGGTTGTCGATGGCTTGCGGCTGGGGCTTCTGCTTCTGCAGTTTCATGCGCGGGGAGCAGTTCAGATAGCTCCGGGTCAGCAGCTTGCTTGGAGCAAGGATCACAGCGCATATTTGAACTATATCGATATATGCGATATGGTCTAATTCCATATCGCATTTAAAAATATATCGATATATTTTTTATATCGATATATCGCCCAGCCCTACAGAGACACATGCTCATGTCACCAAGAAGAACAAAAAGGTTAGACTCGCTCCTGTAATTGTCAAGAACAGAAGGACTGAAATTGAAGTTGAGAATGAGGAGTATGAGGAGGAAGGCGAAAGACGAACCTGCATCGTAAAAAAACCTATTAAGAAATATGTTCCCTGTAAAACATACCAGCCAGCTTCACCGGAGCAAGTCGACAAGTGGTCTAAGGAATTACCAAATGTGTACAAACAACCACGAAAAGTATGGCAATTTCTTCAACGCTTACAGAAAATCTACAATTTACATCCAGTAGATGGTGTGATGATTGTTAATGTGAACTTGAGGGACAAGGAACAAAAGAGGATAACTGAAAGTGTTGAAAACAGGGTAGGCGAGTCTCAAGAAAACATTGAGGCTGGATGGGAAGCTGTACGAGCATTCTTGTTTGAACTGAAACCTGCAGAGGTTAATTGGGCTAGAATTACCTCATGTATGCAGAAGACTGGAGAAAGTGTTGCAGAGTTCGAAGAACGCTTCAGACAAATTTGGTTGGAATATGCTGGTTTAAATGACAGCGAGGATCTTGACAAGGACACTAGCATGCCTCTGAAAACTGCTTTTGTAAATAAACTGAAACCTGAAGTTTCAAAAGCACTCAAAATTCGATATGACGACTGGGACAGTGTTGGAACATCTTTTAATCAAATTGTTGAGTGGCAGAGGTGTCAAAAGTATTCACATTCGTTACTCAAGTAGAAGTATAGATGCTAGGGTTTAAAAAGACTTCTGTAGAAGTTGAAGTATCAACTCAAGCTTTTTACTCAAGTAAAAGTGTAAAAGTAACTGGTTTCAAAACTACTTAGAGTATAAAAGTAAAAGTAATGCAAGGAAAAAAATGCCATTAAAGGGACACTAAGTAAGAATTACTCCCATCTAGTGGTGAAATTGTATTTTGCATTCAAACGAATTGTGCTCTCCAGCGCCTCGCGTTTTCAAATGCGTGTTGCATCTACGGTAGCCGTTATGTACCAAAAAGCTATGACAGGATGTCTTCTAATAGCACTTCGTCGAGTTTTCCTTCGGGTGAACAGGTTTGTTATTTCAAACAAACTTCAAATTGACACAACGAACAAACGAATGTTACAGTATGAAATAATGAGTGTCAAAAACATGAACTATTGTAATTAGTTAGTAGTTATGCCTTCTTTATTCGTTATATTTTCTGAAGTAGCCTACGTGCATTGTTAGATATCATCATCAACTTTTAACTATACATGTTCATCTGTCTATAAAATAAAGTACACAACCAAACAATGAAAAAAGCTTGTAATTAAGACTGTAACATTGACTTGCCTGTCGAGAAGAAAGCAGGACTTCAGCGTCTCTTTTGAAATATTTCTCCTGCATTAGCTCTATCCACCTGGAAAAAGCTATCCCGACATTAACTTGTGTTTTTTGTAATCTCCGGTCACGTTTCCTTTTACGATCTATTTTGGACTTTTCTGGCGACGAGGATTTGCAACGCAGCCTTTTAAACTTACCGGGGCAGTGACAAGCGCCTCTCATTGCTCTGCTCCTCCGCTTCTGCTGCGTTCAGTCACGTCACGCCGGCTCTGAATGAAAACGTGTTGTGGAAACGCGTTGGCCTAGTACTTTTTGTCCCTCTCTGCTATTATAGTTTTTCAAGATGGCGGAACTACATGGAAGCCTCCGTGGACTTACCCGTCCCATGTATATAAATATAATAAATTCTTTGTTTACGAGGATAAATCAGATAATTGGCAGAGGTATTTGTGCAACATTGAGGACATATTTATGAATAAAAATATTGATTTTAGATTATAAATTACCTAAAAAGTTACTTAGTGTCCCTTTAAGGACAAAAGCTTAGGCCGCGCCACAGGGGCCTATAGTGCACTACCACCTCCTTAAAAAACATTTTTCTAAAGGCCATCAGTATAACGTTATATTAAAATGTTAATGTTGAAAAATGTGGGATGCACTACCTGTTTCAGCCACATATATGCCCATAGAAAATGAATTTCAGTCCAATTTCCATTTTAGTAAAATGCAAATACATTAAAGAACCATATGTGTACAACTGAGCATTAACGTGTTTCATGGAGCGGAAGATATGATGACTAGTTGCCTATAATTATTGTAATGGTGCAAAAAGTCAAACTTCAGAGGCATGTTATCTCGCAATGGTATATGTTTATACTTCTCTTTAAAGGCGTAGGTTTGATTTTGAGATTGGTGGGTACTGGGGACATTCACAGAAGCGGAGGAATCAGGAAATTAATAGGATAATGTATTAAGATTTTTAGTCTATATTGACCTTAACAATACGTTAATTCATTAATTCTGTAATATTACAGGTAACTAATAAAGACAAGGAGGCAGTTTAACAGAGACTTAACCTTACTCCGTTCATAGTGCAATGCAATAGTGCAATACTGTCTTGTTCCTTGCTTTTTGAAGAAGCCAAACATGTCTGCATCTTTCATTAAAAGGATATAGTTCACCCAAAAACGAAAATCATTTAGGCTACTCCCTCTCAAGTTGTTTCAAACCAGTTTCTTTCTTCTCCTGAACACAAAAGAAGATATTTTGAAGAATGTCGATAACCAAACAGCTGATTGTACTCATTGACTTCCATTGTAGGAAAAAAAATACTATGGATATCAATGGCTACCATCAGCTGTTTGGTTATCGACATTCTTCAAAATATCTTCTTTTGTGTTCAGCAGAACAAAGAATCTGGTTTGAAACAACTTGAGAGTTTTAAATAAGTGAACTATCCCTTTAACAGAAATGAACTGTTGGCATATGTTTTGCATCAATACTGTCAAGTTTGTCCTGTTGGACTCGACACACAGCAATACTGTCAAGTGTCACTTGTGACCATTGCATTGAGACATGTTTTCAGGGTCCTAAGTGTTGAAACTTCTTTCAGTCCCGCTGATGAGACTGGGATGACAAGGTTTCAACTTTATCAAACAGGCCTCTCATTTCAACAGACCAAGCAATGTTATTTTTTCATGTTTTATGGGGACTTTCCATAGACAATGATTTTTATACTGTACAAACTGTGTATTCTACCCCCCTACACTAACCCTATCACAGATAACTCTCTGCATTTTCAAAAAACATCACTTAGTCTGATTTATACTGTTTTCAAAAAAAAAAAAAATCCAGACAAGGATTTCGGATATTGCCATCTTTATGGGGATATTTTTATCCTATAATGTATGGGTTTGTAAAAACGGCTGTCCCCAAATCAATATTTGACGCGATTTTCCCCGTATTCTTGAGCAGAAAACTGTTGATTTCTCCCTCACTTACCGCATCTAGGTTTCCTAATTCTTTCGGATGAGTTTTGCCGGTTCGCACAACCAAATGTAACAGCCTCTCACAAGTTAGAAAGAAAACACAAATCAGTTTAGCGATGTTCAGGAGGCGGGACTCAGATCTATTAAATGTTTGTGTAATTGGTCATTTTTTGAACGATGACAAGCCGAAATGAAATGGGAGTAACGAGGCTATTTTTAAAATGTAAGGAGTAGAAAGTACAGATAATTGCGTGAAAATGTAAGGAGTAGAAGTAAAACGTCGGCTGAAAAATAATTACTCAAAGTATAGATACCCAAAATTTCTACTTAAGTAAGGTAACAAAGTATTTGTACTTCGTTACTTGACACCTCTGTTGAGTGGTCAGCAAAGATTGAAAGAACACATGGGGTGTTTCTCAAAACCAAGAATGCAAAGAACGGACTTGTGTTCTTGGGGAGAAGGCTCTTGCTAGTTGTTCTTGGAAGAATGAACTCACAAGGTGACGAGCACACAGAACGCTGCTGACAGTTTGAGACGCTGTGTTTTTGCTGGTATTGCGCAATAATAACCCCGCACAGACACCGTCTGCAGTACCCAAACATAACGAGAATTATTGACGATAACAGCCAGGCTGCAATGGTCTCTTGACTGTGGGGTAAAACGAGTCTGTGAGCAGACTGGCCGGTTGGCTCGCTATCTAACTTAACACCCGCAGGCGCTTACGGAGATTCTCACTTCCGAAAAAGTTTGAGCACATTTTCGATTCGCCATAGATTTTCGTAAAAATGCCAATATTTGAAATCTACACAGTTGATTTCTCGCATCAAATGTTCTCAGAAGTGAATTTAGTGATGAAATAGGGTACGAAATTGTAGAAAAACGAATTACTGTATTGACCTGCCTCTCCTTCCTCGAATGCCGAACTGAATGCTGGGATATTTCTGCCGTCAAGTTCACACAAGTTACCAACCGATGCATCCTCGGTAAAATGGGCGTGTCAAGAACACATCCGGGATTTTTAACCATTCTTGCCAAAATGCAAACTTGTGTATTGGGACAGTACTTGGGCCACAAAAGATGACGTTTCACAAGAACACAAGGACACAAGTACAGACAAGAACACATATTGAGAAAGGCCCATGAAGTCAAACTCAGAGCATTGTGATCGAAGACAATGTCATACAACAACAGGACAATGTGGAATGAGCATAAAGAAAATGAATAATAATGAAACGAGACTTCAAGAGATTTCCACGACGCGCACGCTTGAGAACTTAACTGAAGTAGTTGAAGGAGATCGCAATTCTCGCGCATGCGTCGTGGAAATCTCATGAAGTCTCGTTTCAGGCCTACAAGGAAGAAAATGAATAGTCGAATAAAGTCGTTATTTTGTTTTATTTCCGCACAAAAAGTATTCTCGTCGCTTGATAAACTTATAGTTGAGCCACTGTTGTGACATGGAATATTTAAACATTTCCTTCATTGACTTTCTGGGCCGTCAGGTTTTAATCCTTAGGCAGCCTATGGAGGAGTGATCTAGCTGTCACATTTAATCAAAAATATCTTCATTTGTGTTCCGAAGACGAACGAAGGTCTTACGGGGTTGGTACAGCATGGGGGTGAGTAATTAATGACTTAATTTTCATTTTTGGGTGAACTAACCCTTTAAGACAACTTCAGCAAGTTTTGCCATGTAAACTGATTCAAGATGAAGCATCCTGAAAACAATTGCCATCAGTGATGGAAGCTAAAACAAAACTGCATAACGACAAGCAATGCAGTTAGGATGACCACAAGGAAATTGAACTATGCCCTTTTGAACATGTCACAGGCCGGCCCATGTCCAATGAAAATCTAACATCTGACAGCCTTGCGCAAGCTTATGAAAGACTCAGCCTGGTAGAACACAATGCCAAGAATCAATTTTCACCATTAGAATCCAGGAGGGATAGCCTTCAGGATCTCATGGTAACTGATGAAGTAGTTAAGGTGCAGAGAAAAGATGAGTGGACTGACGTGAGTCATTGGGATTTAAAACATCTGCCTAGAAACGAGAGATAGACGGTAGTAGTGTTTATCAGAGTCCAGATATGGTGGGACTAGGGTTTTTAGGCTCTAGCTTGTCGCCTGAGGATGAAGACATAAACCTACAGCCACTGATAAACACAGTAGTGTCCAATAATAAATAGGGACAGTTTTTCAGGCAGTTATGAACTATGTGTTTAAAATATTTTCCTTGGCAAAGATATGTTCCCCGTTTCTCTTTTGTGTGATTGCAGGTGTTCCAGCGTTCCAGAGGATGAGCAAAGACATCCAACGTTTAGACTGCACTGGCCACCTAGATGAAAACTCATGAATATACACAGAACACAACCCTATCTGCCATTTCCAAAAGATCACAACTCCAAAATAAAAGCTTCCAGAGGATTCAAGCATTCAAGAGGATGCAAAGTTTCACCATGAACTCTTATACTGTAATACAGGTTTAAGAAGAAACCTGTATACAGCATGTGCACATGAAATCTATTTGTTTTATGTTCTTTATTCATGATTTATTGTAACTTTTATTGCAAGAAGGAACCTGCATACAGCAAGTGTACATGATATCTAATTGTTTTATGGTCTTTATTTTTTTATGTGATCAAATATGATCAAAGGAGGGATTGATAGATTTTGTATTTTCAGTCATCAGATTCATTTACATTGTGACTGTGTATCAGATGTAATCAGCATTGCTCAGAGTGGGTTAGCCAGTTAGATCGATCTCATGTGGGAGGTCCTAACAAGTTTCTATTGTTTGTAGCCCATAGGCTATGCCTTCATGTATAAAGTTATGTCTCACAGATAGAACTTTGGGTTAAGATTGTTGAAGGGTGACATGCTAACATCGCTGCTGAAGGACCTTCAATAAATTCTTCACCCCACAAGAACTCTGGTCAAGCTTACTTATTTTATGTATTGGAGAAATCTAATACATTGGCGAGCCACCCAAACACCTGCTCGGCCAAATACACCAAAATCTAAGTGTCAAGCATTTTTTTTTATGATAAAACTTAACATAATAGTAGTTTAATCTAAAATGTATGAATGCATACTTATATTTTTGGGCTCATTAATATTACTTGCGCTTGGGGATGGGCGATATACCAGTAGACAAGATTAACCGGTAGAAATCTTGGACTATTTTGTCTAACGCCGTTACGTTCATGTGACTCACATTGCTGTGCTGCATGCGTGTCACGAAAACATAATGTTTGCATGCGTTTTTAAGCATTGTGGTTTAAAAAATGAGGATTTTAAACAGTTGAAGTGCAATAGGCAGCAAAGCCGAAATCATTTCATTAAGACTGGCGACAGTTTCTTTTCAACTTATCATTTGATTATATCCATTTATATGGTAAGTGTAATTATGACTGTGCTGTGCTCTCCACTCAGGACTGGGATGATGATGTCAGACGTTTTAAATGGATCTTCCGTCATCCTAGTGACACAAAGCTTGTGGTTCTTATAGGAAATCATGACATCGGCTTCCATAATGAGTGAGTTTAAGGGTTATAATTGACCTATAGAGCCAATGTGTGGTTTTCACTCACCCATATTGTCTATTAGAGCTTCTGAGTCAGAGTAAAATGTTTTCACTGTATAATATTTCATTAAGGATTGCAGTAAATTTAAAAATATTTAAAAAATAACCACTTTTTTACCAAATCGCATAGTCCTACTTTGAAGTGATGTTAACTTGACTTGAATGTTATCTTTTTTAAGAAATTGTAATACATTTTGACTCAAGAATGTGGATTTGAAAATTAAATGTTTATTGTAGCATGCTGTCAGCATCATCTCAGATTAGTATTTAGCAGTAAGGCTGACAGGGAGTTTGAAAAAAGCCACTTCCAATCCCTTTTTTAAAAATACTATTGTGGTATGGTACGAAGCTTTGAAATATCTTTGACAGATTTTACAATTATTACAATTTACCCCTATTTGGGGAAACATTATCTTTACGCCAGGGACACATTGATGCTGGTTTTAAAATCTGGGCATCAAAAGGTTTAAAGGTGCCAGATTTATTTAGCAATGAAAATTTGCTCAGTTTTTTCAGGAATTAATGACTGCAGGGAAAAAAATACAGAGAATATAACAGAAGATGAATTGCAGAGTATCTGCCTAAAGGCCCAAACCCAGACAATTAATACCTGGTTTAAACTTCTGCAGTACAAGTTTATGAGAGTATACATAACTCCAGAATGACTACATAAATGTAAGCCCAACATTCCCAATCAATATATAAAATGCAACCTAGAGATATAAACTTTATATTATTGCTTATGGAAGTGTCCCCAAGTTCAACTTTTTTGGGAAAAGGTTTTAGATTTTTTATCACTGGTGGTGAAACAGAATGTCCCAAATGTCCTGAACTTTGTAAATTAAAAATGTTCCCTGTAACTTGCACTTTACCTTACTCTGGTAAGAATATGTTGATCTTCTGTTTATTATAAGCAAAACTTTTTTGACAAATGTCTTTGGAAAAACTCTGAAAGCTCTCATTTATCTCATATATTGTTAAGGGAAAACCTGAAACTTTGAAAAAAACTTGTGGAATCCCTTTTATATGATTTTTGATAAAGCTGAACAAAATTATTTATTTTTTGTGTAACCTGGCTAAGCATGCACCACGCCATGGTATTAATGTACCATTGTTTTGACATGTATAGTATAATTGTTGTTGTTTTGTTTTTTTTCCTGTTTAATGTTTTATTGTTAATGTTTCTAAAATCAAAAAAGACTGTTGAAAAAAAAAGGCTGACAGGATGTAGAAGGTCATTTTATATTCAAGCCATTTTTAGAAGGTGTGTACAGGTGCCTGATTTATATAGGTGTGGTTCCTTTATTGTCTTTCTCTTACTTTGGCAGAATGACTAAGCAGAAGTTGGAGCGGTTTGAGCAAGTTTTTAATGTGACATCAGCAAGGATCCTCACCATTAGAGGAGTCAAGTAAGTTTCTAAGCATTTTCATCAATTCCTCCACCAAGATATATAATAGTTTGTCTCTGTATTACTTGTTTATTTTCATAGTTTCTTGCTGGTGAATAGTGTTGCACTACATGGTGATCACTGCCCCATCTGCCAACGCGTAGAGGAGGAGTTATACAAACTCTCACATGCTCTTAACTGCTCTTTTCAGGTAATACAAATTCTAGATATAATAGTTTCATCAGTAACTGTAATTATTGAATTTTTCTTCATTACTATAACCAGCTGTTTTCTTTTTTTTCTTTTTGATGTATTAATGCTAATTCTGCATTCTGTAATTGGTTGCATTTATTTTCTAGGATGCACACTTACCACAACTGGTATTGTTTGTTTTAAACCCTTGGGGGGTAGGCCTGTCGCGATAATAAAATAACCGTCTGGATTATTTGATATAACCGTGATTGTTTCAGACAACCGCGATTATTGCGCTCTTTTATAGGCCTACGGCACAAGGGGGAGTCATGGACCGAAAGAAATAGACAAGCACTAATTATGTTTTCCAGCAATATATTCAAAGTCATCTGAAGCCATTCCATAGCTTAATGTGAGGGACAGAAGTCTATTTACATCATTAAATTAAAGTTCACGGAAACTCGTCTTCCCTCCACTGCGGCTGTCAATCATTCTCTATTCAGTATTCAAACAGCGCCTCGTCCGGTTAAGGTAGGATGCACGGTAAAACTCTCTCCAATATGATATATTCACATTATAATGCTTGATCTGTAGATAATGGGCTGTGGATTTGCATAAAATTACTTTATTTTGCTGGAGTTTATTGCTGTTTTTAAACGACTCGCTACCGTGTGCCTGTTAGATCACACACGTCACAAGGACTATGAATTGGCATCAAACGCACAATAACTGGAATTTAAAACTGTGAAGAAACAAATTGTGGAGTGCAATAAATGAGGAGACAAGAGACGGAGATCGTCGAGTCAGCTTTACTCTCCACTTGAATATATCAGAGCTGTACAGCAGTGAGATCGACACAACAACACAACGCTAACCGGAACTCTATTTGCACTTACCTTAAAGGTATAGTTCCTTAGTGAATGTCTCTTATTTGTGGGTCACCACACAGGCCCCCCCAGAATTCACCCATAAACAAGTCCAGACCGAACAGGTACCCCCAACAAAACATAGGACACTACTCCATAGTAGGGGTTGAACGACTTCAAATTTTTTGAAGTCGACTGTTATGACATCAAAGTCGAGTCGACGTCAACTAGTCGATGACGTCATTCATAAAACCACAAGAGATGGGACTGCTTTGCAACATGCCACAAGTAAGGGATAATCAACGGCTAGCCATGCATTAAAGGATTTTAATGCACGACGTAGAGGCGAAGAACCACCCGACGCGAAGCGGAGGGTGGTTGCCTCTACGTCGTGCATTAAAATCCTTTAATGCATGGCTAGCCGTGGATTATCCCGCTTATACCTCGGTTATTTGCCAAATTAAAAAGAAGTTAAAGCTATAACTGATGTTTACAGTGTAATTTTTTAACAGACGTGTAAAAATGACGGTTATTTTCTTAAGTTACGGCTCGTTAGTTCTAGCACTCCGTCCACTTTAAATAAAGTAGAGCCATCGGATTGCTTTTATTTGAATGAATTATCACATTTATTTAAACTAATTATTAAAAGAGAGAGAGAGACAGAGAATGATTCTTTAATGGATTCATTAAAATTATTTATGAATGACAGGCAACACAGTGACAATTTAAATTAATTGTAGAGTGAGAAATAAAACCGGCGTCTCTAGCCACGATTACTATAAAGACACATTACATTTATTGAAATGTATTGTATTTTGTAATGTGATGGTTTATACCTGCTCTGAGACACATCAAACTTGCAACACTGTATTTGCGTCCAGCGGTAGACTGAACAGAGGCATACAACGTCTCATTTAAAAGAGAAGCAAAGTAGGTCTCGAAATTATTGTTCTGTCTTTGGCGCAAAAAAGTCACTGAACGTTTTAACTGCCCATTTAGTTGTCTTTTTCGTATTGACCTCATCTTTGTCGTCTTCAATCTTATCTAGCTCTGTCTTTTCCCTCGAAAAAAAAAGCCTAAAACGTATCTAAGTAATACTACAGTATTTCGTTGTCACCCTGCCTCTCCAAATGCAAAACTGACATTAACAAAATGCATTAATGCAGTAACAGCTGAAAAAATACTTGGGTGTGTGTTTTATTTTATATGTACCGTTTAATAATGCAATCGCTGCTGTCTGTCCCATAGAAGAAAATGACAGCCAGCGTATGTTTTGGAACTATTGGGGCTTACATGATCCACGTGACAGCCATCGCGGCGACATCAAAGAGACATCAAGATAAACTCTTTCTCTCTATGGCTCTGAGCCTACCTAAATAAACGTTTTCATATGATATGTGTCTCTCTCGCACTCTGTTTGCAAGTGTAACTCTGTTACTATGGTTACTAATGTTTATAGTAGGATTGATTTCGAACTGTAATCAAACTGACTGGAAATACCTGTGCATTAAACGGTTTTACTGCACACCTTCCAGCCAATCAGAATCAAGTATTTAAACAGCCCGTGGTATAATTTGCAATTAATTAACAGAAAATTATACAGATGCTGACAGACAGCTCATAATGGGGCCGTTTACACCTGGTCACTTCATGCGTTTTTACTGATCTTTATCAAAATGATTCCATTTACACCTGGTCACATAAATATGTTTACGCAAAACGGATATAAATCCGATCTTCAAACAACGCGCTATGCAGATTTAACGGAGTTCACGTCACCGAAAGCAATAATAATGAGCTGCATTTTATTGATCATCAGCTAATTTCAAAATCAAAGACCACAATAAGAGAGACAGCACTGGTAAGATCATTTTGTTTTTTTACTTTTAACGAAGATGATTGTGTGTTAAGCGTCCGCGACTTACTTTCACTTTGATTTGCGATAGTTTGCACGTTGGCTTGATGAATAGATGCTCGAGCTGCTCATCTGCGGCGATGCGTGCTGCCATAGCTTCATCACTATAATACGCTCTCACACGTTTATTGTTAGCATTGTTGGGAGAAGTCCAATTTACATATGTGGTTTCAACTACCAGATGCATTTACACTTGTCCAGTTTCGTCTGTTAAGCGGCCCAGACCTCCTCCTGAAGCGGTTTGAGCGATCGGATTTAAATCCGTCTCCGAACGCGTTTCGGAGGGCATTTACACCTGGTCTTTTCACGATCGGATAGCTATCAGATCACAGAAACAAATGAAGTGGCCAGGTGTAAACAGCCCACTGTTTACATCATCATTTAGGATGAAAAAAGAAAAAAGAAAAGGAAAAAAAAGCTAAATTCACATCAGCGCCTTAGTGATGCGCAGATCCAAGTAATACAAAATAATATTCAAATTAATTGCGGGTGAATTAGAGGTAGGCTACATCATTAATATGTTTGAATAAATAAATGATAAAAAATAATGTTTTAATAAAGATACTGAACTCTCATTTCCCGGTAAAACAGTGAGCGTGCGTCATGCTTTTACTTTCGTTTTCAACTATTTCTAGTGTTAGGTTAGTAAAGTATTTACACACACTTGATGTACCAATGCTGCTTTCTTGCTGCAATTACCCTCTGGGCTCTTCATCTGTTGTCGTCTGCAACATGTTAGTATCAAAATTAGCGCAATCATAGTGTCACATGATCAACGCGACTAGTCGACGTCAAGCTTAAAGCGTCGCGGCATTGCATTAAGGTCGACTAGTCGACTAATCGACTAGTCGGTTCAACCCCTACTCCATAGTGCCAAACAGAACAACCCAGCTCATAACAGTCCCTATGAAAAGTAAAAGTAAAGGGGGGCGGACCGGGCGGCCATACCGGCTGCGCTTAACAGGAGAGGGGCAAAGGGCAAGGGGCGGGGGGCGGGGCAGGCGCATGGTGCGAGGCTGCTGCAGGGGGGCGCCCTCACTGTGGGGGCAGGGCCAACTGCAGCGGTTCGCCAATATCCACATGAGCAGGCTTGAGTCGGTCTATAGCCACCCGCTCAGGCCTGCCTCCCATATCCACCACAAAGTTCTTAGACCCCCTCGTCAGGACACGAAAGGACCCATCGTAGGGGGGCCGCAGCGGAGTATGATGGCCATCGTGGCGGATGAAGACATACTTGGCTGACGGTAAATCCTTGGGCACGTAGGACCGAGGGAGGCCATGGTGCGACGTTGGAATGGGAACGAAAGCTTCGGCAATGTTCCGAGACACAGCACAATTGGAGCCAACCGACCAAGGGTCCGTGACATCTGGAAGAAACTCCCCCGGAACGCGCAGAGGCTGGCCGTACACCAGCTCGGCCGATGAGGCTTGCAGATCCTCCTTGGGGGCGGAGCGAAGGCCAAGCATAACCCATGGGAGGCGGTCAGCCCAGTCGCTGCCCGTGAGGCTGGCCCGGAGCGCAGCCTTCATGTCCCAATGAAACCGCTCGCAAAGTCCGTTGCTCTGTGGGTTATAGGCTGTGGTACGGTGGACCTTCACCCCCAGTACCTCGGTGACTGCAGTCCAAAGCTCCATTGTAAACTGCGGACCCTGGTCCGAGGAGAGGTCGGACGGTGTACCGAAACGGGCCACCCAAGCCATAATGAACGCCCGGGCCACCTCAGCTGATGTAGTGGAGGCCAGGGGCACCACTTCTGGCCACCTGGTGGTCCTGTCCACCATAGTGAGGAGGTAGGTGTAACCACGGGAGGGGGAAAGTGGGCCCACTAGGTCCACATTCACATGATCAAAACGCCTCTCTGGCACTTTGAAGGGTGCCAAAGGGGCCTTGTTATGACAAGTCACCTTTGCGCGCTGGCACGCCACACAGGCAGCAGCCCAGGCCCTGACGTCCCTCCGCAGGCCTGGCCAGACAAACTTTGCCCCCACCAGCTTGGTCGAGGCCTTCTCCCCCAGGTGGGAAAGGCCGTGTATAGCGTCAAACACCTTACGCCTCCAGCCAGCAGGTACCAAGTGGGGGTGCGGTTGGCCAGTGAAGACGTCGCAGAGGAGTGTAGTGTTGGCCGTGTCAAACACCACATCCTCCATGAGCAGCGCCGTGGGAGCCGTCCTGTAGGGTTGCACCTCAGAGTCCACGGTCTGATCCTCAGCCATAGCTGCATAGTCAAGGCCCAAGTGGACGGAACAAGTGACCACCCGGGAGAGGCAGTCGGCGACGAAGTTGTCCTTGCCGGCGACGTGCTGAATGTCAGTGGTATACTCGGATATGGAAGAGAGCTGAGGCTGCTGGCGACCAGACCATGGCTCCGAAAACTTGGCCATGGCAAACGTCAGCGGCTTGTGGTCAACGAAAGCCGTGAACCGCCGGCCCTCCAACAGGAAACGGAAATGACGAGTGGCAAGGAAAAGACCCAGAAGCTCCCTGTCGAAGGCGCTGTATTTCCTCTCGTTGTCCCGGAGCTTTCTGCTGAAAAAGGCCAGCGGCTGCCAGGCTCCGCTCACCCACTGTTCACACACAGCCCCCACGGCGTAGTCCGAGGCGTCCGTAGTCAAAGCCACTGGAGCAGTCGGAGATGGGTGCGCTAGCAGAGCACCATTGGCCAGCGCAGTTTTGGCAGCATCAAAAGCACCCGTCATCTCTGGGGACCAATCCAACACGTCCGCCGGCCGCCCACCCTGCAAGGCGTCATACAATGGTCGCATGAGCTGGGCCGCATGGGGGAGGAAACGGTTGTAGAAATTCACCATGCCCAGGAACTCCTGGAGGGACTTCACAGTGCGTGGGCGTGGGAAACTGGCGACGGCGTCCACCTTGGCTGGGAGGGGGACGGCCCCCGTTGGTGTGACGTGGTGGCCGAGGAATGTGATGGATGACCGGCCAAACTCGCACTTGGCCGGGTTGATGATGAGACCATGCTCACTGAGCCTGCCAAACAGCTGCCGTAGACGCATCAGGTGGTCGTCTGCGGACGCACTGGCCACTAGAATGTCGTCCAAGTACACAAACAGAAAAGGCATGTCTCTCAGCACAGAGTCCATAAGGCGCTGAAATGTTTGCGCTGCCCCCTTGTGGCCCGAAAGGCATCCGTAGGAATTCGAAAAGGCCAAAGGGTGTGATGACCGCTGTCTTGGGGACATCCTGTGGGTGGACAGGCACCTGGTGGTAACCGCGCACCAGGTCCACCTTCGAGAATATGGTGGCGCCGGCCAGGTGGGCTGTGAAGTCCTGTATGTGCGGCACAGGGTACCGGTGGGGGGTGGTGGCATTGTTCAGGCGACGGAAATCAACACAGGGACGCCAACTGCCATCAGCCTTTGTCACCATGTGCAGGGGGGAAGCCCACGGGCTGTTGGAGCGGCGCACGATGCCGACCATCAGCCGCCGGCCGGACAAGGTGTCAGTGATGAATAACAGCTTGCAGTCATGGCCAGCGCCCATAGCTGCTAATGAGCGCCGGCCCTGGCTTTTCCTGGGCTCCAAAACTGCAAGGCTGGCGACACTGTTTGGCCTTGGCCCCAAACCTTGAATGGTAATAACACCACCCGTCCTCACGCTGCTGGCGGGCCGTCACAGCAGTTGCGGTGTCCGGGTCGTCCGCCGCGGGTGGAAACGGGGCGGCAGCAGTGCGTTGACAAACTGTTGCCGGTTGGCCAGAAAAATCCTGTCTGCCTCCACAGCCAGCGCTCGGTAGTCTCTGGAGGAAGGAAGGGGGGAGCTGGCCAATGCGGTGCGTACGGGCGCTGGAAGCTGCCGCAGGAATATATGGGCGAAAAGGAACGCAGGATCCGCCGCGCCCAGCACCGCTAGCATCCTCTCCATTATCTCGGACGGCTTACTGTCTCCAAGGCCATTCAGGGACAGCAGGCGAACCGCGTCCGGCGCCGCAGCAGCAGCATTTTCGCCAGCGTCGTTGTGTGACATAATTCAATCTTATCCAACTCGCGTCGGGGTCACCAATGTGGAGTGCAATAAATGAAGAGACAAGAGACGGAGATCGTCGAGTCAGCTTTACTCTCCACTTGAATATATCAGAGCTGTACAGCAGTGAGATCGACACAACAACACAACGTTAACCGGAACTCTATTTGCACTTCCCTTAAAGGTATAGTTCCTTAGTGAATGTCTCTAATTTGTGGTTCACCACAAAATGATCAATAAACTGTTGAACAGATATACACTAGGATTTGTGCGCTCGAGATTTCTTCGCTTTGTGCCGTAAACTTTTAAACGCGTACTTGTGCAGCACTGCACACTGTGACTCCATGTTGCTTTAAGCACATCATTCTGTAACCGCGATGCGCATACGCACTTTGTGCCGCTGTTTTTAAGCGTTTCATATTATCATGGTTTTGCGCACTAAAAGATTATTAAAAGTCTATATTTTATTGTTGTATCTATCATATCTTGTTGCCCCATTAAAAAGCTGCACAATACATTTAAAATAAGCATCATTTAATTGTATATTATTTGTGTGTATTTTATATAAATATATACACTTCTGAATTCTTTACATTCATATATAAATATAATATTGTTAAATGTATGAATACCTGAATGAATTGTATAAGAGTACTAATAGTAATTTGTTTTTAACATGTTTAGATTTGATAAAATTACTGTTCAGATTTTTTTCAAGAATTACTTTTTGCTGCTGATTTATACACACACTAAGTTTAATAAAAAAATTGTCATAGCTATTGAATACATTTATTTAATATTTAAAGGTGTTAACTGTAATCTTACACTGCAAAATAATAACTTACAAAGGATTAAATTCATCACAATCATTTAATAAATGAAGCACACAAAAACATGTATGACAAAGCCCTAAAACAGACAATTAATCGGCATAATCGTCAAAGCCCTAAAACAGACATTTAATCACCAAAGCCCTAAAACTGCCAATTAATCGGCATAACCGCAATTATTTTTTAGACAATTAATCTTCAGCCGAATTTCATAATCGTGACAGGCCTACTATAAAATTGCGTGTGTATGACACGCCAATTCGTATTTCCATTTTTGGCGTGCTATCAACACACATAATCGCTTTTCAGCGTGTTTATGAACGCAGTTGACTTAACGTTATTACTGTATATATAAATATATGACCTACCTCAACCCCGTCCCTAAACCTACCCGTCACTGGGGTTAATAGCATTTATGAGTCTTCCCCTACCATCCTAGGAAAAAAAATATCACATTTACATTTTGCTTCGTTTCGCTCGGACATTTAATGGCGTGTACATATACGCGGAATCACTTGGACATTAATGGCGTAGACATACACGCATACACGCGGATAGCTCAAAATGCGTATAGATAACACGCTACTTGACTTGAAAGTGGCGTGTATGTTTACGCAAAAGTCATGATGTCATGTTGTGGGGGGCTTGTAATGGAACTGCAGGGGATTTGTGAGTTGATGAAAACCTAAAAAAGAATAAAAGTGGTCCTATTGTGCTATTTTTCAACTTTCCTTCATGTGTAATGAAGTGTTTGAGCATGAAAAAGGTCTGCAAAGTTACAACATTTACATTAGGGCTGTGACGGTATGGGATTTTTTTCTAACCGCAGTGAAGAAGCAACAAATCACTTGGTTTGGCGGTTAACCGCCCTTCCCCACCCCGCCCCGCCCCGCCGTCACACCTAAAAGCACCAAAGAACTGGCAAAAGTAATGATTATAAATGTGTCAAATATAGCAAGGCGACATTTTATTAATAAACTGTTTTTTTCTGTGTCAGTGTCGGCTCCAAAGATGAAGTTGACAATGCTGACTCGCCATCTTCGCGGTAGTGAATGCGCCTATTGAGAGAAACAGTAGTCTGTTTCTTTTCATTTTGAATTGTTTTGTTTAAAAGTAGACATTTCAAGCTTTCTATATAATATATATATATTAGGGGTGTAACGTTACACGTATTCATATTGAACCGTTCGGTACGAGGCTTTTGGTTCGGTTTTTGGTACGCATTTTTAAACCGAACGGTTCGTTGGACCATTTTTCCTGCCGACCAAAATTTCGTTATTTCAAATGTAGGCGCGTTTCACGTGGCAAGCGCGCTCATAATTTAATAGAAGCTGGCGTGACCACAACATTGCCCAACATCAAATGGCAAATGTAATGTAAGCGGACCGAAACTGAGCTACTCGTTATTGTCTGGTTGACGGACCGTTTATCAGTTTGGTCCAATGCAGCGCGAGCCGATCTTAATCAAGCAGCACTGTTACTACACAGTGAAATCCAGTAAAGAAAACATTTGAATTCGCCACTGAATTAATAACATCGCTGGGAGAGCTATTGAGAAACATTCACGTTTCTCCGTTATTAATGGATCAAACAGTGCTGACGTGGAAACCGCAGGAAGAAACATTATGCCATGAATGCACTATTCAGTGTCCACAGATCAGCAATATTCACCATGGATTTACTGTAGTAACACTGTATGTAACCATGGAAGTTTGGCAGGAATAGTGGGCTATAATGCTTTCAATTAACATTACGTCGGTTTAATTTTGACATTATGAATACAATTGGTCTACCTGTCTATGGTCAATACACAGCGCTGAGAGATCCAGTAAAGAAAGCATTTGAATTCGCCACTGAAGTAATGACATCACTGCGATTCCGGGATCTAGTGAGAAACATTCAAATGTCTCCGTTATTAACGGATCAAACAGTGCTGACGTGCAAACCAGGAGAAACATGGTGCAATGAATTAACTAGTTATAGGCCGCAAGTCCACAGATCAGCAACATTCACCATGGATTTAATGTAGTAACACTAACTGTAATCATGGAAGTTTGGGTGAAATAGTCAAATGCTTTCAAGTATACCACACATCTTTTCTAGCACTTCAAAACTCAAATATTATGTTTTAACAAATATTAGACATTAGCCTAATACCCCATTTATAAAAATAAAAGTTTCAACATGTAGGAAAACTCACATTTATTTAAAAATCATTTTTCTTTTAATAAATAGGAAATTTCCCTGGCATTTCTTTCTTTTTGCTGTATCGAAAACGTACCGAACCGTGACACCACTGTATCGTATCGAACCGTGAATTTTGTGAACCACAGAGAGAGAGAGCGCATATGTGCCGGTCTCCGCCAACGAGCGGGCCTCTACACGAGGCACAGGTGATGCGAGGCATTTGGAACAATGCCTCGGAATTTTGCTCTTAAAATTAGTTTCTGTTGAAACCAGATTTTTTTCCCCAAAAATAAGTCTGGAAAATGGGGGGGTCGTCTTATATTCGGGTATATACGGTACTTCAGTGGCGAATTCAAATGTTTTCTTTACTGGATTTCGCTGTGTAGTAACAGTCCAGCTTGGTTAAGATCGGCTCGCGCTGCATTGGTCCAAACTGATAAACGGTCCGTCATCCACAATAACGAGTGGCTCAGTTTCGTTCCGCTTACATTACATTTGCCATTTGATGTTGGGCAATGTTGTGGTCACGCCAGCCTCTTTTACATTATGAGCGCACTTGCCCACGCGCGACGCGCCTACATTTGAAATAACGACATTTTGGTCGGCAGAAAAAATGGTCCAACGAACCAAATGTGTACCGAAAGCCTCGGACCGAACGGTTCAATATGAATATGTGTATCGTTACACCCCTAATATATATATATATATATTTCATGTCTGTGAGGCAAGTAGCTTATACGCAGAGTTTCGGTTCATTAACCCTCTGAGGTCTAAGGATTTTTGGGGTCCTTGAGGTGTTCTGACATGCTCTGACATTTGTGCTTTTTTCAGTTATTTATAAACATGTTAATGGCAAAGGTGTAAATTCACTCAATAAAGCACAAACTGGACTACCGTAATTTCTCAGCAACAATTATGAAACATGTTTGTATTTTTGAGAGAATATTGCTTATGCATGGTTATTGAAAAAACTAAAACTTAAAGTGTCTGAAATAAGGCCACAAAACACATACTAAATATGTGTCCACAAGACTTGTGACTAATCAGTGTTGTTGCCTAGAATTTTTGCTTCAAAATGATCTGAAAATCATCCTGCCTAATCATTTACACAAACACATACACTGATTTAAATTTTATTAGAGACCTTTTGTTTGGAAAGGCAATATGCGTGGAGGCGTGTTCACACCTGAGAAGACAAATGCCGGATAATGTGCCGCATAATGAGCTGCATATTAATTAGGCCTTTCACACAGGTGTGTCACAGGATCCCAAAGAATGCAAGGACAAAAGAAATGATCTATATAGCCTATACATATTTTACAATTAGAAATTGTAACCAATTACAAATAGGTTACAATTACAACAACAATTACAATTTTAACAATATTTCAAGTGTATTTCTTTGTAAAAACTATACATTTTATCATACGTATTAAAAAAGGTAAGGATTCATTAGTTTGAAATTGGAACAAACACTATAATAACATCTTAGTTGATAATTCAATATACCTACTTTATTTTTGACAAAACATCATACTATAGTATATTTAACTATGAGCAGAAATTGGTGAACAAAAGCGTACCTATTTAATGTGACAGTAGTCTTTTTTTACAGTCAAAACTTTATAAGCTATCCAAAACTAATCACAAAATCGTGTCTAAACATTCATATTTAGTCTGTAATATATTGTGTATGATATATTAGTATATACATGTGAATTTGCAGCTTGTTGCTTATACAGACATTTTATTTCAACATATTTCAGTCTATTTTTACTCATACAAACTATATTGCTATAGCCTACTAAGATGTGTTTATGTAAACATAACGTTTACTAATGTAGGTGTAAGAGTGAATGAACAAGGCACAGACACGCGCTGTATAACTGTAAACAAAGCGCGCGCGCCTTTGCCGTTCACTCATCATTTAGCCTACACACATACACGCAATTCATATTTAAACAGTCTTTTTGCGGTTTACAGTCCGACACTTCAATATCACGATTAGAACAAAGCACTAGAATAAATGACTTACTACATCAGCTGGATCCGTTGCTCCTCGAAATGAAACTACCAGCACTTCTGGTACATTTTCCAGGGTTAGATATTCCTCACAGTGAAAGGATACGCTGTGTACACAGCTGTACAAGATAGCCTACTTACTAAACACGATGTGTTTTATAATCCAGCTGGTGAGCGTTGGCATGTTTGAACGGCTTGTCTAAAATCATTTGCGTTTGAATAGCGCGCGCTCTCCGTGGGCGTGGCACATTAACGCGTAATTAGGTATAATGAGCTGGAAAGAAAAATACTGACATCTCTCTCTTTTCATACTGATTACATAAGCTAAGAATATTTGTTTTTTTATATAAATTCATTCATTTAAAAGAAGAGAGTTCAAGCTTCATTATGGAAAAACACTCGTGCCTGTATGACAAGTATTCGCGGAATTAAAAATAATCTTAGGACGCGTTTCAGAATGTACTTCACTGACAGAGAGAAGGCAGAACGCGCATCATGTTTGTTTTTCTTTATTTGGCGAAAAGCACAACACTTTGTTTTTATTGTGAGTATCCACAAAAAAATAGACACTTATCAGGATCTAATGATGTACAACACTTAATATGTAAGATCAAAATCAACAGAGTATTTTGAGTTTCTTTTGCACTGATAAGAAAAAAGCGAGACTATCGCGCCGACCTCAGAGGGTTAATGAGACGAGCTCCAGATCACGTCGTCATGTCCTGATTATATTGTCTGCTATATTTGCATCTTATTTATTAAATCCAGGCAATTGGTTGATGAAACATTGATTAAAATTAAGATACAATTTAATACAAAACGAAATTCACTAAAGAAAGGATTTCTACAAAACTTAAAGCTGCAGTCCGCATTTTTTCCTCTTTGTCGCCATCTCTGTTCGAAATCTGCAATTCGCGGAATTATCAACTTTACGTGAGTTGTAGTTCACCACCGCACAGCGCGGATGAACACATTGAGGAGAGTGTGCAGCTCTGTTACCGCGCCGGTGTTTATACTGGCATTCAGAATCACAGATTATTCTTTTTGGAAGTATGACTAACATAATAATTTTCACCAGAAAATGTCATCTGAACAAGTAAGTAACATCCACTTTTGTTCTGGTTCTGACATTGCTGTAAATCGCACTGATTAAATCTAAAACGCTTATCATCACGCAAAACCGTGCAAATTATACTTTGTTCTTAACTTGTTAATGTTAACAATGTCAGCATTGCGTGACTACATGTAATGTCCTTCCGATATGTATCCTTGTTTTCACATGGGTCCGGTTGCAGTCTCTTTTACAACTGGTGAATCTGTTGTCACTGGTGATTGTCGTTTGAACCTTTCTGGATCCGCCATCAAATTGATAAGTTTAATTATATCAAGTGCTGTGAGAAAAGGCTATAAATCTCCACCTCCAACATCCTCACACGCAATATAGCCTAGTAGCCGAGCATTGAAGACTGGCTAGTTATGTATTAAATATGTATTTTGGATCATTTTTAACCCCAAAAAAGCTACGGACTGCAGCTTTAATGAAGTGGTCAAAATCATGTCTGACCCATTCCATATGTCTCCTGATTTATTGGGCATCTTATGATCCTATCTTACTCATGCTGTTCACTTTTCATATAATCAATCAAAAAGATTAAATAAAAAACAAACAAACACTATATTTGGCTATTTAAACATAAATATGAAAATAAATGCGTTTTCTTTAATGGCTACAACATGTATAGTAGCCTACAGTACAGAAAAATGTAATGCCGGAGCGGGGTTTGGGTGATATTTATTTCTAGAACTTTGTTGTTTTTTCGATATCTTTTGAGTTTAATAGTTGTTATGGAACAGTTTTTGTCATCGTTTGTAACCCATTTTTGTACAATAAATTATTCAACGTTTCAACAAGTTGCGTTTGGATGAGTCAAGTCAAGTCATCTTCGTTTATATAGCGCTTTTAACAATGGATTGTTTCAAAGCAGCTTTACAGAGATAAACATATAATTTAAGGTAACAGATTGTTTTGGCGTTATAGCGGTTCTTGAATAATGTTAATTCAAGCTAAAGTTAACTTTGATTGATTCACCTCCGTCGAAATGATCAGACTTTAAACGCGAACCTGTGATTAACGCTGACGGTGTTCACATGCTCATTCAGAATTGATTCTATAGTTATGTGATTTTTTAAATATGTGCGCAGGTTTGTAATTCCATACAACCCAGCCTAAACAAACTACTTGTCTTGCCTATAAATTTTGATAAAGAATTTTGTTTTATTTTATCACTTCGGGGTACGCGAGCCGAAATTCACAACGCTTTATCTGTAGAGTGGGAAAGGGATCCTCCATAGGGAGAGGATAGTGGATACTTCAGCACTGCATTGTCATCGGGTCCAGGCGGATCTCCTTCGTCAGATCTGGATACGGCCTAGATCCGGCAGGCTGCGGGAAAACCTCGGGATAAACAAAGACACTAATATTAGCGTAGATGCCATTCTTCTTATGATGTAGCGAGTACATCAAGATTTAAGGGAAGTGTTCCCAGTTCCGGCTGACCTAATCTATGCAGCCTAACATTGAATTATAGAAGTCTACAATGTATTATGTGTATGCTAGGTCAAAGAGATGTGTTTTTAGTCTAGCTTTGAACTGACAGAGTGTGTCTGCTTCCCGGACAATGGTAGGAAGACTGTTCCAAAGTTTTGGTGCTAAATAGGAAAAGGATCTACCGCCTGCAGTCTATTTAGATATTCTAGGTATTATCAACTGGCCGGAATTTTGAGATCGCAATAGACGTGAAGGACTATAATGCGTTAAGAGCTCGCTCAAGTACTGCGGAGCTAAACCATTTAGTGCTTAGTAGGTAATCAACAATATTTAAAAATGTATACGATGTTTAATAGGGAGCCAATGCAGTGTTGACAGAACCGGGCTAATATGGTCATATTTCCTGGTTCTGGTAAGAACTCGACCTGCTGCGTTTTGAACTAGCTGTAGTTTATTTATTAAGCGTGCAGGGCAACCACCCAGTAGAGCATTACAATAATCTAGCCTTGAGGTCATGAACGCATGGACTAATTGTTCCGCATTTCCCAATGAGAGCATATGGCGTATTTTAGATATATTTTTAAGATGGAAAAATGCAGTTTTACAGATACTAGACACGTGGCTTTCAAAAGAAAGGTTGGTATCAAAGAGCACACCCAGGTTCCTAACCGACGACGAAGACTTAACAGAGCAGCCATCAAGTGTTAGACAGTATTCTAGGTTATTACGTGTGGAAGTTTTTTGTCCAATAATTAGAATCTGTCTTTTCAGATTTTAGTAGTAGGAAATTACTAGTCATCCAATTTTTTATATCAGCTATGCATTCCGTTAATTTTGTGAATTGGTAAGTTTCGTTGGGTTTTGAAGAAATATACAGCTGAGTATCATCGGCATAACAGTGAAAGCTAACTCCATGTTTCCTAATGATATCTCCTAGTGGTAGCATGTACAGAGTGAACAGCAGCGGTCCTAGTACTGAGCCTTGTGGTACGCCATACTGAACTTGTGATCGATAAGACATCTCTTCATTTACTGCTACAAACTGATAACGGTCAGTTAAGTATGATTTAAACCATGCTAATGCAATTCCACTAATGCCAACATAGTTTTCTAGTCTATTTAAAAGAATGTTGTGGTCAATGGTGTCAAATGCAGCACTAAGATCGAGTAACACTAATAGAGAGATACAACCACGATCGGATGATAAGAGCAAATCATTTGTGACTCTAATGAGAGCAGTCTCAGTACTATGGTACGGTCTAAATCCGGACTGAAAATCCTTGCAGATATCATTTCTTTCTAGAAAGGAACACAGTTGTGAAGATACTGCTTTTTCTAATATCTTTGACAGAAAAGGCAGATTCGAGATCGGCCTGTAATTGACTAATTCTGTAGGATCAAGTTGTGGTTTTTTAACAAGCGGTTTTATCATAGCCAGTTTAAAGGTTTTTGGTACGTATCCTAGAGACAAAGATGAATTAATAATATTAAGAAGAGGATATATGACCTCTGGAAACATCTCTTTCAGTAGCTTAGTCGGTATAGGATCTAACATACAAGTTGTCGATTTAGATGAATTAACGAGTTTGCAGAATTCTTCCTCTCCTATAGCAACAAATGAATCAAATTTTTCCTCAGGGAGACTACAATGCACTCCCTGATGCGATACTGTAGTAGACGGTTGCATAGTTATAATTTTGTCCCTGATATTATCAATCTTATAAGTGAAGAAGTTCATAAAGTCATCACTGCTGTGTTGCTTGGACACTTCTGAGCTTGAAGCTTTCTTTTTCGTTAGTTTAGCCACTGTTTCAAATAAATACCTTGGATTTTGCTTATTTTCTTCTAATAGTTTTGAAAAATAAGCAGATCTAGCAGCTTTTAAAGCCTCTCTGTAAGCAATCGAGCTCTCTTTCCACGAAATCCGAAATACCTATAGTTTAGTTTTCTTCCAGTTGCGCTCCATTTTTCTGGATGCTCTCTTAAGGTCCCGGGTGTGCTCGCTGTACCACGGCGTTGGACTATTTTCTTTAATCTTCTTTAAGCGCAACGGAGCAACTGCGTCTAAAGTGCTGGAAAAGAGAGAGTTAAACGTTTCTGTTGCAATATCAAGTTCTTCTAAGCTATCCGGGATGCTGAGATGATGAAACTGATTAGGAAGATTATTGATAAAGCAATCTTTAGTGGCAGAAGTTATAGGTCTAACGTATTTATAACACGGAATCGGCTTTGCAGCCTTGGCTAAATGTAATTTACATGAGACTAGATCATGATCTGAGATGTCATCGCTCTGCTGCAGAATTTCAACGGCATCAACATCTATTCCATGTGATAATATTAGATCTAGCGTATGATTACGACAATGAGTAGGTCCTGACACGTGTTGTCTAACTCCAATTGAGTTTACAATGTCTTTAAATGCCAATCCCAATGCATCTTTTTCATTATCTACATGTATATTAAAATCACCAACAATTAGTACTTTATCTGCAGCCAATACTAATTCTGATAGAAAGTCCGCAAATTCTTTGATAAAATCTTTATGGTGGCCTGTATACAGTAGCCAGCATAATTCTCAAATGTGATTAATCGTTTACACTATATATTTTTTACATTAAGCACCAATACTTCAAAAGAAGTATATTTAAAGCTAGATTTCTTAGCGGTTTTGAAAATATTACTATAAATTACAGCAACACCTCCCCCTTTGCCTTTCAGACGAGGTTCATGTTTATAACTGTAATCTTGTGGGGTTGACTCATTTAAAATAATGTAATCGTTTGGTTTTAGCCAGGTTTCTGTCAAACACAGCATATCAAGATTATAATCTGAAATCATATCATTAACTATGAGAGATTTTGAAGTAAGGGATCGAATATTCAGCAACCCAAGCTTTATCATTTGCTCATCTGTATCATATCTGTTTTTTATTTGTTGAACATCAATTAAATTTTTAACCTGACGTTTTTTGGATTTCCAAATTCGGGGAACAGACACATTCTCTATATGATGATATCTAGGTGAAAGAGGCTCTATGTGATGGGATTTATCTGACATTGATAACGTGAGGCCGCTAGCAGACGGTCGGTTTAGCCAGTCTGTCTGTTTCCTGACCTGAGCCCCAGATTGTCATGTTTTATCTCTAAGACTATGAGCCAAATTACTAGAGAGAAGAGCAGCACCAGCCCAGGAGGGATGGATAGCATCTCTTTTCAACAGATCAGGCTTGCCCCAAAAACTTTTCCAATTGTCTATGAATTCTATATTATTCTGCGGACACCACTTCGACAGCCAACCATTGAGTGAGGCCAATCGGCTAACTATCTCATCACTCCTGCGTACAGGAAGGGGGCCAGAGCGATGAGTGCGTTTACATCCACAGACTGTTACCCGAAAAACAATGTCTAAAGAAATAGTTAACTGTAACTTATAGCCTATACCACATAATTAAAATCGAACTCCAACTGTTTACGTTATGCTTTTGTCTTTTATGCCTGTGTTTGAGTGTATTAAATTGAACATTATCTAAAAATAAAAAAAACACCAAAAAGTGATGACCTCAACACCGCAGTAGGCATCTCATTACTGCGGTAATGCGGTTATCGCCACAGCCCTAAATTTACATTTAATCATTTAGCTGACACTTTTATTCAAAGCAACTTTCAAATGAGCAGAACAATAGAAGCAATTAAACCAACAAAACGGCAGCAATAAGTATGTGCTGGGACAAGTAGAGGTCGACTGATTGATCGGTGTTGCCGATTAATCGGCACCAGAGCATCGGAGAGGAGTGACTCTATGCCAGCGCGCTCCACTCATTTTCTCATGGCCCAAGCGAACGCTCCACTCATGAACCGCACATGATAAAACGACATTCACTCAAATCCCGCTCCGACATGAAATTTCTCTGTACTGTACTATACATGTTGTATACATGTTAATAAATAGACTTAATTTACAGAAACTACAATGTGCAATTTTATTTTAAAATTTTTTTAAAAATTTTTTTATTTTGCAAGGCTCCAGATTAACATTTGAGGGCAGAATTTTTATTCATAATGTTGAAATAATAATTCAAAAGCAAAACAATTAAAAATATATGGTAACACTTTACTTGAAGGGGTGTGCATAAGACTGACATGACGCATGCCATGAATATGAAGGAGGTTGTATGCATGTTTATGTCAACTGTCATTCACTCAATTATGACATTTTTAATGCAAATATGACATTGTTTGAGATGTCTTTGTTATGACACCTTGACATAAACCAATACATCATAACCTGTCAGTGTCTTTGTCATGACAACTTGATTTAAACCAATACATCATAACCTGTCAGTGCCTTTGTCATGACAACTTGACATTACCAAGACAACACAACCTGTCATAAATATGTCATAAACATGACATATCAGATTAATTATCAAACTTAAGAAACCACTTAGCTTTGTGGATTAACATTACACTAAACTGTCAGGTAGGGGGTTTTGACATTAGCTGTCATGAGGCCATTATAACATTTTAATGACAAATTCAATTTGTACCACTGTAGTTGAAGTCTAGAAAAATATTCATGACACCTAATAATGGCCTCATGACAGCCTATGTCAAAACCAACCACATGACAGTTTAATCTAATGTTAACCCATAAAGCTAAGTGGTTTCTTAAGTTTGATAATTAATCTGCTATGTCATGTTTGACATATTTATGACAGGTTGTGTTGTCTTGGCACTGCAGGTTATGATGTATTGGTTTATGTCAAGTTGTCATAACAAAGACATCTCAAACAATGTCATATTTGCATTAAAAATTTCATAATTGAGCGAATGACACAATGACAGTTGTCATAAACATGCGTAAAACGTGTGTCATGTCATGATTATGAAGGTGTCATGTCATTCTTAAGCACACCCCTTCAAGTAAAGCGTTACCAAATATATATTATTTATATATATTTGGGAGTGGAAATGGCAGCCACTTACTGATAACAATGGTAATTTAATGTATTTTTTATTTTTAAATAAGTGTGAGTTTACCTACATCTTGAATTTTTTTGTTTTATAAATGGGGGTAATCTTTGAAGGATGAACAAATAATGTTTTGGTCATCACATTAAAAATAACATTTAAACATGATAATATTTTAGTTTTAAAGTGCTAGAAAAAGATGTTTGATGTACTTGAAACTTTTTACTATTCCTGCCAAACTTCCACGGTTACAGTTAGTGTTACTACATTAAATCCATGTTGAATGTTGCTGATTTGTGGACTTAAAGCCTATAACCATTTCATTCATGGCACAATGTTTCTCCTGGTTACCACGTAAGCACTGTTTGATCTAATAGAGATCTACGATTAAATAACAGAGAAATTTGATGTTGGATGTATTGTTACACCCCTAATGAAGTGGTATAAATAAATGAAGAAATGAGTTGGATGATGACAGCTCAATCACATTTATTTAAACTGCCAGTTAAGTTGAAAACCCGCCACAGGGTGTCTGATAAGAGACTGGTCAGTAAATGTCCGATATTTGGGAATAACCCGTTTATTCGTCACCACATCAACTCAGATAATAAAGCAGTTGTCCTTAACCCTCTGGGGACCAGAAACGCGCCGGCGCGTTTTGCTCGTTTTTTTCACATAGCAGAAAAATAGACTTAAAGTACTACCATCATTTCTGTTCATATAGAGTTAAGAAATATGAGAAAATAATCTGTTAAATGTTTACTTTTTTATGTGCCCACATACAATCGAAATAAAATATTGTGCTTTTGTAAAATAAAGAATATAAACAGGGTGTGCGTTCTGCCTCTCAGTCACCGTGAACTTTTTTCCTGGAGCACGTCTCTAATCTTCAACAAAACTCAGCAAATACTATTCACCCAGACATGAGCAATATATCTTTTAAATCATTTGAGTTTGTACTTTTAAATGATCCGATTCAAAACTAAAATAAATATTCTCTGTTTATGTAATCTATATAAAAAGAGAGAGATGTCAGCCGTTCTCATTATCGTTCTCGCATCTCATTATCTCCGGTAATGTGACACGCCCACGGAGAGCACGCGCTATTCAAACGCAAATACGTGAAGCACCACATTGAGACGCGTTAACGCCCATAAACTCTGAAAACACACTATATAGTCAGATTAATCTACTGTCATCTTGAGCGGCTATGAGGAACAATCCTGGGACATTTACCTACCTAAGAACAAGTGCTGGTTTATTTTCACTACGAGGAGGGGCAACAGATTCAGCTGAGAAGTGTGTAAGTGTTTTATGCTTATGCTTTGTTCTAATCGCGATATAGAATAACGTTAGTGTCTGTAAACGGAAAAATAGCATACTGTTTAAATGGGAATCATGTTTCTGTGTGCGTGTGTGTGTGTGAATGAATGAATGAACGCACAGATACGCACTGTTATAGACGAAATAAAAGACATTTTGTTGACTAGTTTTGGATAGAGTATAAAGTTTTTACTCTAAAATAGACATCAAATAAGCTTTGTTAGGAGTTTCTGCTCATATGTTAAATATATAGTATGTTTTGTCAATAAACTAATCAACTAAGATGTTATAGTCTAGTGTTTGTTCCAATCCAAGCTAAATCAAAATAATGAATCCTCAACTTTGAAATATGTATGATCAAACTAAGACATTTATGGAAAAGACAATTTTCTTTTCAAGATTTTTCCAACTCTAACTTTGAACTGAAATAAAACCTTGTCTATATGGTGAAGGGTGTGTGATAGATGTGTCCAGACGTATGCACCCTGTATTTTAAAGAAGAACATTTAATTATTTGTGATACATTTTTCATTCACAAAGAACTCAAATACATTATTCATGTCCCTAAAGGTTGGAGTTTTCCTCATTTTTTTAATTAAGGCATTACGATTTTTTATTCCTCTTTTTAGTCAACTTTAGCATGGGTGTGTTCACTTATTCTAAGCAGTGTGTGTGTGTGTGTGTTGTAAATAAATCCAAACAATCTAAAAGCCATTCTTTTTTAAATCTCCTCATTCTTTCTGCAAGGCTCTTCATAATGATATGGCCTGATAGCACCTAATAGGGCCATTATGGGAGGGTCTTTGTCTTTCTCAGGTGTGAAATGGATACATACTAATGAGAGATCAAGCCACCTCGCATAAAGCTTTCTCAAACAAAACACGTCATACACATTCTAAAAGACTTTATTGACTTATCTGAATGAGTAGTCAGGATGTTTCTCACATAGTTTTGGAGCAAATATTCTAGACTATGTGATACAATTTTCAAAAGTCTTGTGAAGAAATAATCATTATGTGTTTTGTGGCCTTATTTCAGAAACTTTTATTTTTAGTTTTTTCAATAACCACGCATAAATAATATTCTCTCAAAAATACAAACATGTACATGCATGTTGCTAACATATTATGATAGCCCCGTGTGTGCTATATAGAGTGAATTTACACCTTTGCCATTAACATGTTTATAAATAACTGAAAAAAGCACAAATGTCAGAGCATGTCAAAACATCCCAAGGGCCCCAAAAAACCTTTGGTCCCCAGAGGGTTAATCAAGGTGTATAAGTAGGTGTGGTTTTTCTATAAAAACAGAAAATGTAGGCAAGTGTAAACATACATGATAATAACATTAAATGTTTTAAAACCGATACATGAGTATGAACAAAATATAGAAATGAGATTAATAAAGAAAGAAAAACAAACTTGCTATGTCATACATTAAATTAAACTCTAAACAGTTTTATCTGCGTCACATAGTTTGTCAGCGGTGCTCTGTCTGGGCTTGTTCCACGGACACGCATTAACTTGTTAACAACTTCAGAATACCTCAAACGCAGTCTTTGACAATTGAAATGCACCAAACACCGATAAAATATACATAAATGACATCAATATAAACAACTAAGCAGATATATAACATCCTATATACAGCGCAACATCATTCCAAAGACGTGACAATTCCTATAATTAACCTCAACGAGCTAATGCCCGTTATAACGGCAAACTAAATATTAAACAGGTCTAGGATTGCACATATGATTGCTAGAGATCAAATACAATACACTTACTTTGCATTGACGCACAACACCCATGAAATGAACACACTAAATGTTATGTTGAACATCCAGTGGTCAGTATGACAGAATTGTACTCAAAGCTTTTTTAACTGCTTTATTTTAACTGCTCTAATACAAGATACACAAATTTGTATGGTCCTGTCAAGCAGACAAAAACATGAACATGATGAATAGGTCATGTGGCTTTGCATGGAAATCTTTGCATGGCTTTGCTTTGCATGTGGCCTTTCTGAAAATCCTCGCAGATACAATTTCTTTCTAAAAAGGATCATAGTTGTGAGGATACTGCCTTTTCTAGTGTCTTTGACAGAAAAGGTAGATTCGAGATCGACCTGTAATTCACTAATTCTGACTAATTCAAGTTGCGTTTTTTTAACCCTCTGGGGTCGGCAATCACGCCGGCGTGATCTGCTCACTTTTTTTCTTATCAGTGCAAAACAAACTCAAAATACTTTGTTGATTTTGATCTTACATATAAGTGTTACAGATCATTCAATACTGTTAAATGTCTTCTTTTTTTGTGTACACTCTTATTAACATCAAAACCTTGTGTTTTTGTCAAATAAATAAAATAAACAGGGTGCGCTTTCAGCTCACACTGTCTCCGCAAAAATCTTTCTGAAACGCGTCCGAAAAATTAACTGTAACTCAATAAATACTTGTCACAGAGACACGAAAGATTTCTCTTTATGAAGCTGAAATTCTCTTCTTTTAAATGAAGTAATTTATATAAAAAAGCTATTCTAAGTTGTAAAATATTAGTAAAATATATTCTAAATTGATGTAATCTGTATGAAAAGAGAGAGATGTCGTCTTTTTCCTTTCACCTAATTATAGCGTATGACTTGTTAATGTGACCACGCCCACTGAGAGCGCGCGCTATTCAAACGTTAATGTTGAGGCAAGCCATGAAAACGCCCACATCAGAACGCCCTAACCTTTATCTCGTCTTGCTGCGCAGTGAGGAATAATTCCTGGAAAAGTTAACTCAGTTACCTGTTTCATTTCGAGGAGCACGGATTCAGCTGATGTAGTAAGTCATTTATTCTGAAGTGCTTTGTTCTAATCGCGTTATTGAATAGTGTGTGTAAACTGCACAAAGACTGTTTAAATATTAAATGCGTGTCTGTGTGCGATTGAATGGACGAATTCACAGACGCGCGCGCGCTGTGCGTTCATTCACTCTCGCTCCTACATTAGTAAGACTACTGAGATTTGTTCTAATCGCAATATAGAATAGTATATGTAAAACCAAAAAGACTGTTTAAATATGAATCGGGTGTCTGGGTGTGTGAACGAACGAGCGCACAGATGCATAGCCTACTGTTACAGACGAAATAGATTAGAAAGTTTTTACTATAAAACAGACATCAAATAAGCTTTAGTTAGACAGTTTCTGCTCATATGTTAAATATATAGTAGCCTATGTTTTGTAAAAAATAAACTAATCAACTGTTATCCAATGCAAGCTTATAATAGTTTATATGGAAAAAAAAATCTTTTCAAGATGTTTCCAACTCTAACTTTGAACCAATTCTATACAATGACCCATATAACCTATTTGACCAGGATTTGTTTCCAGGTATGACTAAAAATGGGTTTTTGACTTTCATTTACATTTTGATTTTGATATTGATATATATATATATATATGAAGAGTTCAGATGCAAAAGCCTCTAGTGCCATTTGAAATTTTCTTCTAGAATGATAATTTTTATCAAGCTTGTACATTTTAAGTTCAGTAATTTCACTTAAATGACAATTATTAGGTAATCTTCATTGCCATTTAAGTGAAATTACTGAACTTAAATATACAAGCTTGATAAATTATCATTCTAGAAGAAAATTTCAAATGGCACTTAGAGGTTTTTTCCTTGTGTAACACCTGAATGAAAGGCTCATTATTATGCGGGTCAGGTGAGAATCACCTAATTATTCATGATGGGGCTTGGACTGTTCAAGCCCATTCGCATATTGCCTTGGCAAACAAAAAAAAGTTTTTCACAATAAAACCCAATTCACAGTTTTATGTGAATGATTTGGCAGGATGTTTTTCAGATCATTTTGAAGAAAAAACACTAGGCAACAACATCCATTAGTCAAAAGTCTTGTGGACACATATGTATTATGTGTTTTGTAGCCTTAATTCAGAAACTTTAATTTTTAGTTTTTTCAATAACCACGCATAAACAATATTCTCTCAAATATACAAACATGTACATACATATTATTTCACATATTATCGTAGCCCTGTTTGTGCTAAATATAGTGTAATTTCACCTGTGCCATTAATATGTTTATAAGCAACTGAAAAAAACACAAATGTCACAGCATGTCAGAACATCTCAAGGACCCCAAAAACACCTTAGACCCCAGAGGGTTAACAAGCGGTTTAATCATAGCCAGCTTAAAAGTTTTTGGTATGTATCCTAATGACAAAGATGAATTGATATTAAGAAGAGGATCTATGATCCCTGGAAGCATATCTTTCAGTATAAGGTCTAACATTCATGTTGTCGATTTAGATAATTTGTTGATTTAGATTATTTAACGAGTTTAGAAAATTCTTCTCCTAAATGCTAAATTATTGAATACAATTTTTCCTCGGGGATCCTACAATGCACTGCCTGGTGCGATACTGTATTAGACGGTTGCATAGTTATAACTTTCTCCCTGATATTATCAATCTTGTAAGTAAAGTTCATAAAGTTATTACTGCTGTGCTGCTTGGAAACGTCTGGGGTTGAAGCTTTATTATTCGTTCATTTAGCCAGTGTTTCAATTAAATAACTAGGCTTTTGTTTATTTTCTTCTAATAGGGTTGAAAAATAAGCAGATCTAGCAGCTTTTAACCCTCTGGGGTCTAAGGTGTTTTTAAGATTAATTAACCCTCTGGGGACCAGAGTGTTTTTGGGGCCCTTGGGATGTTTTGACATGCACTGACATTTGTGCTTTTTCAGTTATTTATAAACATGTTAATGGCAAAGGTGTAAATTCACTCTATATAGCACAAACTTGGCTACCATGAGATCTGAGCAACATGTATGTACATGTTTGTATTTTTAATAGAATAATGTTTATGGGTGGTTATTGAAAAAAATAAAAATGAAAGTTGCTGAAATAACACCACAAAACACATATTGATTATTTCTTCACAAGACTTTTGAAAATTGTATCACATAGCCTAGAATATTTGCTCCAAAACAATGTGAGAATCATCTTGACTACTCATTCAGATAAGTCAATAAAGTCTTTTACATTTTTAATGACGTGTTTTGTTTGAGAAAGCTTTATGCAGGAGGCGTGATCTCTCATTAATATGTGTGGCATTCCACACCTGAGAAAGACAAAGACCCTCCCCATAATGGCCCTATTAGGTGCTATCAGGCCATATCATTACAGGAGCCTTGCACAAAGAATGAGGAGATTTAAAAAAGAATGGCTTTTAGATTGTTTGGATTTATATAAGGAAAATACAGGGTGCATACGTCTGGACACTTCTATCACACACCCTTCACCATATAGACATGGTTTTATTTCAGTTCAAAGTTAGAGTTGGAAAAATCTTGAAAAGAAAATTGTCTTTCTCCATAAATGTCTTTGTTTGATCATACATATTTCAAAGTTGAGGATTCATTATTTTGATATAGCTTGAACAAACACTATAACATCTTAGTTGATTAGTTTATTGACAAAACATACTATATATTTAACATATGAGCAGAAACTCCTAAAAAAAGCTTATTTGATGTCTATTTTAGAGTAAAAACTTTATCCAAAACGAGTCAATGAAATGTTGTCTGTTATTTAGTCTGTAACAGTGCGTATCTGTGCGTTCATTCATTCATTCATTCATTCATTCACACACACACACACACACAAACATGATTCACATTTAACAGTATGCTATTTTTCCGTTTACAGACACTACGTTATTCTATATCGCGATTAGAACAAAGCACTTGCAAAAAACACTTACTTCTCAGCTGAATCTGTTCATCCTCGAAGTGAAAATAAACCCAGTGGTAAATGTCCCAGGATTGTTCCTCATATAGCCGCGCAAGACGACAGTAGATTAATCTGACTAAAAAATAATGTGTGTTTTCAGAGTTTATGGGCGTTAACGCGTTAAATGTGTTGCTTCACATATTTGCGTTTGAATAGCGCGTGCTCTCCGTGGGCGTGTCACATTACCAGAGATAATCAGCTGAGAGAACAATAATGAGACGGGCTGACACGTCTCTCTTTTTATATAGATGACATACACGGAGAATAATAATTTTAGTTTTGAATCGGATCATTTAAAAGTACAAACTCAAATGATTTAAAAGATATATTGCTTATGGCTGGGTGAATAGTATTAGCTGAGTTGTGTTGAAGATTAGAGACGTGCTCCAGAAAAAAAGTTCACGGTGACTGAGAGGCAGAACGCACACCCTGTTTATTTTCTTTATTTTACAAAAGCACAATATTTTATTTCGATTGTATGTGGGCACATAAAAAAGTAGACATTGAACAGATTATTTTCTCATATTTCTTAACTCTATATGAACAGAAATGATGGTAGTACTTTAAGTCTATTTTTCTGCTATGAGAAAAAAAACGAGCAAAACGCGCCGGCGCGTTTCTGGTCCCCAGAGGGTTAATTACACAAAAAAAGAACACGTTAAACATTTTTTACGCATTTTAATCACTTATTTTTGCACCGCTGAACGTTTCTCACTGGATGAGTTTCGGCGGACCGATTATACTGGAGCACCAACTAGCGTTCATGACTTCAGACAGACAACAACAAACCACAGTGAACATGAACGAAGAAGCTGACGTGACCGCTTTGGTTGGCCCCGTGGATGGGAAATTCTGTAATAAAAAACGAACGGATGGAAGCGTCGATAAGAGCATGGTTGTGTGCAAGCTATGCAACAAGGAATTCGCATATCACCGCGGCACATTGAGCCTTAAGTATCACCTCAACGCAAAACATATAGCAGCTAGCGTGGACGTTAGCCCGATGGCAAAAATTGCACTGGTCTGCTGGACTTGGTTGAACAAAAATAAACAATATTTTGTTGCTTAAGCTTATGTATTCAGTCATTATTCAATGGTATACTAAAAATCCATGTGAAAAAAGGTACTTCTCACTGTTCTCAGGTCAAATATTTATGCAATTAAAATGCGATTAATTTCGATTAATTAATTACAAACCCTCTAATTAGATAATTTTTTTTTTAATCGAGTCCCGGCCCTAATATATATATATATATATATATATATATATATATATATATATACATATACATATAATCAAAATATAAATAAAAGTCAAAAGCACATGTTTAGTCATACCTGGAAACAAATCCTGTTCAAATAGGTTATATGGGCCATTCTATAGAATTGGTTCAAAGTTAGAGTTGGAAACATCTTGAAAAGAAAATAGTCTTTTTCCATAAATCTCTTATAAAGTATTATTTTTTAAAGTAGGCCAATACATTTTATCATACACATTTCAAAGTCAAGGATTCATTATTTTGATATAGCCTAGCTTGCATTGGAACAAACACTATAACAGTTGATTAGTTTATTTTTGACAAAACATACTATATATTTAACATATGAGCAGGAACTGTCTAACAAAAGCTTATTTGATGTCTATTTTAGAGTAAAAATGTTATAATCTATCCAAAATTAGTCAACGAAATGTTGTCATTACAGACATTATTCTATATCGCGTTTAGAACAAATCTCAGTAGGCTATAGCAATATAGTTTGGATGTGTTCATGTAAAAACGTTTACTAATGTAAGAGTGAGAGTGAATGAACGCACAGATGCGATGTACATCTGTAGTAAACAACATCACGCGCGCGTCTGTGCCATTCTTTTCATTCATTTCATTCATTTCATTCGTTCATTCGTTCATTCGTTCATTCATTCATTCATTCATTCATTCATACACAGACACGCAATTCATATTTAACCCTCTGAGGTCTAAGGGTTTTTGGGGTCCTTGAGGTGTTCTGACATGCTCTGACATTTGTGCTTTTTTCAGTTATTTATAAACATGTTAATGGCAAAGGTGTAAATTCACTCAATATAGCACAAACTGGGCTACCGTAATTTCTCAGCAACAATTATGAAACATGTTTGTATTTTTGAGAGAATATTGCTTATGCATGGTTATTGAAAAAACTAAAACTTAAAGTGTCTGAAATAAGGCCACAAAACACATACTAAATATGTGTCCACAAGACTTTTGACTAATGTGTGTTGTTGCCTAGAATTTTTGCTTCAAAATGATCTGAAAATAATCCTGCCTAATCATTTACACAAATACATACACTGATTTAAATTTTATTAGAGACCTTTGGTTTGGAAAGGCAATATGCGTGGAAGCGTGTTCACACCTGAGAAGACAAAGGCCGGATAATGTGCCGCATAATGAGCTGCATATTAATTAGGCCTTTCACACAGGTGTGTCACAGGATCCCAAAGAATGCAAGGACAAAAGAAATGATCTATATAGCCTATACATATTTTACAATTAGAAATTGTAACCAATTACAAATAGGTTACAATAACAACAACAATTACAATTTTAACAATATTTCAAGTGTATTTCTTTGTAAAAAGTATACATTTTATCATACGTATTAAAAAAAGGTAAGGATTCATGAATATTGGAACAAACACTATAATAACATCTTAGTTGATAATTCAATATACCTACTTTATTTTTGACAAAACATCATACTATAGTATATTTAACTATGAGCAGAAATTGGTGAACAAAAGCGTACCTATTTAATGTGACAGTAGTCTTTTTTTACAGTCAAAACTTTATAATCTATCCAAAACTAATCACAAAATCGTGTCTAAACATTCATATTTAGTCTGTAATATATTGTGTATGATATATTAGTATATACATGTGAATTTGCAGCTTGTTGCTTATACAGACATTTTATTTCAACATTTCAGTCTATTTTTACTCATACAAACTATATTGCTATAGCCTACTAAGATGTGTTCATGTAAACATAACGTTTACTAATGTAGGTGCCAGAGTGAATGAACAAGGCACGCGCTGTATAACTGTAGTAAACAAAGCGAGCGCGCGCCTATGCCGTTCACTCATCATTTAGCCTACACACAGACACGCAATTCATATTTAAACAGTCTTTTTGCGGTTTACAGTCCGACACTATTCAATATCACGATTAGAACAAAGCACTAGAATAAATGACTTACTACATCAGCTGGATCCGTTGCTCCTCGAAATGAAACTACCAGCACTTCTGGTACATTTTCCAGGGTTAGATATTCCTCACAACGAAAGGATATGCTGTGTACACAGCTGTACAAGATACTTACTAAACACGATGTGTTTTATAATCCAGCTGGTGGGCGTTGGCATGTTTGAACGGCTTGTCTAAGATCATTTGCGTTTGAATAGCGCAGGCTCTCCGTGGGCGTGGCACATTAACGCGTAATTAGGTGTAATGAGCTGGAAAGAAAAATACTGACACCTCTATCTTTTCATACAGATTACATAAGCTGAGAATATTTGTTTTTTTTATATAAATTCATTCATTTAAAAGCAGAGTTCAAGCTTCATTATGGAAAAACACTCGTGCCTGTATGACAAGTATTTGCGGAATTAAAAATAATCTTAGGACGCGTTTCAGAATGGACTTCACTGACAGAGAGAAGGCAGAACGCGCATCATGTTTGTTTTTCTTTACTTGGCGAAAAGCACAACACTTTGTTTTTATTGTGAGTATCCACAAAAAAATAGACACTTATCAGGATCTAATGATGTACAACACTTAATATGTAAGATCAAAATCAACAGAGTATTTTGAGTTTCTTTTGCACTGATAAGAAAAAAGCGAGACTATCGCGCCGGCGCGATAGCCGACCTCAGAGGGTTAAACAGTCTCTGTGCAGTTTACTGACACTCTGCAATAACGCGATTAGAACAAAGCACTTAAGAATAAATAACCTACTACATAAGCTGAATCTGTGCTCCTTGAAATGAAACTACCAGCACTTCTGAGGTAACTTTTCCAGGATTATTACGATAGTATTAATCCTCACAGTGCAGCAAGATGAGGTAAAGTACAAGATTCTTATTAAACTGGAAGTTTTATCCAGCTGATGTGGGCGTTTTCATGGCTTGCCTCAACATTTGCGTTTGAATAGCGCGCGCTCTCAGTGGGCGTGGTCACATTAATATGAAGGTAAATTAGTAGCAAAACTCGAGCACGTAGATGTGAATTTGAGAATTTGTACAATAAACATTCGTATGTGTACGCGAACATTTACACTCACAGCTCCAATGTGAAAACCTGTAAAATGAACGCTGAGATTTGCACTCGCAGACAATAGTAACAAACCTGTATTCTGAATTTGAAGCTGCAGACAAGTAGTCACAAATGTGTAAAATGCCATTCACAAAGATACGACAGACACAAACTTGAAATACAAATTTGCACTTCTTCTAACATTCAAATTCGCAGTACAACCTCAAATTGGCACTTGCAACTTCTCAAATCTGTCACTGCAAGTTCAAATTTTGTGCCTTGACTTTTGCTACTCTTTTCGCGATATATGAGGTGCAAAACTGATTTGTGCACTTGTAACTCAGTAGTGGCGAGAGAGAAAAGGGGGCAGGAGCGGGGGTGTTCAAATGAGCCGTTTTATTGGTTGGCGCCTAGCCAATGAAATGGGACTTCTATTGTACACGATGATGTCACGAAACCCGGCTCCTCGTGGATGTTCTGAAACGCTAACATGGCTTAATGCATTAGACTGATTTAAAAGACAAATGATATTATCAAACTTAGTAAACACCATACTAATAATGTATACTACAGAAAAACAGATGAGCACAGAATATGACGAAAGAAAGCAAATTTGTGTTCAGTGCAAATAAACCAGCTGCCTGTGTTTTATTAATAATGTATAACGAATTTAACTAATTTTTATATAAATTCATTCATTTAAAAGCAGAGTTCAAGCTTCATTATGGAAAAACACTCGTGCCTGTATGACAAGTATTTGCGGAATTAAAAATAATCTTAGGACGCGTTTCAGAATGGACTTCACTGACAGAGAGAAGGCAGAACGCGCATCATGTTTGTTTTTCTTTATTTGGTGAAAAGCACAACACTTTGTTTTTTATTGTGAGTATCCACAAAAAAATAGACACTTATCAGGATCTAATGATGTACAACACTTAATATGTAAGATCAAAATCAACAGAGTATTTTGAGTTTCTTTTGCACTGATAAGAAAAAAGCGAGACCTCAGAGGGTTAAGCCTCATTAAGCGTTTTCTTGGTTTTCTATGAGAGGAAATGCTTAACGTGCAATTAAACGAGTTGCGTTCATATTCTGCTCAATTGCTTTTCTGTTTGCTTTATTTATGGTGTTTCCTGAGTTTGGTCTTTTAATACCACTGTCTTAATTTAACGTGTTGCGTTCATATTCTGTGCTCATCTGCTTTTCTTGTAGTATGCATTATTGTGTTTACTAAGTTTGATAATATCATTCATTTCTTTTAAATCAGTCTAATGCATTAAGCCATGTTAGCGTTTCAGAACATCCACGAGGAGCTGGGTGTCGTGACATCATCGCGTACAATAGAAGTCCCATTTCATTGGCTAGGCGCCAACCAATAAAACGGCTCCTTTGAACACCCCCGCTCCCGCCCCCCTTTTCTCTCTCGCCACTACTGAGTTACAAGTGTACAAATCAGTTTTGCACCTCATATATCGCAAAAAGAGTAGCAAAAGTCAAGGCGTGAAATTTGAACTTGCAGTGACAGATTTGAGAAGTTGCAACTGCCAATTTGAGGTTGTACTGCGAATTTGAATGTTAGAAGAAGTGCAAATATATTTTACATGTTTGTGACTGTCATTGTATTTCTGTGAATGGCATTTTACACATTTGTGACTACTTGTCTGCAGCTTCAGATTCAGAATACAGGTTTGTGAATATTGTCTGCGAGTGCAAATCTCAACATTCAACTTCAGACTTTTATTTTACAGGTTTTCACATCGGAGCTGTGAGTGTAAATGTTCACATACAAGTAAGAATATTTATTGTACAAGTTCTCAAATTCACATTTACGTGCTCTCGAGTATTGCTACTCTTTTACCTTCATACATTAACACTTAATAAGCTATAATTTGCTGAAAGGAAAAAGACTGACACCTCTCTCTTTTCATACAGATTACATAAACTGAGAATATTCGTTTTTTATATAAATTACTTCATTTAAAAGAAGAGAATTTCAGCTTCATAATGAAAAATCTTTCGTGCCTGTGTGACAAGTATTTACTTAGTTACAGTTCATTTTCGGACGCGTTTCAGAATGAACTTCACTGACAGAGAGAACGCAAAAATCGCATCATGTTTATCTTTCTTTATTTGACAAAAAGCAGAACACTTTGCTTTTATTGTATCCACAAAAAAATAGACACTTAACAGGATCTAATGATGTACAACACTTATATGTAAGATCAAAATCAACAGAGTAATTTGAGTCTCTTTTGCACTGATAAGGAAAAAAGTGAGCTCGTCGCGCCGGCGTAATAGCCGACCCTGGGTTAAGAGAGGGTTTAGGCTTCTCTCTACGCAATCATGCTCTCTATCCATGAAATGCAAAAAAAATCTCGCTGCTCTCTTAAGGGCCTGAGTGTGCTCGTTGTACCACGGTATTGGACTATTTTCTTTAAATTTTTTTTAAGCGCAAATGAGCAACTGTGTCTAAAGTGCTGGAAAAATGAGAGTCAAAAGTCACAATATTGAGTTATTCTAAAGCTATCTAGGATGCTGAGGAGATGAAACTGATCAGGAATATTATTAATAAAGCGATGTTTAGTGGCAGAAGTGATAGGTCTAACATATTTGTAACACGGAGTCGACTTTGCAGCCTTGGCTAAATGAAGTATACACAAGACTAGATAATGATCTGAGATGTCATCGCTCTGCTGTAGAATTTCAACGGCATCACCATTGATTCCATGTGATAATGTTAGATTTAGAGTATGATTACGTCAATGAGTAGGTCCTGACACTTGTTGTCTAACTCCAATAGAGTTTTGAAATGTCTTTAAATCCCAATCCCAATGCATCTTTTTCATTATCTACATATATATCAAAATTACCAACAATTAGGACTTTATCTGCAGTACTAACTCTGATAGAAAATAGGCAAATTCTTTAAAAAAATCAGTAAGGTAACCTGGTGGCCTTTATACAGTAGCCAGCACAAATCTCAAACATGATTTATCATTTACACTAGATTGTGTTACATTAAGCACCAACATTTCAAAATAATTATATTTAAAACTTCTCAGTAATTCTAAAGGTATTACTGTAAATTACAGCAACACTTCCCCCTTTGCTTTTCAGACAAGGCTCATGTTTATAACAGTAATCTTGCGGGGTGGACTAATTTAAAGTAATGGAATCGTTTGTTTTTAGCCAAACACAGCACATCTAGGTTATAGTCTGTAATCATATCATTAACAATAAGTGCTTTTGAAGTAAATTTGTATCCTTAAATGGGTTTAGGAGTTTTTTGTATGTCCTGATTCGGGGAACAGACATAGTCTCTATATGTTGCTATATGTGTCCATATTACTAGAGAGAAGAGTAGCACCATACCAGGAGGGATTAATACCATTTCTTTTCAACAGGTCAGGTCTGCCCCAAAACTTTTTCCAGTGTATATGAATTCTATATTATTTTGCGGACACCACTTAGACAGCCAGCCATTGAGTGAGGACAGTCTACTAAGTATCTCATCACTCCTGCGAACAGGAAGGGGGCCAGAGCAAATTACGGTGCCTGACATTGTACTTGTGAGTTCACACACCTCTTTAACGTTTTTGGTGATCTCCGACTGGCGAAGTCGAACATCAATAGTACCGACTTGAAAAATAATCTTAGAGAATTTACGATTAGCATTAGCCAGCACTTTTAAATTTGCTTTGGTGTCAGGCGCTCTGACTCCCGGCAAACATGTGACTATGTGGCTGGTGTCTCTATTTTCACGTTCCGTGTAATAGAATCGCCAATAACTAGGGCACATTCAACAGGATTCTCAGTCTGTGTTTCACTGAGAGGGGAGAACCTGTTTAGTGTTGTTATCGGAACGGAAGAGCGGTGTTTTGTCCCATGACTACAACGTCTCATGGTCACCCAGTTGCCCTGCTGCACAGGTTCTACAGCCGGAACCGAACAATGTACAGAGTTCACTAAGCTAGTCGCATCCAAAGCAGTATCTAAAGCCCTTGCACTCTTACTATCCTCGATTAAAGTTTGGATGCGTGTCTCTAGTTCTGAAATCTTCTCCATCAGCCTGACTGTTTCCCTGCATGTATCACATGTAAATCCTTCAATGCTGACAGAGAATGCTAAACTATACATGTGACACGAAGTGCAAGTGACAATAACAGGAGAAGACATTACTCACCGTGTTTGTTGACTGATTCTACTTACCTAAGTTGCTTGATAGACTCGTAAAAGGCACAAGTGCGTGAGAAAAAAAAGACAAGCACGGGTGGCAGGTTAACAGGTTAGCGAGATACTAGCGTGTTGTGCTAGCGATAATGATTTAGATAAAAGCTAGCGATGTCAGATTAATGTGATAGGCTACATTAGACCATATCTAATATATGTTGATGGATAAGTTAAATTTAGCAAATAAGAACAGCAAGGAATGATAGTCAATAAAGATTCAAACAGAAAACAGGGTGAGCACTCCCTGCTGGGCTCACTAACACCTCTTCTAACAGCAACCTAGTTTTTCCAGGAGGTCTCCCAATCAGTTACTGACCAGGCTCAACCCTGCTTAGCTTCAGTGGGCAACCAGTCTTGGGCTACAGGCTGATATGGCTGATAATCCGATCCAAGGTTGTTAATCGATAGTCTATGCGTTTGTTAAATTCATCATTTAGCATTATTCGAACTTGCTTATATTTACTTATAATATATATATATATAATTTTATATATTATACTTTATTATAATTACATTATGATTATATTTTACTTATTTTTATTTATTATTGACTACTAATATGTATTTTTAATTCTTAATTAAAAAAATACTTCCAGCATACATTTAAATTGTGCCCTAAGCATCCTAAGCAGATGAATGCATCAACTCAAACATCACTAATACAGCTCATACAGTTGCTTGTGAAGACATGTCTCTCAACAGGTAAATGTAGGCTACTTTCAATAAAAAAGTCCAACATATTAGGAATACTTTTAGCTATTTTGCTGTTTGAGCTGATGATATATTTATTAAAGTGATTGATTCTTGTTAAAGTTATTGATTGTAGTTTGAGTTCTACAAAACTTTTCTCATTAGAGTTTACACAGAACAGTCCACAAAAATACACAGGTTAAAAGGTTAGAAGGCCACACATATTTATTATAGAAATAAATACAAATGAAAAAGGGCATTAAGATAAATACTTGTCGACTTATAAAGTTTTGAGCTGCAAACAATAACTTTATGCTTATTTGAATTGACCTGTGACATCCTATGACATGCAGTAAATCTAAATTGAAATGTTTATCATAAACCACATCTTATGATCACATTTCAAATAAAACACTAAAATAAAAATAATAATAAATATAGCTGCAAGCAGCAATTAACGGGGTTCAAGCATTTAAGACCTTCATGCCAACTATGAATAAATGGACGAATTCACAGACGTTCATTCACTCTCGCTCCTACATTAGTAAGACTACTGAGATTTGTTCTAATCGCAATATAGAATAGTATCTGTAAAACCAAAAAGACTGTTTAAATATGAATCGGGTGGTGTGTGAACAAACGAACGCACAGATGCATAGCCTACTGTTACAGACGAAATAGATTAGAAAGTTTTTACTATAAAATAGACATCAAATAAGCTTTAGTTAGACAGTTTCTGCTCATATGTTAAATATATAGTAGCCTATGTTTTGTAAAAAATAAACTAATCAACTGTTATCCAATGCAAGCTTATAATACTTTATATGGAAAAAAAATTGTTTTCAAGATGTTTCCAACTCTAACTTTGAACCAATTCTATACAATGACCCATATAACCTATTTGACCAGGATTTGTTTCCAGGTATGACTAAAAATGGGTTTTTGACTTTCATTTATATTTTGATTATATGTATATATATATATATATATATATATATATATGAAGAGTTCAGATGCAAAAGCCTCTAGTGCCATTTGACATTTTCTTCTAGAATGATAATTTTTATCAAGCTTGTACATTTTAAAGGGTTAGTTCACCCAAAAATGAAAATTAAGTCATTAATTACTCACCCCCATGCTGTACCAACCCCGTAAGACCTTCGTTCGTCTTCGGAACACAAATGAAGATATTTTTGATTAAATGTGACAGCTGGATCACTCCTCCATAGGCTCCCTAAGGGAATGAATCCTGACGTCCCAGAAAGTCAATGAAGAAAATGTTTAAATATTCCATGTCACAACAGTGGCTCAACTATAAGTTTATCAAGCGACGAGAATACTTTTTGTGCGAAAAAACAAACAAAAATAACGACTTTATTCGACTATTCCTTTTCTTCCTTGTAGGCCTGAAACGAGGCTTCAAGAGATTTCCACGACGCGCACGCGCGAGAACTTAACTGAAGTAGTTGAAGGAGATTGCAATTCTCGCGCATGCGTCGTGGAAATCTCTTGAAGTCTCGTTTCAGGCCTACAAGGAAGAAAAGGAATAGTCGAATAAAGTGGTTATTTTTGTTTTATTTCCGCACAAAAAGTATTCTCGTCGCTTGATAAACTTATAGTTGAGTCACTGTTGTGACATGGAATATTTAAACATTTTCTTCATTGACTTTCTGGGACGTCAGGATTCATTCCCTTAGGGAGCCTATGTAGGAGTGATCCAGCTGTCACATTTAATCAAAAATATCTTCATTTGTGTTCCGAAGACGAACAAAGGTCTTACGGGGTTGGTACAGCATGGGGGTGAGTAATTAATGACTTAATTTTCATTTTTGGGTGAACTAACCCTTTAAGTTCAGTAATTTCACTTAAATGACAATTATTAGGTAATCTTCATTGCCATTTAAGTGAAATTACTGAACTTAAATATACAAGCTTGATCAAAATTATCATTCTAGATCAAAATTTCAAATGGCACTTAAAGGTTTTTGCATCTGAACTCTTCATATATATATATATAATGTTGTCCTTTCAATTTTGTATGTTGTTCTTCCACACCTGAATGAAAGGCTCATTATTTTGCGGGTCAGGTGAGAATCACCTAATTATTCATGATGGGGTTTGGACTGTTCAAGCCCATTCGCATATTGCCTTGGCAAACAAAAAAAAGTTTTTCACAATAAAACCCAATTCACAGTTTTATGTGAATGATTAGGCAGGATGTTTTTCAGATCATTTTGAAGAAAAAACACTAGGCAACAACATCCATTAGTCAAAAGTCTTGTGGACACATATTTATTATGTGTTTTGTAGCCTTATTTCAGAAACTTTTATTTTTAGTTTTTTTCAATAACCACGCATAAACAATATTCTCTCAAATATACAAACATGTACATACATATATCACATATTATCGTAGCCCTGTTTGTGCTAAATATAGTGTAATTTCACCTGTGCCATTAATATGTTTATAAGCAACTGAAAAAAACACAAATGTCACAGCATGTCAGAACATCAAGGACCCCAAAAACACCTTAGACCCCAGAGGGTTAACCCTCTGAGGTCGGCTATCGTGCCGGCGTGATAGTCTCGCTTTTTTCTTATCAGTGCAAAAGAAACTCAAAATATTATTATAAGGCAGAGCCGATAGGGAAATAATCTGAGCCCTGAACGGGGTACCAATCGCTTTCGGGACATAGCCATGCCTAGGTTTGAGAATGACAACAGAATCATTCGACCCAAACTCAAGACACGCGGCGCTGGATGAGAGCGCGTGAAGATCCCCTACGCGTTTTACTGAGGACAGAGCCGTCAGGAAAACGGTTTTGAGCGAGAGGTATTTTAGGTCCACAGACTCGAGCGGTTCGAACGGGGGTGCTTTCATAGCTTCGAGGACTATAGAAAGATCCCAAATAGGAACCGACGGGGGCCGCGGAGGGTTCATCCTCTTAGTTCCCCTGAGGAAGCGGATGACTAACTCGTCTTTGCCCAGGGACTGAGCGCGTCGGGGTTCAGCGAACGCCACGACGGCTGCCACATAAACCTTGAGAGTGGAGGGGGCCCTGCCCTTGTCCAGCATCTCTTGAAGGAAAACAAGCAAAGACGGCACCTCGCACGACCATGGGTCCAGCTGTTTGTCGGTGCACCATTTTGAGAACACAGACCATTTATACGCATAGAGCCTTCTCGTGGAAGGTGCTCTAGCCTGTATGATAGTGTTTCTTACTCCCTCTGGCAAATCGACGAATAGTCGTTGATCACCCATGCATGTAGCGCCCAGCGCCGTGGATGGGGGTGCCAGATCGTGCCGCTAGCTTGAGAGAGGAGATCTGCTCTGACTGGGATGGGCCACGGGGCTGTCTGTGACAGCTGCGTGAGCTCCGGAACCCAATTCTGACTCTCCCAACGTGGGGCTATGAGGAGCACCGAGTGGCGTGTGTCCCTGATCCTCTGAATTACCTGTGGTAACAGAGCGATCGGAGGGAATACATAGAGCGGGCGGCGAGGCCATTCCTGGGCTAGCGCGTCCTCGCTCCTCGAAAAATATATTGGGCAGTGAGCGTTCTCTTCTGACGCGAAGAGGTCTACTTCTGCTCTGCCGAATAGCCACCACAGTAATTGGACCGTTTGTGCGTTCAGGGACCATTCTCCTGTGGAGATGAGGTTCCTGGACAGTATGTCTGGACCGTCGTTCAGATGGCCCGGCACATGCGTCACTCTGAGCGAGAGCAGGTGGCTTTTGAGACCAAACTAGAATGCGGTGTGTCAGTAGACAGAGATTTCTGGATCTGACACCGCCCTGACGGTTGAGATAGGAGACCACAGCCAAGTTGTCCGAACGGATCAGGACGTGGTGTCCCCGAATGAGCGAGAGAAAGCGCGAAAGCGCGTTCTCGACCGCAAGCATTTCCAGACAGTTTATGTGTAAGGGGCTTTCCTGAGTCGACCAATGGCCGAAGGCCGGTGAGCCCTCGCAGACTGCACCCCAACCCGTGTTGGATGCATCTGTCGAGATGACTTTTCGGCAGGAAAAGGTCCCCATCGTGACGCCCTGTCGAAACCATTCTGCTACTGTCCATGGCTGCAGCGCTGTGAGACATGTCTGCGTAACCCTGATCAGCTGGCGGCCCGTGTTCCACGCGCGGTGGGGTACACGGCTGTTTAACCAGAGCTGAAGCGGGCGCATGTGCAGAAGGCCCAGCTGAAGTACAGCGGAGGCTGAGGCCATGTAACCCAGCATCATCTGAAAAGTTTTCAGAGGTGTGCGGGTGTCCATCTGAAACGAGGCGGCTAGACGCTGAACACTGCGCGCGCGCCGTGTAGACAGGCGAGCCGTCATCGTGACCGAGTTCAAATCTATTCCTAGGAAGGAAATCGATTGACTGGGAAGAAGGGAGCTCTTTGTCCAGTTGACAGAGAGGCCCAGCGTTTCCAGATGGTCGAGGAGAACTGCGCGGTGCGACAGAAGCTCCGTCTGTGATTGGGCCAAAATCAGCCAGTCGTCCAGATAATTCAGAATGCGCAGCCCCTGGCTTCGCAGGGGGGCGAGCGCCGCATCCATGCACTTCGTGAATGTACGGGGCGCCAGAGATAAGCCGAACGGGAGAACGGCGTATTGATAAACAAGACCCTCGAAGGCGAAACGTAAGAATGGCCTGTGACGGGGATTTATCTGGATCTGAAAGTAGGCGTCTTTCAGGTCTAGAGAGATGAACCAGTCCCCCTGGCGCACTTGCGCGAGGAGTTTCCTGGTAGTGAGCATCTTGAACGGTCTCTTCATGAGCACTTTGTTCAAAGACCTGAGATCTAAAATCGGTCTAAGGCCGCCGTCTTTCTTGGGAACCAGAAAATAACGGCCGTAAAACCCCGACTCGGTCATAGATGGCGGGACTCTCTCTATAGCGCCCCTTTTGCAACAGCGTCGCAATTTCTGAGCGGAGCGTGCCAGCGGGCTGACAGTAGATTCGAGCTGCGCGCACGAGGCAGGCGGCGGCGAAACTGTAGCAGATAGCCGCTCTTTATAATGCTTAACACCCACGGGGAAAAGCCTGGAATGGCTTCCCACGCTTTGGAGCATGCGGCTAACGGCCGAATGGCTATATTGCCCTGATTGCTGCACATAGCGGGCTGGACACAGTGTGTGGGAATGTGTGTGGCAACGGGATTTGCACTCAGAGAGGAGTCTATGGGCCGTGAAACAGAGCGAGCAGAGAGGGGACACGCGCACGAGCTCGTGGGCGTTTATGTTCTCTGATATTAGAGCGGGCTGTGCCCGTTTCATGTGATGGGGCTCTGATAGAGACACGGGATATGTTATGCTTGTGTGTATGGGTGAGCACATGATTGTGGGCACATTTTCTACACAACTGGCAAATTTTCTCTTTATGAGATTTCTCTGGGTAGCCGCAAAAACGGCTTATTGTCGCTCGCAAGCGGGCTGGGACACCGGCTTGTTTGTGGCGGTCAACACTACAGCAGTCGGCGAAATAACGGGGACTGGCAGAGGGCGAAGCTTTGACGGCGGTCCGGCCACAGCGGGAGATTTTTCTACCCGTGAGGCTTTTATGCTCTTTTTGAGATATCTCTGGGTCGCCGTGAAAACGGTGTTTGTGCACCTGCAGTGTTTAGTGTATGAGTGAACACAGTGTTGTGGGCACATTTTCTACACGAGGCTTTTATGCACTTTTTTTATTTTTTATTTTTTTTTATTTCTCTGGGACGCGGTGAAAACGGCGTTTGTGCACATGCAAGCGGGAAAAGAGACCGGCTTGTTGATGGTGTGGTACACTGCTGCAGTAGCCGTGTGAACGGGGACTGACAGAGGGCGAAACCTTGATGGCGGTTCAGCCATGGTGAGAAATAGCCGTCCTTTTCTCAGCTGAGGCTGGTCACGTGAGCGGCCTGCAGCGGGATATATATATAGCTTGAAATCGGCTGCACTTGTGACGCGCGTCGCGTGCAAGTGCGTGTTAGAAACGTGAGCGCTGCAAGCGGGCACGAGACTATTTTTAGCCTGCAGAGGCTGGACTTGTGACGGCATAAAAATTATCTGCGAGAGCCGGAATCGAACGCGGGTCTCTGGCGCGAAAAGCTTTGTGATACACCACTCACAGGGGTAATGACACAAGCACAGTAGCGCGAGCAGATAAGAGGGCGTGATAGCAGTAACAGGTTCGGCCTCAGCGGAACTAACACACTATAACCCATTTGTCCAGCTTTATGCTCGGAAATGAGAACGTTTCTCATGAGCGCGGGAGAGCGCGGCCACTTTCTGTCACGTAAGAGAGCTGGGCGCGAGCTCAGAGCTGCATAAAGATTATCTGCGAGAGCCGGAATAGACACTTTATGTAGCGTTATATGCAGGCGGGAGAGCGCGGCCGCTTTCTGTAACGTAAGAAAGCCAGCCGAGAGCTCAGAGCTGCATAAAAAATTATCTGCGAGAGCCGGAATCGAACACGGGTCTCTGGCGCGAGAGGCTTTGTGTTCCACCACTGAGCTAGGGGGGAGACACAGGCTCAATAGCGCGAGCAGATAAGAGGGTGTGATAGCAGTGACTAGTTCGGCCTCGACGGAACTTAAGCACTATAAACCCACTTGCCGGTGACGGCCGGGCTAGCTCTCTTGTAAAGTAAAGAAAGCTAGCCGCGGTTGGCACAGCTGTAAGCGGCTCGTCCCCCATTCAGCGCTCGTAGGCGGTGAGAGGGGGAGGCGGCGTAACGCTTCGAGTCGAGCCCGCAGGGTCAACAACAGAAGCCCAATCGCAGAGGAAACATCCGCCGTTGGCGAGAGAAAGCTCTGCGTGTCCCAGTCCCAGGCAGAGAGCGCAGAAGAAGGCGGGCTCTGGCGCTGAGAGGGACGCGGCATGAGCCGCAGGTGTGCGAGGCATCTTAAAAAAGACGCTCGCTGCTCTTTTAGATACACACACACACAATACAAGAAGATTTTTGGTAAGGATATGAATCCGTCGGATGGCGCTAGCTTGCAGGACGGCTGAAGGTGGCGAAGACGGCCGGCTTCCTCAGACTCCCAGATGCTCGCTAGAAGGTGCCTTTTCCACGACGGCGGCTTTTCTCAGGACAGCAGAAGCGTGTAGCTCGCTGAAGATGAAATGAATCAACATATAAGCCTGGGAGAGACTGTTATATACACCATGGCCACGCCCATTCTGGCGGGCCATGACGCAATGAGCGCGCGGGCGCCTCTCATTGGAAGCGGGTTCAGCCCCGCTCTCCCATAGGCTTAAGCAGTTCTCTCTGAGCGAACCAATGAGCTGCTAGCTAGCCCGCTCTAGGTCTGCCGCAGAGGAACTGCGTTGTGTATGGATACAAATTATGAAATAATTTTTGGCTTCAATATCTCAGCAAAGATGAAAATTTCCCGTAGCGTAAGCTAGCTTACGCAATACGAGAGAACCTCTCGTAAGAGAACCAAGAAAACGGTTAATGAGGCTTCACCCTCTGAGGTTGGCTATCGCGCCGGCGCGATAGTCTCGCTTTTTTCTTATCAGTGCAAAAGAAACTCAAAATACTCTGTTGATTTTGATCTTACATATTAAGTGTTGTACATCATTAGATCCTGATAAGTGTCTATTTTTTGTGGATACTCACAATAAAAACAAAGTGTTGTGCTTTTCACCAAATAAAGAAAAACAAACATGCGCGTTCTGCCTTCTCTCTGTCAGTTAAGTCCATTCTGAAACGCGTCCGAAAATTAACTCTAATTCCGCGAATACTTGTCATACAGGCACAAGTGTTTTTCCATAATGAAGCTTGAACTCTCTTCTTTTAAATGAATGAATTTATATAAAAAAACAAATATTCTCAGCTTATGTAATCTGTATGAAAAGAGAGAGATGTCAGTATTTTTCTTTCCAGCTCATTATACCTAATTACGCGTTAATGTGCCACGCCCACGGAGAGCGCGCGCTATTCAAACGCAAATGATCTTAGACAAGCCGCTCAAACATGCCAACGCCCACCAGCTGGATTATAAAACACATCGTGTTTAGTAAGTATCTTGTACAGCTGTGTACACAGCGTATCCTTTCGCTGTGAGGAATAATACTATCTAACCCTGGAAAATGTACCAGAAGTGCTGGTAGTTTCATTTCGAGGAGCAATGGATGCAGCTGATGTAGTAAGTCATTTATTCTTAAGTACTTTGTTCTAATCGCGATATTGAATACTGTCTGACTGTAAACCGCAACAAGACTGTTTAAATATGAATTGCGTGTCTGTGTGTAGGCTAAATGATGAGTGAACTGCATAGGCGCGCGCGCTTTGTTTACTACAGTTATACAGCGCGTGTCTGTGCCTTGTTCATTCACTCTCGCACCTATATTATGTTTACATCAACACATACAAAGTATATTGCTATAGCCTACTAAGATGAGTAAAAATAGCTTGAAATATGTTGAAATAAAATGTCTGTATAAGCAACAAGCTGCAAATTCACATGTATATACTAATATATCATACACAATATATTACAGACTAAATATGAATGTTTAGACAAGATTTTGTGATTAATTTTGGATAGATTATAAAGTTTTGACTGTAAAAAAAGACTACTGTCACATTAAATATGTACGCTTTTGTTCACCAATTTCTGCTCATAGTTAAATATACTATAGTATGATGTTTTGTCAAAAATAAAGTAGGTATATTGAATTATCAACTAAGATGTTATTATAGTGTTTGTTCCAATATTCAAACTAATGAATCCTTACCTTTTTTTAATACGTATGATAAAATGTATACTTTTTACAAAGAAATACACTTGAAATATTGTTAAAATTGTAATTGTTGTTGTAATTGTAACCTTTTTGTAATTGGTTACAATTTCTAATTGTAAAATATGTATAGGCTATATAGATCATTTCTTTTGTCCTTGCATTCTTTGGGATCCTGTGACACACCTGTGTGAAAGGGCTAATTAATATGCAGCTCATTATGCGGCACATTATCCGGCCTTTGTCTTCTCAGGTGTGAACACGCCTCCACGCATATTGCCTTTCCAAACAAAAGGTGTCTAATAAAATGTAAATCAGTGTATGTATTTGTGTAAATGATTAGGCAGGATGATTTTCAGATCATTTTGAAGCAAAAATTCTAGGCAACAACACTCATTAGACAAAAGTCTTGTGGACACATATTTAGTATGTGTTTTGTGGCCTTATTTCAGACACTTTAAGTTTTAGTTTTTTCAATAACCATGCATAAGCAATATTCTCTCAAAAATACAAACATGTTTCATAATTGTTGCTCAGAAATTACAGTAGCCCAGTTTGTGCTATATTGAGTGAATTTACACCTTTGCCATTAACATATTTATAAATAACTGAAAAAAGCACAAATGTCAGAGCATGTCAGAACACCTCAAGGACCCCCAAAAAAACCCTTAGACCTCAGAGGGTTAAACAGTCTTTTTGCGGTTTACAGTCAGACACTATTCAATACCGCGATTAGAACAAAGCACTTAAGAATAAATGACTTACTACATCAGCTGGATCCGTTGCTCCTCGAAATGAAACTACCAGCACTTCTGGTACATTTTCCAGGGTTAGATAGTATTATTCCTCACAGCGAAAGGATACGCTGTGTACACAGCTGTACAAGATACTTACTAAACACGATGTGTTTTATAATCCAGCTGGTGGGCGTTGGCATGTTTGAATGGCTTGGCTTAGATCATTTGCGTTTGAATAGCGCGCGCTCTCCGTGGGCATGGCACATTAACGCGTAATTAGGTATAATGAACTGGAAAGAAAAATACTGACATCTCTCTCTTTTCATACAGATTACATAAACTGAGAATATTTGTTTTTTTATATAAATTAATTCATTTAAAAGAAGAGAGTTCAAGCTTCATCATGGAAAAACACTCGTGCCTTTATGACAAGTATTCGCGGAATTACAGTTAATTTTCGGACGCGTTTCAGAATGGACTTAACTGACAGAGAGAAGGCAGAACGCGCATCATGTTTGTTTTTCTTTATTTGGCAAAAAGCACAACACTTTGTTTTTATTGTGAGTATCCACAAAAAAAATAGACACTTATCAGGATCTAATGATGTACAACACTTAATATGTTAGATCAAAATCAACAGAGTATTTTGAGTTTCTTTTGCACTGATAAGAAAAAAGCGAGACTATCGCGCCGGCGTGATAGCCGACCTCAGAGGGTTAAACCCCTGATCATTTTTGGACTTATCTGTGAGTCTAACAGTAAGAGGGAGTTTCCTTTGAAAGCTAGTTCCTTTTGGAACAATTATGCACTGCTGTAACCTGTTTCATAAACTGTAGATATCAGTGAAGATTTAAGATGGACTTTGCTATGAAAACCACATCAGGGGCTATATTTATAAATAATGTTATCTTGCCACTATCTTAGCTAGGAGTTTTTGCTTAAAGGCTATTCACAAAACTCATAAGAGCAAGTTTTACTAAGCAACTCTTAATATAGGAGTAAGGCAGGGTTGACCTTGTTACTATAGAGAATGCCACTTTTTCTGAGCACGCTCCTACGTCTAATTCTATTCAGTTTCCCTCACTCAATTAAACTAACGCATATAGTGATGAATAATAATACAGAACCGCCAAAGACAAGACAAAGAAAGCCAAACTGGAGTAACTGCACATAAAATACCCTTGCGATACAGGTGATGCCTTTTAAAAAAGTCAATGTCATTGTAATATTCCACTATATGTGACACGTATTGACAACAGCAGCCGTGCCACGGATCGTTTCTGAGATTCTCTTAGGGATTTAAAAGTCCTCATGAGGACTTAAGCTGTCTTAGGTTTAGGAGCTACTTTTAGCGTTAGCATGCCTTGTGAATTTCTATTAAAAGACAAATGTATAAGTTCTAAAAAATTAAGAGTGACACACCCCTAATTGTTAAGAGTTGCTCCTAAATTTCCACATTAGGATCAACTTTTAGCCTTAAGATTTTTTTGTGAATATGTTATGGATATGTGAAAATGTTGTGATGCAGATGTTGACTGATTCTTTTGCGGGTGTTCTTGTGTACTTTTAACTCTGTTAGGGTGCACAAGATGATGGCCAGTGCAGGGACACAGAGAGTTTTGCCCCAACAGCGCCTGTTCTACTACAGGTGAGATGGTGTGCATTTTTCTGTATATATCACGATAACTAAAATAGATTTTTATTATTCACATGTAGTTCTAATAAGGTGTAGTATTTTATGGTATTTCTAATAAGGGCATTTCTTTAGAAATTGCAGTATTTTTTTCTTCACTGTAATAATGCATTGATGTTTCCTAGCATTACCCTCTGTATAGAGTGAGTGATGCCATGTGTACAGGTGTAGACGCAGCCCCTCTGGATGAACGGTACCAGCTGTTTCAGGAACGTTATGATGTTATATCTAAGAATGCCTCCAAAAAGGTAAAAAACAAGATGCTCAGTAAACACAATTTTAAGCAGTGTTGGGAGTGTAATGCGTTACAATATGGTGTTACTCCCAAAAAAACAAAACAATTAGTTACTTTTTTATGGAAAGTAATGCACTAAATTTGTGTTACTTTCTCACCTTAGCTAGCTGTGGCTCTCCCTTATCTCTTTTAGACCAATATAGTGTTATGCTGAGCTTGCTTGTTGAAGACTATATCAGACTCAAGCCCGTAATTAAATAAGGTTGTCACTCCTGAAACTTTGTAATATACATAGCTGTTGGTCTTCTTAGCAGCATGAAAAACAAAACTTTTAATGAAATTGTGAATGGAATATATACAGCAAAAAATGCTTGGCTGTCAATTGCAAAAATAGTTATAATCATAGAAACAGACTACACTGCACAGTGAATATCTTATTTACTGTGTTTACACTTTGTTTGTCATAATTCGAACATTTGTGAGCGTGTAGAACTTGGTCAGTGAGCCGGATATGGTGACACGTGACGTTAACCAGATTAGCTACTTTTAATCGAGGGGTGCTGTACTCTCGTCCTCAGTCTTTACCCTTTGACAAGCTTTCCAAAATCATATGTTTTATCTGATTGTTTGACATCCATACAATTTCTGGGATTTAGGGATGCACATGTTTATAGCAAACCATGTGGAAACGAATGATCGCTTCTGAGGAAAAGCTGCATTTGACCAAGTCTTTAAGGTTCATGGCATCAACTCTTTCAAAGATATTCAGATGTCTGTCTTCTTGACCAAAATAAGCCAAAAGGGTTATATACAATATATGAATAATAAAAGCAGACAATCTTCTTCAATAACAGCTCTTGTGGTGGTTCAAACCCCGCCTCATTCTGAGTGGCCATACTCACAATGGCTGTGAGGTACTGCATGAGAAACTCTACCCTGAGATCAGTGTCCCGTCCTTCAGTTGGAGGAACCGCAACAACCCCAGCTTCATCCTGGTAATTAAAGCATGAGTTTTAATTTTGTTCATCCTCATGTCGCTTTAAAGCTGTAGGTCTAATTTTCTTCCATGGAACACAAACAGAGATGACCACATTGCACTGACCACATTACGGTTATGTTGAAGTAAACCCCAGTATGGTAGCAGCCAATACAATAATTTATTTCTTTTAATATCAGTCTAATGCATGTTAGCGTTTCAGAACATCCAGGAGGAGGCGGGTTTCGTGACATCATCGCGTACAATAGAAGTCCCATTTCATTGGCTAGGCACCAACCAATAAAACGGCTCCTTCCAACACCCCCGCTCCCGCCCCCCTTCCGCTCTCACCGCCACTGAGTTACAAGTGCACAAATCAGTTTTGCACCTCATATATAAATAAAGAGGAGCAAAAGTCAAGGCGCGAAATTTGAACTTGCAGTGACAGATTTTATATTCAATAATATTATTGATCTGCCTTACTTAAGGTGGACGTTGACGCAATATCTTTTAGAAACAAACTTTGTTATATTGTTTTCATGTTATCACTGTGAAGCGCTTTGATACAATCTGTATTGTAAAAAGCGCTATATAAATAAAGGTGACTTGACTTGACTTGACAGATTTGAGAAGTTGCAAGTGCCAATTTGAGGTTGTACTTCGAATTTGAATGTTAGAAGAAGTGCAAATATATTTTACATGTTTGTGACTGTCATTGTATTTCTGTGAATGGCATTTTACACATTTGTGACTACTTGTCAGCAGCTTCAGATTCAGAATACAGGTTTGTGACTATTGTCTGCGAGTGCAAATCTCAACATTCAACTTCAGATTTTTATTTTACAGGTTTTCACATTGAAGCTGTGAGTGTAAATGTCCACATACAAGTACGAATATTTATTGTACAAGTTCTCAAATTCTCATCTACGTGCTCTCGAGTTTAGCTACTGATTTACCTTCATAACTGAATCTCAGGGTGCTTTCACACTTGGTTTGATTGGTCAGATCACACCTGGTCTGAACCCAAATTTGAACTCCCCCTCCCCCTGCTGGATTGTGTTCACACTGTATTTTTTTATTTGCAGCCGCCGTTTACCCCTGTTGCTTGATGGTAACAATAAAGGCAAAGCCGTCAAAATGCTTAGCGTTTTTCGCTTTGTTTACAAAGCGTAGATTAGCACATAATGACACCTGTGTCTATCAGCCGCAAATGTACTGCAAATGTTCTAAAGAATGCGGGATACCATTTCTGCTGAAGGTGAGCAGAAATTAGGGTAACACTTTATTTTAAGGTGACGTAGTACATACCTCTACTTACTATAGTAATAACAGTAAATTATGCATAATTACAAGTAACAACCCTAAACCAAACCTAAACCCTAACTATAACTCTATAGTAAGTACATGTAGTTAATTAATATTACTTAAGGGACTGTTCATTTTTTATTTAAGGGGCTACCGGAGGAGTTTTGAGATCTATAGTCAAAATAGACTTGACCCTCCCTTCGCCAGCAATACATTTTTCTATGACCCTCCACAATGATTGTGAATAAAGTGCAGCAGCTAGCAGACCTAGAGCAGGCAGTCTTGACGCTGACGCAGGCGGTTGACCGACTCGGGCTCGAGTGGTCGCCGCCGAAGGAACCCGCGCCGAACAGGCTCGACGGATGTTTCCTGCAAAGTCGCCGCCGTTCAGCCCCAGCAAGCAAGCCCGCTCCGTTTCTACCGGAGCTTCACACGGAGGTGACTAAGTCGTGGAACACACCCTTCTCTTCGAGGCTTCAGCCTCAGACCTCCGCGTCGCTCTCCCAAGTGGACGGCGCCGCCGAGAAAGGATACACGGCGATTCCTCCTGTGGAAGAGGCGGTCGCAGCGCACCTTTGTCCGCCCTCCGCGAGCCCTCCCGTCTAAACCATGCAGAGCCACGTCCGCCTTGGTCGGCCGCGCATATGCCGCCTCCGACCAGGCCGCGTCTGCTCTCCACTCCATGGCGGTTTTACAAATCCTGCAAGCCGACCTCCTCCGTGAATGGGACGAGAAGGGCCAGGACCCAGCTGCGCTTACAGATCTGAGGAGCGCGACGGATCTCTCTCTCCGCGCCACCGAGACCGCAGCTCAAGCCATCGGACGAGCCATGGCCGTGTTGACTGTGACAGAGAGGCACCTCTGGTTAACGCTTGCGGATATGAGAGAGGCCCACTAACTTTGTGCCCACTATCTGCCCGCTCTGTTACACGGTCGATAAAACAGGTTATGAATGTAAGTCTCGTGCCCGCCGGAGAGCGCTCACGCTTACTAACACACACCTCCCCCCGGGCACCGCCTGCGCGTTTAAATGTTATCACAAAACGCAGGGCGTTGATAAGACGCTCCCCATCCGTTATGATCGGGGCGTCAAATACACTTGTAAGTCTTGTGCCCGATAGAAAAAGTACCGCGTTCTCTGAGCGAGTCAGGCTTTTACATCCGATATTTTCTCGTACCCAAGAAGGACGGAGCTTTCAGACCCATCCTAGATCTGAGACATTTGAACAAGGTGCTTGCAAAAAGACCGTTCAAAATGCTTACGACCAGAAAAATCCTCGCGCACGTTCGCCCGAGGGACTGGTTTATTTCGCTAGATCTGAAGGATGCCTATTTTCAGATTCAGATATTACCCCGTCACAGGCAATTTTTGAGATTCGCCTTCGACGGTCAGGTATATCAATACACCGTCCTACCGTTCGGCCTGTCTCTAGCACCCCGTACATTTACGAAGTGCATGGACGCGGCGCTCGCCCCCCTGAGGACTCAGGGGCTGCGAATAATAAACTATCTGGACGATTGGCTGATATTGGCACAGTCAGAGACGGAACTGTTATCTCACAGAACAATGCGTCTCAGTCACCTGGAAAGCTTGGGTCTCACGGTCAACTGGACCAAGAGCTCATTAATGCCCAGTCAGTCAATTTCCTTTTTAGGAATAGAACTGACTTCTGTGGCCATGACGGCTCGTTTGTCAACACAGCACGCGCGCCGTGTTCGCCGCCTAGCCGCGTCTTTCAAGAAGGGCAGCTTTCTCCCTTTGAAAACGTTTCAAAGGATGCTGGGCTGTATGGCTTCAGCGGCAGCGGTGCTCCAGCTGGGCCTACTGCGCATGTGCCTGCTCCAACGCTGGTTGAATGCTCGCGCGTCTCGCGGAGCCTGGGTTTCAGGGAGCCAGAAAATCAGAGTGACTCAGACCTGCATAGCGGCTCTGCAGCCCTGGTTAGTAGCCGACTGGTACCAGGAGGGAGTGATGATGGGAACCATCTCTTATCGAAAAGTCATTTCGACAGATGCGTCCAACTCGGGTTGGGGCGCGCTGTTCGAAGGCACACCGGCCTTTGGCCAGTGGTCAGACCAAGAGAAGTGTTTTCACATAAACTGTCTGGAAATGATAGCGGTCGAGAACGCGCTGAAGCGCTTCCTCCCGTTCATACAGGACCAACATGTTCTCGTCCGCTCGGACAACATGTCTGTGGTTTCCTATGTAAACCGTCAGGGCGGTGTCAGATCCAGAAACCTCTGCAATCTGATGGAACGCATCCTTATTTGGTCCCAGATGCACCTGCGCTCGCTGACGGCGGCGCATGTGCCTGGCCATTTGAACGACGGCCCAGACAAACTGTCCAGGGACAACGTTCCCCCAGGGGAATGGTCCCTGCACCCCCAAACAGTCCAGAAACTGTCGCGCCTATTCGGCAGAGCGGAAGTCGACACAACGTTCCCCCAGGGGAATGGTCCCTGCACCCCCAAACAGTCCAGAAACTGTGGCGCCTATTCAGCAGAGCGGAAGTCGACCTATTTGCGTCAAAAGACAACGCTCGTTGCCCGATGTTCTTTTCGAAGAACGAGGACGCGCTGGCCCAGGTCTGGCCCAGCCTCCCACTGTATGCTTTCCCTCCAGTCCCCCTGTTACCACAGGTGATCAAGAGAATCAGGGAAACGCGCCATTCGGTGCTCCTCATAGCTCCGCACAGGGAGAATCCGAATTGGTTCCCGGAACTAGCACGGCTGTCACATGCAGCTCCGTGGCCGATTCCGGTGAGGGCAGATCTCCTCTCTCAGGCTCACGGCTCAATCTGGCATCCCCATCCAGAGCGCTGGTCTCTGCACGCATGGTTGATCAACGGGTACTCGTTGCCCTGCCAGAAAGAGTGGCGAACACGATCACGCAGTCTAGAGCTCCTTCCACGAGAAGGCTCTACGCGTCTAAATGGTCGGTGTTCTCCAAGTGGTGCACCGACAGAGATCTGGACCCGCGGACGTGCGAGGTTGCGCATCTGCTCACTTTCCTACAAGAGCTGATGGATAAAGGGAGGTCCCCATCCACCCTAAAAGTTTATGTGGAGGCCGTGGCGGCGTTCGCAGAATCGACGCACGGCCAGTCACTGGGAAGACACGAGCTGGTCATCCGCTTCCTTAAGGGAGCTAGAAGGATGAATCCGCCACGCCCCCCATCGGTTCCTATGTGGGATCTTTCCTTGGTCCTCGAGGCCCTGAAAGCCTTCCCATTTGAGCCACTAGACTCCGTGGAGTTGAAATACCTATCACTAAAAACCGTTTTTCTGACCGCGCTGTTGTCAGTCAAACATGTGGGGGACCTGCACGCGCTGTCAATCAGCGCGACTTGTCTTGAGTTCGGGCCGAATGACTCTAAAGTCATCCTCAAACCTAGACATGGCTATGTTCCAAAAGTGATGGGCACTCCTTTCAGAGCGCAAGTCATTTCACTGTCGGCTCTGCCAGCGTCAGACAGTGAGACGTGAATCTCCTTTGCCCGGTCAGGGCACTGAGGTTTTAAACTACGCACTCCGCCTCCTTCAGGCGCACGGAGCAGCTGTTTGTTTCGTTTGGTGGGCGCTCCAAGGGTCTCGCTGCCTCGAAAACAGACTCTGTCCAGATGGATAGTGGACGCTATAGCGGCCGCTTACGCGCCAAAAGATCCGCAATGCCCTCTGGGCATTAGGGCTCATTCCACTAGAGGCATGGCCTCATCGTGGGCGTGGTCCAGCGGAATTTCTATCCACGACATATGCGTAGCGGCAGGCTGGAGCTCCCCGTCTACCTTTGTCAAGTTCTATAACCTAGAAGTTCCTGCCCTGCAGGCTAAACTCAAGTTGTGCGGTCTGCCCAGATATATCATGCTCAGACCACTCTCACGTGACTCAGCTCTCCTGGTTGAGCTGCACTAGTAGGATGTGCTATATGCTTATACAGACCAGTGCTCTGCTCTGTATTCCCTATGTGTGCTTATGTGCAAGTGATGGCCCGTGTGGCTGGCCACCTTATTTTTTCCACTTATTGGGTTCCCCGAGAAACCTCGGCGACTCATGGGTGGTTGCTTGGCGTGCACGCCGTTGACAAAAAGTTCCTGTAGCGTAAGCTAAACTTACGCAATACGAGAGAACCTCTCGTAAGAGAACTTACTCGGTTACTAACGTAACCTCGGGTTCTCTCTAGAGAGGGAACGAGTATTGCGTATCCGGCCGTGCTCGCGCCACGAGCAACTTCGCTTCAGTCGACGAAAACCAGGGATTTCAGCCTACAGCCCCTTCTTTTATACGCTAAGCCACGCCCATTCTGGCGGGCTATGACGCTATGAAGGCGCGGGCGCCCTTCATTGGGCGTGACGTCGCGCGGGGCTCACTGGTAGGCTGCAGCAGATGCCCGCAGGGCAGCCAATGAGCACGCAAGACTGCCTGCTCTAGGTCTGCTAGCTGTTGCACTGCGTTGACAATGAATACAAAATTAAGGATAATTTTTTGGCTTCAATATCTCGAGAAGATGAATCTTTCCCATAGCGTAAGCTAAACTTACGCAATACTCGTTCCCTCTCTAGAGAGAACCGAGGTTACGTTAGTAACCGATGTAAAGACTCAAGGGCGGATCTAATCCGTGGGGAATTTGCATATCATAATTAATAATTGGTAATTAATAATTATTCATACAGGTTTGGATTAGATCAGTCTTACATGTTAATAAATCTCCCGATAAGGGAGGATCTGTCATTTTACCTGCATGCATGCATGTGAATCCTTGAAATTAACCACAAGTTGATTGCAATTAATTACACGGACCACGTTTCACAAAACAGGTAAAATGAATTAGCTCAATTGTCAGGATAATATTTGTGGGGTCCACAATATCACCTTACTTTATAGGATTTCAGGAAACGCAATTCTCTGGCCAGAAGAATTGGGTTTCCCGCCCTATAAACACATACTCTTTAAGGTATATTTAATTTTAGTAAGCTTGTAGCATAAGATCTTTTGGCACTTAAGAGACTTGAAACTCAGCAAAGAGACAGTAAATCAATCAAAATGAATATAATGGATTTAATAAAGGCATGTCTACTTATATATTTACTACGGTACAGTAATATATATATATATATATATTTACAAACAAAAAAGACATAAACAACACAATAAGACATCAATGAATGAGAAAGTGTGTGAGATAGAGGTATGGATAAATTACACGCTTGAGAGTGAGTAAGAGAGAGAGAGAGAGAGAGAGAGAGAGAGGGTTACGTTCACCTAGACAGTCAACTTTCCTGAAACAACACGAAAACACATTCTTAATGCTCTGAAAACAGGGTAACCCAAATTTACTTGCATGTGGAAGGGTTCTCTCATGTGTTGTTGCGTTCCTTGAGCGGCCTGCATGGTCTAGCCACGTTTTGGACGACAGATCTTTTGTTCTCCGTGCGCGTGCGGCCCACATGGTTTAGCTGCGTGCGTGAGCTGAATCCTTGGTTCCGTGGAGTCACGTGATGCGGCGCGAGTCTTTGAACAGCGGTCGGAAGTCTTTTAGGTCACGTTACCAAAGGAAATAGTTCGGCTCAGGTCATTTCACTTCGTGGAAGTGAAACAAGTGGAGTACAGAAAACAGTTCTTAGGCTAGAAAGTAAAGAAAAGATCCAGGATAGGATCTGATCCCCTGAGGGGACATCCGCGTGAATTACATGTTTCTGACGCGCTGGAAAGTTCAAGAGAGCAAGCAACGCGTCCAGAGGGAGGTTCAGTCCTCTTTAGAGGAACTGGAGTCCACACCTCTGTGGTGCGAACTGGCCAATGACATTCAACGAAACTTTTGGCGGCCAAATTCTCTTTGTCTTGTCAAAGTTAAACGATGGCTGTGTCCGCCTCTTTTATGACCAGTCAGAATTTGTCAGAATCATTCCACAAGATGGTAAAAACATAGAAAACATACATTTTACTGTAATCTTCTGTATCTGACCAAATCAGTTGGAACGAGATAATTAAAACGGTACCAAACACAACATTTACACATAATTGGAATACGAAGATACATCTTAATACATAACTATAAACTCTCAAGAGTTTCACTGATACGCTAGGAGATCATATCTAGACTACCATGGACTGGGAAACACACAGACATTCAGGAATATATCGTATACAATTGGTAATGGCTCATTTTATGAGTGTAATGTAAAAGTCCATTATGTGTGTGTGTTGGTTCGTGTGTGTGTGTGTTGGTTCGTGTGTGTGTTAGAGTTCTGTTATCTCTCTCTTGTAGAGATGGGGGAGGGCATGGAATGTTTCAAGCATTTTATGACTCTGGCCATTCCTGAGAGGGAGTGTGTGTGTGTGTGTGTAAATTTACATTCCAGGCTTTTTGGGTCTTTAGCAGGATGTATTTAGTTATTCAGATTCACCCTTTTAGCCCCCAGTCCTTACAGTCCCCCTTTTTGTCTGATGAAGTCCCTGTGTGGACTTAATCGGACAACAATCATCACAATGGACGGATGGCAGGTGAATCATGACTCATGCAGCAGGTGGTTATTAGGGCTGAGGATTCAGCTCTATGAGGTTCGAAGCTGCCTCTGGCCTGGTCTCTGACTTGGCACCCCCTTTTTGCGGGTTTCGTCCGAAACCTTTCGTGAGCTTGGCTGAAGATGTTGTTATCTCGTTGAGTCTCCTGTATAGGATGAAGGTCAAGCCCAGTGTCAGGGTGTGTCTGATAGAGTTACCCAGCGTAGGATCGGCCGCAGTCCAGGATTGGACAGCAGGTGAGGCATTTTAAGGCGGGCAGTTGAGACAACGCTTGGAGGGCTGTGTCGATAGGATAAATGTCAATTCGCTGGGACCACCCCCCTTTCGCAAACCACAACTCCCGTTCTGGAGTTAGGGTGAAAGTGTGGTTCCCGGAGAAGGATGGGATTTCCAGTTTAATTTGTACTCTTTGCATGGAAGATGGTACCATGCCAGGTCGTCAAGGTGAAGGATGGCACTTTTCGGTGCTTGGATTCACAGGCTCTAGTGGAGCGAGGTGACACAGGTGTCAGTGTCATTCTGGTCGTAAGTGAGTGCAGCTGTGCGCACAGGAGTGTTAGCGAGCCGCCTGTCACTTACACTCTCTGCTTGGGTCTTGATGCCTTGAGTGCGTGGCTTGGCTTCGGCAGGGCAGCGGGTGTCGCTGATCTGCAGCCCGCAGATTCCGTCAGTGTTGTCTCTGAGGAAAGGCTTGTTAGGGCAGAGATAGTGACTTTCTTTGGTCAATGTGCACACGTACGGGTTCGGAGCTTAGGACGGCTTTGTGTTGCTGTCGTTGCAGTCAACCCCGTCCGGCGTGTGGATCTTGATGTGAATGTTACTTTTCAAAATCTGACCTTGACAATGTTCTTGAGCCGGTAGATTCGGCTTGACTCTATGATGGGCAAGTTCAAGAGAAAGCCCCCCCCCTTCTCTGCTTGTAGTCGACGCAGAGAGGGATGGCACTACCCAGAGAGTAGGAAAGGTGTATTTGTAAAGAGTCAGTTGGCGTGGTGATGGCGGACGCCAGCACGGTTTTCACGAGGCTTAAGGGTATCAGGTGCGGTGGAATTCTACCCATGGCGAGGCTGTCGATGGAGGAGTTCACCCCCGCAGCAGCATGTTTGTCATCAGGGCTGTTACCAGCTGAGTTTGAGCAAAGTCATTCTGGAAGACAGTAAACAGCTGTTTCATGGAGTGAGTGTTGGAGTGCATGGGGTTCAACGCTGTGAGTGTTGAAAGTTACCACAGTTCCCTTCAGTGTCTTGTCGATGGTCTGCAGGGATGCACTCTGTTGTGAGTGCTCTTTTATCTGTGGAATCTCAGTCTGAATTTCGGCTACATGCCGTCCCACGTTGGCGAGGTTTGCTGCATTCATGCTGGACATACAAGTGTTAAACAGAGTTCTGACGGCAGTGCGGCGGTGGTTGTGGCCACCTGGCTCCGCTAGCGTGACAGTCATTTTCTCAAGTTGCTTGAGCATGTGTTCAACCTCGGTCTCAGCGTGAGTGCGGGAGTCCTTTGTCCATCGCCACCTACCCAGCTGTATTGTGTTGTTACGCTGGGGTAGTGTGTTCTGTAGGCGTTGTGAGGATCAGGTGGCACATTCACTTTCTGAGTGCGGGTCCGGCAGAGAAGGAGTCCTGGTGCCAGACCTGGTGAGATGTCCGATTGCGGTTGCCCTCTGGTTGGCTGGAGGCGCCGCAGCAACCTGGTAAAAGTGAAAGGGAGAGAGAAAGAGAAAGGGGGAAAGATTTCAGCGAGTGTCGTCCTTGGCTGGCTAGGACAGTCTTTTTGCTTTGAGGACGCCGGTATGTCGCTTGCTTCGGTGTCTTGCAAGTGTCTCTGGTGCTGCGGTGTGCAGCAAATGGTGCGTCATGGGCATACATTGGCATGACCCCCCTTTTGCACTGTGGCACCACAAGCTGTGGCGCAGTGGTGGCATCAGGTGCAGAACGCTGAATGTTGTTCTGTGCACGCAGCATGTGCTGGTTCACGTTGGTTGTCTGGGGCACCGGTTGTCGGTGGGTGCAGACGGCGTTCGTGGGTGGTTGGAGGGGTATGAGAGGTGGTTTCTCACAGTGTCCATTGGTTTGTCATAGCCTTTGGTAAGCTGGAAGGTTAAGGTCAGGTTAAGCAGGGGCTCTGTGACTTATGTCATACTTGTGGTGAGAGCCTAATGCATGACCCTAAAAGTTCAGAACTACGGTTTAATTGGTTCACTAGGTATGTAGCATAAGCTAGGTGTTCAAGTGTAGCTAGCTAGTGAAGTGTGTCTTGTATCTTATCTTTGCTGTGGATGTTAGGAGGCCAAGACTATATGTGGTTCCGAGAGTATGTCCTGAAAAGGGGATAGCCGAGATGAAATAATTGTCTTAAGATGGTTCTTATGACGAAATTATTTCTCTGGACTTAACTAGTGGGTCACTACGGCTTGACTAAGTGAATGATAGGGGGAAAAAAACAGCTTTCCTATTCGAATAATGCTTATTATCAATTCTCTGGACTATAGTTGTGGCCTAGTAAATTGTTGAAATACTTGTGTTTCAGGGTCACAAAAATGAGTGCGCTTGTTGAAAATAAACACAATCACAAGTAAAGGTGTCTTTGCTTCCGTTCTGGGCCCTATGGGAACTGGAACCACATTTGAATAAGAGAGGAAATAAAAGTAAATCATATAGATGACCGAATAGCCAAGGGAATAGCTGAGTGCTATTATTATCAAAGTCAAAGAAATTAAAGAATTAACGAAGAGCAAAAAAAAATTTAAAATTAAAAGCGAAAAGAAATAAAGTGATCAAAACAACAGGAATGATCTTAAGGCGAGAATAATCAGTGGCCTTAGTGACTAAACCTTGGATTTGCCTGGGTTAACACTTCATGGGTTACGGCGATTGCGTGTTCCAGACCACACTGTGTGTGTCCCATCAAAGGGTTAGTCACCTGCCGATGAAAATCCCTATTGCTATATGAATTCTTCTCTAGCTGCACAGTTTACATGTAGTTAAACTTAAGTTTAATTAACAGGTCATCTGCGAAGTTATCCTCCGACGGTTAGTGAGGACTATGCCTGAACTAGGGAAGGTAAACTTTAGCTAAGAGGAATTGCAAACACAGAAAGTGAATAATTAGAAACCCTAACTGGTGTTAAGGAAAGTATTCTAGAATACTTTGCATTGTGTGAACACAAGCGGTGATTAAGGGTTCAAGTAGATGATGCTAACTGCTAACTGTAGAAGTTATTATTTAGCTTAGCGTAAGCTGGATGGACGCTAGGTTAGGTTAGCTTAGCTTCCTAGGCTGGTTTGTTTACAAAGTGACATCACAATTTAGCACTTCCTGTGACAGGTTGTTGTCATGGGAACCAGAGCATGTCAGACAATTCAACAGTCCCTGAAAAATGTCTGTACATTTTACATGAATTAAGCATGTTTAAACGGGTTAACAGGAGGCACTTATATTTTAAGACCTTCCAGAACTTGGTGTTACATTAAGTAAAATGCAGATGTGTTTTGGCATTTGCTAATTCTACTCGTGGAACTGTTCTCTTTATTTTACGCAACTTAATCTATTTGTTTACCGAGTAAAGAAATAGATTTGCTGGAAGTCAAGCTTGTCTAAGCATATATAGTTATGTCCCTCTCGTGCATACATGCTGACTTTTCGGCGAGTGACTTGTTTTGATCGCTAGGTAGCTCTGTGCTTGTAGATGCAGCTAAAATTTAGGTGAATTACATCAATCTAACAATAATTTGTAAGGCCTTTACATTTGTAGAAAGGGGAGCATCACCCAGGTCTACCTAGATATAACTTTTTCCTGAGCTTTCTTTGTTAGACACAGGTTTAGTCATATTACAATTTGGATTTCTTTTAAGTAAAGCAGAATAGATATCGGTACAGTTTACAAGCTGCTGAGATGGGGTTTCTTCGTCACACAGACTTATGCGTTACTGCCGAACATGCTAAGTTTAATTGGAAATCCCAGGCTATTTTACTTAAAGTAGAGATGTCAATTCCAGCTATCGTTCTATCTGCATTTAGACAAGCCAGCGATCAAAAATGCGTATCGCACGTTGTGTTCTGGTTGGATCGCAACGACCAAAAGCACGCCTGTAGGTTAACAGTAGTTTAAAACTGGGGTAGTTTTCCTACACTCTGGCGTTAACCTGTTAAGCTTCACCAGAGCGCGGGCGCACTGAAGCGTTTTTTTTTTTAAATAGTTCAAAGTTACTATCAGATTTAATGTTATTACCTTGACAAACTATACATCATTAAAAAGATATAAGACTCAAGTTTCAGTATTTGACCACTATTGTATTCTGATAAACTTATAGTGACAGTTATGTCTTAATTTGTGTCAGGAGTTATGTAATTAAAAAATGAGTCGTTACCTTTAATATGAATTATGAGCGTCAGCCGCTTCCATTCAGAAAAAAACTCCTGTGCGATCGTCATGACAGAGCTTGACAAAACAACGTCCCTCAGGGCTTTTAGCTCAAACATGTGCAGATTTGGAGAAATATTGATATATTCTCATAGGTTTACATCAGATATCTATAGACAGGAATAATATTTATTGAATTTATACCCAAATGCGTCGATGTAATCATGAGCGCTGGATACTCTGATGTACTGTGTTTTCAATTCATACTGGCCGCCTGAGAGCGCTCTATGCACAGTAATAGTCCATATATGGAACACACGAAGAAGTGGCATAACCATGTGACATTCCAGGAAGTCCCTGACACAAACAAAGCTTCCAGAGATCGCTGTAACATGCAGATAAAGATGTTTTGAAGACAATAAACATGATTGCAATGATATTCGATTTACCTGTGTTCTTCGAGCCATATCAGGTATTTTCATAATAATAGATTATATTTATAATGTAATGCTAATCGATATAGAGTTTATCATTGCAGAATACTATAAATTAATATATTTTCTGTCTTATTTTTTCATCTGAGGCCAAATCAGATCACAGAAGGTTATTTAAAACACTCGACTTGCGTTATAAAGTAAGTTTGGAGCACAAACATGGTTTTAATCACATAAATTGTCGTGTATTGATGGTGTGCTAAGCTAACATGCTAGCTAACTCTGTGCACCTGCCAGCACATTAGCTGTTATTTTTATGAATTTTTCTAAATAGGAATGCTTACTGAAATTTTTCGTTTTTCAAAAAGGGCATTTGATACAGTTTCAAATGTGAAGTGAGAACTTTGATAAAAGAAAAAGGGATTGAAACAGTGTGAATAGCCAGTCGTTAGTGATTATAATGCAGACAAAAGAAAAGCATATTTAGACCCATAACCAGGCTGGAGAGGTGTGAATGTGTACAGGGGAGTCTGACACTGAATGGGGCTCGTTTGCACCACAAAACAATAGAGAAAATAGTCTAAATAGATGCTAGAAGATGACAATAAACACCAGTTTGCATTTTAGAGTCTAATCAAAATAAATTCATATTACATGATCTTGAAAAACATTTAACTAAATGCAGAGTTTTAAACTTATCTTCTTCAAATTTTAAATATAACATGGTCAGACATGTGGCTTTAGCTGCAGTGCATTTCTAGATTGATACAATGCCAACTTCAATTTTATTTTCATGAAGATGTTTCATAAAAATACATTTCTAATAACTTTACAAAACTTTGAAGACATTTTTCATAATTTTTTTTTCAGTATCACTAATTAATTCCACATTTACAATAAACTGCCAGGTGTCAGCTTTCAAATGAGATCTTACTTGTGCTTTTAGTACAAAGGGTGCATGAACTGTATCTGTTTCAGTTTGGGTATGCCATTTCTGGGGATTTTTCAAAAGTGGGGTTGAAGCTTAACAGGTTAAAGGGGACGTATGCTCTATTTGGAGCTAGTGTTTCTTGTAACCCTTCATTGTCATGGAAACTAATGTTTAGCAGTGTCATTTCAACCAGCATGTCGCAAATGTTTGTTTTTAAAAGAGTCGTGCATAGTCTTTTGGCAGGTGAGGCTTACACGTCTATTCGAGATTTTCTTTAAATCAGTAAAGTTCTAATTTTTCCTATTACAGAGTCTTGTGTCTCTTTGAGCACACATTTTCATCTACTCTTAAAAGTTCTATGTCCTATGCTGATCAGGGACCTTTTTAGCAGAGTCTTGCACTGTGTTTGTGCAGTGTCTTCTGGTTTTGCAGTTCAAAGTCAGTGGGGTTTTAGGAATTCTTTGTGAGGAGGCCTTCTGCATTAGGTCACGCATCGTTGAGTGGCCATTGCGTGGTCTTTGGCGAGCTGGAAGGTGCAGGGTCGCGAACTTGAACCTTGACTTGGTGCTGAGGCTGTGTATTCCTGGATGGCTGCTGGAGTTCCTGGGAACTCTGTGACCTTAGAGTCTGGCTTTGGTGACCTGTGTGACTGGAGGGGCGGGGTTCTTGAACTTGGGCCCAGACGGTCAGGGGTTTGAAGTCTAATCAAAGCTCAGAGCATTCTAGCAGGTCTTTGCCCATCAGAAAGGGGTACATGTCCATTTGTGGGATGTGCACCGGGTGGGTAGGCCTCAACAGACCAATTGTCAGGTAAGTGGGAGCTCTCTGTTCGAGCCGGAGGTCGTTCTGGCTGTACGACTGCACATTCAGCTCACATAGTTGGGGTATAAGAGTTAGCGTTTAGCTTTAGCATTGAGTCTTTCAAAGAGTTGAGCTGACATTAGAGTGAGGTCTGAGCCGGTGTCTACCAGGGTTTCAAGGCTCACCTCATTGTCTAGAGTGATGGGTAGGTAGAGTTTCCGGGCCCACCCCCCCTTTTGATCAGGTCTTTTGGGGTTTCGGACCCAGCTGTGGGAAACTGTGCTGTCTCGCTCAGGCTGTGCAGCTGTCAGCTGTGGTGGCTGTGTGCTGCTGTAGGCATTACGCTCAGACATAGGATGTAAGGCTCGTACCTCTTGAATTTTTGGAAAGTCTTTTGTGAAGAAGCTTTTCAGCGACTTCAGGGTCTCGGCTGTCTCAGACGTGGCGGCACTGTTTTTATCTGGTGTGTGCTCAGACTTGTGCTTATCAGTGGCATGTCGAGAGGGGTTCCGCTCTGGGCTGTCTGGGCTTGATGGTCTGGTCGCTGGGGCTCGGCTCTTTCTGGGCCATTGGTCGGTTTCCTCAGTGGCTCCACCTTTTGGCTGGTCAGGTGGTTGTTGCAGGTTCCGGAATCTGTCAAAGCGCTCGCTCTGGTGTCTTGGATGAGCACCATCGCAGTAGTGCTGGCCTCTGTTGGCCTGGAACGGTCTTGACACTCTGTACACAGGGCTATGGTGTTGTGGGGTGCCCTCTAGAGGCAGCTCTGAGTATTGTTCAGAGACAAAGTAGATTGTGGGGTTATTCAAAGTCTTTTAGGACATAGTCTTTTGCTTGGTGTAAGCTTCTTTTAGCTTGTTAAGTCTTTTGGGAGCCATGCCATGGTTAGTGGCAGGCCTCTCCTGGAAAGGCTTTTGAGTCTCTTTAAGTTCAGTCTCTGCTCTTTGCAAGGGGCTTCACTTTTGTCTGAGTTTCTCGTCGAGTTCCTCTCTGGTTCTTTTCTTTGACTGCTCTCTTCGGGCTATGTGCAGATGAAGATCAGGCAGGGCAGTTTGAAGTCTTTCCACTTCCTTCTGTAGCTCGGGGTCGTTGTCATCCTCGGCTTGCATCCTTAGCGTTGCAACTTCGTGCTCCAGGGCGATGCGGCTCCTTTCGTGGAGACGTCCTTGTGTGATGAGCTGGCAAGTGAGGTTGACGTGTCTGACCGGTCTTTGTCGTGGGAGCTTTGGCTTGGTTTGTGCACCGTCAGCTTGTCCACGTCTGCGATGCTCTTGGCTCGAGGCTCTGAGTCACTAGCGTGCTCGGGCAGGAAGTTAGCCGTCATGGCCGTCAGCCATGTGTCGAGGTTGTCCCAGCGGGTTGTGGGACTGTAGGACCGGAACATACTGGCTTCACTGTGGGCGAGAGGAACACAACACACGCAGAGAGACCAGTGCAATTTCGTTCTACGTTTAACGAGCTATAATACGGGCTATGCCGTGTATGAAAATTTTGGTTAACTGATGCAGACAGTTAAATCAGTCGGTGGGACAATTTAGGTAGGTCAGCATGGGCCCGAATAAAATTTAACAGGGCGGTAGCTTAGGGGTCACCTGTTGATGCTAACGGCTTGGTTTGTCAAACTATTATTCAGCGTTCCTTGTTGTCTCAGATAGGTTCTGTCTTCTAGGTGAACTGAAAGGAACAGAGCACAACAGAAAAGAGCAGTGGCAAGATAGCAAAGTTTGAAGTAACATGCAACAATAAAAATGAATAGGTCTGTAATGAAATGGAGTAAATAATAACACGGGAAGTGTTACGGGGATAAGGAGGCCTGAGCCTGCTATGTGTGGCTTAGAGAAGAGGAGAGGGGTCAAACACTTAAATGACCAGGGGAATATCTAATATTCTGTGGCCTATACTAAATGAATGGGTTTTACCATATTTTTAGCTTGCCAGGGGTGAATTGAGGTCATCTCTGGTTGGAGCCGGCATTGTGGTCAATCTTTCCGTCGTCCCCAAACACTCGACCGCAGTGTCCCCGGGCCCTTCTGTTTATCTATACCAAGGTGCGCGCTCACACAACTTGACTTGTGTCGACTAGCGTGGTGGACTTTTCTTTGGAGTGCCAAATTGCGGAGTCGTGTTGCGTGCCGCACCAATGGAAAGAGACAGAACAGGTCCGAGACTCACGCACGGCGAGCGCCGGTAACGCCGGTCAGATGACCCCGTTCGCTGGAAACCAACCAGGGAGGCCTGTCAAACCACCATAGCACAAGAGAGTGTTCTACCTATAAGTACAAAACAGGGTGAAGAACAAGTGAAACTTAAAGTGAATTAAGGCTTTCTTTGTTTAAACCAAATTGAGTATTTATGTATGTAGAAAATAAAAGCAAAGGCTTTACTAAATCATGGTCAAAACTAAAGGGAATTATGACAATGATGTTAATTTATCAGAATAACCTAACCCCAAAAGAAGAAGTATTGATAAGTAAAGCAGGATGACACAAGAGGAGGTAAGCTGTAGTGGCAGGTTTGTGCCACAAGGGAGTGTACCTCCTTTCAGTGGTCACCCTGGTTACAAGACAACTTAGTTTAAATTCATTCAATTAAGCTTAATAAAGAGATGTTAATTAGCATCTAAGATAGTAAGGATACAGTCGTGATAAAGTATCAGTACGAAGAATGAGAAAGGGAAGAAAGGGAAAAAAAATTAAATGAGAAACTTAATTCAAATTTAAATTAGAAATTTTATATTTCAAACCAATTTGAATAAGTGTAAGACGAGTTAAAGATCAGAATTAAATCCGATGATAATCACGATTCCTGTAAGGTATCAGTGATAGCACATCAAATAAAACCAACTGGAAATTGACCACTTCAAAACAGAATGAAAGCAGGAAGGAAGTGATAAACCGACTTAGCAGGGGATGCCACAAGGTGGTGCGTTCCCTCTTAAGTGGGTATCAGTGACTGAGGTGAGACTTAACTTAAATTTTAATTCAAATCTTGTTTGAATCAAATTCAAAATAAGTGCAAACAGTCAGAGGCAGGAGAATCTAACATCCAATAATATTTAGCACAAGCAGAGCTGTCAATGCACATATATATTGAAGTTAGACCGCACAATTTCACAATTCACTGGGAAACATGAAATGGCTGGAAGAGAGAATTTGAGAAAAGAATGACCTACTAATAATGTCCACGCGATGGCGCTATTGTGTGCATGCAGGATGAAGTCAGGGCGTGGTGGTAATTTGAGACTGTCAAACACTTAAAGGCTGTCCTCTAGTGTTTGTCAGCAGAATAACAACCAGCCTGCTTCCAAATGTGATTCAAATCTGAACGCGTGCAGACGTACTGCACAAATCACAACATAAAATTTAGATCTCGGCGGATTTTTAGTGCTATATTTCACAAGTACGTTTGGCAGGATTTTTCCTTTCTTTTCTTTTTCGCAGCGCTGTGCAAAAGAAAACAGGAATTATTCGTCTGTCGTTTCGGATCCAAATAACATTTATCAAATAGCACTTATGATTAAAATATTTTTAGGTTTTGGATTTTTCGGTGCTATATTTCTCACGGGTTCACGAGGCAGGATTATTTCACTGCATTTACGTGTAACTATACCAACAGGAATTTACGTCTGTGGTTTAATTCCCAATACATTTATCATTTTATGATTAAAATGTTTTTAGGTTTTGGATTTTCCGGTGCTATATTTCTCACGGGTTCACGAGGCAGGATTATTTCACTGCATTTACGTGTAACTATACCAACAGGAATTTACGTCTGTGGTTTAACTCCTAATACATTTATCATTTAGCATTTTATGATTAAAATGTTTTTAGGTTTTGGATTTTTTTCGGTGCTATATTTCTCACGGGTTCACGAGGCAGGATTATTTCACTGCATTTACGTGTAACTATACCAACAGGAATTTACGTCTGTGGTTTAACTCCCAATACATTCATCATTTAGCACTTTAATGATTGAAGTGTTCTGGTTTAACATTTGGTTAGCTACATCAAAGTTGAAACCAGGAGTTTTTGTTAGTCTAATGACTATAATATCAGGCCTTTTAGGTTGAATACAGGAGCATCGCTGTATTCAGATCCTCTCTCGCTCTGCTCAAAAGATTCTCGTTTTGAAAACAGGCTGATCAAAAGAAAATATATTAACATGTAAACGTCTTTACAGAGGTAATATCTCTTTTGTTACGAACTACAGTTTACATTCAATACTTTAACCGTGAATATCAGTATTACGAACTGCAATTCATTTTAGCAATTACAACGACTAAAACGTTTAGGCGAATTTAGCAGTTTGTAATGTGCTCCGCTGACATGGACTGGCTTTGTGCCTCTCCAGTCAGCCGGTGAGTTCGCATTGCGTTCACTCACCCGAGGCGCGCGTACAATATTAAATCACAATATAGACATAGATTGAAAACTGATTTTTGCTCAAAAACAAGTTTAAAGTGTGCCTAGCATTTTCTCCACCAATTATGTAAAGACTCAAGGGCGGATCTAATCCGTGGGGAATTTGCATATCATAATTAATAATTGGTAATTAATAGTTATTCATACAGGTTTGGATTAGATCAGTCTTACATGTTAATAAATCTCCCAATAAGGGAGGATCTGTCATTTTACCTGCATGCATGCATGCATGTGAATCCTTGAAATTAACCACAAGTTGATTGCAATTAATTACACGGACCACGTTTCACAAAACAGGTAAAATGAATTAGCTCAATTGTCAGGATAATATTTGTGGGGTCCACAATATCACCTTACTTTATAGGATTTCAGGAAACGCAATTCTCTGGCCAGAAGAATTGGGTTTCCCGCCCTATAAACACATACTCTTTAAGGTATATTTAATTTTAGTAAGCTTGTAGCATAAGATCTTTTGGCACTTAAGAGACTTGAAACTCAGCAAAGAGACAGTAAATCAATCAAAATGAATATAATGGATTTAATAAAGGCATGTCTACTTATATATTTACTACGGTACAGTAATATATATATATATTTACAAACAAAAAAGACATAAACAACACTAAGACATCAATGAACGAGAAAGTGTGTGAGATAGAGGTATGGATACATTACACGCTTGAGAGCGAGTAAGAGAGAGAGAGAGAGAGAGAGGGTTACGTTCACCTAGACAGTCAACTTTCCTGAAACAACACGAAAACACATTCTTAATGCTCTGAAAACAGGGTAACCCAAATTTACTTGCATGTGGAAGGGTTCTCTCATGTGTTGTTGCGTTCCTTGAGCGGCCTGCATGGTCTAGCCGCGTTTTGGACGGCAGATCTTTTGTTCTCCGTGCGCGTGCGGCCCACATGGTTTAGCTGCGTGCGTGAGCTGAATCCTTGGTTCCGTGGAGTCACGTGATGCGGCGCGAGTCTTTGAACAGCGGTCGGATGTCTTTTAGGTCACGTTACCAAAGGAAATACACTCACCTAAAGGATTATTAGGAACACCATACTAATACTGTGTTTGACCCCTTCGCCTTCAGAACTGCCTTAATTCTACGTGGCATTGATTCAACAAGGTGCTGAAAGCATTCTTTAGAAATGTTGGCCCATATTGATAGGATAGCATCTTGCAGTTGATGGAGATTTGTGGGATGCACATCCAGGGCACGAAGCTCCCGTTCCACCACATCCCAAAGATGCTCTATTGGGTTGAGATCTGGTGACTGTGGGGGCCATTTTAGTACAGTGAACTCATTGTCATGTTCAAGAAACCAATTTGAAATGATTCGAGCTTTGTGACATGGTGCATTATCCTGCTGGAAGTAGCCATCAGAGGATGGGTACATGGTGGCCATAAAGGCATGGACATGGTCAGAAACAATGCTCAGGTAGGCCGTGGCATTTAAACGATTCCCAATTGGCACTAAGGGGCCTAAAGTGTGCCAAGAAAACATCCCCCACACCATTACACCAGCACCACCAGCCTGCACAGTGGTAACAAGGCATGATGAATCCATGTTCTCATTCTGTTTAAGCCAAATTCTGACTCTACCATCTGAATGTCTCAACAGAAATCGAGACTCATCAGACCAGGCAACATTTTTCCAGTCTTCAACTGTCCAATTTTGGTGAGCTCTTGCAAATTGTAGCCTCTTTTTCCTATTTGTAGTGGAGATTGAGTGGTACACGGTGGGGTCTTCTGCTGTTGTAGCCCATCTGCCTCAAGGTTTTGCGTGTTGTGGCTTCACAAATGCTTTGCTGCATACCTCGGTTGTAACGAGTGGTTATTTCAGTCAAAGTTGCTCTTCTATCAGAATGAATCAGTCGGCCCATTCTCCTCTGACCTCTAGCAGCAACAAGGCATTTTCGCCCACAGGACTGCCGCATACTGGATGTTTTTCCCTTTTCACACCATTCTTTGTAAACCCTAGAAATGGTTGTGCGTGAAAATCTAAGTAACTGAGCAGATTGTGAAATACTCAGACCGGCCCGTCTGGCACCAACAACCATGCCACGCTCAGAATTGCTTAAATCACCTTTCTTTCCCATTCTGACATTCAGTTTGGAGTTCAGGAGATTGTCTTGACCAGGACCACACCGCTAAATGCATTGAAGCAACTGCCATGTGATTGGTTGATTAGATAATTGCATTAATGAGAAATTGAACAGGTGTTCCTAATAATCCTTTAGGTGAGTGTAGTTCGGCTCAGGTCATTTCACTTCGTGGAAGTGAAACAAGTGGAGTACAGAAAACAGTTCTTAGGCTAGAAAGTAAAGAAAAGATCCAGGATAGGATCTGATCCCCTGAGGGGACATCCGCGTGAATTACATGTTTCTGACGCGCTGGAAAGTTCAAGAGAGCAAGCAACGCGTCCAGAGGGAGGTTCAGTCCTCTTTAGAGGAACTGGAGTCCACACCTCTGAGGTGCGAACTGGCCAATGACATTCAACGAAACTTTTGGCGGCCAAATTCTCTTTGTCTTGTCAAAGTTAAACGATGGCTGTGTCCGCCTCTTTTATGACCAGTCAGAATTTGTCAGAATCATTCCACAAGATGGTAAAAACATAGAAAACATACATTTTACTGTAATCTTCTGTATCTGACCAAATCAGTTGGAACGAGATAATTAAAACGGTACCAAACACAACATTTACACATAATTGGAATACGAAGATACATCTTAATACATAACTATAAACTCTCAAGAGTTTCACTGATACGCTAGGAGATCATATCTAGACTACCATGGACTGGGAAACACACAGACATACAGGAATATATCGTATACAATTGGTAATGGCTCGTTTTATGAGTGTAATGTAAAAGTCCATTATGTGTGTGTGTTGGTTCGTGTGTGTGTGTGTGTGTTAGAGTTCTGTTATCTCTCTCTTGTAGAGATGGGGGAGGGCATGGAATGTTTCAAGCATTTTATGACTCTGGCCATTCCTGAGAGAGAGAGTGTGTGTGTGTGTGTGTAAATTTACATTCCAGGCTTTTTGGGTCTTTAGCAGGATGTATTTAGTTATTCAGATTCACCCTTTTAGCCCCCAGTCCTTACACCGAGTAAGTTTTGTAAACTCCGTTACTTGTGTTTGTTTTCAGACATAACAGTCGTTTTATACTTGTGCTTATGCGATATCACGATTTTTGATCGTGGATGATTTAATGTCTCCACGAACAGCTTTTGAAGAAATATGGTAGTAGCCTATCATTAACCCTCTGGGGTCGGCAATCACGCCGGCGTGATCTGCTCACTTTTTTTCTTATCAGTGCAAAACAAACTCAAAATACTTTGTTGATTTTGATCTTACATATAAGTGTTACACATCATTCAATACTGTTAAATGTCTTCTTCTTTTTGTGTTCTCTCTTATTAACATCAAAACCTTGTGTTTTTGTAAAATAAATAAAATAAACAGGGTGCGCTTTCAGCTCACTCTGTCTCCGCAAAAATATTTCTGAAACGCGTCCGAAAAATGAACTGTAACTCAGTAAATACTTGTCACAGAGACACGAAAGATTTCTCTTTATGAAGCTGAAATTCTCTTCTTTTAAATGAAGTAATTTATATAAAAAAGCAACTATTCTCAGTTGATGTAATCTGTATGAAAAGAGAGAGATGTCGGTCTTTTTCCTTTCACCTAGTTATAGCGTATGACGTGTTAATGTGACCACGCCCACTGAGAGCGAGCGCTATTCAAACGTTAATGTTGAGGCAAGCCATGAAAACGCCCACATCAGAACGCCCTAACCTTTATCTCGTCTTGCTGCGCAGTGAGGAATAATTCCTGGAAAAGTTAACTCAGTTACCTGTTTCATTTCGAGGAGCACGGATTCAGCTGATGTAGTAAGTCATTTATTCTTAAGTGCTTTGTTCTAATCGCGTTATTGAATAGTGTCTGTAAACTGCACAAAGACTGTTTAAATAATAAATGCGTGTCTGTGTGCGAATGAATGGATGAATTCACAGACGCGCGCGCGCTGTGCGTTCATTCACTCTCGCTCCTACATTAGTAAGACTACTGAGATTTGTTCTAATCGCAATATAGAATAGTATCTGTAAAACCAAAAACACTGTTTAAATATGAATCGGGTGTCTGGGTGTGTGAACAAACGAACGCACAGATGCATAGCCTACTGTTACAGACGAAATAGATTAGAAAGTTTTTACTATAAAATAGACATCAAATAAGCTTTAGTTAGACAGTTTCTGCTCATATGTTAAATATATAGTATATTTTGTAAAAAATAAACTAATCAACTGTTATCCAATGCAAGCTTATAATACTTTATATGGGAAAAAAAATATTTTCAAGATGTTTCCAACTCTAACTTTGAACCAATTCTATACAATGACCCATATAACCTATTTGACCAGGATTTGTTTCCAGGTATGACTAAAAATGGGTTTTTGACTTTCATTTATATTTTGATTTTATATATATGTATGTATGTTGTCCTTTCAATTTTTACTTGTGTGACACCTGAATGAAAGGCTCATTATTATGCGGGTCAGGTGATAATCACCTAATTATTCATGATGGGGTTTGGACTGTTCAAGCCCATTCGCATATTGCCTTGGTTAACAAAAAAAAGTTTTTCACAATAAAACCCAATTCACAGTTTTATGTGAATGATTAGGCAGGATGTTTTTTAGATCACTTTGAAGAAAAAACACTAGGCAACAACATCCATTAGTCAAAAGTCTTGTGGACACATTATGTGTTTTGTAGCCTTATTTCAGAAACTTTCATTTTTAGGTTTTTCAATAACCACGCATAAACAATATTCTCTCAAATATACAAACATGTACATACATATTATATCACATATTATTGTAGCCCTGTTTGTGCTAAATATAGTGTAATTTCACCTGTGCCATTAATATGTTTATAAGCAACTGAAAAAAACACAAATGTCACAGCATGTCAGAACATCTCAAGGACCCCAAAAACACCTTAGACCCCAGAGGGTTAAGAGAATAATGTTTATGTGTGGTTATTGAAAAAAATAAAAATGAAAGTTGTTGAAATAAGGCCACAAAACACATATTGATTATTTCTTCACAAGACTTTTGAGAATTGTATCACATAGCCTAGAATATTTGCTCGAAAACTATGTGAGAATCATCCTGACTACTCATTCAGATAAGACAAAGTATTTTTACATTTTTAATGACGTGTTTGTGTCAGAAAGCTTTATGCGAGGAGGCATAATCTCTCATTAATATGTATGCATTTCACACCTGAGAAAGACAAAGACCCTCCCATAATGGCCCTATTAGGTGCTATCAGGCCATATCATTATAAGGAGCCTTGCAAAAAGAATGAGGAGATTTAAAAAAAGAATGGCTTTTAGATTGTTTGGATTTATTTACAAGACAACATAATCCAAAGATACACAACAAAGGACAAAAAAGCACATTAGTAAACACACTGATCTAAAGACAGAGGCTTGAACAGTCACAGAACTTTGTGCCATTGAAACATAGTACATACCTGTCATTTCCAAGGTGTTTGATTTTTCATTTTACCATGTTCATGTACAGAGACTGTTGAATGTTGAAGTCAGCAGGACTCATCAGTGGCATCTCTCCCTGTAAAAAATTAAATAAAAAATAAACACCTTTGAACATGCTGATATCAAGAGAAACTATATGGCTGCACGACTTTGGGCATGCATTGTAGAAAAAAATGTGATTTAATTATATATATATATATATATATCAGGGATGGAAATTAACTTTTTTGTCCACCGGCCACTGTGGCTGGTGGATTTCAAAATCTACCAGCCACTCAATGTTTTTACCAGCCACTTTCTTGTTTTTAACTGACAACTGCATGTGAAAATTAATACTACAAGATCTACAATACTTAACCAGTTTATTTAATCTCAAGTCTCAATGAAATGGTAAATGGACTGCATTTATACAGCGCTTTCACAGACCCAATGGCCATCAAAGCGCTTTACATTTGCCTCACATTCACCCATTCACTCACCGACGGCAGTGTCAGCCATGCAAGGCGCCAACCAGCTCGTCGGGAGCCGATGGGGTTAGGTGTCTTGCTCATGGACACCTCGACACTTGGTCAGGTGGAACCGGGGATTGAACCACCAACCGTCCAGTTTGTAGACAACCTACATGAACCAGCCACTGCCACCCATGAAATACAGACATTTTCTCTTTCTCTCTTATTTACACACAAACCATGAACTGATATTCATTTCGTTAAATGAGTAGGGCAGATTAAACAAAAAACTGAACCGATGCTAATCCGCACTCTATGCTGGAGGTTGCTCTCTCTGCGAGAGTAGGCTACCGTAAAGCTTCAAATAATAGCCAAGTCCCAAATAGACGCCTGTCTCTTTTACACGCCTGGTGTGGCGACAGGTTTGGGTAAATAAAGGATTTTTTAGTTTTGGGTTGTATTTAATCTTCTAAAACCCGTCAGATCGTCCGCTTTTTGGCGCCGCCAAAGCTTTTTTTGATCGGTGAGTGATGTAGAATAGAATGACTGCTGCGCTTGACAGAGAGAGAGAGAGAGAGAGAGAGTGAGAGAGAGAGAGTGAGAGAGAGAGAGAGAGAGAGAGAGAGAGAGAGAGACCCAGCCCCGCGCGCGCACTCTCACGTCTTCAAACAACACGAGCGCTGCCTTGCTCTCTTTCCCCGCCCTAAAAATACACCATGCGCTCGCGGCTAGCTCTCCCTTTGGACGGCAAACCGCCTCTCGTGCTCCCACATTTTCTTCCCTCGTCGAGCCTCGACGGAAGAAGTGCGCGGGTGTTGAAGGTGTGCCTCCTCTAAAAGTGTCCGCCGTCCGAGTGAAACAGTACCCGCTGCGGTGGCCGGTGGGTGAAGCGAGTTTACCCGCCACAACACAAAATCACCCGCATTTGGCTGGTGGCCGGTGCTAATTTCCATCCCTGATATATATATATATATACACACACACACAGTGCTTAGAATAAGTGAACACACCCATGCTAAACTTGACTACCCTTCACAATATAGACATGGTTTTATTTCAGTTAGCCTAACTGAACATTTATACATAAATAATATATTGTATTTAGACAGTATCACATATTTTACCGGAAGCTGAAATATATTTCACTAAATCATTATAACCTAAGCAGTTATTCGCAAACAAAATAAATTACGCATAAGGCAGTATTTTAGCATGATAATCAGTGTCATAAACTAATCTCAAAACTGAGTGAAATATATGTAGTAGGCTAATATCACATTTAAAAAGTTTACACGAGCGTATAGGGATATTGTGACTGTGAGGTAATATTTCCTATGTCAAAAGCTAGCCAAAACTAGGCAAAAATATAGTCTGAAAATTCATTTGAGCTCTATAATCAGAAAAGGAATTATATAACACTAAACAACTTACTCCGAACTTGTATCCTCGGCGGGGTCAATTCGTTCTTCAAAATGCAGCCGTTGGTCGTCCGAGTTTCAAATTCCTCTGAGGAAAAGGTGAATCCTCACTGTCCAGAATCATCTGAAGGGCTTCTTCACCGGAGTAGCGTGCCATCCTCAAAACGCGATAAACTATCAGTGAATCTCATGAAGAATCTTTGTGTTTTTATGGCATTGATCGGGGGCGTGTGCGCGATCACCTAAACTATTTACATGTGAATAGCGCTGGGGGCGTGGCGGCCTCAACTCATTAAAAATAATGAGGGGAGAAAGAAAAAACTGGACCTCTCTTTGGTTTCAAACGGATTGCATAAACTGAGAATATTAGTTTTTTTATATAAATTACTTCATTTAAAAGAAGAGAATTCAAGCTTCATAAAGAAAAATCACTCGTGCCTGTGTGACAAGTAATCGCGGAGTTACAGTTAATCTTAGGACGCGTTTCAGAATGGACTTCACTGACAGAGAAGTAGTCTATATACTTTACCTTCTGTCAAGATGATTTATTACCCATATGATTGACAGGTGGGCGGGGCTAACATTTGACCATCCGGAGCCCCTTCCAGAGGCTCCTTTGATCTAGGGATTAACCTTTGACCTATCGATCAATCAAATTGACAGTTGTCTTTGATCCGGGGTATGCCGGTTGTCTTTGATCCGGGGTATAATCATTTATTTTGACAGTTAGTTTTGCCCTATTGACCCTTCTATGATGGATCATTTTGACAGTTAGTTTTGTCCATTGATGTGTGTGTGTTATAGATCAAATTGACGTTTAGTTTTACCCTATTGACCCCCATGTGGGAAATAACTCCGGAAGATTCGGTTACGGAATTCCCCTCCCTGCCAGCTGTGCATTGCTGGGTTAGTGAGAAAAGATTTTTTCTAATGTCCCATATCACATATAGATTAGAATAAAACATACAGGTTGTGAAGGGGTGTAAAATAAAATCATCTTACTTTATCAGAGTCCTGAAGATGTTGAAAAGCTCCCACAAGTTGCTCTCTCTCTCTCAAATCGGCCTTTTGACAGCATCCTCCAAGCTAAGCGTCTCTGTGTGTGTGTGTGTTACATGATACCCTCCGCATTCCTGAAGTAGAGAGTTATAAAATGGGGACTGTGAAAGTGAGAAAAATTCTTTAAATTTACAGATAATTCACACCGATCCAATTATTTTAGATAAACAAATAAATAAAATGCTTTTCTCATTCATTGTAAAATAAATAACTAAATGTACAATGAATAAATAAAATGCTTTTCTCATTCATTGTAAAATAAATAACTAAATGTACTGATCCAATTATTTTAGATAAAATCATCCAACATGTTTTATAGATTCGAAGAAAACATACAGGTTACTAATGGGGTTTACACAATTGTAGTGAGTTTAAAAGCTGAAAACCATTCAGTTATTTCAAATAAAATAAAACCATCTTACTTTCACGGTTGCCCCAAGATGTTGAATCATTTAAAGATCCCAGATTGTTTTCTCTCTCACAGCGAGTCTGTGGCTGACCAGCACCTTTTGGTCTTCTATGTGTGTGTGTGTAAGTGAGTGGGACCCATGAAGCCATCCCATTCCTGCACCCTTGCTGGGACAGTGAGAAAAAAGCTGTATATAAATGTAATAATGTTGTATATCTCACACTAACTAAAGTTGAAACCATTCAGTTCTTTAAATTTACAAATAATTCACACCGAACCAATTATTTTAAATAAATAAATAAAATGCTTTTCTCATTCATTGTAAAATAAATAACTAAATGTACTGATCCAATTAATTTAGATAAAAATCATCCCGCATGTTTTATAGATTCGAAGAAAACATACAGGTTACTAATGGGTGTCACAAAATAAAATCATCTTACTTTTTCACCGAGTTGAAGTAGTTCCTAAGATGTCCATACAGTATGAATGGTTTACAAAAGATGTAAAAGATGAGTTTAAAGTTGTGAAGATCCCCCAGTGATTCTCTCTCCCCACGCTTGACCGGAGTGGTGTGTGTGTGTGTGTGTCTGTGTGTATGTGTAAGAAATGGGTGATATCATCGGCAATAAATTACTTTAGACCTCTCTGAATCCTGAAAACCTCTAAGTCAGAGGGGCCCGGGCACGCACTTATCTGTGTGTGTGTGTGTGTGTTACATGATACCCCTCCAAGTGAGGACAATATGTATCATATATTTCGCACTAAAGATGAAAAACATTATGCTCTATATAAATGAAATGGTTATAAAATTAACATCTAGTAATTTACAAATATAATATTTCACACTAACTTAAGCTGAACAACATTGTTCATTTAAAAGTATATTAATAAAATGCTTTTATCGTTCATTTTAAAAATTAACTAACTAAATTTACTGATCCAAGTAGTCCAAAAAATAAAATCATCCGACATGTTTTATAGATTAGAAGAAAACATTTATGTTATGAACGGGTGTCAAAAATAAAATCATATTACTTTTTCAGCCGGTTGACGAAGTAGTTCCTAAGATGTCCATACATTTAAAGTTGAAAAGATCCCACAAGTAATTCTCTCTCCCCCTCGCTTGACAGGCATGCATTGTCTGTGTGTGTGTGTCTTTTCAGCGGTCAGAACGAGACATTGCATGTGTTCGATTAGTGTTAAAGGGGTCATATAATGCCATTTTTGTACAAGCCAATATGATTCTTTAGGGTCTAAATTAAAAGTTTGTAGTATACTTTAATTAAAAATTCTCATTAGTATTGTAAGAAAACACTTATTTTACCTGGTCAAAAACAGCTCTGTTTTCAGCACGCCGTTTCAGTGCATATGACTTTAAATGATAATGAGCTTTGCTCACCCCGCCTCTCTGTTCTGCGCATACACCGTTTGTAACACAATAACACAATAACCACGCGTTGTTCATTATAAACGTGGGATTATGAATTATATTGAGAACGTTGTACATAGAAAACATGCTGTAATGTACCGCATTCATCGTGAAGCGTGCAGCTGGCGATTTGCAAAGATTATATAAATATTAATATAAAGATGAATAAAATGTTACACTCACTTTAGTTCTTCTGAAGGTTCAGCAGGAACACGAATAGGTTTCGATCCTTTATTCAGGTGCAGCTTCTCAGCAAAACCAGCTTTACACTGATCCTCGTTTATAAAGCAGTCCACTGAGAAATGATTCGGCAAACATGAGAGCATTGACGTTGATCGTGGGGAATATTCCCTTCGAAAACAAACTCAGCCACTGCGTCTTCAGCGGTTCGGATTTAGGAACATTAAAATGACTGCTGTGTTCGTTATTACACCCAAGAACAGAACACCACAATCGCTTAGACGCCATTCTGCTCATAGACAGTGCTCCAGCATATCAACAATGACCGCGCCGATCCGCGCAGACTATGATTGACAGGACGAGCGAGGGCGGGTCTGTGTTGAAACTCCTGTGCGGACTCCTGTCAATCAACAATCGTGGGAGGGGCGTCCGTTTTATTGACGTCACAAAAACGAACGGCTCAATTTGAGGCAGGGGAAAACATATAAGGAGATTAAAACAAAAACACTGGATGGATTTTTATCATTATATGATGGTTGTGTACAGACAGCTCACATTTCAGTACAATCAACTTGTAAAAGTGCATGTACCATTATATGACCCCTTTAATCTTATTTCATAGTATAATCATTAAAAGTTTAAATTATATCTTTTAAAAATACAAGATGTTTTGAATTAAATTAATTCATAAAACAAATATGCTACATCGGCGGTCTGTGGAAAAACTTGACTATATTTTTTATTTATCAGGGTACATGTAAAGAACTTTGAAATTTGGGGCTCTCACAAGACATCTTACACATTGTGTGAAATGTTCAATAATTCCTCAAGTAGTATCTGTGCGAAAATCCCCACATAGGCCAATCTTTAGTGCGAGAGCACCAAAGAAGACATTTAGAATCTGTGGTGCCTCAGGCCAGCCCCCCCATTAGCTTCAGGATATAGGGTGACAGACCAGATGAGTCTCTGTGCATCGTGTAATGTTAGTCTGCTAACACCTTTCCAGAGCCAAAGTTTTGTTCGTACTAAGATTATTTCAAATCATAATCGTTAAAGTTTAAATATTTTAAAATGAAAAGATGGTTTAAATGAAATCTTTATAGTTTTAATACATTCATATCATCTTTTTTTATTTTTAAGATTTTTACTGTAATTTTTTTTGTTTAACGGCGACCTAAAGTATAATTTTTATTAATATAGCCATAACGATTTTTGTACTGTAACAGCGTATTCTATCCCGTACACCTAAAACACGACCGTCACAGAAAACTGCATTTTTACATTTTCAATAAATAAATAAATCATTTAATATAATAAAGCTGTTTTGCACTCACAAACCATAACATCTCTATTTTTAAATTAAATGATTATAAATAAATTATATAACTATTTAATGAATAATAACACGTTACTAAAATGTATTCATACAAATTAAACATAGTTTTATCTAAATGAAATATATATATATACATACATTTTCAGAGCGCTGAAGAAGTAGTAGAATCTAGATCTATGCAATGATAAAAAACAATCCAAACAGCAAATAGTTCAAGTTGTCATAAACAAAGCCCTCACAGAGACGGAGGAGTTTCAGGCCAGATGAGCCTCTGGGCCACAATTATGTCGCAGCGTATGTAATGCTAGTCTGCTTTTCAGAGTTTTATTCATACTAAATTCATTTAAAAGCATAATCTTAAAAGTTTCAATTGAATCTTTTAAAATTAAAAGACTGTTTAAAGTTTTTATTAAAATCGTATCTTCTATTAAGATTTCTGTATGATATAAATGAGTTTGCATACATTTAACCTAAGGTACTATTTGTTCTAAAATGTAAAAAAATAAAGCAAAAACTGTGCTTTGGCGTCTTAGATCTTATTTATACAAAATTATTTCAAACAGTATTTTTGTCCATGCCACATGAAACATGTTGTCAAAGTTTGTCACAATGTTTTTTTGTTTTGTTGTGGTTTTAAAAGAAATCCCAGGACTCTACATTGCTCTTATTTAGATTAAGTTTAAGTAAAGTTGGTCTTGAGCGAATATTTAATTTTACTCGTCTTAATTCAAAGCACTTTTTTTTTTTTACGATAGCTATGACCAATTGTACGCATAAGATATATCATTTTTACTTTTCTTGTATCTTCCATACTATCCTTATTCATTGTGGAAACACACAGGGTGAAACCCTTCACTCACAATATACTATCGGTTATCTACTCAAAATATATGTAGAATTTTCAAATGTCAGCATTTGTTGATGCGACAGGCTGCCTGTTGACCGCATGAACAGACTTTGGGGGGAGCCGATGATACTATAGCAGAAACATGCCCTTTGACCTTCATCCATTTTGGAGGCTTTTTGTTAAAGACCCTATAGCTTAGTCCTTAAAAGGTACGCTGTGTAGGAATTCCTCCCATCTAGCGGTGAAATTGTATTTTGCATTCAAACGCATAGTGCTCTCTAGCGCCGCGCTTTTTTAAATGCATGTTGCGACTACGGTGACCGTTATGTGCCAGGAAGCTACAACATGACGTCCAATAGCACATTTTCGAGTTTAACTATACGTGTTCTACCGTTATGTCGCCTTTATAAGGAATGACACAACCATGGAATGAAAAAGCTTGTAATTTAGACCGTAACATTGACTTACTTGTCGAGAAGAAACCAGGACTTCAGCGTCCCTTTCAAAGTCTTTCTCCTTCATTAGTTCTATCCACCGGGGGTAAAAGCCATCCCGATATTTACCCTCGTTTTGAATTTGCCGGTCATGTTTCCTTTTAGATAAAATTTGTATGCTTTTTGGCTACGAGGACTGCATTATTATAAGTCCCGCGCAATCTTTCAAATTTGCCGGGAGAGTGACAAGCGCCTCCCACCTACCTCCTTTGTGTCCGTTTCAGTCAGCCGGCTCTGAATGAAAACGTGTTGAGGTAGACTAGTGCTTTTTGTACCTCTCCGCTATTATAGTTTTTCAAGATGACGGAACGACACTGAGACCTCCATGGACTCACCCGTCAGATCATTGTCAGAGCTAATTTTACACCAATGAGATCATATTTATGAATAAAGACATTGATTTTAGCTAATACAATACTTTTAAAAATATATTTAATTCCCCTTAAAACCAAAGATTAAGTTTAATGACACTAGTTTGCAACGTTCCCCCAAAATCAATTACTCTATACGATTTGTATTACACTTTTTAAAGGATAATCTTACTTTAAAGTTTGAACAAAAATGTAAAAGCACTTCTTCATATTTGCTGTGTTCTGACACAAGGCCATTAACCGGTTCTTTTTTCTTTTATAAATTGACTTTCTACAAATATCAGCCTGATAAATATGTACTTAATACACAATGAAACAAGATAATCATGCTACCAAATACATCTGACACAATGTTTTAAGAAAAGTAGTGTTTAAAACCATGATAACAGTTTCTTTCTTTTGACAAACCTACAGAAATGCCTGTTGATTACTAAGTGTCAGGCATAGTGCAAACATCCAATGTTTGAGAACCCTAATGTTGGTGTAATCTCTGCGAGGTCTCAACCACAAACGCAAAACTTTGTGGTGGGTGATACGGTCATAGCTTTACTAAAATAAAATATTTTCAAACTGTAATTATATTATGGTTTGTTATCAACTACTTTATTTTTAACTAACACTTCAATATCCAGCACACAATTTTGTTCAAAATTGTTTTCTGACCCCACATAATCAGATAATGGAATGTTCACAAGCTACAGTTAGATATTCTCCTGCATAGTGTGTGTGTGTGTGTGTGTGAATAGCAGCGCTTAAATGTTTGGGTGTATTTTGTCACACCGTAGCGATGCAAAGTACCATACTCTAGCCTATGGACTCACTTTAACACATACTCTTTATACAGTAATTCAACAGACCAAATCACTAAGAAAGGAGGAATGAATATAATAAATATACAAAAGTTCACAAATGATTACTATTACTATTCAGATGTCACTGTTTCACATTTTGTATGTTGGACCGTGTGTCTGTTTTAGGTGAAGACATTTCTTTGAGAACCGTCAACATTCAGTGTTTATAGGAATAAATGAGCATTAGTAATTTAAGTGTTTGTACTCTGTTTGACTAAACTTTCCCTCTGTCTACGATGTGGAATCGCACAAAGTATTAACACGCTGTTAATATAAGCAAGTATTACTTACTTAAGTTACTTACTTATAAGTATTAACGCGAAAAGTAAGCGGGTGCTGTTTTACACTTAAACTATTACAACAGAATCACATCTGACTATTGCACTGAGAGAGACGTAATCATTAAGACTGTAAAACAAAGTTTGGTGTTTAAAATTAATTCTAGAGATCAGCCTGCTTCCATTTAAAACAAATACGAAAAGCCGCTTGTGATCAGTTTTGTATGTTTGTAATTGACATTTTATATACTAATCGATTACGCCGTTTACATCTTGCTCCTTTTTGTTTTTGTACAGTTTGCAAAAAAACATGAGATATTTCTTTTATAACATCTTTCAGCTATGTCTACGAAACATTGACATGAAAGCTGAGTATTGCTGCTTTTCTGTTACCTATAAAACTATTCAACTCGTCTAGCTATTGCCCATTTCACAGCACAGTCATGGATACACAGTTGTTTTGTGTATGTGGCTAAACAACAGTTAAGCTGGTTAAACAACGTGAAAGGCGGGATGATTCATTTTTATTCCGCCTACACCGATACTTTGACACAACAGTTTTAGGCATGGGTCTTTAGGCCTGATCCAGAAAACAGGCGTTGTGTTTTATGTCTTAATAATCGTTCTTCTTCTTATGAAAAGTAAGCAGTTTTTGGCCCCATCACCAAAATGTTTTAACATATCGTAAATATCACTTGCTAGATAAATTGTCTAACTATCAACAGTTATATGTGAAACACGCTCAGTCGCATTAGAGTCGGATTCATGTTTATATTGAACATTGAACCGCTAGTGTTCTTAAATTGTTTACCACGGTTTCATTTTTAACAACACTTGTCGTATTTTGAATGGTGTCTTCTTTACACTTTCACCCCATGGATATCTGTTTCCTTAGCTATAATGTTAGTGAACTCTAGGTCTTCTCTTTTTCATATACGACACTATTCACATGAATTGGCTTGATTTAATAAAATGATGGTTTAAACCACATTATATTATTATACTATCCTAGTTTTTAAATATCGCTTAAATGTAAATTTTATACTTTAACCCTAGAATAGCGCACAAGGATCTCTGAAATATTTTTCCTTGTAAAACATCTATGTAGATCTATGTTTTAAAAAATACAGCAAAACAAAGAATGAAGACATCTTTCTGCCGGTGACCCTCAAAATCTGGGCCTACAACAAAATAAAGTACATTATCAGAAAATTACTTTTGTCGCTTTTTCTGAATAATCCCACCAAGTGCGGGTGCTTTGTAACTATTATCAAGCGGTAATGACGTGTTTTACGCGATATTGATATCACGTTTTAATTTCAACCCAATACATTTGAATGCGCTAAAGGTTTATAACTGAACGTTTCAATTTCAATTCAATACATTTGAATGCGCTAAAGGTTTATAACTGAACGTCTTAATAGTGGGTAAAAGTTAACTTAAAGCCTGCGCAAAATAAAATGCGTCCTAGCTACTTTCTAATCGTTTGTTACGGAGCTCATTGCGAACATTAACTCATCCATATGTTTAAAAAAAAAAAAATATATATATATATATATATATATAGGTGTAATTAATAGAATTCTCTCTGGCGGCATATGCATAACATCTCCATGATACTTCTGATACTAGGTGGCTTTAATCCTATATAGCTGTTTTACGACGTCATGACGACGACGCCCCTATACAACCCCTCCAGCGGGGAGGGCGAGGGCGGACCGCAATCGCAGGGCTGATAAACTCTACAAAGAGCTCAGCGTCAGTTATCGCACACAACCCCTGGGTCTAGCTCTAATAGTCGCGGACTGCTGTGCTACTGCAACATCGATCAAAAGTCGAAGGAACATTGTCTGGTTGTTACACAGACTGTCAAAGGCCGCTTCAACCTTCCTGTTTGTCTGATGCGAACTACACTTTTTTTCGACTCACACTTCTGACCCAAAAACTTTAACGCACAAGGCCTGGACGATTGTGCTGTAAGAACTTCCAGGAGAATACAGAATCTTTCATCATCGAATAGGGGACCTGAAAAATCTAACAATTTCTGAAATGGCGACGCAAAAGCTGATGGAGAGCGACTCCCCTTTGAGTTCTGTCATACTCGCACGCGCGAGAACTTAACTGAAGTAGTTGAAGGAGATCGCAATTCTCGCGCATGCGTCGTGGAAATCTCTTGAAGTCTCGTTTTAGGCCTACAAGGAAGAAAAGGAATAGTCGAATAAAGTCGTTATTTTTGTTTGTTTTTTTCGCACAAAAAGTATTCTCGTCGCTTGATAAACTTATAGTTGAGCCACTGTTGTGACATGGAATATTTAAACATTTTCTTCATTGACGTTCTGGGCCGTCAGGTTTCAATCCCTTAGGGAGCCTATGGAGGAGTGATGCAGCTGTCACATTTAATCAAAAATATCTTCATTTGTGTTCCGAAGACGAACGAAGGTCTTACGGGGTTGATACAGCATGGGGGTGAGTAATTAATGACTTAATTTTCATTTTTGGGTGAACTAACCCTTTAACTTCAGCCAAACATGCATGAAGAGACTGAATGGCGCAATTATGGCCATATTTCAGTGGTAAATACATTTGAGAATCATCTGCATACAGATGATACTGAATCCCAAATTTCTCAAAAATCGAACCTAGAGGGAGCATATAAAGGGAAAATAAAATTGGCCCCAGTATAGAGCCCTGTGGAACCCCACACACAAGAGGGGCAACGGAAGAAAAATAATTCCCTAAACTGACTGAAAAAGTCCTATCCTTCAAATAGGAAGAGAACCATTTCAGGGCTAAGCCCTGAATACCAACCTGATCCCTAAGACGATCAATGAGAATGTTATGATCAACTGTATCAAATGCCGCTGTAAGATCTAACAAAAGCAAAACAACACGATTTCCAGAATCAACAACCCGTAGGATATCATTAGAGACCCTCAGAAGAGCAGATTCTGTACTATGACCAGCTCTAAAACCTGACTGGAATCTATCGAAAATGTTATTTCTCATTAAAAAGTCATTAAGTTGTGCATTCACAATTTTTTCCAGTATCTTAGGAATAAAAGGCAATTTTGAAATCGGACGAAAACTACTCATTTCAAAGGGGTCTAAGCCGTTTTTTTTTAAAGGGGCTCAATAACCGCATGCTTAAAACTAACCGGAACAACACCAGATGACAGACTAGTATTCATAATAGACAGAATACTTGGGCCAATTGAATCAAGTACCTTCTTAAACAGAGAAGGGAGCACATCACCAGGAGACCTGGTGGGCTTCATATGAGCAGTTATATCATTAAGCTGCTGCATAGAAACAGGTATAAAACTGTTTAATTGGTTTGTAGGGTCAACCGAAGCAATAAAATTGTTGCCAACAGATAAAATCTGAGATCTAATTCCATCAACCTTACCAATAAAAAAGTTTAGGAACTCTTCACACATGTCAGCAGAAGGAGTGAATGAAGGAGTAGGAGTAGGATGAAGAACAGCATTTACAGTAGAAAAAAGTGCTCTAGAATTATTACAGTTTCTGGAGATTATGTCAGAGAAATAATTTGATCTAGCCAATTTAACAGCTCTTTGATACTCGTTCAAACAGTTCTTCAAAATCTCATAAGAGACTTGTAATTTATCTTTAACCCATTTCCGTTCAGCCCTCCTACACTCCTGCCTAAGAGCGCGGGTAGTACTGTTCAACCAGGGCTGCGATTTGACTTTTTTCCCCCTGACTTTGACAGGAGCCACAACATCTAAAATCTCTAAACAAGAAGAGTTAAACTGATCGACCAACTCGTCTAAACCCATACAGGGAGAGTGTGACTCGATCAGTGAAAAAAATGAAGAAACGTTAAAAACAGCAGAAAAACTACTAGCTGTGCATGGATTAAGTATGCGAGATGAAACTGAGGCAGAAACAATATTTCCTGGCGTGCCACAAGGAAAGTTAGAATTTAAAATAACAGTCTTATGGTCAGAAAAAAACAGTATCAACAATCTTCACGCTATCAACAGAAACTCCCCTAGATAATACAAGGTCAAGCGTATGACCACGTTCATGAGTTGGACCCAAAACGCATTGTAAAAAATCAAATGACGAAGAATAAAAATTCTTTGACCTGGGGCTTTGAAGAGCAGCACACATGTATATTAAAGTCCCCCAGCATTAAAATATTGTCAAAAGAAGGGACAATACCAGATAAAAAATCAGAAAACTCCTGTATAAAATCCCCACGAGAGTTTGGGGGTCTATAAATCAAAACACATAACACAGATTTAAAAGAATTCAGTGTAATTAACTGAGATTCAAAAGTGCAAAAGGATGCAGAAGGTGAAAGTCTACACTTAAACTTGTCTTTAAAAACAACGGCAAGACCCCCGCCACGGCCAACAGACCTAGGGGTACTAAAAAAACTGCAACCAGGAGGAGAAAGTTCTGAGAGAGAAGTCATCTCACCAACATTAAGCTAGGTCTCAGTAACAAATAAAAAATCAATTTCATGAGAAAGAAAAAGGTCGTTCAAAATAAAGGTCTTATTTGCCAGAGATCTCGCGTTAATCAACGCCATTGTCACTGGAGTAGGAGTGGTATCGGAAGAAGATTGCAGAGAGGAATCATAAAATGTTACCGGACTCCCGTCACGTAAAGAGCGAAGATTCCGATGATTAGCTCCTCGGTCTGCAGACTATCGCCGTACGTAAACCATCCGCGAAGACTGAGGCATCAACGCCAAAGACGGAAAGACAGGCACAATGTATGAACATCTCAGGTTCACGACCACGGCCTCCGCCATCGAAGAAGCAGGTCCGATGACTGGAAACTTCACAATCCTTTTCGATCTCACAAGGACTCCAGAACGCTTCCCACATCTCCTTCGCCGTTTACTCCACATGCACAGACATCCCGGCAGGTAACACATTTTCCTCAATGCGACTGGCACATAATGCAAGTGCAGATACCAATCATCTCTGGGATCGCGAAATAAACAATCGGACACAGCCGATTGAATATTAAATAGCGTCATGCGATCATATACCAGAGGGGAGCAAACAGAGCGTGTGATAAAACTAACAAGAAACATTATAAATAAAAGAGACAAGGACAGACTGTGGCAAGCCGGCGAACATCCTGGCGCCATCATGTCATGATCAAGTAGGCCTAATCAAAATCAGCCTAATAGTAGGCCTAATAGTAGGCAAGTAGGCCTAATCAAAAGTTCTGGATGTGATGCATGAATCTTGTGAGAAAATTGGAGGCAACGAACTACTCTGTATATGTACGTTTGTAACAGATCTCTGTGTGTCACTGTTGTCAAAAAATGTAAAAACAGATGTTGATGAAATATTTGAAAGACTGGTCAGCTATGCCCTAGAGAAAAACATGATTGCGTGCCGCAACTTTTTATTCTTGCTCGATCACCTATAAATGTTGTTATTGTTTTACTTTACGATGTTGAAATAAAAATGACAAAAATGTATTTTGTGGTATTGTCCGAGCTCATAAAAACAGTATTACATAACTTATTCTATAGGAGGTAAAACAAATTATTATATATTAGAAAGTAGCTAGGACGCATTTTATTTTGCGCAGGCTTTGTTAACTTTTACCCACTATTAAGACGTTCAGTTATAAACCTTTAGCGCATTCAAATGTATTGAGTTGAAATTAAAACGTGATATCAATATCGCGTAAAACACGTCATTACCGCTTGATAATAGTTACAAAGCACCCGCACTTGGTGGGATTATTCAGAAAAAGCGACAAAAGTAATTTTCTGATAATGTACTTTATTTTGTTGTAGGCCCAGATTTTGAGGGTCACCGGCAGAAAGATGTCTTCATTCTTTGTTTTGCTGTATTTTTAAAAACATAGATCTACATAGATGTTTTACAAGGAAAAATATTTCAGAGATCCTTGTGCGCTCTTCTAGGGTTAAAGTATAAAATTTACATTTAAGCGATATTTAAAAACTAGGATAGTATAATAATATAATGTGGTTTAAACCATCATTTTATTAAATCAAGCCAATTCATGTGAATAGTGTCGTATATGAAAAAGAGAAGACCTAGAGTTCACTAACATTATAGCTAAGGAAACAGATATCCATGGGGTGAAAGTGTAAAGAAGACACCATTCAAAATACGACAAGTGTTGTTAAAAATGAAACCGTGGTAAACAATTTAAGAACACTAGCGGTTCAATATAAACAACAATCCGACTCTAATGTGACTGAGCGTGTTTCACATATAACTGTTGATAGTTAGATATAATTTATCTAGCAAGTGATATTTACGATATGTTAAAACATTTTGGTGATGAGGCCAAAAACTGCTTACTTTTCATAAAAAGAAGAACGACTATTAAGACAAACACAACGCCTGTTTTCTGGATCAGGCCTTAAAGACCCATGCCTAAAACTGTTGTGTTAAAGTATCGGTGTAGGGGGAATAAAAATGAATCATCCCGCCTTTCACGTTGTTTAACCAGCTTAACTGTTGTTTAGCCACATACACAAAACAACTGTGTATCTATGACTGTGCTGTGAAATGGGCAATAGCTAGACGAGTTGAATAGTTTTATAGGTAACAGAAAAGCAGCAATACTCAGCTTTCATGTCAATGTTTCGTAGACATAGCTGAAAGATGTTCTAAAAGAAATATCTCATGTTTTTTGCAAACTGTACAAAAACAAAAAGGAGCAAGATGTAAACGGCGTAATCGAATAGTATATAAAATGTCAATTACAAACATACAAAACTGATCACAAGCGGCTTTTCGTATTTGTTTTAAATGGAAGCAGGCTGATCTCTAGAATTAATTTTAAACACCAAACTTTGTTTTACAGTCTTAATGATTACGTCTCTCTCAGTGCAATAGTCAGATGTGATTCTGTTGTAATAGTTTAAGTGTAAAACAGCACCCGCTTACTTTTCACGTTAATACTTATAAGTAAGTAACTTAAGTAAGTAATAATTGCTTATATTAACAGCGTGTTAATACTTTGTGCGATTCCACATCGTAGACAGAGGGAAAGTTTAGTCAAACAGAGTACAAACACTTAAATTACTAATGGTCCTTTATTCCTATAAACACTGAATGTTGACGGTTCTCAAAGAAATGTCTTCACCTAAAACAGACACACGGTCCAACATACAAAATGTGAAACAGTTACATCTGAATAGTAATAGTAATCATTTGTGAACTTTTGTATATTTATTATAAACGGTGCTTTTCAATCCTCCTTTCTGAGTGAATTGGTCTGTTGAATTACTGTATAAAGATTATGTGTTAAAGTGCGTCCATAGGCTAGAGTATTGTACTTTGCATCACTACGGTGTGACAAAATACACCCAAACATTTAAGCGCTGCTATTCACACACACTCACACACACACACACACACGCACACACACACACACTATGCAGGAGAATATCTAACTGTAGCTTGTGAACATTCCATTATCTGATTATGTGGGGTCAGAAGACAATTTTGAACAAAATTGTGTGCTGGATATTGAAGTGTTAGTTAAAAATAAAGTAGTTGATAACAAACCATAATATAATTACAGTTTGAAAATATTTTATTTTAGTAAAGCTGTGACGGTATCACCCACCACAAAGTTTTGCGTTTGTGGTTGAGACCTCGCAGAGATTACACCAATATTAGGGTTCTCAAACATTGGATGTTTGCACTATGCCTGACACTTAGTAATCAACAGGCATTTCTGTAGGTTTGTCAAAAGAAAGAAACTGTTATCATGGTTTTAAACACTACTTTTCTTAAAACATTGTGTCAGATGTATTTGGTAGCATGATTATCTTGTTTCATTGTGTATTAAGTACATATTTATCCGGCTGATATTTGTAGAAAGTCAATTTATAAAAGAAAAAAGAACCGGTTAATGGCCTTGTGTCAGAACACAGCAAATATGAAGAAGTGCTTTTACATTTTTGTTCAAACTTTAAAGTAAGATTATCCTTTAAAAAGTGTAATACAAATCGTATAGAGTAATTGATTTTGGGGGAACGTTGCAAACTAGTGTCATTAAACTTAATCTTTGGTTTTAAGGGGAATTAAATATATTTTTAAAAGTATTTTATTAGCTAAAATCAATGTCTTTATTCATAAATATGATCTCATTGGTGTAAAATTAGCTCTGACAATGATCTGACGGGTGAGTCCATGGAGGTCTCAGTGTCGTTCCGCCATCTTGAAAAACTATAATAGCGGAGAGGTACAAAAAGCACTAGTCTACCTCAACACGTTTTCATTCAGAGCCGGCTGACTGAAACGGACACAAAGGAGGTAGGTGGGAGGCGCTTGTCACTCTCCCGGCAAATTTGAAAGATTGCGCGGGACTTATAATAATGCAGTCCTCGTAGCCAAAAAGCATACAAATTTTATCTAAAAGGAAACATGACCGGCAAATTCAAAACGAGGGTAAATATCGGGATGGCTTTTACCCCCGGTGGATAGAACTAATGAAGGAGAAAGACTTTGAAAGGGACGCTGAAGTCCTGGTTTCTTCTCGACAAGTAAGTCAATGTTACGGTCTAAATTACAAGCTTTTTCATTCCATGGTTGTGTCATTCCTTATATAGGCGACATAACGGTAGAACATGTATAGTTAAACTCGAAAATGTGCTATTGGACGACATGTTGTAGCTTCCTGGCACATAACGGTCACCGTAGTCGCAACATGCATTTAAAAAAGCGCGGCGCTAGAGAGCACTATGCGTTTGAATGCAAAATACAATTTCACCGCTAGATGGGAGAAATTCCTACACAGCGTACCTTTTAAGGACTAAGCTATAGGGTCTTTAACAAAAAGCCTCCAAAATGGATGAAGATCAAAGGGCATGTTTCTGCTATAGTATCATCGGCTCCCCCCAAAGTCTGTTTATGCGGTCAACAGACAGCCTGTCGCATCAACAAATGCTGACATTTGAAAATTCTACATATATTTTGAGTAGATAACCGATAGTATATTGTCAGTGAAGGGTTTCACCCTGTGTGTTTCCACAATGAATAAGGATAGTATGGGAGATACAAGAAAAGTAAAAATGATATATCTTATGCGTACAATTGGTCATAGCTACCGTAAAAAAAAAAAAAAGTAAGATCATGCTTTGAATTAAGACGAGTAAAATTAAATATTCGCTCAAAACCAACTTTACTTATGGACCACAGAGGCACATTGCGTCTCTGAAAATATGTGGTGATTTTCGAATGATACAACTTAATCTAAATAAGAGCAATGTAGAGTCCTGGGATTTCTTTTAAAACAACAACAAAACAAAAAAACATTGTGACAAACTTTGACAACATGTTTCATGTGGCATGGACAAAAATACTGTTTGAAATAATTTTGTATAAATAAGATCTAAGACGCCAAAGCACAGTTTTTGCTTTATTTTTTTACATTTTAGTACAAATAGTACCTTAGGTTAAATGTATGCAAACTCATTTATATCATACAGAAGTCTTAATAGAAGTTACGATTTTAATAAAAACTTTAAACAGTCTTTTAATTTTAAAAGATTCAATTGAAACTTTTAAGATTATGCTTTTAAATGAATTTAGTATGAATAAAACTCTGAAAAGCAGACTAGAATTACATACGCTGCGACATAATTGTGGCCCAGAGGCTCATCTGGCCTGAAACTCCTCCGTCTCTGTGAGGGCTTTGTTTATGACAACTTAAACTATTTGCTGTTTGGAATTAGATAAAACTATGTTTAATTTGTACGAATACATTTTAGTAACGTGTTATTATTCATTAAATAGTTATATACTTTATTTATAATCATTTAATTTAAAAATAGAGATGTTATGGTTTGTGAGTGCAAAACAGCTTTATTATATTAAATGATTTATTTATTTATTGAAAATGTAAAAATGCAGTTTTCTGTGACGGTCGTGTTTTAGGTGTACGGGTTAGAATACGCTGTTACAGTACAAAAATCGTTATGGCTATATTAATAAAAATTATACTTTAGGTCGCCGTTAAACAAAAAAAATTACAGTAATCTTTAAAATATAAAAAGAAGATATGAATGTATTAAAACTATAAAGATTTCTTTTAAACCATCTTTTCATTTTAAAATATTTAAACTTGAACAATTATGATTTGAAATAATCTTAGTACGAACAAAACTTTGGCTCTGGAAAGGTGTTAGCAGACTAACATTACACGATGCACAGAGACTCATCTGCTCTGTCACCCTATATCCTGAAGCTAATGGGGGGGCTGGCCTGAGGCACCACAGATTCTAAATGTCTTCTTTGGTGCTCTCGCACTAAAGATTGGCCTATGTGGGGATTTTCGCACAGATACTACTTGAGGAATTATTGAACATTTCACACAATGTGTAAGATGTCTTGTGAGAGCCCCAAATTTCAAAGTTCTTTACATGTACCCTGATAAATAAAAAATATAGTCAAGTTTTTCCACAGTCCGCCGATGTAGAATATGTTTTATGAATTAATTTAATTTAAAACATCTTGTATTTTTAAAAGATATAATTTAAACTTTTAATGATTATACTATGAAATAAGATTAACACTAATCGAACACATGCAATGTCTCGTTCTGACCGCTGAAAAGACACACACACACACAGACACACACACACACAGACAATGCATGCCTGTCAAGCGAGGGGGAGAGAGAATTACTTGTGGGATCTTTTCAACTTTAAATGTATGGACATCTTAGGAACTACTTCGTCAACCGGCTGAAAAAGTAAGATGATTTTATTTTTGACACCCGTTCATAACATAAATGTTTTCTTCTAATCTATAAAACATGTCGGATGATTTTATTTTTTGGACTACTTGGATCAGTAAATTTAGTTATTTATTTTTAAAATGAACGATAAAAGCATTTTATTAATATACTTTTAAATGAACAATGTTGTTCAGCTTAAGTTAGTGTGAAATATTATATTTGTAAATTACTAGATGTAAATTTTATAACCATTTCATTTATATAGAGCATAATGTTTTTCATCTTTAGTGCGAAATATATGATGCATATTGTCCTCACTTGGAGGGGTATCATGTTACACACACACACACACACACAGATAAGTGCGTGCCCGGGCCCCTCTGACTTAGAGGTTTTCAGGATTCAAAGAGGTCTAAAGTAATTTATTGCCGATGATATCACCCATTTCTTAGACATACACACATAGACACACACACACACACACACACCACTCCGGTCAAGCGTGGGGAGAGAGAATCACTGGGGGATCTTCACAACTTTAAACTCATCTTTTACATCTTTTGCAAACCATTCATATTGTATGGACATCTTAGGAACTACTTCTTCAACTCGGTGAAAAAGTAAGATGATTTTATTTTGTGACACCCATTAGTAACCTGTATGTTTTCTTCGAATCTATAAAACATGCGGGATGATTTTTATCTAAATTAATTGGATCAGTACATTTAGTTATTTATTTTACAATGAATGAGAAAAGCATTTTATTTATTTGTTTATTTAAAATAATTGGTTCGGTGTGAATTATTTGTAAATTTAAAGAACTGAATGGTTTCAACTTTAGTTAGTGTGAGATATACAACATTATTACATTTATATACAGCTTTTTTCTCACTGTCTCAGCAAGGGTGCAGGAATGGGATGGCTTCATGGGTCCCACTCACTCACACACACACACATAGAAGACCAAAAGGTGCTGGTCAGCCACAGACTTGCTGTGAGAGAGAAAACAATCTGGGATCTTTAAATGATTCAACATCTTGGGGCAACCGTGAAAGTAAGATGGTTTTATTTTATTTGAAATAACTAAATGGTTTTCAGCTTTTAAACTCACTACAATTGTGTAAACCCCATTAGTAACCTGTATGTTTTCTTCGAATCTATAAAACATGTTGGATGATTTTATCTAAAATAATTGGATCAGTACATTTAGTTATTTATTTTACAATGAATGAGAAAAGCATTTTATTTATTCATTGTACATTTAGTTATTTATTTTACAATGAATGAGAAAAGCATTTTATTTATTTGTTTATCTAAAATAATTGGATCGGTGTGAATTATTTGTAAATTTAAAGATTTTTTCTCACTTTCACAGTCCCCATTTATAACTCTCTACTTCATGAATGCAGAGGGTATCATGTAACACACACACACACACACACAGACGCTTAGCTTGGAGGCTGCTGTCAAAAGGCCGGTGTGAGAGAGAGAGAGCAACTTGTGGGAGCTTTTCAACATCTTCAGGACTCTGATAAAGTAAGATGATTTTATTTTACACCCCTTCACAACCTGTATGTTTTATTCTAATCTATATGTGATATGGGACATTAGAAAAAATCTTTTCTCACTAACCCAGCAATGCACAGCTGGCAGGGAGGGGAATTCCGTAACCGAATCTTCCGGAGTTATTTCCCACATGGGGGTCAATAGGGTAAAACTAAACGTCAATTTGATCTATAACACACAAACATCAATGGCCAAAACTAACTGTCAAAATGTTCCATCATAGAAGGGTCAATAGGGCAAAACTAACTGTCAAAATAAATGATTATACCCCGGATCAAAGACAACTGGCATACCCTGGATCAAAGACAACTGTCAATTTGATCGATCGATAGGTCAAAGGTTAATCCCTAGATCAAAGGAGCCTCTGGAAGGGCCTCCGGAAGGTCAAAGGTTAGCCCCGCCCACCTGTCAATCATAGGGTAATAAATCATCTTGACAGAAGGTAAAGTATATAGACTACTCAGATAGAACGCAGAACTTGCATCATGTTTGTTTTTCTTTATTTGGTGAAAAGCACAACACTTTGTTTTTATTGTGAGTATCCACAAAAAAAAGAAACTTAACAGGATCTAATGATGTATAACACTTATATGTAAGATCAAAATCAACCGAGTATTTTGAGTCTCTTTTGCACTGATAAGAAAAAAAGCGAGCAGATCACACCGGCGTGATTGCCGACCCCAGAGGGTTAAAAATACAAACATGTTCATAGATATTATAGTAGCCCAGTTTGTGCTATATAGAGTGAATTTACACCTTTGCCATTAACATGTTTATAAATAACTGAAAAAAGCACAAATGTAAGGGCATATCAGATAATCCCAATGGCCCCAAAAACACCTCAGACCCCAGAGGGTTAACCGAAAGTAAAAATTTTGACCGATTACTATTGATCAGTTGAACGGTTTAACAGTTAAAAAAAATTTTTTTTTTGCTGCATGGTTAAAAAAATACTATATAGCCTATATTTGTTAACTCACGGGGCGCGTCGACGCGCAACCACACGTGCCTACAGACATATTTCGCTGAGCAAGCAAAATGAAGCGAGCAAGCGAAAAGTAGTAGGCCTACTGTGTGGAACCATTTCGACAGAAAGGGCGACGAAGTTACTTGCAAAATATGCTACGCGGTATTTAAATACAGCAGTAGTTACAAGTACAATGCAATATCACTTGCGAAGCAAACATCCACAAGCAAATGAAAGTAGCTTCCCGAAGCTGGCCACTCGAGCGAGACGTTATCTCTGTGTTCCCGGGACATCTGTGCCAGCGGAGAGGGTATTTTCTGCCGTGGGTCTAACTCAACAGCCAGGCTGCGCTCCAGACTTACCCCACATCATGTAGACATGTTACTTTTTTTAAATAAAAACTAGACAGTGCGTGGATTGAGGTAGGCCTGCTGTTTTTATTTGAAGAAAAAACTTAGTCTGGAGGGGGAAAAAGCTTCAAAGCTTTCAAAGTTTTTTCAAAGCTTCAAACAGATTCAGTGATTTCTTTTTGTCATCTTAATTTGTTAGTTATTTAAGTTAAAAAAATATTTAGTGTAGACCTATTTTATGTTTTTTATTTATATTATTTTATTCTGTTTTCTCTGTTGTCACTGCCAAGTGCGTGAACATTTAATGTGAATCCAGGTTATGTTGTTGATCTGTTCTGCACGTTAAAATAAACCCGTGAAAAAAATTTGTTTGTATTTTTAACGGGTCACAGACACTCGTCAATTTTATTTTTATTTAATTCAATAGGCCATTATAATCTTATCAGTTAACGGTTAATAATCGGATAACAAGAGCGTCTAGTAGTTGCTTAAATTTACAAAATGAGCCTACAATAGCAGACATAAGCCCTTTTAATTATGGTCCATGTTTTATAAAAAATCTTCTCAAAATTAAATGAAAATGTTCAGTGAAATTTGAAAATATGTAAGTTATCGTTAATTTAGTTGAATAGCCTGGTTTTCTTTTTCTTTTCTTTTTTTCTAATGTAACAAGTAATAATCACAAGGTTTACTGCTTTACACGATTCTTTTGTAGTGTGGTTTTGGTGAAGTGTACTAAAATAAACATTCACCTGTGTACCTTATTTCTTCTCACCGCTGATTCCTGGTGGTTTAGAGGGCAATTACTCCGAGTCGCCTCCTGTCGTTTCAAAGAATAGTACAACGGCGAGGGCGTCAAGTATAAACACCTCATCCGTTTGGGGAGGTGTGCGCGCAGCGCTGCGGAGCCAGGCGAAAGTATTAACAAGGCCCAATACTGTAAAACTCGACGTACATTCACATCACGTGTTAATGCAGTGCTAGAGTTACACTCACAGACACTGCACTTATTCGCAATCACAAAAGTTTATTTGCTTTATTTGTTTATTTTATTATTTGCTCTTACTTTAAAGCTTTGCCGGGTAAACATTTCATTGGCGTTCTGTTCTGACATGATGCACTTTTTCTGAGCGCGTGCACACTGTCAAACAGCGCCAAACTGATCTTTCACATCTGATTTTTGTTGGGTCAGACCCATCTGCTAGTCGGTCCTTCCAGAAAAACACGGAGTTTTTTTGTGATTGTCGCGGGCAAAAATCCTTGATTAAGCAGCCCGTTTTCTTTAAAAATGCGATGGAATATACAGGATATTTATGCAATTTTATGCAATGAAATTGCGGGAACATGCAAAAATTGCGGGAACATGCAAAAATTGCGGGAACTTGCAAAAACTGCGGTTTGATGAAAAAGAGAAAAAAAAGTGATTCCCCCAACACCCTGTTCTCATCTTGTTGTTATCCAACTGATGAATGATAAAAACCATTGACAGCCAAACAGAATCCTCCCTACTGTAATGAGCTTGAGCATTTAAAGTGACAGACAATCACACCTTTAGAATAAACGGAGCAATATCGTCCGCTGGTGTGGAGGCTAATATAGTTATCTTTATAGTTATCGTTCTTGGTGTGAACAGGCCTTAAGGCTGTAATTGTGAAGTTTTTAATTGTAAATGAAGAAAACATAATGAAATAAATTATAACAGTATAATATATACTGTATATATTAATAATAATAATAATATAATAATAACAGTAGCTTTATAGATATATAAAATTTTATTGCTTAATGTCCTGTTGGAAACTTTTCCTTCGAAGCAGATACCAGGAGACGTTATTCAAATAGAAGTTATTCTTTATTCAGGACTTTGCTGTGCGTTGCTGTAGTCATCCAAGTCTAACTAAGGCAGTGTATCTTGTAGTTTATATACCTTTCAAGGGTGAGAGATTTACATAGAGGTGGAGACACTCGGAAACAAAGCAGGTAAATTAAGTACGGGAGTCAGCTCGTTACAGCCCTGATCTCATCAGCATAACAGTGTCATTCAAATGCATAGATGCTAATCCAATCAGCCTGACTATTAAATGACTGGGACAGGGGCTTCAAGAGTCATTAAAGACAAAGGGAGAGAGTCTCAGTAATTTGACTCATTTAACTTACAATAGAGAGGGGCTTCCGGTAATGGCTGCGGACTGATCAGTCGCGTTTTCAACTCTCCCGTTCAAAGTTCCTGTTGTTTTTTATCTACCTTCACCCATCTTTCTCAAAGTCACTATTTAGTTGCTTTATTGCTTCTTTATCATGCCCAAGCCGTCAAAACAGAGCAAGCCGGACCATTCCCGAGGTTTTACGGAGGAATGTACTGATTCGAGCGAGGCTAGTGCTAGCAGTAGCCATGCGGTTAGCAATGAGAGCTCGTTACCTGATTTATCACATGGGGCTTTGTTGAAACACATTGCCGAAGTCGTTGCAGAAGAAGGTCGGCACACGCAAAAGATGCTGAATGACTCTTTTGTTAAACTGGAGTCTGGGCTGGACGTGAAAGTTGATTGCATCATCAAACGCATCGATGAGGTTGCTGCAGCCACCGACTCCCTTACGACGCGCCAGGCTGAAGCAGAAACTCGTATCTCCGTCCTGGAAGATGACATTGCTCCACTTAAAGGGAAATTGGCCGCACTCGAGAAGCTTAACTCGGCGCTTACGGAGAAGGTTACGGATCTAGAGGGGCGTTCCAGGTGGGACAATATCAGAATCCTTAACCTCAAGGAATCCGTCGAAGGAAGTGACCCCATACTTTTCTTTGAAACTTTCATTCCAAAGCTGCTTGAGTTGTCAGTCCCGAATATCGCAATTGACCGCGCACACCGAGGGCTCGGTACTCCTTCGGATGGTCGGCCTCGCCCTGTTATTATCAAGATCCATCGTTCTAGAGACGTTGCTACAATTCTGACCGCTGCTAGACGCAAAGGTCAGCTTCAATACGAGGATCAACCTCTCCGTATCGCTCCTGACATTTCGCCTACAGTTCGTGCCGCGAGGAGAGCCTTCAATCCGATCTGCGCTGAGCTTATTAAGAAAGGCATCCGCTTCCAAATGAACTTCCCAGCCGTGTTGGTCTTCAAAGCAAACGGCACGCAGAAAACTTTCAGAGACCCGAAAGACGCCAAAGCCTTTATGGACGGTAATTTGTGAACTCTTTCGGCTTTTCGTTTTACCTGTAACGTTACTGACCCATGCAACGGTTATTTATTCTTATTCTATGATGGGTGTTTGCCAAGGAATGGGAGAGTTTTCACATGTGTGTACCGTTATTATCGTGAAGTTTTTGATTTAAGCTGGGATATTGAACAGGTGCATATCTTTTTCTGTACCTTTAATAATTAGATCCTAGTTTTCCATTTGTTACACAGAAGTTATAGACATGGATGCGGCCAATCTTCTCCTTGTTCTGTTTTTGTTTTTGTTTTGTTCTAATGTTATGTTTTCAAGCCTGAACCAGAGAAGTTCCTATTTCCTCCCCATCTTTTTCCCCTATGGAAAGTTTTGTTTTTGTTTACTGCATAGTTTACCTTGCTATTACTCTTTAAATGATTGATGGTGCCAAGTTGAATATTCTCAGCCTCAATGCAAGGGGCCTGAATAACCCAGTGAAACGAGTTGCTGTTTTGGACTTTTTGCGGAAACAAAGAATTAATATAGCCTTCCTACAAGAGACTCATCTGTTAAAAAGGGATACTAATTGCATGTCTAATCGCCTTTTCCGGGTAATTGCTTGCTCGTCAGCTTTAAACAAATCGAAAGGGGTGGCAATCATATGTCAGCGTAATTTGCGATTTAAGTTGTTGGATACGTGGGCAGATCGCAATGGCAGAATAACAGTTGCGAAAGTTCATATAGAAAATAGAGATGTTGCCTTCGTCTCAATTTATGCCCCTAATACTTTTGAAAAAGAATTTTATGTACAGCTCACTAAGGTACTGCTGGAGCTCTCTGACTTCAAACTTGTAATAGGTGCTGATTTTAATGCTGTTGTTGACTATTCAGTTGATAGATCGGGACACTCCGAAAATGTAGATCAAAAATATGCTTCTGAGGCTTTACGTTCCTGGATTAATGATACTGGAGTGGTGGATCTCTGGCGTGTATTTAATCCTGGTGTTAAAGGCTTCACCCATCTTTCATCAAGACATAAATCTTCCTCTCGAATTGACTTTATTTTTTCTTCTAGAGATTTGTTTTATAATATTGTTACTGTTAACTTATTACCAGTGGCTTTTTCTGACCATAATGCAGTGATTGCTTCTGTGATGTTAAATTCAATTCCAGCTCGGGCCCCTAGATGGCGTTTTAACGCCTCACTACTCCGAGATGAAGAATTCAAAACCAAGTTTTCAAGCCAACTATCAGATTTTGTAAATATAAATAAAGGCTCTGTGGATGACCCAAGAACAGTCTGGGATGCTGTTAAAGGTTTCATTAGGAATTTTACTGTATGTTATGCCTCCAACATAAGGAAAGATCGTTCATCCAGATTACGCAATTTAAAGTCTAAATTATCAGCATTAGATAGCCTATTACAACAAAGTTATGATGAGGAGGTTAGGCTTCATGCATAATGCAACATAAATGCTGTTATGAAACAGCGGGCAGAATTTTTAATTCATAGGACGCGAGTTGTACTATTTTAATGGGGCTAGACCCAGCCGTTTATTAGCCCTTAGATTGCGGTCCAATGAACATTTTGCAGATATCAGCACAATTAAGTCCAAAAATGGTGATATTCTTAGTGAACCCTCTCAAGTTAATGCTACTTTCCGTAGCTTTTACGCTGATTTATATAGCTCTGAGATATCACATAATCAGGATACTTGTGACAATTTTCTAAACAAAACACTGCTTCCTAAGTTGTCTGAGGAAGACTCTCTAGAATTAAATACCCCCATTACTTTAGTTGAGCTTAAGGAGGCTGCTTTTGATATGTGTAGCGGTAAATCCCCTGGGTTGGATGGAATTCAACCAGAATTTTACACCACGTTCTGGGACAGTCTGGGCCCCCTACTCTTTTATATGATTCAAGCCGCTATTGAGAGAGGGACCTTTTCCAGAGATGTGAATATTGCAGTCATTACGCTTTTGCTCAAAAAAGACAAGGACCCCAATGATTGTTCAAATTATAGGCCTCTGTCACTTCTAAATGCTGACTTGAAAATTTATGCTAAATTGCTCGCGCGGAGGCTCCAGCCGGCCATGACTAAGCTTGTTAACTGTGACCAGACAGGCTTTATTAGGACTAGATTAGCATCTGATAGTGTTAGGAGGTTACTTCATATAATACATGGGTCATCTTCGTTGACTCCTCCTACCGCGGTCCTTTCCCTAGATGCTATGAAAGCCTTTGATCGTCTGGAATGGCCATATTTGTGGTCTGTGTTGAAGCTCATGGCTTTGGGGTCCTCCTACATTCATATGATCAAGGTGCTGTATGCGAACCCCACAGCCATGGTTTTGACAGGGAAGACTTGTTCTTCACTGTTCAGCATAGCCAGAGGTTCTCGACAGGGATGCCCTCTAAGCCCGCTTCTTTTTGCACTCTCGCTAGAGCCACTGGCCCAGACAATACGCATAGATAAAGGTATCACCCCAATCACGATGTGTGGGACCAACCATCTTATTTCTTTGTATGCAGATGACATCCTTCTTTTTTTAGGCAATCCACTGCAGTCCATTCCTAACATTTTAACTATTTTTGGCAGTTTTAGCGAGATTTCCGGATATAGAATAAATTGGACAAAGTCGGCACTTCTTCCACTAAATGACGCAATGAGAAACTCAGCACTACCCGCGGGTATACCAGTGGTCAAACAATTTAAGTATTTGGGCATTATGATTGGTGCTTCATTGCAGTATATAACTAAGACCAACTATGAGGGCATCCTGTCTAAAATTTCCTGTAACTTGGATAATTGGTCATCACTTCCAAATTCTCTTAGATCGCGCATCTCGATTATCAAGATGAATGTACTCCCTCGAATTAACTTTGTGAGTTCTATGCTGCCCTTGCCTCCCCCTTCTCGGTTTTGGGATAGGCTACAGAGCGTAATTACCAAATTTGTATGGAATGGCAAACGTCCACGTCTTAAACTTTCCACGATGCAACGAGATAGATTCGCGGGTGGACTTGCACTTCCGAATTTTAAGCTATATTACTGGGCTTTTACACTAAGTCCCCTGCTTAGCTGGTATAATGATAAAATGGATGTTTCTTGGCGGTCCTTGGAGGGAAATCTAGTTCTTCCTCTGAAGTTAGATGAAGTTTTATTTGCCAATATTCCTCTAAAAAAGTGTACGCTCCGTTTTGGTCCTTTAGTGTCCCATGCTCTGTCGGTTTGGAGAGCAGCAGAAAAAGCTTGTAATATCCGTTCTAATTGGAACCCCTACTCTCCTATCTTTAATAATGATGGTTTGCTAATTGGTAAGCGCCCAATAAAGATTGGCCAGTGTCGACAGTGGTTCGACAAAGGAATTCACTCATTGGGTGATTTAATGGGTGATAAAGGCCTTCACTCCTTTGAAGAGCTTTCCATTCAATTTGACCTTCAGAGCTCTACCTTTTTCTTTTACTTACAGTTGAGGGCAGCCATGAAGGCTTATGGGGTTCCTTGGCTGGCTCCTCTTAAAGATCACCCTTTACTTAAAGTGTTACTTGAGACTCGGGGTACAAGAGGTTTGGTTTCTAAATTATATAATTTTTTTCTGGAAAAAGTGCAGCATCCTCTGACAATAGACTCTGCATGGCGGGCAGATATTCCGGACCTTTCCCCCAGTTTTAATTGGAACAGTGTTTGGGTGATGGTAATGCATGCCTCAAGGAATCCGGATCATCAACAAATCCATTTTAATTTTATTCATAGGACTTATATGACTCCACGTAAACTCTATAGTATGAAGCTTAAACCTGATCCTAATTGCACGCTGTGCCATACAGGGGAATTTGGTACTTTTTTTCACATGATTTGGGAATGCCCTGGGGTTGCTTACTTTTGGAATATGGTTAAAGAAAGTTTGTCCAACTTATTGAATGTTTCGGCCCCTTTGTCCCCATCTGTTTTTATTTTAGATGATTTATCTGATATCCAGCTTAACAAAACTCAGAAACGAGTGTTTTTAGCTGGTTTGACAGCCGCTAAGAAAATAGTTGCAACGAGATGGAAACCTCCACATTCTCTTAATAAACAGTATTGGGTTCTCACATTTATAGATGTGGTGTATCTCGAATTGTCCACTGCACGCATTCATGGCGCAAGAGAGGACACCATTAGACTCTGGGCCCAAACATTGGAAAAACTCAAGGGTTTACTGAGTTGAATTAATACCCCCCTCCCTCTCTCTCTGGTTTTATGGTAATTTTATCTTATTTTATTGTTCTTGTTCATCGGGTTGATTTATTTTTTCCTTATTATTAATCATATATTCCAACTGTCGTAGATTTCTCTCAGCTCTATTCTACTGTGGGGTTGTTGTTTTTTTTTTTTTTTTTCTAACAATTCTAATAATTCTGTAGTACTTATATATATTTGTGTATATTTTGAAGTATATTCTGTATGTTTGTTTATTTATTCATTATATATAATTTTTCTGTATCTTTGTTATCCCACTGATATAGTGACCTATATATATTTATTTTAAATTTGTATTATCTTAATTATTGATTTATTCATTTTTATTTATTATTATTTGTATTTCTTTTTCTTTTTCTCATACTGGGGTGATTGCTGATTGTTTGTCTTCGTCATTATATGTCATGTTTAAACAATAAAAATTTGATAACAAAAAACTTACAATAGAGAGAACAGGACTGGCAGGAATCTCTTGCTGGAAACTCTGCTTAATAGCTGATATAATCGTTATAACCTTAAATGCTTCAATGTACTCTACTTTCTCAGTTTATATATGAATACAACATGTTCCATCATTTGACTACAGTGAAATATTACAGTGACGGCAGTGCATGAAGTCTGCTTACATTTTACTGTAGCCATTATTTTAGATTATTACATGAGGTGTGCATTATGCCATTAAATACATAAAATGGCAGAAAAGGTCGATTTTTATGTGAGTCTAAATGGGAACAGTCATATAGCCTAATTTTCTAGTCAATATTGTGACCAAATTACACTGCTTCAAAAAATTAAGGGAAGACTTAAATCACACATTGGATCTCAATGAATGAAATATTCAATTTGAAAATCTCCATTTATATACATTCTATAATTTATTAAGAACAAAATTGTGACAACAGTCAATGGAAACCAAAATCATCAACACACTGAGAGCCGGATTCAAAATTATACCAAAAATCAATGTAAAAAACTGAAGTTACAGGCTGATCCAACTTACATTAAGTTCATCACAGCTTAATGTAAGTCAGTAGTGTGTACACTCCCACGTGTATGCACTCACGACAATGTCTGGGCATGCTCCTGATGAGATGGCAGATGGTGTCCTGGGGGAGCTCCTCCCAGATCTGGATCAGGGCATCAGTGAGCTCCTGTGGTGCCACTTGGCGGCCTCGGATGCTCTGATACATAATGTACCAGAGGTTCTCAATTGGATTTAGGTCTGGGGAAAGCCTTTGTCATCTAAAAACTGCCTATACACTCTAGCCACATGAGGCCGGGCATTATCATGCACTAGGAGGAACCCAGGGCCCACTTCACCAGCATAAGGTCTGCCAATGGCTCTGAGGATTTCATCCCAGTACCTAACAGCAGTAAGGGAACAATTGGGTAGCAAGGATATTCCTTCCCAGACCATTTCTGAACCACCATTAAACTGGTCATGCTTGATGATGTTGCACGCAGCATAACGTTACCCACGACATCTCCAAACTCTTTCACGTCTGTCACTTGCTCGGTCTGAACCTGATCTCATCTGTAATGAGATCGGGGTGCCAATGGCGGACTTGCCAGTTCGGGTGTTCTCTGGCAAATGCCAATCAAGCTGCAAAGTGCTGAGCTGTGAGCACAGGTCCCACTAGAGGACGTCTGAAGATAATTTTGTAGGGCTCTGGCAGTACTCCTCTTGTTCCTCCCTGCAGAAAGGAGCAGGGAGCAGATACCGGTCCTGCTGCTGGGTTGTTGCCCTTCTAGGTCCCTATCCAGCTGTCCTTGTGATACCTGTCTCCCGATATCTCCTCCATGCTCTTGAAACTGTGCTGGAGACACACCAAACCTCCCTGCAACAGCATGTATGGATGTGCCATCCTGGAGGAACAAGACTGTCTGTGCAACCTAAATGGGTTGCAGGTATAACCTTAAAGTGCAGTAAGCTAGATCAACATTAGAATAACATACAGATCATATTCTAACATTTCATCATGTTGAACTAAATAACATTGATTAGTTTTATGTACATTTGCTCACCTGTCTAATAAAGTACATGCAACACTGTCAAGTCGAAGTTAGTCGCGGACGTGGAGCTCTAAAGATCTCGAAAGATGTTGATCTTCGTTTTAGTCCTCTTTTTGTCTCAAAGTCTGCTTGCCATGGTCCATAATGTTTGAACAAAACAACAACAGCGTGACCGTCCTGCTAGGCATAACCCAGTTGTCCACGTCTGTCGCCATGGTTACTATGGCAGTACGAGCGGAAACCAATCGCAATTTTTTTCACGATTTACAAATAGTTGGAAACATTTGGGATATTGTAAGTAATCAACTAAACAAAATATATAACATTGGCCTAGTGGTTTTTGGATATTTTACTGCAAAAAACCTACATATTGTACCCTAAAACCGTTTTCAGCTCATGTTTTATCCAATTCACATTCCAATTATGTGAATGTGGAGGGATCACAGGAGCAGGGATACGTGAAGATGCCCCATGTTAAAAACACTCATGTGATAGTGAAATGTGTGTGTGTTAATGAATTCCAATCAGTCGTAAATGGAACGCGCGTTTAAATTGAACATATTGGCTTCTATTACTTAAGTAGCTTTCAAGCCATTTTTATATCTGACCCCTTAATCCGTAATGTTGTAATTTTGTCAACAGTAGTTTATGGTTAGCAGTATCAAACGCTTTCTGTAAGTCCAGGAATATACTTACAAGATACTTTTTTTTATCCATTGCAGCAATAAATTAGTTCTGCTCGTGTTTCATGAATGAGACCCAATGGCTGTTTTGCAAGCCTACCAGGCTGATCTGCTGAGAGAGGGCTAAATTTCGATGTGCCACAGATACCAGACCGTAGAATGGCAGTGATGGTAGTGGTGGCTGAACCTGCTTGACATTAGGGCCGCACGATTTGTGGAAAAAATATAATTGCGATGTTTCTGGTTAAAATTGCGATTTTAAAATGTGTTTTTCTTTTCTTTTCTATTTTTTTTTTTTTTTTTTTACAAATCAAATGTAAAAAATATATGTGAACACCTGGTTTGTTGTGCTTGTTTGTAGGGCTGCTCAATTTGGCCCAACATTTTGTGTTTATATAATAATGACATAATAATTATTATGATTATTATTATTATTCCTAAATAAAAATATTAAACAAAATAAGAAATATTGCTATTGCAGTAACATTTTCATTATTAAAAAATAAAAAAAAGTAATTAAGAATAAATATAACAATATAAAAATAAGATAATAATAAAATATTTATATTTTACGAAAAACTGCAGGGTTACCTGTTAACATGCAGGCTGACTATAAATCATTAGAATATATAAAAAAATATTATATTATTATTATAAAAATCTGACACAATCATTTCTTAATTTTTGTCAGGAGGTATACAAAATCAAAAACGAGTCCATGTCTTTAATATGAAATATAAGCCTCTTATGCATCCACTGTTGAAAAAAAAAAAGCTCTGCACCCTTGAGAAAAAATTATGGATTATCATAAATTTATTTAGAGAGAAGTATTATTTTTCCTTTTACACATATTAGGATGGAGTGAGCATTACTGAGCTCTAAAAATGCGTCGTTTTAATTCATACTGGAAGCCAGAGGCAAAAGTCAAAGTTGGCAAAAGTCACCAGGCAAAAATAAACCAGTCGCATTTCAAAGTTGTTCGCAGAATGACCACCAGGTAGTGCAAAGGGACATTTTGAAAAACAGTTGCAATTGCCGCATTTTGAAACTTAAGTGGAGCTAATGTCAATTAACAGTAAGGATGAAAAATACTAGAACTATGGTAATTTCCAAATAAGCCTACAACAAACATGAAAAAAAAAAACTATTGACATTTGCTGTGCAATAATGAAACAACCTAAGATTTGGTGTAGTTGAAACTGCATGTTATAAAGTAATAATTTTATTATTAAATAAAGAAAATTTGGTTAATGTTGTTTAAACAAACGATGCATAAATATAGACTATTATTTGAACGAAAAGAATGAGACTGATTACATATGTAAAAAAATAAAAAAGAATTGAACAAACTTTTAGAACAAAAAAAATACGTTTTTTTATTTTAAGTATGCCTATTAGGCTACAACAGAATTGGTTACATTTAAGGAAAGCAAAAATTAAATATGTAAAAGTACATTTTAAACGGAATAGAACAAAATTTTAGAACAAAAATAGAATCAAAAGTAAAATATAGCTGCGAGTAGCGATTGCGGGCCCAAGCCGGTGGCACCGCAACCCCGGTGCCTTTAGTTACCTAAAGGCACCGGAGTGGCGGTGCCGCCGGCTTTGGCCCTTCGTCACTGCTCGCAGCTATATATATATATATATATATATATACATAAACAAGCCGGTGGCACTGCCACCCCGGGGCCTTTAGGGTTACTGTGCAAAAACGTAACCCCGCTTTCACTGTTGCCCTACGGTCCCATGGATTTAACGGACACATGAAATAGGTACACAAGACCGAAAATTCATATGAAGTGTACCATTTTGGACAGGGCCTATGATCGTGAATCACAATAGCCACATATATGAGATAATTTAAATTTAGAATCATTTTTAATGTCATAGGATGTCATAGGTCAATCTGTTTTGCAGCACTTAAATGTGTAAATCCAGAAGCCCAGTATTTATCTGGAGGTCTTTGCCCTTTGCCTGTCAACCTGGTTTGTCTCTGCCTTTTCTGTTCTGCTCTGTTTGCCATTGCTCACCCTGCCTGTCTTGACCTTTCTTAATAAAAAGCTGCAAATGGATCCCCCTGGCCTGACCCTGCCTCGTTACAACACATATGCTGCATCTGCTCGCTATCTGCCGAACTGCTCTGGTAGTTCCGCTTCAGCACTGATGATGTTGTAGGAATAGTGCGCTCTGGTTGGTCTGGATTATTTGGGATTTTTTATTTTATACAGAAATAAGTTATTTATAATTTAGATGAGAATAAAGTTAGTGTTGATTAAAATGATGGAAAACAAATATATTGATCTGAAATATAGCACATACATTTTAAATTAATTTAGGTTAAATTACCAAATTACCAAACATACAATCTTAATTTAATTTAATTTAAAGCAAACAATACATTTAAATACATTAAAATTATGACTAGTCAGAATGGCGTTGTAGATATCTCAAACTGGAGTTAGGGATAGTCATAATTTAATTGTAGATATCTATTATCAAGTTATAGATATCTTGAAATTCATTTTGATTAGAGATATCTGAAATTTGATATCTGTAACTTTTATTTTATTGGGTTAGTGATGCGCACTGTGATTGGCTCATCTCGTTTGGGGGCGTGGGTTAGCCATAGGTCAATTACGTTACAGATATCTTAAATGATAATACAAACTATCCAAAATATAATTATGACTTGTCAGAAAGACGTTGTTGATATCTACAATGTTAATGTTAATAGGACCAACTTCCTGTTGGTCGTAGCTAATTACGGTAAATTAGAAAGTTGTCCGGCTCGAAGAGTACAATATGCATATCGAGTTTTGTTACTGTAGATAAAACTATCCCCCCCCCCCCCCCCCCCCCACCACCACTTTTGTCAAAAGCATTTAGAAAGTGACTGCTGCCAGTTGGTGGCGCTATTACTTTGACTCACAATAGTTACATCCATCTGATTGGCCTCTTACCACGAAACACACTGCTGAAGTTTCATCAAGATCAGTTAATGTATGCAGAAGTTATAACACTTCGCTTTTCTCTTTTCTCGCCATAAATTCGTTTCCTCGCCACGGCCAAACCGTTCGAGATATCAAAATTCCGTCCGCAATTTAGCATCTTCAATGTGTTGACCTCAAGCTGACTGAGTTTGGCTGTAAACGGATGCAATCTCTTGGAGAAGTACTTCAAATTCCAGAGCAAGCATTCTCCAAACAACCCATAACAGCCGACTTCCTGTTGGGCTGGCGTAAAACTTGACCGAGGGAAAGTTGTTCGGCCCGATGAGATCTATATGTGTACTGAGTTTCATATTAATTCATGCAAGCGTGTTTGATCTATGGACCAAGTTTTGGGGACCCCGTTCAAGGGGGCCCTGTTGAGCCCCCCTGCCACCGCCCGGCTACCAGCTTCAGCCCGGCCCTGATGGCCGTGGGCTCTGGTCTGTGTGCAAAGTTTCAAGAGTTTTCAAGCACGTTAAGGGCCCCAAAAGCCCCTGAAACCTTGAACACCATTAAAATAATAGTCAAATTCCCCAACCCCCCCCCCCCCCCACACACACAGACAGAGGGAGAGGGAGGGAGAAAATTCTCCTGAAAATCACATTCAGACCAAAATATCTGACTTCCTGTTGTTCGGAGCTAATGACTGTCAAATAGAAAGTTGTTCGGCTCGAGGAGAACAATATACATACCGATTTTTGTTACTGTAGGTAAAACTAATACCCCATTTTTGACTAAAGGTGGCGCTACTGAGCCCCTCACCACGCCCGTTTCTGAAACTTTGCACGTGTCTACTAGCTAATAAATGAGATGTGTCTGTCGAGTTTCATGCAATTTCAAGCATGCTAAGAGTCAAGTCAAGTCAAATATATTTATATAGCGCTTTTCACAATACAGATTGTATCAAAGCTGCTTCACAGTATCAATCAAAACAACTTAACAATGTTTGTTTATTACTGGAAAAAAAAAGACATCCAAGTTTGGTAGAGCTGATCAATGGTATGATTGGTTAATTAATTTGAATATCCCCAACTGAGCAAGCCAAAGGCAACAGTGGCAAGGAACCGAAAAACTCCATCCAGTGACCTAAAGGTGTCCTAACACACCATCAGATGACCCAATGGAGAAAAAAAGCCTTGGGAGAACCCAGGCTCAGTCGGGGGCCAGTTCTCCTCTGGCGTTTATGAACTAGAGGCCGAATTTACAGTAACTGTAAGATAAAAAATTTATATGAATGCCTGGCTAAATAGATGCGTCTTCAGTCTATTTTTAAACTGTGAGAGCGAGTCTGAGCAACGAACAATATCAGGAAGGCTATTCCAGAGCTTCGGAGCTAAATGTGAAAATGCTCTGCCTCCTTTGGTAGATCTGGATATCCTAGGAATGACCAGAAGCCTCGAATTTAGTGATCTTAAAGAGCGCGATGGATTGTAGGGCGACATAAAGCTCTAAATGGTTTAGCTCCAGTTTATTTAACGGATCTTCTAAGTCAAAAGCAATACCTTGTAATTAATACGGAACTTTATAGGTAACCAATGAAGTGATGATAAAATCGGTGTTATATGATCATATTTCCTTGATCTAGTAAGAACTCTAGCGGCTGCATTTTGGACTAACTGTAGCTTGTTTATTGAAGATGCAGGACAACCAGCTAATAAAGCATTACAGTAATCTAGTCTCGAGGTCATGAATGCATGAACTAACTTTTCTGCATCAGAGACTGATAGCATATTACGTAGCTTAGCAATGTTTCTAAGGTGGAAAAAGGCTGTTTTTGTAGCATATGAAATATGCTTTTCAAAAGACAGGTTGCAGTCTAATGTAACACCCAGGTCTTTTACTGTAGCGGATAAGGTAACAGGGCATCCTACTATGTTAAAGTCGTGCTGTGAAAGGTTTTGTGGACGGTTTTTACAACCGATAAGTATTACCTCTGTCTTGTCTGGATTTAATAAAAGAAAATTACGCGTCATCCAATCTTTTATATCTTTAACACAATCTGTCAATTTGGATAATTTAGCGTATTCATCTGGCCGTGATGAAATATATATTTGAGTGTCATCAGCATAACAATGGAAACTAATTCCATGTTTCCTTAGAATATTACTAAGTGGCAGCATATATATTGAGAATAATAAAGGGCCTAACACAGATCCCTGCGGCACTCCATAGTTTGCCGAAGTTATGATCGATTTTTCTCCATTTAAGTAGACGAAATGGTAGCGGTCAGATAAGTATGACCTGAACCAGCTTAATGCTTGTCCTTGAACACCAGTGTAATTTTGTAGTCGATCTAAGAGTATTGTGTGATCTATAGTGTCGAACGCAGCACTAAGATCAAGTAAAACTAGTACCGAGATACAGCCTTGGTCCGAAGCTAAAAGTAAATCATTTGTGATTCTAACAAGCGCAGTTTCAGTGCTATGATGTGGCCTGAATCCAGACTGAAACTTTTCATAGATGTCGTTTTCTTGCAAGAAAGAGCCGAGTTGACTGGACACAACTTTTTCTAATATTTTTGACATAAATGGAAGATTCGAAATGGGTCTGTAATTTGCTAGGTTATTTGGATCTAAATGTGGTTTCTTAATAAGAGGTTTTATAACAGCCAGCTTGAACGTTCTTGGAACATGACCTAAAGATAAAGATGAGTTAATAATATTGAGAAGAGGCTCTTCCACTATAGGTAACACTTCTTTCAGTAGTTCAGTTGGTATAGGGTCTAATAAACACGTTGTTGTTTTAGATGAAGTGATAAGTTTATTTAACTCTTTTTGTTCTATGGTTGTAAAGCATTGTAATTGTTCTTGCGGGGTGATAATTGCGGCTGAATTATAAGGCGCGAGTAAAGATTGAACGTTTACGATTTTGATTCTGATGCTTTCAATTTTCTCGGTGAAGAAGTTCATGAAATCATTACTACTAAACTGTAGCGAGGTATTTTGTTCAGACGACGTCTGTTTATTTGTTAGTCTAGCCACGGTATTAAATAAAAACCTTGGATTATTTCGGTTGTTTTCTATTAATTTGCTGAGGTGCTCAGCCCTGGCCGTTTTAAGGGCCTTTTTATAACGTGACATACTGTCTTTCCACGCGATTCTAAAGACCTCTAAATTAGTTTTTTTCCATTTACGCTCTAAATTACGGGTTTCTCTCTTTAAAACATACGTAGTATTATTGTACCATGGTGCTATACTTTTTTCTCTGACCTTTTTTAATTTAATGGGTGCAACAATATCCAATGTTCTAGAGAGAATGGTGCTCATAGTGCTAGTTAGTTCATCTAGTTCATCTGTTTGTTTGGGTTCAGGCAGCAGCTAAGACAGATCAGATAAGCTATTTGAGAAATGATCTATGGTGGATGGAAGAATTGTTCTACCTGGTCGATAACGTGGCGCAGCATGAAATATTACAGCAGTACTTAATATGCAAGTTACCATGTAATGGTCAGTGACATCATCACTTTGTGGAATGATATCTATATCGGTTGGATCGGTTCCATATGATATAATTAAATCGAGTGTATGATTAAGACGATGAGTTGGTCCGGTGACGTTTTGCTTGACCCCGAAGGAGTTTAATAAATCTGTAAACGCAGCCCCTAACGCATCATTTAAGTTATCCACGTGTATGTTAAAATCTCCAACAAATAATGCTTTATCGATGTTGACCAAAAGATCTGATAGAAAGTCAGCAAACTCTTTTAGGAAATCGGCGTAAGGCCCTGGAGGTCTATATACGGTAGCCAATGCTAGAGATAATAGGGATTTTTTTCTTACATCTAAGAGCGTAACATTTAGCACAAGTACTTCAAACGAATTAAACCTATGACGAGTTTTCTGAGTAACATTAAGGATATCTCTATAGATTGTTGCAACACCGCCGCCACGACCGATCAGACGGGGCTCATGCTTATAACAGTATCCTGGCGGAGTAGACTCATTTAGACCGAAATAATCATTTGGTTTAAGCCAGGTTTCAGTAAGGCACAGAACATCGAAATTATTATCTATGACCATTTCATTTACAATAACTGCCTTCGGTGTGAGCGATCTAATGTTTAGAAGACCTAGCTTTAGAAATTGTTTTTGTTCACTAATAGCGAGATTATTTGTTTTAATAACAATTAGATTTTTTCTAGATCCCGCAGTAGATTTATTATTTGATCTTAGTAAACGAGGAATAGACACAGTTCCCTTTCGTTGTCACTCCGAGTTCCGTCGGATGACGACGAATGGGAGTTTCGCTTAGAAAGCCTATCCACTTCGAGTAATACAAAACGAGCCAATGGCAAGGAAATGCCATGGGTCTGCAGAATTTGCATGGAGCAGCTCCGCCCCACCTCGTGGGTATAAAGGGCGGAAATTCCATCAAAGCAGTATGTTTTCGCTTCGGAGCCAAGTTCATCCTTCGTTCCACAAGCCATTCCTGATACTGTCAGTTCTACAGACGAGCGAGATACTCTGGTGTTGGTGTGATGGCGATCTCCGGCGAGCGCGCGCTTCCTGCTTATCTGTCTGTGATTCGACAGCGAGTGTGTGTCTCCCCGGGCGCTTCAACACAGTCAGAGTTTTCTTTTCTCTCACAAAAGAGCTTGCACGTGGCACGTTTTTTTAAAGATGCATCGCCCGTGCACTTCTGGTTGCGGTAGACTCTTTGACATCTCTGATGGGCACGAGCGTTGCATAGTGTGTTTGGGCATTGATCACGCTAGAGCAGCGCTCGTGGATGACTCAAGTTCTCTCTGTGGGAACATGACCATCGCAACATTACGGTCGAGACTCAGTGATCTCGCAAGAGTGAGAGTCCCCTCATCCACCCCCCGTTCTACTGGTTCTAGAGATAGAGCTGGTACTTCGGCTGGTGGCCAGGGTGATCTGAGGGTGACGGTTTGGAACAAAGCGCCGACTATCAGTCCGTGCCCAGCCGCACCCTCTCCAGTGTTGCAACCCGCGAGTGTTCAGGGGATTCCCGCGGGACCATCTTCGGATGCCCCGCGGGTTTCCTTTGGCGCTCCAGAGGAGGACGCGATGTCTATCGCAGCATCACGAGGTGGGTCTGAATCTTCTGGAAGTGAAGACTATGAGCAGCTGCCACCTTCCGGTGTGCATACGGTTGTGCCTGAGTCGGATCCAGAGATGACGGCCATGCTCGCCCGAGCCGCCGCGAGCATCGGTTTAGAGTGGTCCCCGCCACCCTGTCCCGAGCGCTCGCGGCTGGATGATTGGTACTTGGGTAAGGCCGCGGACCCCCGTCCGCGTCAAACCCCAATACCTTTCTTCCCGGACGTGCATGATGACATCTCGAAGTCCTGGAAGACCCCCAGATCTTCCCGTGACCGCTCGTTGGTCTCATCCGCCTTTCCTCCCCTCGATGAGGCGGCTGCCCGTGGGTACTCTGGGCTCCCCCCGGTTGAATGCTCTGTTGCGATGCAACTGTGTCCTCAGAGCGCTTCTTCTCGTGGTGAGCCTAAGCACCCATCTAAAGCCTGTAGGTACTCATCTACGCTTGTGGCGAAGTCCTACAGAGCGGCGGGACAGGCAGCCACCTCTTTGCATGCCATGGCCATTCTGCAGGTCTACCAGGCCCAGATGCTCAGGGACATGCACGAGGGTAGGACAGACCCAGGGCTCTTCAATGAGCTGCGCGCCGCCACCGACCTTGCTCTCCGAGCGACGAAGGTGACCGCACGCTCCCTGGGTTTGGTGATGTCCACAGCCGTGGTCCAGGAGAGACACCTGTGGCTGAATCTTGCTGATATGCGGGATGCCGAGCGGTCTCGGCTGCTCGACACCCCCATATCACAAGACGGCCTCTTCGGCGGAGCAGTCGAGGACTTCGCCCAACAGTTCTCGACTGCGCAGAAACAGACTGAGGCGATTAAGCACATTCTGCCCCGACGGCCCGCTGCTGCCTCCACCCAGCCGACCGGGCAGAATACTCAGTCTGTTCGCCGCCGAGGGCGCCCTCCTGCGGCTCCCGCCCGGCCCAAGCAGCAGCCTTCACCCGGGCCCGGTCGTGGAGGAAGCCGCAAGAAGGCGCCCCAGCCCTCTCCTGCCCCGCCCCCCGCTAAACGCCGGGCCAAGCGGCGCTCCTGAGACGGGCTGCTAAGGGATGATGTGCACTTCTCAGGAGATGGTAGCAGGACCACTCCTTCCCCCGGTGGAGGGCCGGGGGAGAATCCTTTGTTCCACCGCTGCTCACCCACGGGTTTTGCAGCACCCTAATGTGGTTAAAGAAAGAAGTGACACAATTATCCCTGAGCACACAGAGTTCTCGGACGACACGGTGCGCCGCCCCCGGGCCGTGCACCCCTCATCCTCCTCTGACGCCAGACCCCTGGCAGAGCAGACCCCCGCGGAACGTTCGTCCTTCCCTGGTCTGCTCTATCAGGACGCGGTCAATGACTGTGCCCCCACACTGGGCCGCTATGCCGTCCACGTCTGGGCCAGTCATTCCGCCTTGCTGCACCACCGGTGGGAAGTCTGTAGTTCGTTTGAACCCGCTGGTACAGTCGTTGGGAGCTTGGCAAGAGCTTCCCAACCTGTCCCGCTGGGTCGCTCGAACAGTCAGGCTCGGCTACGCGATTCAGTTCGCGCGGTCTCCTTCCCGCTTCAGGGGAGTCCGCTCCACTATGGTCGGTGGCAATGCCCCTATCATGAGAGCGGAGGTTGCAACCTTGCTGGCGAAGGGTGCAATCGAGACTGTCCCTCCAGCCGAAATGAGGTCCGGCTTCTACAGCCCGTACTTCATTGTCCCCAAGAAAACTGGTGGGTTACGGCCAATCCTGGATCTGCGCGTGCTGAACCGCTCCCTTCACAGGCAGCCGTTCAAGATGCTCACCGCCAAACGCGTTTTCGAATGTGTGCGGCACCAGGATTGGTTTGCAGCGATCGACCTGAAGGACGCCTACTTTCATGTCTCCATTCTCCCTCGACACAGACCGTTTCTTCGGTTTGCTTTCGAGGGGTAGGCATATCAGTACGCAGTTCTCCCTTTCGGGCTAGCCCTGTCTCCTCGCGTCTTCACGAAGGTCGTCGAGGCAGCCCTTGTTCCCCTCCGGGAACACAGGGTTCGCATCCTGAACTATCTCGACGACTGGCTGATTCTAGCTCACTCTCGAGATCAGCTCTGCGAACACAGGGACTTGGTGCTCCGCCATGTAGCCCGCCTGGGCCTTCGGTTCAACTGGGAGAAGAGCAAACTTTGCCCCGTGCAGAGGATCTCTTTCCTCGGTATGGAGATCGACTCGGTCGCCATGTCCGCGCAGCTTACGAGCGAGCGCGCACAATCACTGCTGACTTGCCTGAGACAGTTCGAGGGCAAGAGTGCGGTTCCACTGAAACTTTTTCAGAGGCTCCTGGGGCATATGGCATCTGCAGCCGTGGCAACACCGCTCGGATTGCTTCATATGAGACCGCTTCAGCTGTGGCTTCGCGATCGAGTCCCGAGGGGGGCATGGCATCACGGCACCTTCCGAGTACCAGTTACTCCGACCTGCCGTCAGACCTTCACCCCGTGGTCGAACCTCAGTTTTCTACGGGCCGGAGTGCCCCTGGAACGAGCTTCGCGGCATGTTGTTGTAACGACAGATGCCTCTGCCACGGGCTGGGGCGCCATGTGCAACGGACGTGCTGCCGCGGGCTCCTGGACAGGACCCCACCGCTTATGGCACGTCAATTGCCTCGAGTTGCTGGCAGTACAGCTCGCCCTGCGCCGCTTCCGAGCCGTGCTCAAGGGCCAGCACGTACTAGTCCGTTCAGACAATACCGCGACTGTAGCGTACATCAACCATCAAGGTGGTCTGCGCTCCCGCCGTATGTCGCAACTCGCCCGCCACCTCCTCTTATGGAGTCAGAAGCATCTGAGGTCGCTTCGTGCCATTTTTATCCCCGGAGCCCTGAACTGTGCAGCCGACGAGCTCTCACGGTTTCAGCCCCTCCCTGGAGAATGGCGACTCCATCCCCAGTCGGTCCAGCTGATTTGGGACCAGTTCGGGGACGCACAGATGGATCTGTTTGCCTCTCACGACTCGACCCATTGCACCCAGTATTATTCCCTGACCGAGGGCACGCTCGGCACGGATGCTCTGGCACACAGCTGGCCGCGGGGCCGCAAATATGCGTTTCCCCCAGTGAGCCTTCTCGCGCAGACCCTGCGCAAGGTCAGGGAGGACGAGGAGCAGGTCATTTTGGTCGCGCCGTACTGGCCTGCCAGGACCTGGTTCCCCGAACTTGTACTTCTCGTGACAGCACCTCCTTGGCCGATTCCTCTGAGGAAGGACCTCCTTTCTCAGGGACGGGGCACCCTCGTCCCGATCTTTGGAACCTCCACGTGTGGCTCCTGGACGGGACGAGGCAGGTTTGAGTACCCTACCACCAGCGGTGGTGGCTACCATCACTTCCGCTAGAGCTTCGTCCACGAGACACCTCTACGCGTTGAAGTGGAACCTCTTCGTCACCTGGTGTTCTTCTCACCGAGAAGACCCGCGGAGATGTTCGATTGGTGTTGTGCTTTCCTTTCTTCAAGATGGGTTGGAGCGAAGGCTGTCTCCCTCCACCCTCAAGGTCTATGTCGCCGCTATTGCCGCACAGCACGACCTTATAGAAGGTAAGTCCGTGGGGAAGCACGACCTAATCGTCAGGTTCCTGAGAGGAGCGAGGAGACTGAATCCTCCTTGCTCTCCTCTCGTACCCTCTTGGGACCTCGCAGTGGTGCTAACTGCCGTGCGGAGTGCTCCCTTCGAGCCTTTGCAGTCAGTTGAGCTTAACTTCCTGTCAATAAAGACCGCGCTTCTGACTGCATTGGCCTCCATCAAGAGGGTAGGGGACCTGCACGCATTCTCCGTTGACGAAGCATGCCTGGAGTTCGGGCCGGCTTACTCTCACGTGACCCTGAGACCCCGGCCTGGATATGTGCCCAAGGTTCATACCACTCCCTTCCGGGACCAGGTGGTGAACCTGCAAGCGCTGCCCCCGGAGGAGGCAGACCCAGCCTTGGCACTGCTCTGTCCAGTACGTGCTCTCCGCATCTATGTTGACAGAACGCAGTGTTTCAGGACCTCAGACCAGCTCTTTGTCTGTTATGGTGGGAGACTGAAGGGAAAGGCTCTCTCCAAGCAAAGGTTGTCTCACTGGATAGTGGACGCCATTGCTTTGGCTTACCAACAGCAAGGTCGACCGTGCCCCCTTGGTGTGACTGCCCACTCCACCCGGAGTGTGGCGTCCTCTTGGGCTCTAGCGCATGGCGCCTCGCTAACAGACATCTGCAGAGCTGCAGGCTGGGCGACACCCAACACATTCGCCAGATTCTACAATCTCCGAGTGGAGCCAGTGTCTTCTCATGTACTCGCTTCAACCAGCTAGTACCGGACCCGCTCAGGTGTCTTCGCTTGCTCGCCATTCCACTCCACGGACTGGATACGTGCGATATTCCCCTCAGGTGAGCTTCCCCGAAAGCCCTGAGTTCCTCCAGCACCCCTGATGCTGGCGCCAGTGTCTTTTGCCTGCGCGTCGGCTAGGTGCCTCCCGTGTGCATGGTACCTCCTCTGAGCTACCCCCACATGTGTATTTCCACTGTAAGCCTCTTTGAGCATGTGTCTTTCCCTTGGCAAGCCACCTTGCCACCCCTGGGGTTGAAATATTCCACCTGCGGCTGGACACCCCAGTGATTCCCCATATGCATCCCTCGGGTTATATGTGTATTCTCTAAGTCCCCCCCTCTGGGTTGGCAGTAATTGCATATTTCCCTTAAAGACCTTGGGATATGCTCCCCAGTGTACCTTGGTATTCCTGTGCTAATAGGAGTCCTTCGTCCGTGCTATCTCACGACAGGGATCTCAGATTACGCAGGGCACTGGAAGACAGCTGAGAAGGTGGCGTGATTAGACTGATACTCCCATTCGTCGTCATCCGACGGAACTCGGAGTGACAACGAAAGGGAACGTCTTGGTTACGGATGTAACCCTCGTTCCCTGAGTAGGGAACGGAGACGTTCCGTCTTCCTGCCACTTTCCGCTGTACCGCGGGGATCGCCTGAGCTCAGTCTTGGCTCCTCAGCGAGGAAACATACTGCTTTGATGGAATTTCCGCCCGTTATACCCACGAGGTGGGGCGGAGCTGCTCCATGCAAATTCTGCAGACCCATGGCATTTCTTTGCCATTGGCTCGTTTTGTATTACTCGAAGTGGATAGGCTTTCTAAGCGCAACTCCCATTCGTCGTCATCCGACGGAACGTCTCCGTTCCCTACTCAGGGAACGAGGGTTACATCCGTAACCGAGACGTTTCTATGCAATGTTCTACACTAGTATTAATATCAATTAAATTGGTGCAGTAGAGACTGTGATTTGGATTTTTGGATACTAGTCAAACGGTATTTAACATCTTGGAGATGTTATCCGACAGAAGATCTGCCCCGATTCTACTTGGGTGTAAGCCATCAGCGCGGAAGAGCCTTGGTCGCTCCCAAAACAGATTCCAATTATTTACAAAGAGCAGTTTCTGCTCATTGCACCATGACAATAACCATTCATTTAGCACGAATAATCTACTGAACTTTTCATGCCCTCGTCGGTACGTAGGAAGCGGTCCAGACACAAGAGTCTCAAAAGCATAAAAAAAGAATATTAAAGTTTAATGCGTTGCCATGGCAACATTATCTTAGATATTAAACAATCCTTTCACAGGTCTACATCTGCCGTGTGTTTACATTTATACAGATGAAGTTTGAAGCAAATCGGGTAAAAATAAGAGGGTGATTTCAAAGCATTTTGAAAGTGACACACTTCCTGCTGCCAGTTGGTGGCGCTATAACTTTGACTCACAATAGTCACATCCATGTGACCGGCCTCTTACAGCGAACACACTGCTGAAGCTTCATCAAGATCAGTTAATGTATAAAGAAGTTATAACACACTTCCTGTTTCCATTATTCGCCATAAATTCATTTTCTCGCCACGGCCAAACCATTCGAGATATCAAAAATCCCCTGGCAGTTTTTCATCCTCAATGTCTTGACTTCATGCACACCGAGTTTGGCGACGATCGAATGAATTCCCTAGGAGAAATGTTTAAAATTCCTGAGCATGCGTTTCCAAACAACCCTAAATAGCCTGTTGGGCTGGCGTAAAACTTAGAGCACGAAAGTTGTTTGGCCCGATGAGATCTACATGTGTACCGAGTTTCAGATTATTACATGCAAGCGTGTTTGATATATGGACAAGTGTTCAAACCGCATTCCAGGGGGCGCTGTCGAGCCCCCCTGCCACGCCCGTGTACCAGCTTCAGCCCGGCTCTGATGGCCGCGGGTTCTGACCCGTGTGCAAAGTTTCAAGAGTTTTCGAGCACGTTAAGGGCCCCAAAAGTGGCCAAAAGGTAGTAAAATAATAATAATAAAGAAGAAGAAGAAGAAGAATCCTAAGGAAAACAATAGGGCCTTCGCCCTTTCAGGGCTTGGGCCCTAATAATAATAATCCTAAGGAAAACAATAGGGCCTTCGCCTTTTCAAGGCTTGGGCCCTAATAATAATCCTGAGGAATCCATAATCCCCCCCCCCCCCCCCCAGTAATCAATGCTATACTTCACCAATAGACCATATAAAATATAAGATATAATAAAGATATCCAACACGCATGTTTAAAAAATAAACAATAAAATAAGAACCAGCGCTTCTGCTCCTGTATTGAGAGATAACATGCAGCGCGTTTCAATTACGGTCCTGGTTCCAGTGGCCTTAATGCATGCACGGCTTTTCAAAATGTCACAAAGCGTTTTGGGATTGTTTTGAATGAAATATTGAAGTTTATAGTTAAGAATTTTGGCACACCACACAGAGTGGCGCTACAAATATGCTACATGTTTATTATGTGTATGAGGAAAGGACAACACAAGAGGGAAAATCTCGCTCTAATTAAATGTAAATCGCCCTGAATTAAAATGTAAAAATAGATCACATAATTTCTTTGTCGAAATGTTACGATATTGTTTCATTTAAGTTCATAATTATTCTATAAATGTTATTTAGTTTAACCCTTAGGGGTCTAAGGTGTTTTTGGGGTCCTTGAGATGTTTTGACATGCCCTGACATTTGTGCTTTTTTCAGTTACTTATAAACATATTAATGGCATAGGTGTCATTACTCTATTCAGCACAAACAGGGCTACCTTAATATGTGAGCAACATACGTACATGTTTGTATTTTTGAGAGAAAAATTTGTATGCATGGTTATTGAAAAAAACTAAAAATTTTAGTTTCTGAAATAAGGACACAAAACACATACTAAATATGTGTCCACAAGACTTGACTAATGGATGTTGTCGCCTAGGGTTTTTGCTTCAAAATGATCTGAAAATCATCCTGCCTAATCATTTACACAAAACAATACATTGATTTAAACTTTGTAAGACACATTTTGTTTGGAAAGGCAATATTCGTGAGTGCTTGAATGGTCATGAATAATGTTCTGATTCACACCTGAGAAGACAATGACCCGCATAATGAGCCTTTCATTCAGGTGTGTCACTGGGTACCACAAGAAAGATTGTGAGGACTTATTTTGTATGCATGCAAATTGTATAATATCCAAGGTAAACATTTCTAGTAACTAAGCAGGTAATTCTCATACTGTATTTTCAGAAAGTTTTGGAATATATCCTCTCCCCAAATGTGTCACTAATAAAAAACAATAATAAATATTTTAATGAGAAGGCTTATATTGACCTATTAAGATGTTGCTTACATCTACCTTGCTACTATATTTTCTATGTTTACTATGTTTTCACATGTAAATCAACAACAATTAAAATTTTAACAATATTTCAAGTGTAATCTTTCTTTGTAAAAAGTATACATTTTATCATACGTATTTCAAAGTTAAGGATTTATTAGTTTGAACATTGGAACAAACACTATAAAAACATCTTAGTTGATACTTCAATATACTTTATTTTTGACAAAACATCCCATACTATATATTTAACATATGAGCAGAAATTGGCGTGATGTGACTGTAGTCTTTTTTACAGTAACATTTTTTTATAATCTATCCAAAACTAATCAACGAAATCTTGTCTAAACATTCATATTTCGTCTGTAACATATCGTTTTTATGATATATTAGCATATAGATGTTAATTTGCAGTTTAATTCATTCATTCACACACAGACACACGATTTATATTTAAGCAGTCTTTTTGCGGTTTACAGAAACTATTTCAGATCGTGATTAGAACAAAGCACTTAAGAAAAAAGAACTTACTATTCCACCACAGCTGGATCCGTTGCTCCTAAACCGAAATGGAACTAAGCCGGCACTTCTGAGGTAAATTTTCCAGGATTATTATTACGATAGTATGATTCCTCACAGCGTCGTAAAGTACATGACTCTGATTAAACTTGATGTGTTGATGTGGGCGTTGAGACGTTTGCATCTTGCCTCCAATTATTTGCGTTTGAATAGCGTGCATTCTCCGTGGGCGTGGTCACATTAGCACTTAATGAGCTGAAATAAGAACGACTGGCATCTCTCTTTTTCATACAGATTACATAAACTGAGAATATTTTATTTGCTTCATTTAAAAGAAGAGAATTCAAGCTTTATGCCTGAGTGACTGAGTTACAGTTCATTTTCGGATGCGTTTCAGAATGGACTTCACATTGAGAGAGATGGCAGAATGAGCATCATGTTTATTTTTCTTTATTTGGCAAAAAGCACAACACTTTGTTTTTATTGTGAGTATACACAAAAAAATAGACACTTAACAGGATTGAATGTTGTATAACACTTATATAGTGTTATACACTTACAGTGTTACACTTATATAGGATTGCTCCTGTCTGCCTTCCTGCCTGTTGTGAGTCTGTTTGCGTGAGGCTGTAAGCCTCGTATTAGCTTCGTATTTCTTTCTGTTTTGAACCATCATTTACTTTCATTTCTAGTTATTTATATTACTAAATACATTTTGCCCACCGTCTCAGATTAACCTTACATCGCTAGCTTCTGTTATTGTTAGCACAACACGCTAGTAACTCGCTAGCCTGTTAACGCACCACCTGTGCGCTCATTTATTTATTTTCTCTCGCGCGCCCGCGGCTTTTGAGTTCCTAAAAGCCCAGGTAAGTAAGAATTAGTCAACAAACACGGTGAGTAATGTCTTGTCCTGTTATTGTCACCTGTGTCACATGTCATATGTTTAGTATAGCCTTCTCCGATGGCAATATAGGATTTATATGTGATAAATGCAAGGAGACAGTCAGGCTGACGGAGAAGATTTCAGAACTAGAGACACGCATCCAAACTTTAATTGAGGATGGTAAGAATGCTAGAAAGTGTTTTGGAAAGTGTCTTTAGAAAGTGTTTTGGATGCGCCTAGCATAGTGAACTCTTTACATGATTCGGTTCCGGCTGAAGTAGAGTCCGTGCAGCAGGGCAGATGGGTGACTGTCAGAGATCGCTCTAGTCGCGGATCAAAGAACCACTCTTCCGTTCCGAATCTCATAACAAACCGATTTGCCCCAATCAGTGAAACACCCACTGAGAATTCTGTTGATTGTGCCCTGGTAATTGGTGATTCGATCACACGGAACGTGAAAATAGAGACACCAGCCACCATAGTCACATGTTTGCCGGGAGCCAGAGCGCCTGACATCAAAGCAAATTTAAAAGTGCTGGCTAATGCTAATCGTAAATTATCTAAGATCATTATTCATGTCGGCACTAATGATGTTCGACTCCGCCAGTCGGAGATCACCAAAATTAATATTAAAGAGGTGTGTGAACTCGCAAGTATGATGTCAGGCACTGTAATTTGCTCTGGCCCCCTTCCTGTACACAGGAGTGATGAGATAGTTAGCAGATTGGCCTCACTGAATCGCTGGCTGTCTGAGTGGTGTCCGCATAATAATGTAGAATTCATAGACAATTGGAAAAGTTTTTGGGGCAAGCCTGACCTGTTGAAAAGAGATGGTATCCATCCCTCCTGGGCTGGTGCTGCTCTTCTCTCTAGTAATTTGGCTCATAGTCTTAGAGATAAAACATGACAATCTGGGGCTCAGGTCAGGAAGCAGACAGACTGGCTAAACCGACCGTCTGCTAGCGGCCTCACATCACCAAGGTCAGATAAATCCCATCACATAGAGCCTCTTTCACCTAGATATCATCATATAGAGACTGTCTGTTCCCCGAATTTGGAAATCCAAAAAACGTCAGGTTAAATATTTAATTGATATTCTACAAATAAAAAAACAGATATAATACAGATGAGCAAATGATAAAGCTTGGGTTGCTGAATATTCGATCCCTTACTCCAAAATCACTCACAGTTAATGATATGATTTTAGATTATAATCTAGATGTTTTGTGTTTGATAGAAACCTGGCTAAAACCAAACGATTACATTATTTTAAATGAGTCAACCCCACAAGATTACAGTTATAAACATGAACCTCGTCTGAAAGGCAAAGGGGGAGGTGTTGCTGTAATTTATAGTAATATTTTCAAAACCACTAAGAAATCTAGTTTTAAATATACTTCTTTTGAAGTATTGGTGCTTAACCCTCTGAGGTCGGCTATCGCGCCGGCGCGATTGTCTCGCTTTTTTTCTTATCAGTGCAAAAGAGACTCAAAATACTCTGTTGATTTTGATCTTAAATATAAGTGGTATACATCAATCGATCATGTTAAGTGTCTATTATTTTTCTGTATACTCACAATAAAAACAAAGTGTTGTGCTTTTCGACAAATAAAGAAAAATAAACATGATGCAAGTTCTGCCTTCTCTCTGTCGGTGAAATCCATTCTGAAAAGCGTCCTAAGATTAACTATAACTCCGCAAATACTTGTCATACAGGCACGAGAGATTTTTCTTTATGAAGCTTGAATTCTCTTCTTTTCAATGAAGTAATTTATATAAAAAACAAATATTCTCTGTTTATGTAATCTGTATGAAAAGAGAGTGATTTCAGTATTTTTTTCCCCAGCTCATTACACTTCATTACGCGTTAATCTGACACGCCCACGGAGGACGCGCGCTATTCAAACGCAAATGTTGAGGCAAGCCATGACAACGCCCACATCAGCCGTTCCACCGCGGCGGTAAAATGTGTGGTGTATTTGCTGCCTTTTACCGCTAAGAGGCGCTACAATCATAGACTCTGAAAAGTGTTCGTTTATTCTCTCTATTGCGTAATCTGCTGCCGCGCATACAGAGCGATTGAAAGCTGGTAGCATATGAATTCAAGTGAAACTAAAATAATTAATAATCACAATGCTGAAATTAGGCTACTAAAATTAAATTGAATAAATAATGAAAACAATTCAACATAAAACATTGCAATAAAAAACATTTAGGCTACATCAATGAGGCTTTCGAACAGCATACAGACGGTAGCTTAGTGGTTAACGCAACAACTCGAGATTCAAGGAGCTTCAATCAACCCGAGATCGAATCTCAGTGTAGCATACATGTTTTTAACCGATGTTGGCCGACAGCGTTTATATTTTACCACCTTGATGCTTAAATAGGTAACTGTTTATAACTGTTTACTTATTTAAAGTCAAGAGTTTTGTTTAATTATCATTACAATATACATTTGCTACATTCCCGTAGAACCGCAGCCGCTGCACAAACGACAAAAACTGATGAAGGAAGATTGTCAGCCGATTGCATCAGAAAATGAAACTGAAGAAGCTTGTCTTTAGTCTGCTAAATTATTGTGTAATGTAAAAGAACACTTAAATTACTTAAGTTTGAAACCAAGTTCGAACATTTCAAGGTTTAAATAAAGTGTCGGGACAGTTTTTTTTTTTTTTTTAAACAGGATTGCATCGAGTTTAGAGTTTATTTCTTTTGCGATGCAAAATAAGAAACACTAGGCTAATCTTATTCTTGCGACATTTTAAATTTGTATTGCCAAAGAAATTACAGCTAAATTAAACAATTAAAACAGTACAAAACGAAAATTGTCCAAAACAACATAGCCTAATTAAATTAAAAACATGCGTTTTTCTTTGCCTCTCTCGCGCTGGATCTCTTTTTAGCAAGTTTATTTAGTCTCCCTCGCTGCACCCGCCGGGTCTCTCTCGAAATTAAACATTTAAAAACATGTAAAAACACATCATACAGCTGATAATACTGTATATGTCGCTGCGTGTCAGCCATACAAATCACGAAAAAAAATATTTAGCCTTTAATTGTTTCTTCAAAGACACAGCATGCCTTGTTGAATTCACCTTACAATAACTTCAATTGATATTTTGTGTGAAAAAAAAAAAAACTTTAAATAGGCTACAATAAATAAACTACAATATTTATAATTTAATAAGATATGGGGCCTACATTTGGACACAGATTTATCCTTACAATAATTTTGCCTGGTCATTAGGCTGGTTATCCGACACTCTCCATATGAAAGAGGAACATTAACACCTTTGTCCAGCAACTGTCCCTCCAACCCCCCACAGGCTATCGGAGTCTGAGGCTGACTTAACACAAAGAGAAGTCGCAATTCACACTTAAATCGCTATTCTAGACAGTGTTGATAATGAAGGAATTAAATGATTTAAGTTACATGTAGACTAGTGATATTTCTGTCATAAAAGTTTATTACTAAATATTTCATTATTTCAATAATTGATGAAATAAAACTGGTTTGGGCCAGCCTTTTCCAAGCAAAACTAAATATAATCTGAAAAAACGCATGTTAATGTGTTGTCATGAACAAAAAACTCAATATTATTCTACAGGGATCTTTGGATCCTTAACCAGGCATGCAATTAATGAAGTTTTTTTTTTTGTAGCTATTCAAATAAATATCGAACCACGGTGCTTCGTGGTAATGCTGCTAAATTAAATAACATTTATAGAATAATTATGAACTTAGATCAAATAATTTATTTGTCGAAATGTTGCGATACTGTTTCATTTGTTTTTACATTTTAATTCAGGGCGATTTAGCCTACAAAATGGAGCGAGATTTTCACCCTTGTCTTGTCATTTTCTCATTGGGAAGCGCTTACATTGAGTATAGATCCTCTGTACCTCTCGTTTTCATATGGATTATATAATCAGATAACATTTATTAGCCTAAATATTTAGACATTTAAAGACTTTAGACATAGCCGATTTCTTATCGTGACTGAGCTGAATCGGCTTTTGGTTCATTTTTGTGACGCGCAGTTCCCGGAGACAGAGACGACAGATATAAACTGTTGTCGTTAGCCTAATAATATGAATACAAGTTTACAGTTTTGAACGATGTAAGCTACTCTACTCTTATCTGTATGACCAAAAAATTACGGAGTCGCCTATTAAGTTATTTTGTAATGAGAAAAATAAATTGCCAGAATAAAACCCGACTTTAGAAAAATGCATAGGGCCACTCGGCGTGGTGTGCCAAAACACTTATAAACTTCAATATTTCATTCAAAATAATCTCAAAACGCTTTGTGAAATTTGAAAAAACGTGCATGCATTAGGCCACTGGAACTAATGAACAACTGAAACACTGGTTTTGATTTTATTCTTTGTCGTTTAAACGTGCCTGTTGCATGTCTCTATTTTATATATTTAATATGGTCTATTGGTGAAGTAGCCTAGCATTGATTAGCTACTGTGGAGGGAGGGGTGTGGGGATTAAAATAATTCTGCAGAAGCAGGGATGTTTAGACCAGAAGGAAATCCCCGTCCCCCCTGGCAAATCACACTTTACTTAAAACCATTTTTTTTTAAACTCTAGGTTGTAGGGAATAAAAAAAAAAAAAAAAAATAAATAAATAAATAAATATATATATATATATATATATATATATATATATAGGCCTATATATATATAGCCTATATATAAAATTATTTTTTTTAACAGAACTGCTTTTGAAATTACGATTGGTAGCCTATTATGAATCCCGATCAAACATGGTCTACTGTAAATTTTATATTCATTAATGCAGAGAGATTTGTCTAGCTCTAAAACTCTGTTACACCATACAGTTTTTTGCTTATATTTATCAAATAAAATTACCATGCATTTCCATTTTACACTAAGGAACAAATCCAACAGAACACCTTTGCATCTGTATAAATTATTAATATCATCCACCATTAATAATGATAATAAATAAATAAATAAATAAATAAATAAATAAATAAATAAATAAATAAATAAATAAATAAATAAATAAAAGAAATAATAATAAAATAAAATAAAAAAAGGGATAAACTAAAAAAAAAAAAATGAGAGCAACCAATATATGCAGTTTCAGAGCACAAGCAAAAATTCCGTAGAGGGCAGAGCAGACGTTACTGATCAGAGTCAGTGGTAAACTGGGTAAGATGATCCAGAAATGGTTGCCATATATTATAAAATTTATCAAGGTTACTCATAATTCCGTACCGCACTCTCTCCATGTGGAGTATTCCAGTTAGGTGAGTCAACCAGGTCTTGAACTGAGGAACAGTATCTGCTTTCCAGAGTCTTAGAATGATGCTCTTAGCAATAATCATTCCATAAATAATAGTGCTTTGTACAGAGACATTATGGTCTGACAAAAAAAAAACAGAATATCCAAATAATGCAATCTCTGGATCAGGGTTAAACACAAAACCATGTCAGCCACTTAAAAATGTTACACCAAAACTCGTAAAGCTTAGGGCATGTCCAAAAGAGATGGGTAAGAGAGCCCTCTGCAGATTTACACCGGTCACACGTAGGAGAAACGGTGGGAAAAATTCTATGTAATTTAGATTTTGAATAGTGCAATCTATGCATCACCTTAAATTGAATTAACTGATGTCTGGAGTTAATTGAACAAGAACGAACCCTGCTAAGGCTCTCCTCCCACACTTCAGCTCCGATCTGTGTACCCAATTCCTCCTCCCAAGCATTTTTTAAAGAATGTGTAGAATAACTAATTTCTTCAGAAAACACAGTAACAAAATTTGAAATCAAAATTTTGGAACCAGGCGATCCCAACAACAGTCTATAAATCTTCCTTTCCTCTGGCATAGATTCAAAATTAGACACTGCATGGCGAACATAATTTCTAATCTGTAAATGTCGAAAAAAGTGTGTTGTGGGTAGAGAAAACTTTTCTTTTAATTGAGAAAAAGAAGCAAAATGTTTGTTAATGTATAAATCCTCCAAGGTAACAATACCATTCAACCTCCACATATTGAATGTTGCATCTGAGAGAGAAGGGGGAAATGCGTGATTTCGGTATACTGGGGCGAAAATAGCAGTGTCAGGTAATCTGCATACTTTCTTAATTTGTCGCCATATTTTCAAACAGTTTGAAACAATAAAATGATCCACCTTAATAGATGTAGGCAATGCGGGAGTTGAAAAGAGAAGTGCTGGAAGCGAACTATTTTTAACGCCATTTTTTTCAATGGCAACCCAGGGGGGAGTGTCAATAGAATTTTCTGTTTTATAATCCTCCTGCCAATAAACAAGTGCCCTCGCATTCGCTGCCCAATAATAATGCAAGAAGCAAGGTAACCCTAGCCCACCCTTATCCCTTGGTTTCTGTAAATGTATTTTTGATATTCTGTGAGCTTTAAAACCCCAGATAAAAGGCAGGATAATTGAATCTAATGTTTTGAAAAAAGACTTTATTTCAAAACATTCCTATTTTTTTTGACAGATTCAGGAATCTACAGAGAGACCATTTTAACAGCGTTTATATGGCCTATCATAGAAAGAGGAAGAGTTCTCCATTTGCTAATGTCTATCTTTAAATCCTCCAATTTCCGAAAAAAATTCAACTTAAAAATTAATTTAGGGTTTAACTGGCCGTAATTTTGAGATTGCAATAGACGTGAAGGACTATAATGCGTTAAGAGCTCACTCAAGTACTGCGGAGCTAAACCATTTAGTGCTTTGTAAGTAATCAACAATTTTTTAAAATTTATACGATGTTTAATAGGGAGCCAATGCAGTGTTGACAGAACCGGGCTAATATGGTCATATTTCCTGGTTCTGGTAAGAACTCGAGCTGCGGCGTTTTGAACTAGCTGTAGTTTATTTATTAAGCGTGCAGGGCAACCACCCAGTAGAGCATTACAATAATCTAGCCTTGAGGTCATGAACGCATGAACTAATTGTTCCGCATTTCCCAATGAGAGCATATGGCATATTTTAGATATATTTTTAAGATGGAAAAATGCAGTTTTACAGATACTAGACACGTGGCTTTCAAAAGAAAGGTTGGTATCAAAGAGCACACCCAGGTTCCTAACCGACGACGAAGACTTGACAGAGCAGCCATCAAGTGTTAGGCAGTATTCTAGGTTATTACATGTGGACGTTTTTTGTCCAATAATTAGAATCTCTAGTAATTTCCTACTACTAAATTCTGAAAAGACAGTCATCCAATTTTTTATATCAGCTATGCATTCCGTTAATTTTGTGAATTGGTAAGTTTCGTTGGGTTTTGAAGAAATATACAGCTGAGTATCATCGGCATAACAGTGAAAGCTAACTCCATGTTTCCTAATGATATCTCCTAATGGGATTTATGTGTTGGCAGAAGAAAGCTCTGTCTAGGCTCTGCCCCAGTATGGTTTTGTTGAGCCATTTATTAGTCAAGTCAAGCCACCTTTATTTATATAGCGCTTTTTACAATACAGATTGTATTAAAGCAGCTTCACAGTGATATCATGAAAATAATACAACAAGTTTGTTTCTAGAAGAAACCAATTAGTCTGTTATTAGTTTAGCTGTTTGATGAGAAAGAGATTAAATGTAGAACGCAATAATCTCTGTAATAATCCATTCAACTATATCAGATGACTATTATTCTGTGGCGCAGGGCTGGAACTGATGAAAGCACAGCTTGATCTTTTGACCAATCAGCGGAAAGGGGTGATTTATTCCCGCCCATGTAGAGATCAAATATTCAAGCTGTTTATTCATTTTGGTTTTATTGTGTTTCCATTTGGCGGATTAGAACAAAGTGTGATGAAAACAAAAGTAAAAGTATGAAAAAACGACGCAAGATTTGCTTATGTTCATGAGATGGGTCGAATACGTGATAAATAAACGGTTTCGTCATTTTTCCGTTTGGAAGACAAAAACGAGAAAACAAATTATCCGAAGGGACCGGGTCCGTGTAGTTTTGCATCCATTTATTTTTCATTTTTTAACCTGTAATTGAAAAACAAACGTTGTTGTATTTTTAAAACGCAAAGTTGAACACTAAAATTTGAATTTGAACTGTACACACCAAATGCTGCGCAAAAATACTGACGTATTTTCAGATTTTTGTTTATGACTTTTAGTCATAGTCTGGTTGTTTGATGAGAAAAATATGAATTGTAGATTAAATAACTGCATTAAGAATCGATACAGTTATTCTACTGCATGGAACTGAGGAACAACTGATGATGATATGGTTTGATCTTCGAATGATCAATCACAGGGCGAGCGTTTCATTCCCGCCCACGTGCAGAGATCGAATATTCAAACTGTTTAGTCAATTTTTTTTTTACCCCTGTATGAAAAATGAAAAATCGAGCCTTAATTCTTTTTTTTTTTTACAAAAAAGGAGCAGTTTTCTCATTTTACTACTTTCTATATTAAATCTAAAACGACTGAACGAATGATAGACGGATTGATGCGGCTGCTTTCAGATCGAATACAGTTGGATGCTACATCTTTCACCAAACATCAAAGTTTCTTTGCAAACTCTCCATTTCACTGTGCCTCGTTTACAAAACAAAATGCTCTGAAGAAACATATAATACTCTGACGCGATCCGGAACACCATTCAAATAAACCTTCCACTTTTTTCTGATGCTGAGATCCTTCTGAAGTCTGTACAGAGACGCAAAAGAGCTGTTAAAACTGGACACATCAAAGTGAATGTTATTTTAGTCTTCCATTTGTCTTGTCAACAGACTCAAGTGTGTGAAATACGTCAGAAACTGAATGGGCATCTGTATACACTGTATCCAGTGTTAACGGCATCAGTGATTCTAATGGGTTCTATTTGCTTTTGACACAATGCTCACATTCGGTGTAGACAAATGTCAGCCGTTAAGCGACTGAAGGGCAGTGTGTGGGGGATATTCTGTGCTGATCTATCAGTATATGTGCTGATTCGTCAGTGTCCTGCTCTGAAGGCAGTCATATGCCAAGTTATTTGCCCATGTGATGTCACAAATCCCGCAATATCCAAATGATCTGTTTGTAGAGCTTGATTAAATAAAAGCTTTATTTATAATGAGGAGAATGTTTTAAGCTATGCAACTTATAAGAGGTCTTTGTACCATCAAGTCATCTTTTATGTCAAAATATCAAGGCAAATTTGATGTCTTGACTAACTATTTTGATCTAGTGTAAACAGAACGTCCTCTTGTGTTTAACTGGTTTAAGATCCTTTACTGACCCCACTGCAGTAAGGCAGATATACAGAAAGTATGATTACTGAAAAACAGCCATTTCAATTCATTCTATTCTGTTCTATTTTAAGAAAAAAAAGAAAAAAAGGAACTTTACAATGAGCACAATATGTCAATAATCCTGTGTTTTAGTTTGAATTTGTATTATACTGTGTAATTTTCCTGCAATAAAAAAAACGGTACATGTTGCTACAATGTGAATAAGTGTATATAATAGTACATGTTTGAATTGCCGTCACAGTGTTTTACTGATGTATGCAAGGTCATCAAATTTCACACAACCTGAAAGGTGATGTAATATAACTTGTTTACTAAAAGCTGCAAGAGAAAAATACTTTAATAAGAGTTTCAGGAATTATAGCCCAAAAATATAAGGAACTTTAACTGATATTTAACTAAATGTTGTTGTATATTCTGTCACTTCCTGTAGGGAATATTCTCCAGGTCCAACTTCAGGTTGTCAAAGTGTTTTTTGCCAGATGAGAGGAGCGTGTTAGCGCTTTACTGCATCAGCTGTCTGATCATTGCACTGATAACACTCATCCATCTAAAGATGTTCAGAAGATCACTGCACTTGACAAATAGCTTTCTAGCAAAGTACAAGACTTTGTAACATGCACAAGACAGTTTTGCGGCACTAAATTGTATCAGAAGAACAGGTCATGTTCACAATGTTGCAATGTTGAGTATCATTGAGTTTCCTGGTTTGGATGTGCTCAGTGTCTTTTTTTTTGTAATTAAGAATGTAAAATATTTTTTTTGATGCACAATTAAAACTGTGAAGTAGTATTTTTTGTTGTTATTGTTGTTTCTATGCAAAGGCATTGGTCCAAACTGAAGTCACACTGTCAAAACTCTTCCTAGTCAGCTAAACAGAAGTCTATGTGGACAACACTGTGGTAAATATGTCATGTTCACACAAAAATGCATTCAATGACCACATCTCCAAAAATCCATGAACACTTTTGTCATTCATACTCCACCACCTGTAAAATACTTTACATTTGCACCACATTTTTCAAATGCTAATAGACTCCTTTCCAAACTAGTAAAAACACATTAAAGAATTCTGTATAAAAAATACCATTTGTGCATTTCTACAGTAATTAGATTGAAATGTATAGCAGAACATTTAGAATATGATGGCTAATTGTAATTTCAGCTAAAAGACTACACAGGTGTCAGATTTGGAGTTTTTTTTTTTTTTTTTTTTTTTTTTACAGCAAGAGAGTGGACCAGAACCCTGAATTGTTATACTATACATTTTAAAAAATAAATATTTTCAGCCCTGGTTTCAGGATTTTTTTTGTTGTTTGTTTTTTGCATATACACTCACCTAAAGGATTATTAGGAACACCTGTTCAATTTCTCAATAATGCAATTATCTAATCAACCAATCACATGGCAGTTCCTTCAATGCATTTAGGGGTGTGGTCCTGGTCAAGACAGTCTCCTGAACTCCAAACTGAATGTCAGAATGGGAAAGAAAGGTGATTTAAGCAATTTCGAGCGTGGCATGGTTGTTGGTGCCAGACGGGCCGGTCTGAGTATTTCACAATCTGCTCAGTTACTGGGATTTTCACGCACAACCATTTGTAGGGTTTACAAAGAATGGTGTGAAAAGGGAAAAGCATCCAGTTTGCGGCAGTCCTGTGGGCGAAAATGCCTTGTTGAATCAGTCGGCCCATTCTCCTCTGACCTCTAGCATCAAGCTGATAGAAGAGCAACTTTGACTGAAATAACCACTCGTTACAACCGAGGTATGCAGCAAAGCATTTGTGAAGCCACAACACGCACAACCTTGAGGCGGATGGGCTACAACAGCAGAAGACCCCACCGGGTCCCACTCATCTCCACTACAAATAGGAAAAAGATGCTACAATTTGCAAGAGCTCAGCTAAATTGGACAGTTGAAGACTGGAAAAATGTTGCCTGCTCTGATGAGTCTCGATTTCTGTTGAGACATTCAGATGATAGAGTCAGAATTTGGCGTAAACAGAATGAGAACATGGATCCATCATGCCTTGTTACCACTGTGCAGGCTGGTGGTGGTGTAATGGTGTGGGGGATGTTTTCTTGGCACACTTTAGGCCCCTTAGTGCCAATTGGGCATCGTTTAAATGCCACGGCCTACCTGAGCATTGTTTCTGACCATGTCCATCCCTTTATGGCCACCATGTACCCATCCTCTGATGGCTACTTCCAGCAGGATAATGCACCATGTCACAATGCTTGAATCATTTCAAATTGGTTTCTTGAACATGACAATGAGTTCACTGTACTAAAATGGCCCCCACAGTCACCAGATCTCAACCCAATAGAGCATCTTTGGGATGTGGTGGAACGGGAGCTTCGTGCCCTGGATGTCCCACAAATCTCCATCCACTGCAAGATGCTATCCTATCAATATGGGCCAACATTTCTAAAGAATGCTTTCAGCACCTTGTTGAATCAATGCCATGTAGAATTAAGGAAGTTCTGAAGGCGAAAGGGGGTCAAACACAGTATTAGTGGTGTTCCTAATAATCCTTTAGGTGAGTGTAGTACAAATTCTAGAATTTATGTGAAAAATCATTTAATAAAAAACAGCACCATTAACAACAGAGCATTACATTAACTTTTAAAGTTTATGTCAGTGTGTTATTTGTCGAACAATCTGTGGTGGTTTGAGCAAGTTTTGGAAGTAAGATTAAATGCAGACTGTATGAAGAGCTTTGAAACAATGGCTTCAGTGTTAGATGATTAGCAACTGGAAAAGAAAATACAGATTTTAGGAGAAAAAAAAAATGTTTTTGCTGCATCCAACTTTTCAAGTGGCGATTATCACACATTACTCAATTCAAAGGCAAACTCGGATTTCTTTTAGAGGTATTTTATTTGCAAAATTACATTTCTTCCCACATCTCCATTTTAAACAAAGACCAAGGTCTTCTAATGTGCCTCGTTATTAAAATAATCGTTAAGAAATGAAAAATATTTGTTTTTATTATTATTTTGAATTTTTCTTTATTGTCACTCATAATTTAAATTTCTGAAATAAATTTGAACATGTAAAAGCTGCAGAGTAGAGTAAAGAGAATAAAGCCTATCTACCAGTGTTACAGCCATTCACAGCCTAAAGTTACACCACACACTGTCCCTGCACTTCACCAGTTGAGAATTGAACCGCAAGAGTACAGTCAAGGATCCAAATGAACAATTTATGGGGCATTTTGCATGGATTCGAGTGCTTATAGTGTTTTAAATATGAGTAATCTAGGCAGTCACTCGTGTTTAATATATTAGTAATATTTTTCATTAAAATGAAAATTGAATCTGCATGCTGTTTATTTATCTTTTGAATACACAAATTGTATTTTTGGTGATTTGTCATGCAGTTATTTCTGTACATTTGATATACAAATGGTAATAAATATTACAATTTTGGGGTGCACTATTACTTTGACTTATGATAACTGTCCACTGGTGAGTGAGAGAGACCGTATGGGCCCACTCAAGCTGTGAGGTTTACACTATCAGTGCTCACATTCACAATGCCAGCGCAGTCAGCATGCGCTCAGGACGGCCAGTAAGGAATCGGTAGTCTTACTTCGTCATTCCTTCTATATTATGTTTGTATATGCATAGCTATGCATACAACCTCGCTAAACATTCATAAATATGTATACATATAGGCACACATATTATTATGAATAATTGTACATATATATTTATAGAATATATGTTTTCATGTTTTTATAAATGTATATGTACACATAGGGTGCAGATGTACAGTACAATGTGGTATAGTATCTGCATGTGTATTCGCACACGCATGCAATCACACATATCTACACGCTTTCACCGGCACGACCCTGCGTACAGTCTGCAATACGCGGCTTCTAAAAATGTGCCCTTCCTAAAACGACAAAATTTTGGAAATTTTTAAAAGATTTCCAATGTTTTAAAGCTGAGTCCGTTTGACGAAAACAGAAATTCAAAGAAAGAATTTTAAGACATATTGTATTTGCAGTTTCTGAACAAAGTGGTTCATTTGCATATTGTATACAATATTTTTTGCCTATTTTTTCTTCATTTTATAGTAAAAGACATTAAGTAGTTTTATAAACCAGAAAAAAACTTAGTCTACAGAGATTTCCCATCAGCACGCTGTGCTGCATGTAATATTTGACATCAAGCTGTACAGCGCTGTCCAATCACACATACTTCATCCTCATTTACAGGTACAGCCATACTCAAAGGCACAAAGAGCTTCTACAAGTCAAAGTTGTCTTTCTTGTTGAAGTTATACAAAATAACATTTTGAAGTCCTGTACAAGATTGAGTGACCTTGCACATTTTTTAGGATTAACAAAACAAACCCCCTGAAAATATATTGTTTTTCTGTTTATCTATATTTAGGACTACCTCCAAAATGGGGGCTGCCCATAGTAAAGGAGGCATCGGTTGGCCAGTGGCGGATCTCCCCAGATGGACGCTTGTTGCCGCAAAAAATGCAAATCCCACAGGCCCCTGCTCCTACACTACGCTCTGTGCTCTGTAATTGGTTACAAACTCCTATCTAGCCCTGAAGTCCTTTCTGCACGCTTTGCAGAAAAAAAAGCAACAAAAAAGGCAACTAAAAATGAAACTAGACTAAAAAAAAAAATGGTAAAAAAAGGATAAATATAGAGGTGCTACATTGTGAATTTTGCCTCCTGCAAAATTAAACCCTTCATGTACCCCTTCACTCCTATGTCAAGTACTCCAATATCCCCTTCATTAGGTGGAGGGGAAAGGTCAAAGGTCAAACTACCCTGACACAGGTCACAGGTTACCACAGGTTTTAATTACATCAGCTGGTTTAATCACATCTAATCTAACCTCATCTAAAGCCAACCAATGCTGAAAAACAAAACAAAATATAAAGAAAGGCATGACCTGGGAGTGACACAAACACAAAATACTAATTTCATCTTATACACACACATTCATATCAGTCTTCCCCCTCTCACTTCAGATCTCATATATAGACTAAAATAAATTAAAAAAAAGGAAAGCAAACAAGTGAAAAGCAGAAAAAGGAAAAAACATTACAACATTGTCACTCTTCAGTAGTTCAGCCCATGTGATGTGGGACTGGAGAAGTGTTGATTGGAGGAACAACCGATCCAGGCAGCCAATCACAAGAGTTCATACTGGCGGAGATGCATCCTCTGAATAATGTCACGACAGTCATTGAATACACGACGGATGTTTTCCGTGTCCACGGCACAGGTAAAGTGAGGATAGCAGTAGTGTTTGTCTGTGCCACTCGCTGTGCTGATTTTCTGTTGGTTCATGCAAACACACGTCATGTTAGGCAACAACTGAGCTATAGTACACTTTTTAAGTTTATTGTTTAAAAGTTTACTACAGCTCATACATATCTGTTATACCAACATTGATAGTGACTTAACATTATAGATAGTGACAATAAGGAAAACAAACATAATTATTCATACCAAAAATTCATCTCGGATAAAAAACTTTGCCCTGGACACTTTCGGATCTTCTCCTGGGTCAGGTGTCGCTGTGCACATAAAGAAAACAGATTATTGTTTAATGCATGCAAATCCATCGGAACAATTTGAAAAATCTCAGTCATAGGTGAGTTTCAAAGGGTTCATACACTTTTTCCAAAGTCAAATTAAAGCATTTTTCAACCATTTTCAAGGTGCATTTTCAAGCTTTTCCAGCACCACACAGCTGTTGTAAATTGCATATTTACATAGACAAGTCAAATCAAGTCACCTTCATTTATATAGCGCTTTTTACAATACAGATTGTTTCAAAACAGCTTTACAGTGATAATAGGAAATTAATGGAACAAAGATTGTTTTGGCTGTACAGCAGCTCTAGAAGAAAGTCATATTCCAGTTTAAGTAAGTTTTTGATTGATTCATTTCTGTTGCAAAAATCATTAGTTATTAACTATGGGGCGGCTTATACGACACCGCCCTCAAACGAAAACTTTTAATGTGTTCTGGCCATTAATTTACATGACAACGTTGTTTGTTGCCTGAGAATGGAAACTTTGAAATAGGTTTTGAAAACGATACTGTTATCATCTCGTGCAAACCTCAAAAACGTGAATCCGAAAAAATGGTGACGGCATATGCACATGCGTACTATGAGTTTAGTCTATAGGTATGCGCGTTTGAATACGTATGTGCGCGGGCACGTAGTCTATCTTTGCAAAGTGACATTGCGAAATTACAAGTTTACGTGGATCTATGTGAACGGGAATCACCCTGACAATATTTTTATCTGTACAGATGGAAAGGGTAGGGGGAGGCCGAGGAGGCCTCCAGAGGGGATAGTCTAGTTGATACTGTCTCTGCTGACACTTCAGGGCTGCGTTGTGGTCATGTCTAGGTGCAGGTCCTTCATCTGATCTGGATCCGGCAGACTACGGTAAACCTCGCGATAAACAGAGAGACTAATATTAGCATAGATGCCTTTTTTTCTAATGATGTAACTAATACATCAGGTGTTATGGGAAGTGTTCTCGGTTCCGGCTGACCAAATTTATGAAGCCTAACAATCATTTTAAATTATTTGAATTATAGAAATTATGGATGTGACGAGATAAAAAATTTGACGAGATTTCTCGCCACGGGAAAAGGTGTCATGCGATATCGCATGATAGTGTGAGGGTGAAATTAGCATAGAATACGATTACATTACATTAGATTACGGTGCCCACCGCGGCACACCTCCACTGTCGTTTTGCTTTCTTTACAGAAATAAAAGCCATTTAATTTATTTAGATAATGGTAACTTCAATTAAACGTCTGGTCTGCTCATCCAGCACGAGTTGCAGAGTTGCACACAGTGCAGCAGGAATCACGATCACGAATTTGAAAGTGAAAGTAAAACGAGAGCTCCCTGATGCGTGCAAATAGGCTACATACAATAGCCTTTCTCCGAATATAACATCCATCTTATGCTTGGCTGTGTAGTTGTGACCACACCTTAGTTTTGGTCTCTATTTGCACTTTGAATATTGAGAGAGTACTTTGATTATGGTTGCACTTATTGTTTGCACTTAAGTCTAAGAAAAAACATTATTTATTTTTGTAATTTATACTTTTTATTTCTATGTTCAATTTGTGAAAACGAGTTCAATAAGAAGGTCACACACAGACTCAATCAGAAGTTCTGGAAGCTCATAATACAGTAAGGTCTGAAGAGACTCATGAAATCATTGGCGTCGGAAGCAAGAAAAAAGTGTGTAGGTCCTCCCCCAGAAAAATGTTACTAATGCCATTTTATGTATTCTGATGCCTTTTAATTAAAAAAGTAAACTCCACGTCCTGCATTAAATGCACAGCTATCCATGGATTATCCCGCCGATACCATGGTCATTTGCCAGCATTGACAAAGCTGTTAAAGCTGTTATTGATGTTTGCAACGCAATATTTGACTGGAAGGGTACAACGGGTGGTTATTTTCGTGAGTTCCGGGTCGTTGAGAAATATAATGTAGCGATTTCAGCGGAAATTGAGTTTAATTCATTAGGGCATTCCTCAAGTGGAATGGATTTGACTCATGGCGCTCTGGAAAGCGGACAGTCATATGCACAGAATGTAAAACTGAGTGAGTCCAATATCATTGGTCTTAAAAAGTGGGTGGGTCTTGTCCCACCCATATACAATGGTTCCGACGCCCATGTATGAAATCATATAGGAGAGAAGCTAGTCAGTTGAGTTTGTGGCAAAACCTTTTACAGTGCTTGTATATTGTTGTCTTTCAATGTATATGATAATTCATACTGAAACTGAACTGACATTCATTACAAGATGATTAGTTAAAACATTTCAAAATGCACCTGCAGACTATTTTTCCAGTCATGAATTTTGTCATTGAGGATTTCTTTAAAAATTTAGAGCAAAAATCGGTCTCGTTCTCATGAACCCAATCTCGTGTCTCGTCTCGTGAGCTAACTGTCTTGTCACACCGCTAATAGAAATTGATAATGTGTTATGCCAGGATAAAAAGATGTGTTTTTAGTCCAGATTTAAACTGACAGAGTGTGTCTGCTTCCCAGACTGCTTCTAGGAAGACTGTTCCAGAGTGTAGGTGCTAAATAGGAAAAGGATCTACTGCCAGTAGTCGATTTTGATATGGAAGTTAAGGACTATAATGCGTTAAGAGCTCAACCATTTAGGGCTTTGTAAGTAATTAGCAAGATTTAAAAATGTATACAATGTTTAACAGGAAGCCAATGCAGTGACAGAACTGGGCTAGGTCATAATTCCTGGTTCTATTAAGGACTCTAGCTGCTACGTCTTTGGACCAGCTGGAGTTTGTTTATCAAGCGTGCAGGGCAACTACCCAGTAGAGCATTACAATAATCTAGCCTTGAGGTCACGAACAAATTAACAAACTGTTCTGCAATTGTCATTGAGAGCATATGTCGTAATTTAGATATAATTTTAAGATGGAAGAATGCGGTTTTACAGATGCTAGAAATGAGGCTTTCAAATGAAAGATTGGTATCAAAAGACCACACCCAGGTTCCTAACTGACGACAAAGACTTGTCAGAACATCCATCAAGTGTTAGACAGTATTCTAGGTTATTACGTGCAGAGTTTCTTGGTCCAATAATTAGAATCTCTGTTTTTTCAGAATTAATTACTAGTCATCCAATTTTGCATTCCGTTAATTTTGTGAATTGATAAGTTTCATCGGGGCACAAAGAAATATAGAGCTGAGTATCATCAGCGTAACAGTGAAAGCTAACATACACACTTCATCACATTTAATCAAATGTTGCATATGCAGAAAATCTTTTTTTTAGATAGACTTTTGCAATAAAGTTAATTTAGCTTAAAAAACGCACTCCAAGTTGCAAGTGAGGCTCGAGTGGAGTTGTCTTAATTTTATATGAAAGGCAAAAGCAATGAGGCCCTCTCCGACAAAGGGCTCAACGCCAAGAATTTTTTTACTGTCCTGGGGTCTCATTTATACAACTGTGCATAGGATCCTTACTAAAAGTGTACGTGCGCCCGAAAGCCAAAAATGGCGTACGGCAAAAATATTCAGACTTATAAAACCGTGCATATGCCAGAACCTGCGCAAAATTCCTTTTATAAATCCCATTCAGTGGAAGATTGTGCGCACATGCGTCTCCACCCCGAAATAACCATATATGGAGCTTAAAATAGTTTTACTATGCATATCCTCATCTGCATAACAATTGCATATGCATATTCATCCATGTGATACCATGTTTAACAGTACAAGAGTAGACATTAGGAAAATTTGAGATACGAATGTGCCGTCACATTACATTGCTAAAAATCATTTAGTAGCCTATCCTTGTCTTGTTGTGGAATAAATAAACCAACTAGTATAAAATACATTTCAATCTTCTCAATCTTCTCCACTGGCCAAATAGTATTCTTAATTGCTTTATATTTTTAATGGAAACAAATAGGCCTTATTGTGCATTATTGCAAAAATATTTTCTCAGACCATGAGTTCTGCTATTATCATGCAGCAAGCAATCCTCGCTGTAGTTAAAACATTAAAACACAGCATGCCACAGGAAAAATGTTCAAAAGCATCGCATCCACTACAAATATTTCTATTTATTAGAATATAAAAAATATTGTAACTTTTTGCTAAATGTATCATGTAATTTAAGTGCTTAACTCTATTAATGAGAATGGCATATTTAATCTAAATGTGTATATCAGATAGTTTGACATAGTTTGAATCTAAACTGTTATTGTGAACATGCACTCTATTTATGATTAGGACTCATAATGAAGATTTAAAGTGTCAAGTCAAGTCATCTTAATTTATATAGCGCTTTTAACAAAGGAATGTTCCAAAGCGGCTTTAGAGTGATAATAGGAAATTAAAGTAACAGAGATTGTTCTGGTTCTACAGCAGCTCCAGAATAAAGTTAATCTCCAGCTAAAGTCAGCTTTGATCGATTCACCTCCGTTGCAACGATCATCAGTTATTAACTTAGGGGGCGCTAACACGACACCGTTTTAACAGAAAACTCTTAAGTTCTCTCTACGCAAACTTCAAAAACGCGAACCTGTGAGAACGCCGATGGCGTGCAGGCGTATTAAGAGCCCAGTCCACAAGTATGCGTGTTTGAATATATGTGCGCAGGCATGTAGTCCTTCCCTAAAAAAACAACCCTCAACAAACTACTTGTCTGGCCTTAAAATTTATAATACAGAATTTTTATCGCTTCGGCGTAGCCACGCAAACCGGAACTATCCCGACAACGCTTTATCTGTAAAGAGGTAAGGGATGGGAGGGAGGGCTTCACAGGGGAGGGACTAGTTGACACATCAGGACTGCGTTGTCGTCGCGTCCAGAAGCAGGTCCTTCATCAGATCTGGATACGGCCTGGATCCGGCGGACTGCGGTAAACCTCAGGATAAACAGAGAGACTAATATTAGCGTAAATGCCATTCTTCTTATGATGTAACGAGTACATCAGGATTTATGGGAAGTGTTCCCGGTTCTGGCTGACCTAATCTATGCAGTCTAAATTGAATTATAGAAGTGCAATTTCACAATATTATGTGTGTTAGGTGTATGCTAGGTCAAAGAGATGTGTTTTTAGTCTAGATTTGAACTGACAGAGCTTGAACTGTCTGCTTCCCAGACAATGTTAGGAAGACTGTTCCAAAGTTTTGGTGCTAAATAGGAAAAGGGTCTACCGATTTTGATAATCTAGGTATTATCAACTGACCGGAATATTAAGATCGCAATAGACGTGAAGGACTATAATGCGTTAAGAGCTCGCTCAAGTACTGCAGAGCCAAACCATTTAGTGATTTGTAAGTAATCAGCAATATTTTAAAATGTATACGATGTTTAATAGGGAGCCAATCCAGTGTTGACAGAACCGGAGTAATATGGTCATACTTTCTGGTTCTGGTAAGTACTTGAGCTGCTGCATTTTGGACCAGCTGTAATTTGTTTATTAAGCGTGCAGGGCAACCATCCATAATAGCATTACAATAATCTAGCCTTGATGTCATGAACGCATGAACTAATTGTTTCGCATTTGTCAATGAGAGCATATGACGTAATTTAGATATATTTTTAAGATGAAAAAATTTGGTTTTACAGATACCATTCACGCGACTTTCAAATGAAAGATTGCTATCAAAGAGCACACCCAGGTTCCTAACCGACAGCGAAGACTTGACAGAGCAGCCATCAAGTGTTAGACAGTATTCTAGGTTATTGCGTGAGGAAGTTTTTTGTCCAATAATTAGAATCTCTGTTTTTTCAGAATTAAGTAGTAGGAAATTACTAGTCATCCAATTTTTTTTATATCAGCTATGCATTCCATTAATTTTGTGAATGGGTAAGTTTCGTCAGGGCGTGAAGAAATATAGAGCTGAGTATCATCAGCATAACAGTGAAAACTAATGCCATGCTTCCTAATGATATCTCCCAAGGGTAGCATGTACAGAGTGAACAGCACCGGTCCTAGTACTGAGCTTGTGGTACTCCATACTGAACTTGTGATCGATAAGACATCTCTTCATTTACTGCTACAGACTGATAATGGTCAGATAAGTTTGATTTAAACCATGCTAATGAAATTCCACTAATGCCATAATTTTCGAGTCTATTTATAAGAATGTTGTGGTCAATAGTATCAAATGCAGCACTAAGTCGAGTAACACCAATAGCGAGATACAACCACGATCGGATGATAAGAGCAAATCATTGTGACTCTAATGAAAGCTGTCTCGGTACGGCAATTGGTACGGTCTAAATCCTGAATGAAAATCCTCGCAAATATCATTTCTTTCTAAAAAGGAATATAGTTGTGAGAATACTTTTCTAGTATCTTTGACAGAAAAGGTAGATTCGAGATTGGCCTGTAATTGACTAATTCTTTACGATCAAGTTGTGTTTTTTTTAACAAGTGGTTTAATCATAGCCAGCTTAAAAGTTTTTGGTACGTATACTAGTGACAAAGATGAATTAATGATACTGAGAAGAGGATCTATGACCTCTGGAAGCATCTCTTTCAATAGCTTAGTCGGTATAGGGTCTAACATACATGTTGTCGATTTAGATGATTTAACGAGTGGTTTAAGTGGTTTTCCTTTATATGCCATCAGTCCCTCAGCTCACCATCGGTGTCGCCAAACTGCTCCGTCTCCAAAATGTTCGTACGCATGGGTCAGAGTTTGCGTGCAGGTGTGCAAATTTTCCTGTGAAGTTTGTTTTTATAAATCACAACTTATGCGTCATCTCATCCTTTGGCGTCATATAGGTGACGCCATATGACATTTCGTCGAAATCTTACACACATGGCATCCTTTAGCGTCAATATAACACGCACTGTTATGGGTAGGTTTAGGTCTAGGGTAGGGTTACGGTTATGACGCCTTGGGATCTGAGTCTCATATTGACGCTAAAGGATGCCATGTGCGTCGGATTTAGACGAGCGTCACCTGGCATCCTTTAGCGTCCTTGTAACACGCACCGTTATGGGTAGGTTTAGGTCTGGTGTAGGGTTACGGTTATGACGCCTTGGGATCTGAGTCTCATATTGACGCTAAAGGATGCCACGTGCGTCGGATTTAGACGAGCGTCACCTGTAATCTGTAATCGAAATCTTACGCACATGGCATCCTTTAGCGTCAATATAACACGCACTGTTATGGGTAGGTTTAGGTCTGGGGTAGGGTTACGGTTATGACGCCTTGGGTTCTGCGTCTCATATTGACGCTAAAGGATGCCATGTGCGTAAGATTTCGACGAAATGTCAAAAGCGTCACATGTATGACGCCTTGGGATGAGAACGGGCTGGAAGTGGCATACGCCACTTTCAGGGCCTGTTTTGTGCGTACACAATGATTATAAATGAGGCCCCAGGACAGGCCAGTGAATGCAAAAAGCGACTGAAATTGCAATGAAAATTATTAAAATCATGTATTGACAATAGTAATATTAATAAGCAACTTAATAACTTTGGTCAGGCCAGTGCATGGTTAACATTTTTACTTGCCCTGCCAAAATTTTCACTGGCCCCACCAAAAAAAAAGAAAGAATTAAAATAAAATAATTGTTTTAGCTGTTTTTGGCTCATGTAACATATTGTAATAAATTAGAAACTAAAGATAGTTCATGAATTGAAGTGTCAGGCAGAAAACATTAATTTATAGCATTCTATACTGTAATAAAGACTGTCGATTAGCACTGAATTATAAATATACCTTGCTCTTTGAATATACCAGAGATGGCTTGAAGAACACAGATTAACCATATATTCACAATCGTATGTTTGGGGGGCGTGAGGGTTGCCCCCTCACCCGGACTATCCTGCCTCCTCAGTAAAGATGAATGTGAAATGGATTTTAATAATGAAATGAAAAAAAAAAAGCCAAGTGCATAGGCTTTCTAGCATTAATATTTGGCTACTATAGCAACATTAAGGACAGTCTGTTTCGCGAAGTCATATTTTGATTGGCACATTTGACACTAACCTAGTTCAAGAACATCCCACGCAACAAAGAATGCAGCTCTACTGAGGCTAAAGGTATGATGAAATATTTTTTATCATGTTTTTCTAACTTTGTTGCATGACTCACCTTGCTTGACACGGCTACTTTCTGTTGCCAGTGCTTACTGTTGGTTGTGTCACCGGAAGTCGCAGGCTCGTTGCAAATAAATGGGACTGGCAGTGACAACCATTAGTGACAGAATGTAGGAGTCACGCGACAAAGTTCCAAAAAGTTTGACTTTAAGCAAATGAGCAGCAAATTTAACGAGTGACAAACAAGAGGAGTGAAGACTGATGGAGTGAGCAGTTTAGCACTACTGCAGTTCATATTACAGTTTCCCCTGCATTATGTTGATTATTAGGACAAGAACATCAGTCAAATTTGAATGACATTTTAGTAACTTTTGCCAGAATGAGTGAGTTTAATATGTTGATTGGTCGATAGTTAATCTGGTTGATTTAATGGACTGAGCACTGCTGTATTTGTATCTTGAATGCTACTTTTAAATAGTTTAAGTCTAATTAGAAGGATCATTAATTCTTTAAAGTGAAATTAGGATGATATCTTTTTAGTCGCCAGGTCTCCATTGAAAATAAATTGGATCATGTTGCTTGGTCGCTGCGTGTTGCTGGCAGTGTTAACATGGCTTAACGTATCAGCCATCGTCCCATACCAGCTAAACACCTTCTGGCTCAGCCTGCTACAGACGCTGGCTGTGTAAACGGGGCCAAAGACTACAGTGCATCCGTAAAGTATTCACAGCGCTTCACTTGTTCCACATTTTGTTATGTTACAGCCTTATTCCAAAATGTATTAAATTAATTATTTTCCTAAAAATTCTACAAACAATATTCCCATAGTGATAATGTGTAAGAAGTTTGTTTGTAATCTTCGCAAATTTATTAAAAAAAAACAAAAAAATCAGAGTGCATCCTGTTTCCACTGATCATCCTTGAAATGTTTCTACAACTTGATTGGAGTCCACCTGTGGTAAATACAGTTGATTGGACATGATTTGGAAAGGCACACACGTGTCTATATAAGGTCCCACAGTTAACAGTGCATGTCAGAGCACAAACCAAGCCATGAAGTCCAAAGAATTGTCTGTAGACCTCCGAGACAGGATTGTATCGAGGCACAGATCTGGGAAAGGGTAAAGAAAAAATTCTGCAGCATTGAAGGTCCCAATGAGCATCCGTAAATGGAAGTTTGGAACCACCAGGACTCTTCCTAGAGCTGGTCGCCCGGCAAAACTGAGCGATTGGGGGAGAAGGGCCTTAGTCAGGGAGGTGACCAAGAACCCGATGGTCACTCTGACAGAGCTCCAGCGTTTCTCTGTGGAGAGAGGAGAACCTTCCAAAAGAACAACCATCTCTGCAGCACTCCACCAATCAGGCCTGTATGGTAGAGTGGCCAGACGGAAGCCACTTTTCAGGGGCAGGAACTGGGAGACTAGTCAGGATAGAGGGAAAGATGAATGCAGCAAAGAACAGAGACATCCTTGATGAAAACCTGCTCCAGAGAGCTCAGGGGCCTCATTTATAAAACTTTGCGTAGGATTTGCGTCAGAAGTGGCGTACGGATGAAACATAGGATGTGCGTACGCACAGAAATATTCAGATTTATAAAACTGTGCGCACGCACATCCTACGCAGTTTTCCCTTAATAAATCACAATCAATTCTAAATGTAGCGCAGCTTTTGCGGCTTCATGTCACGCCCATATTTGCCCATAAATAGTCCGTGAAACGCCCACAAGTTAATAGTCATCGATTGCGAAATCATGGCAAACACAGAGAGGAAAACCAAGAAACGTAACTTCACTCAATGTGAAGTAGAAATTATCATTGGCGAGGTGGAAAAGAGGAGTAAAATGTTGTTTGGAGGGCACAGTGTGGGCATTAATGCCAAAAAAGGCACTTGAACGGCAAAAGGTTGCATTACGCATTACGTCATTACGCATTGTGATGGCATGGCATTTTATTACCATCCATTTGATTGCATCTGACAAGCTACAGATGTGTTATGAGGATGAATTGCATAACATGCATTAATTATTATTGCAGAACATATTTCACTTTTATTTTTGCAAATATGTGTTAATTTGCATTTCTGTTGTTATCTTCGTTTGATTTTGTTTGTTTTACACTGCAGATCGATCAAACACTGCAGATCGATCAAACGGGTGTTCATGTAGGCTGTTAATTGTAAGACTTGCTTTGTGAAGTCTTCATGTTATTTATGAGAGCCAGTATTGCCATTTCTTTTACACAACGGTCACACACTTTCACATGTTTCTTCCTTCTGCCGACGGTGTCGCCATTTCTCATTTCACCCGTTTTTGTGCGTACGCCTGGGTCAGAGCTTGCGTGAAGGACCGCACATTTTCCCGTCAAGTTTGCATTTTATAAATACCAATTATTGTGTAGAGAGCGGCGTACGACTTCTTTTGTGCGTATGCAACGTTTATAAATGAGGCCCCTGGACCTCAGACTGGGGCGACGGTTCAACTTCCAACAGAACAACGACCCTAAGCACACAGCCAAGATAACAAAGAAGTGGCTACGGGACAACTCTGTGAATGTCCTTGAGTGGCCCAGCCAGAGCCCAGACTTGAACCTGATTGAACATCTCTGGAGAGATCTGAAAATGGCTCTGCACTGACGCTCCCCATCCAACCTGATGGAGCTTGAGAGGTTCTGCAAAGAAGAATGGGAGAAACTGCCCAAAAATAGATGTGCCAAGGTTGTAGCTTCATACTCAAAAAGACTTGAGGCTGTAATTGGTGACAAAGGTGCTTCAACAAAGTATTGAGCAAAGGCTGTGAATACATGTACATGTGTTTTTTTTTTGTTTTTTTTTCTAATACATTTGCAAAGATTTCAAACAAACTTCTTTCACGTTTTCATCATGGGGTATTGTTTGTAGAATTTTTAGGAAAATAATTAATTTAATCCATTTTGGAATAAAGCTGTAACCTAAAAAAATTTGGAAAAAGTGAAACGCTGTGAATACTTTCCAGATACACTGTATATATCTTTCCATATGGAAAGACGATTCACTCCTATGAATGGGAGAAACTGCAACGTCAAATATGTTATATAATTGTGAGTTCGGCAAGCAGTTTTTAAGATTTCAGGATTTCCCCATTCAAATAGACGGGACAGTTCATGTCAGATTTTGTTGCTGATTTTAAATCTGTTATTTAATTGTGAGTTCGGCAAGCAGTTTTTGAGATTTCAAGATTCCCCCATTCAAAAAGATAGGACTGGGCTGCCCAGAGAGTTTGCAAATATGGCCCACCGAGCGCAGATTTTCCTTGAAAGGGACTTTGACAGGGCTTAAAAACAAGCAACACGAACTGACTGATCGTAATCCTTCTTTTTAAAGTTATATTCCCCTGGCATTTTCCTCTTTTGTATTTTCTCTGTCATATCTCTCTTTCTATATTCGTTCTGTTTTGTGCACTGAGTTCTCTCTCCTCCCCAGGCACACATGTGTATAAGGACAGTCTGGGGTCACAGTAAAAAAAACGCGTCGATTTAACACTAGGTGGCGCTATAACATTAAAAAAACATAAAAAGGGGTGTGGCCACGTGACCGTTAGTCCGATTGACTTGAAAATTGGTATGCAGTGTCTTGGTCCAAGGCCCCATGTATATGTAAAAGGATATTGGTGTATCTCAAAAAACATGGCCGCCATTGGCCAATGAAGTTTGAGCACCTATGAGACGAGGTTAACGGAGGCCGATCGGAACGAAACTCGATGGGCATGTTCGACTCATGGCCGAAGAGGCCTGTAAGAGTTTTGAAAGAAATCGGCCACTAGTTGGCGCTACCGAGTTTTACGGCTCTGTAATCACGTGGTGTTGCACATATCCCCACAAAATGCATATCATTTGATAGATCTCCTCATGCTGAACAACTTTGCCTCTATAACCATTGCTGTCAATTAAACCGTTCATTAAATATTCACGAATATGTTAAAAACCTACTTTTGCGAACTAGTCCCTGGTTTTTCGCCCGATTGGAACCAGACCAGTTTAGGACAATTCTCTGGACTCTCTAGATCAATAATTATCGAAAAAAAGTTGAACTTTGTCCTTTGATTTGCTATAACATGGTAATTTATAAAAAGGGGCGTGTCAAAACACACTCAAAAGCCTATAAATCATAAATAAAAACTCAGAACTTCACAAAAATTGGTGAGCATATGTGACATAACATCATGAACAAGCATGCAAAGTTTTATGGAGATCGGACAATAGGTGGCGCTATAACTGTTGAAAAGCTTTAAAACCATGTATTTCCTATGGTAAATTGCTTGTATTGGCTGTAAATGGTGTTTTCCATCTATTATGTCTGTGGTTAAATGTATGCTAAATAAAACTTAATGTCTTTTGATGCTTTTGTGATTAAAGGCCTGAAAAATCACACTAAAATACTGTATATCATGGTAAATCATGCTAAAGATAGTCTATTCCATCTATAATGGAAATGTTTAAATGCTTGCTACATAAAACGTAATGTCTTTTGATGCTTATACACTTAACTGCCTTAACTGCTTGAACACCGCTAAATGCTGCTAGCAGCTTTAATTTTATTATTATAATTTTTCGATTAATCGATGAATCTAACAATTATTATTTTTCTCGGTTAATCTGTTTATTTTCTGAATAGTCGATTAATCCTAATAACCAATAATTTACCAATAAATAATAACTGTAACAAATCTATGTTATCCTAACTTTTACCCAATGATATTATTAATCACAAAAGATAAGGTTTATGCAGTGTAGGCCTAATTAGGAAAGGTGTTTACTATGGCTGCGTTCACTGTCAATTTAAAAAAATGTACAGCGGTAATTGCTTACAAGTGTGAATCCTGAAATGTCGTGCTCATTCAGGAGATTAAAGTAGCAGCTTGAATATGTTCATTCTAACTGACTACAGCGGTAACTATAGCGACAGTATCAAACATGGCGGTGTCCATAAAACCGTGGAGTTTTACCACAATTCAAAGTGTGTAATTAAATAAATTAGTCCAGTGGATGCATGAGTTCATCCATTAGATATTTCAAAATAACCAACAACAGCGTAAAATGCTTTGTAGTCAGTTTCAGAGTACGTTTGAGCCGCGCATCTCACAACCTACGTCAGCTCGTAAAAAACAGAATGCTGTATAAAATGCAGCCATATTATGCACAAAATATGAGACTGACACACACACACATATAGGGCTGTCACGATATCAGATTTCTCACACCACGGTTATCGTGGCAAAAAGAATTCACAGTAACAATATATCACTATGTCTATAGAAACCTTGAAAAAAAAAGCAATGTTGTCAGACAAATTAGTCTTTACTACAAATTTACTTTATTTTGTGTTTTGGTTTCTTTTTTAGCCAATGAATCACACCATTGCATACAACAATTGAGACCACTCATCCATTCAAACCAAAATAGCCGACGTCCTGTTGGCCGGAGTTAATGACTGTAAATAAGAAAGTTGTCCGGCTCGATGACAACAATATATGTACCTAGTTTGGTGACTGTAGGCAAAACTAACCCCCTCCACTTTTGTCAAAAGGTGGCACTACAGAGCCCCCCCCTCAACACCTATTTCTAAGGCTTTGCCCATGTCTATTGAGCGACAACTCTTATGTGTGTGTCGAGTTTCATGCATTTAAGAGTCTAAAAAGCACCCAAAAATAATATTAAAGTTTGATGTTAAGTCAAGTCAAGTCAAGTCAAGTCATCTTCATTTATATAGCGCTTTTAACAATGGATAGTTTCAAAGCAGCTTTACAGAGATAAACATATAATTTAACCCTCTGAGATCGGCTATCGCGCCGGCGCGATAGTCTCGCTTTTTTCTTATCAGTGCAAAAGAAACTCAAAATACTCTGTTGATTTTGATCTAACATATTAAGTGTTGTACATCATTAGATCCTGATAAGTGTCTATTTTTTGTGGATACTCACAATAAAAACAAAGTGTTGTGCTTTTCGCCAAATAAAGAAAAACAAACATGATGCGCGTTCTGCCTTCTCTCTGTCAGTTAAATCCATTCTGAAACGCGTCCGAAAATTAACTAATTCCGCGAATACTTGTCATACAGGCACGAGTGTTTTTCCATAATGAAGCTTGAACTCTCTTCTTTTAAATGAATTAATTTATATAAAAAAACAAATATTCTCAGTTTATGTAATCTGTATGAAAAGAGAGAGATGTCAGTATTTTTCTTTCCAGCTCATTATACCTAATTACGCGTTAATGTGCCACGCCCACGGAGAGAGCGCGGTATTCAAACGCAAATGATCTAAGGCAAGCCATTCAAACATGCCAACGCCCACCAGCTGGATTATAAAACACATCGTGTTTAGTAAGTATCTTGTACAGCTGTGTAAACAGCGTATCCTTTCGCTGTGAGGAATAATACTATCTAACCCTGGAAAATGTACCAGAAGTGCAGGTAGTTTCATTTCGAGGAGCAACGGATCCAGCTGATGTAGTAACTCATTTATTCTTAAGTGCTTTGTTCTAATCGCGATATTGAATAGTGTCTGACTGTAAACCGCAAAAAGACTGTTTAAATATGAATTGCGTGTCTGTGTGTAGGCTAAATGATGAGTGAACGGCATAGGCGCGCGCGCTTTGTTTACTACAGTTATACAGCGCGTGTCTGTGCCGTTCATTCACTCTCGCACCTACATTAGTAAACGTTATGTTTACATGAACACATCCAAACTATATTGCTATAGCCTACTAAGATGAGTAAAAATAGACTGAAATATGTTGAAATAAAATGTCTGTATAAGCAACAAGCTGCAAATTCACATGTATATACTAATATATCATACACAATATATTACAGACTAAATATGAATGTTTAGACAAGATTTTGTGATTAGTTTTGGATAGATTATAAAGTTTTGACTGTAAAAAAAGACTACTGTCACATTAAATAGGTACGCTTGTGTTCACCAATTTCTGCTCATAGTTAAATATACTATAGTATGATGTTTTGTCAAAAATAAAGTAGGTATATTGAATTATCAACTAAGATGTTATTATAGTGTTTGTTCCAATATTCAAACTATTGAATCCTTACCTTTTTTAATACGTATGATAAAATGTATACTTTTTACAAAGAAATACACTTGAAATATTGTTAAAATTGTAATTGTTGTTGTAACCTATTTGTAATTGGTTATAATTTCTAATTGTAAAATATGTATAGGCTATATAGATAATTTCTTTTGTCCTTGCATTCTTTGGGATACTGACACACCTGTGTGAAAGGGCTAATTAAGAAGCAGCTCATTATGCTGCACATTATCCGGCCTTTGTCTTCTCAGGTGTGAACACGCCTCCACGCATATTGCCTTTCCAAACAAAAGGTGTCTAATAAAATTTAAATCAGTGTATGTTTTTGTGTAAATGATTAGGCAGGATGATTTTCAGATCATTTTGAAGCAAAAATTCTAGGCAACAACACTCATTAGTAAAAAGTCTTGTGGACACATATTTAGTATGTGTTTTGTGGCCTTATTTCAGACACTTTAAGTTTTAGTTTTTTCAATAACCATGCATAAGCAATATTCTCTCAAAAACACAAACATGTACATAATTGTTGCTAAGATATTACGGTAGCCCAGTTTGTGCTATTTACACCTTTGCCATTAACATGTTTTGTTGTTAACATGTTAACATAACGTGTAACATGTTAATGGCAAAGGTGTAAATTCACTCAATATAGCACAAACTGGGCTACCGTAATATCTTAGCAACAATTATGTACATGTTTGTGTTTTTGAGAGAATATTGCTTTTGCATGGTAATGACGGAAATATGTTGAAATGTGAACTATAGACAGGTAGCCAACCTCTCAATGCTAAATAAATACACATGTAGGACACAAGGATGTTTTAAGCTTGATAATATAAAACACAGCGTGATATAATAGTTGGCTAGTACACCAACATGATGAATATTATAATGTTTAGACCCATGTTTACTGTTAAATACTGTGTTCGTGGATATCTGTTCAAATGTAGATGTTTATTAAATGTGGTAACATTAATGTAAAGCATTGTAAGTTTGGGTCACTCACGCTGTGAATTTGAAAGCAAAATGCGCCAAACATTAGGCTACACAAAATCACAATTAGATTTTCTTCCCCAAATCGTGCAGCCCTATAGTTTCTCCTGATATCAGCATGTTCACAGTTGTCTTATTTTAATAAAAATAATGTATCCAGGGTCCAGATGACACTGATGAGCCCTGCTGACATTCACACGAGTCTGAAGCAAACACCTTGGAAATGGGCACAAAGGTGTGTGACTGGTCACGTCTCTCTGTTTCGATCAGTGTGCTCAATAATGTGCCTTTTTGTCTTTTTTGTATCTTAGGACTATGTTGTGTTGTAAATAAATCCAAACAATCAAAAAGCCATTCTCTTTTAAATATCTCCTCATTCTTTGTTTATAGTTCCCTCACAGTCCCACCTGATAGGGCCATTATGGGAGGGTCTTTGTCTTTCCAGGTGTGAAACAAATCAATATTCATGATGATTCACGCCTTCTCATACAGCTTTCTTACACAAAACATGTCTAACAAATTTGAAATCAATATGTTGTTTCATTATGAGTGTACAGGATGATTTTCACATCGTTTTGAAACAAAAACTCTAGACTACGTGATATTTTCAAAAGTCACAAGACTTTTGAAAATATCACGTAGTCTAGAGTTTTTGTTTCAAAACGATCAGTATGGGTTTTATGGCCTTATTTCAATGACTACATTGTTTTGTTTTTTTTCCACAAACTACGCATAAACGTCATTTTCTCAAAACTACAAACTTTTACATACATGCTGCTCACATATTATTGTAGCAAAATTTGTGCTGAATACAGTGTAATCTGACATTTGTCCTTATTTCTGTTACTTAACATTTTCATGGCTAAAGTCTGAGCATGTCAGAACACCTCCAGGACCCAGAAAACACCTCAGACTCCAGAGGGTTAATGTATGCAGAAGTTATAACGCCCCCCCCCCCCCCCATGTCAACTTGTGCCCAGACTTGATGGCCAGTGTGTGTGCAAAATTTCAAGAGTTTTTGAGCATGTCAAGGGTCACAAACGTGGCCAAAACCTTGAAAGAAAAAGAAAAAATATAGCTGCAAGTAGCGATGGCGGGTCCAAGCCCCGCCACCCTAGTGGCTTTAGGAAACCTGTGCACGGCAAGCAATGTGCATTTTAAGCAGGTAAATGTAAAATAACTATGTCAAAATCATTTGAATACACCACATTTATAGCAGCAGCTGGTGCCACTATGACCGTGAACCACAACAGCCACATACATGAGATCATTTAAATTTAGATGAATTTCATGTCATAGGTCACTTTCAAATGAGTGAGAAGTTATCATTTGCAGCTCAAAGTTTTGTAAGTCCATAAGTATTTATCGTTTTGTTATATACCGTATATACCCGAATATAAGACGACCCTGAATATAAGACGACCCCCCAATTTTCCAGACTTATTTTTGGGGGGAAAATTGATTTTTGTGGCAAAAATCTGTTTTTCAACAGAAAATAATTTTAAGAGCAATTTTCCGAGGCGTTGTTCCAAATGCCTCGCATCACCTGTGCCTCGTGTAGAGGCCCGCTCGTCGGCGGAGACCGGCACATATGCGCTTCCTGATTGGCCATGACTGCGGCTGCCCTAAGTGCGACGGGATGGATTTAACCACCCTGCGGGGTCGTCTGGCCGTTTTCGACGACGATCCGGCTCCCGCTCTCTCTCTCTCCCTCTGCTCGAGAGCCACGCAAGAAAAAGCACCGTTCACAGAGGATGCCAGAGTGGACGGAGACAAGCGAGCAGAGACCCCCCCCCCCCCCCCCACCCCTTTCACATATCGCGTCTTTTGCGCGCTCAAGTTCGTTATTTCAAATGTATGCGTGCTCATAATGGAAGCGACCGATCGTTTTTTCCAAGCGCGTCTGCGGGAGAAAAAGGCTATCAATCGATTCCTCCACTCGAATATAAGATGACCCTGAATATAAGACGGCCCCCCATTTTTCAGCCTATTTTTAGGACAAAAACCTTGTCTTATATTCGGGTATATACGGTATATATATATATATATATATATATATATATATTTGTCAGTGCACTACAAATAAAATGGTTCATGCCTTTATTTTCTCATTAAAACTTAGAAAAAGACAAGGCCTAAGACATTTATTCTTTAATGCAGGCAAAAGCACACAGAAACCATCAAGGGTGTTACTGAAACACACACACTATGTATGAGAGCATAAAAAATTACCCATGGGCGACTTTGGATTTTTTTTACCACTTACTATCAAAAATTTGACATTTGGGCATTAGCATATCGCCAGCGACCTATGTTTCCGAATTTCCTACTGTGGTTTTGTCTCGAACGGACTAACGGTTTCAAAGATGTTCGCAAAAGATGTTCAAAAAAATTTAAACGCTAATTTATAATGTTGTGCTATCCATAAGGCCAAACCTAGCATGTTTTGAAAATGCTGTGAAAATAAGTCAACCAAATCCAAAGTTATAAGCATGTACATTTTTTTCACCACTAAGTGGCGCTGGTCCGAAGCTTCTCAAACTCTTTCAGGGCATCATGCCAATGACCCATACCAAGTTTTGTAACGATACGTTAATGCGTTCATAAAATACAGTATTTTAGTACAAAATTCAAAATGGCCGACACCTAAAATGGTCGATATGGGAAAATTGGATATCAGTCGACTTGACATGACGCCCTGAATCTAACGAGACCACTTTTATAATTTTTGGACAAACAGTTCGAAAAAGTAGCTTTTTCGGAGAATTCAAAATGGCGGACAAATTTTCATGACGGAATTTGGAACTGTGACAATGGAATGGACAATGGAACTGTGTGTGTGTGAACAGTGAAGTGAACTGGCAGTGAAGTATGTCTTCATTATGTAACTTACATTGCTCAATTTAAAGGCAACCAAACATATGTCACTCTTTACAATTTAATGGGAACTTTTTTGAAGATGAAATTTAAAAATCTTAAGTTCACTTGCTGCATTGAAAAATTGTCAGTTATCTCAATTAAATCATGTGAACTGAATGTATTTTAATATTAACACTTTAGTTGTTGAACCAACTGAAGATTTTCAATGCAAAAATCAACATAAAAGTTTGGACCTCCAAAATCGTATTACCGTATTTTCCGCACTATAAGGCGCACTTAAAAGCCTTTAATTTTCTCAAAAAAACGACACTGCGCCTTATAATCCGGAGCGCCTTATATATGGATGGTGAACACACGTTCACCAAGACGGGGAGACAGTGCCGAGCGACTTACGCCATTATCTGCCAATGGATCGTGGATGCCTGGGCTGATATATCAGTCTCAACTGTGATCCGGGCTTTCACAAAGGCAGGAATAATCTCTTTATTCAGCCAGCTCACATACCCGTATTTACTTCCTGTTTTCGGTCGAAGTTCACAGTAGTGGATTGTCGAGTTTGCGCGCGCGATCAAACCTCCTCCGTGTGTTCAACATCTGATTCGGATGAACTATCCATTTGAGCTGATATTCTCCGAACACCACACAGCACCGTCATCGCCTGACAGCTGACAGTCTGAGTCTCCACTGTTGCGTAGTTACCTGGTAGTTACCAATGATCGCGCGTGCGCAATCGACAATCGCCTACTGTGGACTTCGACCAAAAACAGGAAGAAAATAGCTCAAGGGTATGTGAGCTGGCTGAATAAACATCACGGGTATGTGAGCTGGCTGAATAAACATAATTTTTATTCATATCTTTCACATTTACTGCAGTCAGATTCACCGTGTTCACTCAAATGGCTGTGCACTTGTAATGACACATTAAGGTTGTTAAGAGGCTAAAAGCAGGTTTAAAACTTGCCCCGTTTAAGTCAACAGGGTGCAAATTTTAAAAAGAGGATAACACGGTGTAGTCAACACCGGTTTTTATCGTTGTTATCTGTACTGACAGCACTCCAAATTTACAAAAAAATTAGCTCTATGTTAAAATTGACCGGAGTTCTCCTTTAACGTTTGAATAACGTTACCATGGGAGTGAACGGAGTTGTCAGAACGCTGAATAAAGTTTGACTTTATCTGATTGTTTTGTTGACATTCCCTTTAGCACATCTAGTGGATGCAAAACGCAAACCCAGTCAAACGTTTGACTGCAGTATCTTATGCGCCTTATAATCCGGCCCTATATATGAAAATTGTTCTAAAATAGGTCATTCATTGAAGGTGCGCCTTATAATCCGGTGCGCCTTATAGTGCGGAAAATACGGTACACAATTTTTTATGGTTAAATCAAAGGGGTTTTATGGTTTATGGGCTAAATCAAACAGAAATAGCTCTTTAAGGTAATAATTTCAGGTCACTACTTTATACAGTGAATAATGATTTTATTAAACAAAATGAACTTGGTCTCCAGTTGGATGCTAAAGACCGAAACCTGTTTGGCTGCTTTGTATATTTCTTGCCATCACAAACACACTGTAAAGATTTTGGAGGACAATCTTAAAAATTTATGTTGACTTGATGCACTGAACATTTTTAGTTGGATCAGTTGAAATATAAGAAGTAGGGATGTTCATTTAAAAAAAAAAATCTGACTGACAGCTGATGCTTGTTAACCAGTCATCATCAGTATAGGGTGTGTTTGGTTCAGTTAATTAACCCGCTTCCAAAGTGTTTCAGTTTACCAGTGTTCATTCACTCTTCAGCTTCAGCTCAAGCAGCTCAAAAAATATTATTGGATTATTTGAAACAATCATATTCCTTTTAAATGTTTATTTATTTTTTTACATTATTATTTAGGGGTGTAACGATACACAAACATGACGGGTCGGAGGTACCTAAAACGTAGGTGTAAACTAAACACAAAATTGATTCTTTCATCTTTTTTTTATTTTATTAAACTGTGTTTTTTTTTAAACAAATGTGTCTGTGTTTAACCCTCTGGGGACCAAAGGTTTTTTGGGGCCCTTGGGATGTTTTGACATGCACTGACATTTGTGCTTTTTTCAGTTATTTATAAACATGTTAATGGCAAAGGTGTAAATTCACTCTATATAGCACACACGGGGCTACCATAATATGTTAGCAACATGCATGTATATGTTTGTATTTTTGAGAGAATATTATTTATGCGTGGTTATTGAAAAAACTAAAACTAAAAGTTTCTGAAATAAGGCCACAAAACACATATTGATTATTTCTTCACAAGACTTTTGAAAATTGTATCACATAGTCTAGAATATTTGCTCCAAAACTATGTGAGAAACATCCTGACTACTCATTCAGATAAGTCAATAAAGTCTTTTAGAATGTGTATGACATGTTTTGTTTGAGAAAGCTTTATGCGAGGAGGCTTGATCTCTCATTAGTATGTATCCATTTCACACCTGAGAAAGACAAAGACCCTCCCATAATGGCCCTATTAGGTGCTATCAGGCCATATCATTATGAAGAGCCTTGCAGAAAGAATGAGGAGATTTAAAAAAGAATGGCTTTTAGATTGTTTGGATTTATTTACAACACACACACACACACACACACACTGCTTAGAATAAGTGAACACACCCATGCTAAAGTTGACTAAAAAGAGGAATAAAAAATCGTAATGCCTTAATTAAAAAAATGAGGAAAACTCCAACCTTTAGGGACATGAATAATGTCCTTGAATTCTTTGTGAATGAAAAATGTATCACAAATAATTAAATGTTCTTCTTTAAAATACAGGGTGCATACGTCTGGACACATCTATCACCACATATCACCTTCACCATATAGACAAGGTTTTATTTCAGTTCAAAGTTAGAGTTGGAAAAATCTTGAAAAGAAAATTGTCTTTTCCATAAATGTCTTAGTTTGATCATACATATTTCAAAGTTGAGGATTCATTATTTTGATTTAGCTTGGATTGGAACAAACACTATAACATCTTAGTTGATTAGTTTATTGACAAAACCTACTATATATTTAACATATGAGCAGAAACTCCTAACAAAGCTTATTTGATGTCTATTTTAGAGTAAAAACTTTATACTCTATCCAAAACTAGTCAACAAAATGTCGTTTATTTCATCTATAACAGTGCGTATCTGTGTGTTCATTCATTCATTCATTCATTCACACACACACACACACACACACACAGAAACATGATTCACATTTAAACAGTATGCTATTTTTCCGTTTACAGACACTAACGTTATTCTATATCGCGATTAGAACAAAGCACAAGCATAAAACACTTACACACTTCTCAGCTGAATCTGTTGCTCCTCCTCGTGGTGAAAATAAACCAGCACTTGTTCTGAGGTAGGTAAATGTCACAGGATTGTTCCTCATAGCCGCTCAAGATGACAGTAGATTAATCTGACTAAAAAATATAGCGTGTTTTCAGAGTTTATGGGCGTTAACGCGTCTCAATGTGGTGCTTCACATATTTGCGCGTGGGCGTGTCACATTACCGGAGATAATGAGCTGAGAGAAAGATAATTAGAATGGCTGACACGTCTCTCTTTTTATATAGATTACATAAACGGAGAATATTTATTTTAGTTTTGAATCGGATCATTTAAAAGTACAAACTCAAATGATTTAAAAGATATATTGCTCATGTCTGGGTGAATAGTATTTGCTGAGTTTTGTTGAAGATTAGAGACGTGCTCCAGGAAAAAAGTTCACGGTGACTGAGAGGCAGAACGCACACCCTGTTTATATTCTTTATTTTACAAAAGCACAATATTTTATTTCGATTGTATGTGGGCACATAAAAAAGTAGACATTTAACAGATTATTTTCTCATATTTCTTAACTCTATATGAACAGAAATGATGGTAGTACTTTAAGTCTTTTTTTCTGCTATGTGAAAAAAACGAGCAAAACGCGCCGGCGCGTTTCTGGTCCCCAGAGGGTTAAATAAATTCAATTAATTTTATTAAGGAAAAATCAAATCTATCTTGGCTAATGCTATAATATAGGGAGCCCTTAATGACACATTACTATAATATTAAAGGTTAAAATTAACAACAGAGCCCAAATTATTAAAATCAGTTGCTATTTTTAGATATAATAATCAATGCTAAAAAAAAAAAGTCAAATCGCACATAAGGCAGGTTTTGCATTAACTGCAACATTTAATTATAATGTGAATTTTCTACTCCAATTCATTTTTGACAAATAATCATTTACACAGGGGTTGTCATAACTTGTTTTCATGACAAATTTATTTAAACATGCATTAAATAATCAAGACATTACTAACAGGTTAAGTAAATAACATTTTTACGCTTTTTACTGGTAGCAAACTGCGTTTTAATCCCTTCTGGGTTGGAATGTGGATCACCTGTGACTGAATGTATTCGATGTGTCGTATGATATGCACCGAACCTTGACATCCGTACCGTATGGTTTAGGACCATAGTATGAAGGTAAAATTATGTCATAAAGAATCGCATGCGCAGGGTAAGATTTCTGAAAGAGTACATAAGATTGTAAGCGCAAAATAAATTTGCATGCGCAAGAGAAGATTTGTAAAGGTGTAAATCGCCCTTCAAGTGTAAGGAAAAAACATTTGCAGCTTTTAACTGTTATTCGTAAGTGTAATTCATGTATTTTGAAGCTGCAGCTTCATGCTAACACAAAATAAATAAGATCTCTATTCTTCAGACTTTCCTTTTTCCACGCTTACACTTTTGGCACGTTTTTTGCGCACAAATTTATTTATTTTATTTTATTTTATTTATTTATTTATTTATTTATTTATTTATTTATTTATTTATTTATTTATTTATTTATTTATTTATTTATTTATTTATTTATTTATTTATTTATTTATTTATTTAGTTAGTTATTTGTTCATGTATTTATTTATTTGTTCGTTCGTTTATTTATTTATTTAACATGTATGTGTGCATTAAAAGTACCATTTCGACAATGAGAACATTTCTGAGCCAAATAAAGATAAAGATGTGTTCTGGTGACTGGCGTGTTTATTGAACCAATCAGATAAGAGGAAATTGAGTGTCAGCGAGAAGCTCATTTGATTGGCTACATGATGAAGGTGGACCCGCCCTCCTCTTCGCGCTTGCAAAACTCAGTGAGTGAGAGAATCGTGCCAAAACTGGAAGCGCAGGTAAAAGAAAGACGCAACTGTACAAATCGGGTTATTTCGGGAACTTTTTTGCCCCATGCACACAACAAGTCATTTAGACATTTGCAACGGTTTAATTTTATGCAATTCATCTGTTTTGCAGTTCCTGCCTCTGTTGTTTTTGCTTGCAAATTGCTGTTCACAGGCCTGCTTTTGGCCGCATTTGTGTAAAAAAAAGTGTAAGCGTGGAAAAATGAAAGTCTGAAGAATACAGATCTTATTTATTTTGCGTTAGCATGAAGCTGCAGCTTCAAAATACATGAATTACACTTACGAATAACAGTTAAAAGCTGCAAATATTTTTTCCTTACACTTGAAGGGCGATTTACACCTTTACAAATCTGTAAAATCTTTGCAATCTTATGTACTCTTTCACAAATCTTACCCTGCGCATGCAATTCTTTATAACATAATTTTACCTTCATACTATGGTCCTAAACCATACGGTACGGATGTCAAGGTTCGGTGCATATCATACGACACAACGAATACATTCAGTCACTTCATACCATAGACAATAAACGCCCTTTCACTCTCTTCTATTGGTGAAAAGTGAAGCCGCCAAAGTCCTTATTAGGCGCTGACATCTTGTGCAGATTTGGGACCTGATTCTGCGCAGTAGTGAACGCAGGAGCCGAGTCTGCGCAATAGTGAGCAGGAAGAGGAGTCACGATATCAAGGTCCCGCCCTCACTTCCGCAGAAACGGTTAGTACAAAGTTTACTCTGTGAAATAAACAGTTATGGACATGTAGAAATTAAAGTTGCAGCTCCAATCTCCCCCTCTAAAATCCCCCAAAAAGTCCGTTGGTGCCTCAGTGACTACTTTGTTTAGAGAAGCTGTCGATCACAGCTGTCAATCATGACGTTACATTCCCGTTTTTATAGCATCAAATAACGAACTAAGACCAAACTTATTAAAAAAAAACACTTAAACTTAAATCAGCATGATAAAAACTACCTAAAATGACAGAAAACATCTTTGGAAAAAATGTATTTAAAGAGTCATTTGATTGTTTAGTTTCCATCGCGTTCCATTAGACTTCATGGGGAGAGCGGCGTTTATGACCTATACTGGGACCTGATCGAGATGCTTTGGCTACACTTTTCAGGACTTGTGCGGCATGATTGTTCAGGACGAATACATGTAGCATTACACCCCTATTATTAATAATCCAGCAGTGTTTATTTTCCGTCATATTTTTTGGTAAACAGAATGCTTTAAAATAATTTCATGTCAAGTGCACTTTTTTTGCAGATGTAAATTTTAATATTACGTCTATCTTGTGTAGATTTAACGTTTAATTTAATATTCAACAATAATATTGATCTGCCTGCATCGACACCTTTATATGAGAATTGAACTGAGCTGGACGATGACATCACGGTTTTCTCCAGAGCGGCTATATCAAGCGTGCCGCACTAGCCCTGAAAAGTGAAGCCAAAACGTCTCGATCGCCCCCCGGTGGCTGGTCCTAGTATAGGTCATAAGAGACCAACTAAACAATTAAATTACACTTCAAATATCGTTTTTCCAAAGATGGTTTCTGTCATTTACTGTAGTTTTTATCACACTGATGTAATTTCAAGTGTTTTGTTTTTAAAATAAATTTGTTTTTATTTAGTTATTTGATGCAGTGGTGTGACGTCATGATTGACAAGCTGTAATTGCCAGGTTCTCTGAGCGAAGTAGTCACTGAAGCACCAATCACCAAGCAAAGGATCTTTTTTTCGGGATCTTCGGAAGACTGAGGAGATTGGAGCTTTAAATTTAATATCTAAATTTCTATAATTAATTTATAATAAGTGCAGGAGCGTGTGCTTGCAATTGATTCTGCGAGAGTGAGGACGGAGCCTTGATTTCGCAGCTTTACTTCCTGCTCGCTACTGCGCATGTCTGGTCCCGAAATCGCTACTGCGCAGACTCAAGTTCCAAGAGGGATACTGGCGGCTTCACTTCTGACCAATGGAAGAGAGCGAAGGGGCGTCGTCCATCTCTTTTTACAGTCTATGGTCTATACATATATATATATATATATATATATAATTTAACTAAATTAATAACGTTTTTACAACAAAAATGAAACATCCCCCCCCCCATTCCTTATATGTTTGTGATGTTTTTACGTGCTTTTACATGAACATTTGACTTGTTTAAAGGCGTAGTAAGCGATTTTTGAAAAACGCTGTTGAATAGTGGATCTGATTGGTCACCAAAACATACTTGTAGCCAATTAGCAGTAAGGGGCATATACACTCATAATGGGGGAGGAGAGAGAGCTCAGTGCACAAGACAGAACGACTATAGAAAGAGAGATATGGCAGACAAAATACGCAAAAGGGTTACGTTCAGGCGACGCGCGTTGGCGACCGGATGGGGCGTGTCTGGCGACGCGACAAAGTTGAGATCTGTTTAACTTTGTGCAAATGAGAGCGACTTTCGGGAGCGACAACCAATAGGAGTGAAGTCAGTGGAGCGCATGTGATCTGTCACTCTTCAGTGTTGAGTCTGACCGAGGCAAGTTGAACGAGAAGCTCATTTTAGCAGTACAATTTATGATATATCTCCGTGTACATACAGCGGTGTTCCGTGCCTGAATGGTTTTGGGAACCCAGATAGACCGGTATTTGCCCGTTTTCTGCAGTTAAATAGCCGCGATGGCAAAGAGCACTCAATGTTTCTCGTTCATCTTTAATATCATGCATTTTATGTACTGATTCCATTTATATTAAGACTTTTCCTTCCAAAATGTTTGTTTGTAGCGGCAAGAAAACGTATTTGTTGTCTAACAGAGTAATATCCGTGAATGTCACTCACAAACATTACTAGGCAACCAGTAGTGGGAACACCCTCCAGCGCAGCCATTGGCGACCTGCAGCAACAAAGTCGCTTGTAGTGTGAACGCAGCATTAAGGAGCTGAAAATTTTGTTTGTTTTTTTTGTTTTATTTCCGCACAAAAAGTATTCTCGTCGCTTGATAAACTTATAGTTGAGCCACTGTTGCGACATGGAATATTTAAACATTTTCTTTAATGACTTTCTGGGCTGTCAAGTTTCATTCCCTTAGGCAGCCTATGTAGCAGTGATACACCTCTCAGATTTAATCATAAATATCTTAATTTGTGTTCCGAAGACGAACGAAGGCCTTAGGGGTTGGTACAGCATGGGGGTGAGTAATTAATGACTTAATTTTCATTTTTGGGTGAACTAACCCTTTAATGTTATAATTTTTTTATGCTAATGCAGACACAAACTGCATATTCCTGCTGATTTTATTTGTTGGTTTAATATAATACTTCTTAAAATAATTTTAATGTGTTTATAATACTTTCTGAATATTTACAGCACACATTTCCAACATATTTTCTTACCAGTTTATCTCTAGTTAGATATGCGATCATATACAGGATAATACCTTCAGGAGGAAGTGTGTAGCGAGCATACTCTGGAAAATAATCTTCAAGTTTGGATTTTCCTGCCAGGATCTTTTCTGCCAGCATGTCCTGTTTGTTGAGGAACAAGATCACTGAAATGGTCCTTAAAAACCTGTTTGAAAACACACAGAGTGAAACGGTTTGAGCATGTCTTTATATTTATATATCTGATGACAATTCTAGACGTTCAGTTGCAGCTTTGAGCCAGCATTTTACGCGATAAGCCTTTGTATTTAAAGTTGTCTTCTCTCTTTGACTTAAAAAATAAAATGTTAGGCATGGGTGCAATGACCAAAAAGATCCCTGTAGGAATTTTTACATCACAATAACTGTATAGTTATTTTTGCTGGAAAAATATAATATATATGTATCGTATATGTAGAATGTGTGGTAATCAAAGATTTGCATATATATATATATATATATATATATATATATATATATATATATATATATATATATATATGTATACCTAGTTCTGGCATGAAACTCTAGATGGTAAAGGCTGATTAGGTCCTTAAATCATTTGGTAGCGATCACATTATTATCTAAATAGCGCAGCTGATTGGTTGCTGTTGCATCAGCCAGTATTCAAATACTGGTAGCAATGCTGTTAGCAGTCTGCAACACGCTTATAGAAAGCATCTGAAATCAACAACTAAGAAAAGTGAACACTCTTTTTGTCACAGTTGTGTTTTGTTTGTGTTTGCATTTAAGTTCCGTCTGTTCAGTCAATCTTTGTCTGATCTATGATGTATGTATTGTGTGTTGCTGCCTGTCTGTTATCCTTTATATTATTACCATTAAACCTTTGTGTTGGAAATTTATCCTCATCTTTGTCTGCCTTCCTGAAACCACACGTGACACTTTTACTCCATATCCCACCCATTTTGTGTGGTTTGCTTATTAAATGAGCAATCATAATGTTTAATCTAGTGTTAGGTTTAACAGTCTGTGGAGAAATTAACTAAGCATATTAGCTGCTGCGTTTATGCAATTGACCTGTCGGTAAGCCCCACCCCCTTAGTTACTGTTGCTAACTCGGACAAACAAACGGAGTTGCTAACTAAACTGTCTTACAATGACAACTGTCAGTGTGAAAACCTTGTCCCAAGATGTTTTTGATAAATTTTGGACACAGAGGGACCACCTCTCGTCAAGGAGTACTCAAGTGGGACTTAAATATGTCATATATTTATAAAGATATATAATATATAAAGGATTTTAAAATAAATATGGTGGGTAACAAGATTAATTTGGAAGCGAGGGTTTACAGATCAAAATGCAAGCGGGAGATGCCTAATGTTACGGTCATCACAATTGCAGGTGACAACATACAGGATCAACATCATTATCTACATAGTGCAGCTGATAAGCCAATGAGCTGTAGCCAATGAGCTGCGGCTCAACAGTCAAATATTGGTTGTGATGCTGTTAGTAGTCTGCAGCACGCTTCCAGAAACCCTCCATCTGTATAGATCTGCTACGGGGGATTAATTCATGTGTGTTACATGTGCAGCAGCAGCGTCACGATCACCCGCTGGAGTGCCCTTGAGAGCCACCAGGGGGCACTCCATCACGGACTAGTGTTCATTGCCATTCCATCAAAGACTACATCCCCCATAATTCTATGATCCGTTTCATCCTCACTGATTATCTACTGCTGTTACTTATTAGCTCTGTCTATAAAAGCCTGGTTCATTCTGTCATTTATTGCAAGGTTTTAGCTAGCGTTACACTGCATTTCTGAGAGTTATTATTTGGATTGTTGGCCTGTGTTTTGACCCATTGCCTGCTGTTTTGATTATGATTCTGGACTGTCCTAATAAATGTTGCATTTGGATCTTCACTCAAGTCTCAGAGCAGTTGTGTTATCTCAGTGGAATCCAGTCTGGGGGTCTCAGAGGTGGTCCCACTGTCGACTGCACTCCACGTTACAGCAATGTCTATTTTGTGTGTTTGGGCCGCACACTGCTCTCCAGCCCATGAGTCCAATCGAGCCTATGAGTCCGCTCCAGAGCCTGCTCCAGCCCATGAGTCTACTACAGAGCCCGCTCCAGCCTCAGAGCTCAGTCCTGTGTTGGTTCCAGCCCGTGAACTTCCTGGCTGCCTTGATGCGACCACGGAGGCCGTCCCAGAGTTTCCTGTCTGGCCTGATACAACTACGGAGGTAGTCCCTGAGATTTGTCTGCCTCCACACAACCATAGAGGTTGTTCCTGAACTGCCTGTCTGCCCAGAAATGACCACAAAGGCCAACCTGGAACACCCTGCTGGTTCCTCTATGACAATTGAGGACAACCTTGAGCTCCCAGCCTGTTTTGACATGGGCGCTGAGGCCAACGCTAACCTCTAACCCAACCCTAACCTCTGTGCTCTGTGTTTCAGTTTCATCTGATCAGCCGTGGTGGTCTCCAGTTCCACCAGATCTACCCTGGGGGTCTTCTGCTCCACCCTGGTTGTCATCATCCCAGGCTGCTCCCACCCTGGCCATTTGCCCGGTCTGTGCCGCCCTGGCCGCTTACTCTGCCTGCGCTGCCCTTGCCACCTACTCTGCCTTCGTCTCCTGTTCCTCTTCGATTCCATGGACTTGGCCCTCCACCCCGCCCCCTGGTCCGCCTCGCTCCTGAACTTCTCTGACCATATTAGGAGCATCTGAAAGCTTCTCCTTAGGTGGGGGGATATGTCCTGATCACCAGCTGGAGTGCCCTTGAGAGCCACCAGGGGGCACTTCATCATGGACTAGTGTTCATTGCCATTCCATCTTAGACAGATATGGATAATCCCCCATAATCCTCTGCCCCATTCCATCATCACTGATTGTCTACAGCTGTTACTCATTAACTCTTGTCTATAAAAGCCTGTTTCACTCTGTCATTTATTGCGAGATTTTGCGTAGTGTTACACTGCATCTCTGAGCGTTATTGTGCATGTACCTTGGGTTTTGGGTTCTCTGCCTGTCTATTGGATTATCCTTTTTGTCTGTTTCTTGCCTTGCTGTTTATTTGGATTGTTTCCTGTGTTCTGACCCATTGCCTGCTGTTTTGAGTGTTTCTGGACTGTCCTAATAAATGCTGCACTTGGATTTTCACTCAAGTCTCGGAGCAGTTTGGAAAAAGCAGCATGTATTACAAATCCATTACCATGCCAATCTCTCTGAAAGTTGTCATAACAGGTGTGTATACATATCTATCTATATATATATATATATATAAACACTGTGAATATTCATCCAGCCCTATTGCTGACCTCTAATAAAAATAATCGGTAACTGTTACAAACATATAGATGCACTTCAGGATAACTTCTGCAGCACTTGGGACGGGAAATGAGAACTCCCAAGAAACAGCAGAACTGTGAAACCTGTTAGTCCAGATGCTGCGGAACAGATCAAGAGATTCCCGCAACCGGTTGGTGCTGTTGTCTTCCCTTATGACCATGTTATAACTGCTACTGGCTGCCACGAAGATGATGGCGGTCACATCTGTGAATATAGACAGGAAGAAATATATAATAGCCAAGCACACACTTAAAGTGATAATTCACCCAAAAATTTTACTTCTGTCACCATCTACTCTCCCTCATATCGTTCAAAACCCATAAGACTTTGGTTAATCTTCGAAACATAACATTTTTATATTTTTAATGAAAAAGTTTCTGTCCCTCTATTGAAAGTCCAGGTAACCAAATTTTAAAAGATCCAAAAATGTTTTAAAGGCGTTGTCAAAGGTATCCATATGAGTTGAGCAGATTAATCTTCAAATATTGTGAAGAGATACGATAACTTAATACGCTAGACATCATTTAGACACACATACATATATATAGTAAACATGGAAGCGCTAGAACAAACCTCATTGGTTCTTGTGTGTGCATGATGCAAAAAAACAACAACAATAAGGTTTGTTTAAGTGCATGATGCATGCACAACTCACGCACAAGCTTACATATAAATATGTGTGTGAATGTGTCAATCATTGTTTTGATGTAAATAAAATTCTAAATTAAATCTGTTCATCATATAAAGCTATTTCGTCTCTTCACAAGACAATGATTAAACCACTGGATTCATATCGATTTGTTTTATAATACCGTAATGACCTTTTTTGATCTTCTAAGTTTTGCTTACCTGAACTTTGAATGGTATAGAAGCCTCTCAGGTTTCAATAAAAATATATTAATTTGTGTTTAACCAAAAGTCTTATAGGTTTGGTAAGACATGAGGGTGAGTAAATATTTGGGGAACTATCCTTTTAACGTAAATACCATAAGTCACTTTTAGATATATTAACTATAAAAACAGGTTTCAGGAATTTATTTACGGAAAGAAACACAAAGAATTTTACATTTTTACCACAAAGCTTGAGGAATATACTAGCTCACCATTAAAGCACTGAATCCATTTCCTCCTTTCATCTCTCTGACCACCCACATCAAACATACTGACACACAAGGAGAAAGAAATAAGAAATGTTTCTGTATATTAACTAAAAAAATAAGTAATTACAATGTAGTGATTGCATGCAGTTCTGAATCATTAGATTTTAAAATAGCAAAAAAAAAAAGATTGGTGGTTAAGTTTTGAACACACAAATTTTAATACAATTTTAGTAACATAGTGAGGTCCAAAAGTCTGTGATCACTAGTTTAAATGCTTCAGTTCCTCTCTAATGGATTTTCACTTCTGAATTTTGTCTTTGCCAACTCAGTCACATTCAGCACTGTCAGGGTTCTGTCACTTCGGTCTAGTTTACTCTTGCTTTGGTGACAGAGCTCTGACACTCCGTCTTGTCTTTGTGTGAGCATGCGGTTTTGAGTTCGCTCGGGCCGTACACTCTTTCATCTACGTGAAATGTTGAATGTGTGGAACATGGTGTTCAGATACGGGCACTTCGGGCTAGTCTGGTTTAGGTTCAGTGTCAGGGTTCCGACATTTATTCCCCATGGCTGTATTCGAAATTACATACTTCCCCCCACTTTATAGTAGGCAAAAAACAGAATCCGACAAAAGAAGAATGTCTGAATTCACAGTACTCAAAAAAAGCAGGCAAAGAGTACCCGGATGGCCTACTTCTTCCGGAGAGATTCTGAAGTGTCCATACGATGGACACTTTACTATGAGGCCACGGGAAAAGATTTGTTAATGGCAGTGACGCGACGCAACTGATGCTGGTAGGTCATGTGATAAAGCCAACATGGCGAATGTACAACGTCCAAAATACATTCTACACACATTCATACTATATAGAACATACTTTTTCACCTGTCGTGAAGTAATTACTTATTCAAAATAGTACAAAAAAGTACAGAGGTTGAGTGTACATTCACTCACCGTGCACCCTTGTCTTGTATGTTTTGTTGAGGACCTGGTTTCTGTTTTCATTGTGTTCTGTGTAGCATTCTGCTCATGTTTATCATCAGCCTCATGCTTTCATTTAGTCACCTTTTGTGTAGCATGCAGCTCATGCTCAACAATGGCAGCATGTTTTTGTGTTATTTTGTTCTGTGTAGCATACGGCTCGTGTTTTTCGTCAGCCACATGCTTTCATGTTGTCATGTATTGTATGGACTAGTGACAGCTCTTTGGCTACGTTCAGACTGTCAGTCCAAATCAGATTATTCGTGTATATGTAACAAGGTTAGATGTTATGGGAAGGAGGAGGCGGGAACCGGCGAACAATCAACAATTTTAATAAATAAATAAATTCAAAAACGAAAGTAAAGATGGCAGTCCTTCACGGTCGACTGCCACCACACATAATAAAACAAAACATCAAATAAAAACCAGGCCTGGCCTCTCTCATGCTTCACCGTCGTTGCGAGACCGGTGCGTCGCACAGGTGTCGCTCATTAGTAATCACGCCACCGGCCTCGCGCCATTCTCCCACGGCCCTCGGGCGTGGGAGGATGGGAGAATTTACAACATGAATTATGTTGTAAATAAGACAACAACATCTGTATTGCAAACGATCAAGATAGCATTGGCTACGATCAAGATGGCAGCTGGCAAGTGTGGTGTGCTTGTGGTGCTTTTAGCATACATATTTATTATTATTATTTTAGAAAACGGCCCTAAAACATGTTTTGAGGGGCATTTACATAGTTGTTATGCTCACTCAAACAAATTTTTATTTAAAAAACAATTTGGTTATAGAAAGAAAATCTTTATGGACACATTTCTCTATCCATGTTGGTATCCAGCCAAGCGCAATGATAAAGGAGACAAAGGTGGCGTCAAAAGGCAAGTGAATGGCGACCAATTTATAATTTGTATCTGCCTATTATTATCTGGAGATATACATCAATGCCCGGGCCCGATGCGGAGATTTGGATTAATGAAAACAATGTCAAGTAGGCCCTCTGCATGTGCAATGGCTTGCTCTAGACATCCAAACGCCGGGGACAAACTCCTATCCATGAGTGTCGCTGAAGGGAGTGGAAGTGTGCGTGGAAGCGCCGGGAGAAGTAGAGGAGATCCGGAACTGGGAGACACTATATCGAATGTGGATTCTTTCTTGTCGACGAGAGGATTACATCTGCTTCATCTCAACGTCAGAAGCCTTCTCCCGAAAATCACAGAGATCCGACACCTCAGTAAAAGCAGAAAGGTGGGAATATTTTGTTTCACCGAGACATGGCTGGATGACTCCATTATGGACGCGGAAATTGAACTGGAGAACTATTTTGTAATTAGGAGAGATCGAAACCGCAAAGGTGGAGGGGTGTGTATATATGTAAGAGCGGACATTGGTTTTAATCATAGAATGGATTTAAATAGTGAGCAGGTTGAAGCGGTCTGGTTAGATATTTTGCTACCGAAGAGTAAGCCCATATTAATTTGTGCATGTTATAGACCGCCTGATCAAACACAGTTTTATGAGCTTTTAGAAGATGTTTGTTCAAATTGCATGGACTTAGTTAAATCAGAAGTTATCATGTTGGGGGATTTCAACACTGATTTTCAGAAAAGTGATGTTTCTGGGTATAAAGCATTGATGCATTTCTGTCGCTCCTATAGTTTAAATCAGCTGATTGATGAACCTACACGTGTGTGCTCTACCACCCAAACTACGATTGACCTTGTCCTAGTGTCAGACAAATCTAGGATAACTGAAAGCGGGGTTATAAAATATGGTTTGAGTGACCATTCTATTATCTTCTGTACTAGAAAGATCAAGCAAGCAGTGCTTAACTGTCATACTTCTATTAAGATCCGGTCACTGAAAAAGTATAGCAAAGAAGCGCTGAATGGCTGTTTAATTCAAATGAACTGGTCTACGGTTTTGCTATGTAGTGATGTGGACAAAGCATGGTGCTTATTTAAAAGTATGTTTTTAGAAGCTATAGATAAAATAGCCCCAGTTAAGAAAATCAGAATAAAGCAGAGAACTGAACCCTGGGTAAATGATGACATCCTTGAGGCAATTAGGCTAAGAAACAGGAAGTATGGTAAATTCAGAGAAAAAAAGGATGAGCAGAGTTGGGCTGATTATAAAAAGGCAAGAAACGAAGTTAACAAATTAGTTGTCAATACTAAAAAGCCATATTTTAATGAAAAAATGGCTGAATACAGAAATGACTCAGGAAAGCTATGGAAATCCCTTAAGCACCTTGGCTACAGTAAAAGGTTAAAAACACTAATATTACTCTAGATCTTGGCAACAACATTACATCAGAGAAGGAGATAGTGGCAGATAGCTTTAATAAGTATTTCTCATCAGTTGCCAGGAAGCTTGTGGAAAAGTTACCAGGCCAGACTGGTCAATATGGTGAAAGTCATGTGCAGGACTTTTACTCTCAGTTAGGTGTTCAGGCGGGGAGTTTCACTTTTGAAAAGGTGAGGGAGGCACTTGTTCTTGAGAAGCTGAAGAGGCTTGATAGCTCTAAAGCCACAGGATTAGATTCTATTCCATCTAGATTCGTGAGGGATGCCGCTGAGATCATTACTCCGAGCATTACTCAAATTATAAACAGGTCGATAGAACAAGGATACTTTACCAATGACCTCAAGATTGCCAGAGTGATTCCAAAATATAAGAAAGGGAGTAAGCTAGACCCTGGTAATTATAGACCTGTTTCAATTCTTGGTTGTCTGTCAAAGATAATTGAAAGGATCATTTTTGAACAGATTGATAATTACTTAAAATCACAAAACCTACTTTATGAGTTCCAGTCTGGCTTTCGTAAACCTCATTCTACGGATTCCTGTCTACTGTTTTTAACTGACTATATAAAAAAGGAGGTAGATAATGGAAACTTCTGTGGCATGGTTATGTTAGACTTACAAAAAGTATTTGATACAGTCGACTAGGGCTGTTTTCGACGAAGGATTTTCATAGTCGAATCTGATTCATTAGATTTTGCCGTAGTCGACTGATAGTCGAACCTTTTTTTTATTTATTTTTTTAGATAGCAGCTAGACGTTCGGTTGAATAACTGTTCGTCTCTTATAGGACAACTCGCTCTACGTTTAAAATGAACAGCAAGACAACTAGAAGTGAATGTGCTTTCCATTAAATGAATCCTTAACAACAACAAAAAAAGCTTTGTTTTAAATAAATCACACACAGTAAACAAAACCTTAACAAAAAAACTTTGCAATGAACTTTGCAATTTAGACGCGCAAACTGGTTGCCGGTGCGGTCGGTGAGACGTACATGCCCGAGCAGATTCGGCTTGAAGCCGTTCATCCTCGGATGCGGTGTCGCACGCGCTGTTACAAAAAAAGCCGTGCACACAGCCAAGCGAAATGGGGTCTTGCCGGTCTTGCACACCCAACGCGTAGTTTTTTGCCATGCGCACCTTCGCGCTCGTGCGGACGCGTCTGGTATAAACAAGGCTTTCTCCGTGTCAGCGCGCGTTCTGATCGGTGAAGGTGCACAGACCTCTCCCGAATGATCTCCAGCATTCAGCCTCCGAACCACCACTAACTCCGCCTCCGTTTCCCTCGTAAGCTGATATTAGTATTTAAACATTCTCTATGATAATTTTTTTTTGTAAAAAATATTTTAATACCACGGTTTTGGCGGTTATGGAGTTCTAATGACACTGTCGGTCTCATGGTTATATGATAACCGTCACACCCCTATTGGTTACATAACACTTCCCTACTGTTCGACTATGAGGTTCATAGTCGAATCAGACCTCTCCGAATCGAATCGTCGAATCCTCGACTATTAGAAGTCAGCCCTACAGTCGACCATTGTGTTTTAATGTATAAATTGAAAGCCATGGGTTTTAGTGAATTAGCACAGAAATGGGTGGGCTCCTATCTGGAGAATAGAACGCAAGTAGTGGACATTGGGGGGAAAATGTCTCAACCAAAAGGCATGGGCTGTGGGGTACCTCAAGGAAGCATTTTGGGTCCACTTTTCTTTTTACTATATATAAATGATCTAAAGTCTGCTTGTTCATGCAGTCTTTTTTATATGCAGATGATTTTGCGCTGATTGTTTCTCACAAGGATAAAAATATGATTGAAAGCATACTTAGCACAGAACTTCTAAATGTTAGGATGTGGATGGCAGATGACAGATTATCACTTCATTTAGGGAAAACTGAATCCATATTGTTTGGAACAAAAGTTAAAGAAAGCCTCATGTTTTAAGGTCCTAGCTGGAGATATTGTAATTACTGCCAAGGAATCAATCAGTTATCTTGGATGTATGTTAGATTGTAATTTATCTGGAGTAGGTCAGGCCCAAAAGGTAATCACCAAAGTTAATCAGAGAGTTCGTTTTTTGGCCAGAATATCAAAGCTTTTGGATGAAAAAACAAAGCTAGTTTTGGCAGGAGCTTTAATTCAGCCTTATTTTGATTATGCGTGTGGCTCATGGTGCAATGGTCTCAAAGGGAACCTGAAACATAGGCTTCAGACGTCTCAAAATAAATTAATAAGGCTAATTTTAGACCTCCCCATAATTCTCCCCAAAGAATTAAGATTCTCATCTGGAATCTTCCCACTTTGAAAGGGTGGTATGGTTGAAAGTTGAGGATCGAGTGTCTCAGATGCAGCTGGGTATGGTGCATAAAATTGTTTATGGAGATATTCCCAAATATTTTAGAAATTATTTTAATAGAGTAAACGAAGTTCACAGGTACTCCACTAGGGGTAGCGCAACAGATTTTGTACCCCCCAGATTTAATACAAATCTGGGCAAACAGTCTTTTCTTTATGCTGGAACTACCCTTTGGAATCGGTTACCTGGTACACTTAAGTCAGTAAGAAGTATAGGTAGTTTTAAACAGGGTTTGAAAGTATGGTTTAGGTGCCAATTGTAGTCAGTATAATACCATAGTCTATTTTTATGATACATTTTTCTGTATAATATGGATGAATTTGTTTAATGTACGATGAATGATTGATGTGAGATTTGCTGCCATTTGTCCTCTCCCGTTGCTTTTATAAGGGACCACAATGGAAATAAGTATTCGGGCTTTATTGTGTTATCCATGACTAATGTATTTTTCTTTTTAATGTATGACACAGTTTCATACTGTTTCATATTTTTATATTTAAGTGGTCAAATAAAATCAATCAATCAAATCAATCAAACCCCTCTAACCTCGCACTGGACAACTGCGTCTTGAGGCAGACGCAGAAACGCAGGAGGCTGATATGGGTGGCTTTATTCTGTGCTGCTGACATCTGCGCCGGTTTCAAAACATGTCTCCATTATATTGTCATTTCCTGCTCATCTGGCATTTTGCAACAACACAACCTTGTTTCTTCCATGCCGACTTTCACCATGTTTCATATAACAATGTCTGAAGTTTATGTTTTACGTGGCGTGAGAAAGTCATAAACCTTGCAAAATCCAATCAAAGCAGTCAGATAATTGTAGCTTTTTATGTGATTATCTGCCGTTCACTCTTGCCAAATCTGATCGGATTTTAACCCTCTGGGGTCGGCGGTATCGCCGGCGATACCAGCGCACTTTTTTCCTTATCAGTGCAAAAGAGACTCAAATTACTCTGTTGATTTTGATTTTACATATAAGTGCTGTACATCATTAGATCCTGTTAAGTGTCTATTTTTTTTGTGGGTACTCACAATAAAAACAAAGTGTTGTGCTTTTCGTCAAATAAAGAAAAATAAACATGATGCACGTTTTGCCTTCTCTCTGTCAGTGAGGTCCATTCTGAAACGCGTCCGAAAAATGAACTGTAACTCTGTCAATACTTATCACAGAGATACGAGAGATTTCTCTTTATGAAGCTGAAATTCTCTTCTTTTAAATGAAGTAATTTATTTAAAAAATATATATTTCCAGTTCATGTAATCCGTTTGAAACCAAGGAGAGGGACAGTTTTTTAGTTCTCCCTTCATTATCTTTAATGAGCCGAGGCCGTCACGCCCCCAGAGCGTTTCACATGGTAAATAGGCGATCTAACGTTATGCATCGCACACGCCCAGCAGCGATCAATGGCATAAAAACACGTTTCTTCATCATATTCACTGATAGTTCATCGCGTTTTGAGAATGGCACGCTACTCCTTCAGATGATTCTGGACAGCGAGATTCACCTTTTCCTCAGAGGAATTTGAAACTCGGACGACCAACGGCTGCATTTTGAAGAACGAATTGACCCCGCCGAGGATACAAGTTCGCAGTAAGTTGGTTAGTGTTATATAATTCCTTTTCTGATTGTAGAGCTCAAATGAATTTTCAGACTATATTTTGCCTAGTTTTGGCTAGCTTTTGACATAGGAAAGATTACCCCACAGTCACAATATCCCTATACGTAGGCCTATACGCTCGTGTAAACTTTTTAAATGTGATATTAGCCTACTACATATATTTCACTCAGTTTTGAGATTAGTTTATGACACTGATTATCATGCTAAAATACTGCCTTGTGCGTAATTTATTTTGTTTGCGAATAACTGCTTAGGTTATATAATGATTTAGTTAAATATATTTCAGCCTCCGGTAAAATATGTGATACTGTCTAAATACAATATATTATTTGTGTATAAATGTTCAGTTGGGCTAACTGAAATAAAACCATGTCTATATTGTGAAGGGTTGTCAACTTTAGCATGGGTGTGTTCACTTATTCTAAGCACTGTGTGTGTGTGTATATATATATATATATATATATATATATATATATATATATATATATATATATATATATATATAATTAAATCGCAATTTTAACCAGAAAAATTCATGCAGCCATATAGTTTCTCTTGATATCAGCGTGTTCAAAGGTGTTTATTTTTTTATTTCATTTTTTACAGGGAGATATGCCACTCCTGCTGACTTCAACATTCAACAGTCTCTGTACATGAACATGGTAAAATGAAAAATCAAACACCTTGGAAATGACAGGTATGTACTATGTTTCAACATTCAACAGTCTCTGTACATGAACATGGTAAAATGAAAAATCAAACACCTTGGAAATGACAGGTATGTACTATGTTTCAATGGCACAAAGTTGTGTGACTGTTCAAGCCTATGTCTTTAGATCAGTGTTTACTAATGTGCTTTTTTGTCCTTTGTTGTGTATCTTTGGATTATGTTGTGTTGTAAATAAATCCAAACAATCTAAAAGCCATTCTATTTTAAATCTCCTCATTCTTTGTGCAAGGCCCCTCATAATGATATGGCCTGATAGCAGGCCATTATGGGAGGGTCTTTGTCTTTCTCAGGTGTGAAATGCATACATATTAATGAGAGATCATGCCTCCTCACATAAAGCTTTCTGACACAAAACACGTCATTAAAAATGTAAAAATACTTTATTGTCTTATCTGAATGAGTAGTCAGGATGATTCTCACATAGTTTTGGAGCAAATATTCTAGGCTATGTGATACAATTTTCAAAAGTCTTGTGAAGAAAAAATCAATATGTGTTTTGTGGCCTTATTTCAGAAACTTTAATTTTTAGTTTTTTCAATAACCATGCATAAACAATATTCTCTCAAAAATACAAATATGTACATACATGTTGCTCACATATTATGGTAGCCCTGTTTGTGCTAACTAGAGTGTAATTACACCTGTGCCATTAATATGTTTATAAGCAACTGAAAAAAGCACAAATGTCAGGGCATGTCTAAACATCTCAAGGACCCCAAAAACACCTTAGACCCCAGAGGGTTAATCGGATGTGCAAAAAAGTCAGATTTGGACTGACAGTCTGAACGATGTTTTGTGTGGCTTTATTTTGATTGTTTCTATGTGCCATGTGCTCCGCTGTCTATTGCCTAAACCCCACCCTTCTTGTTACCTAATTATTGGTTCATTTGCCCCACCCACTCTCCCTCATTACTCTCCCTATTTCCTCTCCCTGTGCCAATTCGTTGTTATACACTCCTTATGTGCTGTTCTCTCTAGACTTGTTGTGTCCTGCATCCAGGTTGCCTGGTCTGATGAATCGTGTTTTCTTTTAGATCAATTGGATGGCTGCATTGTAAATTGTGACCCGATCTGGCGAAATGAGTCGGAAGTCGCAACGTTCCATTTTAAGATATGGGCCGATTATGTGGAAAAACAATGAAATAATAGATTTTTTTTTTGTGCTAATTTCAAAGAACAGACATTCAAAATTAATCTCCCAAAGTTTCGTAGTCCAGATAATTGAGTAAAGGTATTTAAATTACTATTAAAGTGTACAAAGTTTTATTAAATTTGCTGGAAATAAACATTGCTTTTCTCAACTCCTATCTCACCTCTGAGCATTTCCCGGGTATCCCCTGAAACGTCACTATCTCTGCTCTCCAAATGGTGTTACACGTTGTATAGATCAAAAAGCTTAGAAATGTACACAAATGCTGATCATTTGTCGATGGGAAGCCGTTTCGACTGACCGGCACGCGATTGGTCCAGCCACCCTCCTGTCAGACTCGCAGCGAGTGCTCTGTGTAATAAACAAGCTAGCAGATCTCCTCAGAAAGATTAAATATTATTAATTTGAGAAATGTCGCTGTCAAAAGAGAGCAAAGTTGCCAAAGCGTCATCAAGCCCCCTGGCCATTGCACACTGAGTCCGCGTTTTTTTCATATGCGTTTTTTCGTATTGATTCGGTGGCTCCGAATTGTCAAAACACCATTCAAACTGCTTGCTACGGATGCGAAAAACTTATGTTTTTTTTTATATATATATATATAACGGATGAAAGTTTCGTAGACAGTGTGCAAGCGTGATTGACATAACGTGAGGTCGATTTTTTTTTTTTTTTTCGTGCGAAAATTTCGGATGCGAATTTCAGACTCAGTGTGCAATGGCCTTTATCTGTACAAAAATATCCGTGAGATTTGCCCAAAACCGCCAGTTGAGAAAGTAAGTTGTCCCACTCCCTGCCCAGCTTAGAAGAAAAGAGCTGAAAGGTGAATTTAATGTCAAATTTGAATCTGAGTGAGTGTATTTACTGTGTATGGATGTGAGTGAGTGCAAATGTGAGTGAGTGTATTTATCTGCAAGGAGAATCCATTACAATGTGTTTGATTAACCCAAAATGTAACTGTTGGTATCTCCGTTATGAATTTGTTACACTGTTATTGTCAACTAGCCTACACAAAGATATGATTGCATAGACTAGCATTATTTGATCTCTGTTCCGTCTCTCTGCCTCTCTCACTTTCTCTTACACACACCCTCTCTCTCTCAAGCATTAATGTAGCACCTCTGTTCAATCTTTCTGATTTTAGGAAATCTTTGTAAAAGGTACTTTTAAATTATTTATTCAAATAAAAACTTAAAAATAATTTGAGCTTCAGCCTGGTTTAATAGCATGTATATATATTAATGTCTTTGGTCAAATTAAGCTGTAAAATAAATAGTTTATCCCTTTAAATGCAATGGATTTTGAAAGATATCAACAAAAAAAGGGCAAAAAACTTTAAAAGCGATTTTCTCAGGTTTTCAATTGAAAAAAGAGGGCAGACGACCATAATTCAAATGTGTATATCTTCACAACCATTCAAGGCATGACTTTTACTAGGATATCATTTGAAAGCTTATGGCCTCCTCTTTCCATTAATACCAAAATCTCAATTTTGAAATTTGGGTCACTGTGACTCATTTTGCTGGATCAGGTCACAATTGTTTATGTGGGCAGCAAAACACACTATGGGAAGAAGGCAGGCTCTGGGCAACATTCTGCTTATGTTCTGTTTAAATTAGTTTAAAGTTAATGTTAGATTTAATGTTATTACCTTGACAAATTATACATCATTAACAAGATATAAGACTCAAGCTTCAGTATTTGACCTCTATTTTATTCTGAGAAACGTATATTGACGGTTATGTCATAATTTGTGTCAGGAGTTATGAAAATGAAAAAAAAATAGTCGATACCTTTAATATGAATTATGAATGTCAGCAGCATCCATTGAGGAAAAAAAAAAAACAACGTCCCTCAGGGCTTTTAGCTCAAAATTGTGTAGATTTGGAGAAATATTGATAGATTCTCACATGCTTACGTCAGATTTTTATAGAGAGAAATAATATTTAGTAATTTTTTACCCAAAATGCGCTGATGTAATCATTATTAGCGCTGGATACTCTGATTTACTGTGTTTTCAATTCATACTGGCAGCCTGAGGGCGCTCTATGCTCATTTAGTCCACAAATGGCACTTGTGATGAACAGGCATATCATGTGACATTCCAGGAACTCCTTTACATAAAGAAGGCTTCCAGAGATCGCTGTAATATGCAGATAGAGACTTTTTGTAGTCAATAAACACAAAAGATTGCGACAACGTATTTTAGTTTTACCTGTGGTTACCTCTAGGTTTACCTATGTTCTTCCTGCCATGTTGGCTATTTTCATAACAATAGTGTATATTTATAAAACAATGCTAATCGACATAGCCTTTATCAATGTGTAGAATATAAAATAACATATTTTCTGTCTGATTTTTTTATTCGAGGCCACAACATTGCCCTGTGGTGAAAATCCAGCTTTTAATTTTGTTTATATGTCTATGTGGTCTTTTTAATATGCTTTAAGACAAACCATGTGCAAATTCATAAGTCAACACCATTGCTGAGTATTTTCTCCTTAAAACCATACTATGAAGCCAGATTAGCCTAAAAAATAATACCTTTACAAAACAAAATTCATAAATGCACAGCACAATTCACATTTACAATTTCGGATTGGTAAATTCAAAACACAAATCATAAATACACAAGTAAAAGCATAAATATTTCCCCAAATGCTCACACAAATGCATCTTACCTGAATAAATTTAAAATGTTTACACAAATAAAGTTCTTGAATTAATTTCCATCACACATTTATGAATGATGTTACATGTATTTATGGATCGTTGAATCTGCATTTGGAAATTGCCACACGTGCGTGGGCTGCTTTGAATATGTGTGCAGTATTTTTGAGACCTTCCTGGCTGGTTAAGATTCATAAATATCTTTTTTTTTTTGAGGATGTTCTGTTTAGCCAATCGCGAGCTTTAAGCTTTAAATCCACCAATCAAAACGCTCCTTACTGAACAGACTCAAGAAGCTCAACCAGAGGGAGGTGAGAGGTGCATGTATCTCTTACCATTGGAGAAAGCGTAACGGCTTGAAAGTGACAGCTTTATGAAATTATTCAGTGCAGGAGAGAGTAACATGTGTACTTTAAAAGCATAACATGAACTGTAAAAATTTTTCTAAAGGTATGAAACAAATGAGGATTCAGTCACTGCAGGATAAACGATTTAAAGTACAATGTAATTGTTTCCCCTCACACATATAGTGATAATAAAATGAGCTTTTGATAGGCATTGTCAATCGGAGGCGAAATCAGCTGCGAGAGCTTTCGTAGAAGTTTTAGCCAGGGACATGTCTTTTTTTGCGCCCTGCAGTGACTAGTACTTTGTAGCTAATAGAGATGTTCACGCTTTTTCCACAGTAAAGCACATTCCACAAACAATGCAGTCCTACTGTACCTTTACTAGCGATTTAACACCAAATATAGAAGATTTATTCACAAGACTAACGTGTTAATAATCCAAAAGAAACTGATAACACCAAATACAGAATATTTATTCACAAGACTAACGTGTTAATAATCCAAAAGAAACTGATTCCAGAAACTGATTATAAGCTTTTAACTGCGTGCCTTCAGCGAAGGCCTATTTTCCTTCAGTGAATCATTAAATGTTACTTCCAATGGTCACCAGGCGTAGCCTGTCATCACAAGTGCTTGACAAACACTACTCAATCACTGATTATTTAATCAATTAGACAAGATTTAAATGTATTCAAATGTATAATTTTCTTCCAATATTAACAAATCCACCATCACTGTCTAGAATAACAAAAGACAAATTAGCAATAGTTAAAGGGACACTAAGTAAGAATTACTCCCATCTAGCGGTGAAATTGTATTTTGCATTCAAACGAATTGTGCTCTCCAGCGCCTCGCGTTTTCAAATGCGTGTTGCATCTACGGTAGCCGTTATGTACCAAAAAGCTATGACAGGATGTCTTCTAATAGCACTTCGTCGAGTTTTCCTTCGGGTGAACAGGTTTGTTATTTCAAACAAACTTCAAATTGACACAACGAACAAATGAATGTTACAGTATGAAATAATGAGTGTCAAAAACATGAACTATTGTAATTAGTAGTTATGCCTTCTTTATTCGTTATATTTTCTGAAGTAGCCTACGTGCATTGTTAGATATCATCATCAACTTTTAACTATACATGTTCATCTGTCTATAAAATAAAGTACACAAGCAAACAATGAAAAAAGCTTGTAATTAAGACTGTAACACTGACTTGCCTGTCGAGAAGAAAGCAGGACTTCAGCGTCTCTTTTGAAATCTTTCTCCTGCATTAGCTCTATCCACCTGGAAAAAGCTATCCCGACATTAACTTGTGTTTTTTGTAATCTCCGGTCACGTTTCCTTTTACGATCTATTTTGGACTTTTCTGGCGACGAGGATTTGCAATGCAGCCTTTTAAACTTGCCGGGGCAGTGACAAGCGCCTCTCACTGCTCTGCTCCTCCGCTTCTGCTGCGTTCAGTCACGTCACGCCGGCTCTGAATGAAAACGTGTTGTGGAAACGCGTTGGCCTAGTACTTTTTGTCCCTCTCTGCTATTATAGTTTTTCAAGATGGCGGAACTACATGGAAGCCTCCGTGGACTTACCCGTCCCATGTATATAAATATAATAAATTCTTTGTTTACGAGGATAAATCAGATAATTGGCAGAGGTATTTGTGCACCATTGAGGACATATTTATGAATAAAAATATTGATTTTAGATTATAAATTAACTAAAAAGTTACTTAGTGTCCCTTTAACAAGAAATCCCCAAAAATTTGATTAATACATTAGCTTACAACAAACAATTCACATACTAACAAAACACATTACTCTCCCAACCTACTAAATAATATTAATATTAATATTAAATATACAAATGGAAGACGGTCTGACACATCAGGCAACAACTGCTGTTCATTAATCAGTATTGCCATCCACTCTCATTGCGGTTGAAGTTAGTCTCAGTGCAACAATAAATTTATAAAAAAAAAAAAAAAAACTGAAAACACAAGAGGTTGATGTCTTCGCTAAGACCCAAAGGATTTTAACTGATATATTGAGTATGCTCCTTATTGTAAAAGTTTTTTTTCTTCTACATTTCCAACCTATTCTGGAATTTGTTACTTTTTCAATGCCTATACAAGTTAACAGTTTTATCATGATTACACTGAATTGACATCCCATCTCCTGATGGCAGATTTATGTTCGCTTCATCAAGTTTTTAATGGATGTATCGTTTTTCAGATGTAAAATAATGGACATTTTAAAGGGCATTTTAACGTGTAGATTACGTGTCTTAGAGCATGTAAGCTTGCACAGTTTCTACATGGAAATCAACCTCTTATAAAGGTTGGTTTCTTTTATGTGCCTATATCAGATTTTACCAGTTTATTTGCAATGTTACTGTTACGGGGTGTGTAGGCAGGAAGCACGAGGAGATCAGGATTTCCAAAAACAATATACTTTACTAATAAATCAAACTGGTACAGGCAGGAAAACAGACAGAGGATACACACATCTTACATAAACGAGAACCGACCAGGAGTGAGAGAGAACACAGGGTTTACATACACAGAGAACAGATTAGGGAAACAAGGCACAGCTGGGCCAAATGAACTAGACACAGGTGAATAAACTAAACACTAACGAGGAGCGGGAAACAGGACTGAACCAAATACACAAAGAACGGGGGAACACACAGGAATCCAGACACAAGACAGACATAACTGTAACATTACGCCCCTCCTCGAAAAGGCGTGTCCCCACGCCATATAAACATCAAATAGGGGCGGGAGGGTGGGCGCCCTGGAGGCTGACGAGGGCGTGGCTTTCCCGGAACAGGAAGCCTCCAGGGCGGAGCAGGCCGTGCTGATAGCCAGGGTGAAGACGCCTCTTCAGGTGGCCAGGGTGGAGACGCCCCTTCAGGTGGCCAGGGCGGAGAGACCCCCTCGGGTGGCCAAGGCGGAGCAAGCTGCTCAGGGGGCCATGGCGGAGACGCACCATCAGGTGGCCTATATCCCCCCCCCCCCCAAAATGTTCTTGGGGAGAGTGCCAGGCTCAGGGACGTGCATCAGGTCAGGCTTGGGAGGGCTGGATGGGACCAGTAGAGAAGGCTCTTTAGGGCTGGCTTGAAGCTCAGGCTCAGGCGGGCAGGCGACGGGCTCAGGCTCTGGCGGGCAGGCGACGGGCTCAGGCTCTGGCGGGCAGGCGACGGGCTCAGGCTCTGGGACGTGGAAAGTCTCTGGCTGGGCTAGCGGTGAAGGCCCGGCTATGCTGGATGGGACCAGCGGTGAAGGCCCAGAATGGCTGGACGGGACCAGCGGTGAAGGCCCAGAATGGCTGGACGGGACCAGCGGTGAAGGCTCAGAAGGGCTGGATGGGACCAGCGGAGAAGGCTCTGAAGGGCTGGACGGGACCAGCGGAGAAGGCTCTGAAGGGCTGGACGGGACCAGCGGAGAAGGCTCTGAAGGGCTGGACGGGACCAGCGGAGAAGGCTCTGAAGGGCTGGACGGGACCAGCGGAGAAGGCTCTGAAGGGCTGGACGGGACCAGCGGAGAAGGCTCTGAAGGGCTGGACGGGACCAGCGGAGAAGGCTCTGAAGGGCTGGACGGGACCAGCGGAGAAGGCTCTGAAGGGCTGGACGGGACCAGCGGAGAAGGCTCTGAAGGGCTGGACGGGACCAGCGGAGAAGGCTCGGGAGAACTCGGGAGAAGGCTCGGGAGAACTGGAGGGAAGCTCAGGCTCGGCAGGCGTGCAGGGAAGCTCAGGCTCGGCAGGCGTGCAGGGAAGCTCAGGCTCGGCAGGCGTGCAGGGAAGCTCAGGCTCGGCAGGCGTGCAGGGAAGCTCAGGCTCGGCAGGCGTGCAGGGAAGCTCAGGCTCGGCAGGCGTGCAGGGAAGCTCAGGCTCGGCAGGCGTGCAGGGAAGCTCAGGCTCGGCAGGCGTGCAGGGAAGCTCAGGCTCGGCAGGCGTGCAGGGAAGCTCAGGCTCGGCAGAAGCTCAGGCTCGGCAGGCGTGCAGGGAAGCTCAGGCTCGGCAGGCGTGCAGGGAAGCTCAGGCTCGGCAGGCGTGCAGGGAAGCTCAGGCTCGGCAGGCGTGCAGGGAAGCTCAGGCTCGGCAGGGCTGCAGGGGACGGGCTCTGTGCTGGATGGGACCAGCGGCGAAGAAGGCTTTGAGCTGGGCGGAACCAGCGGTGAAGAGGACTTATGGGCTGTAACAGATGTGTGTGCAGCCCACACACACAAAACAGCCATGGACCCCACAATGAGAACCGTGTCTTCCAGAGCAGCATGGCGGGCTCTGGCCGGGCGGACGGTCGGTCTCTGGCCGGACGGACGGTCGGTCTCTGGCCGGACGGACGGTCGGTCTCTGGCCGGACGGACGGTCGGTCTCTGGCCGGACGGTCTCTGGCCGGACGGTCTCTGGCCGGACGGTCTCTGGCCGGACGGTCTCTGGCCGGACGGTCTCTGGCCGGACGGTCTCTGGCCGGACGGTCTCTGGCCGGACGGTCTCTGGCCGGACGGTCTCTGGCCGGACGGTCTCTGGCCGGACGGTCTCTGGCCGGACGGTCTCTGGCCGGACGGTCTCTGGCCGGACGGTCTCTGGCCGGACGGTCTCTGGCCGGACGGTCTCTGGCCGGACGGTCTCTGGCCGGACGGTCTCTGGCCGGACGGTCTCTGGCCGAAGAAGCTCTGGAAGGTCATCAAAAGGATCAATGGGCTCTAGCACGAATTGGCTGGATGGAACCAGTGGTGCCGGCTTGGCTGGGCTGGACGGAACCAGCGGTGAAGGAAGCCAGTACTCCGTGCCAGTGGTGAGCGCTTGACTGGACTGGACGGAACCAACCCCGGATTGAAGAGGGGCCAGAGTGGAGAGTGGCGTCGGGACTCCTCTCGACAACCACCTCTACTGCGGCCTCCACGGGTCCCACGGAACACAGCTTGGCGGGTTCCCACAAAAGCTTGCTTCCAGATCTCCATTGCTGCAAAATCCATTTACTTCTCTTTTAGGGTCGGTTCTTCTGTTACAGGGTGTGTAGGCAGGAAGCACGAGGAGATCAGGATTTCCAAAAACAATATACTTTACTAATAAATCAAACTGGTACAGGCAGGAAAACAGACAGAGGATACACACATCTTACATAAACGAGAACCGACCAGGAGTGAGAAAGAACACAGGGTTTACATACACAGAGAACAGATTAGGGAAACAAGGCACAGCTGGGGCAAATGAACTAGACACAGGTGAATAAACTAAACACTAACGAGGAGCGGGAAACTGGAAACAGGACTGAACCAAATACACAAAGAACGGGGGAACACACAGGAATACAGACACAAGACAGACATAACTGTAACAGTTACCTGATCTTTTGTGAATAAATAAAGGAGAGTGTTTAAAGAAATCTCTTAATGAAGGATCAGTCAAAAGAATATTCCAATATTTCTTTATAATATCCTTAATTTGATATTATACTTAATACTAATTATACTTCATTAGAATTTATTTGTGATTTTCTTTGTCTCCTATAAACTTGATTCAATAATTGTTGCATATTTAATTATTTAGCCTTGTTATATGCTGATTGAAGCCAATAATGTGGATTTAAACTGATTAAACACTATATGAGATTGTTCTTTAAAACTCTCCAAGGAATCACAGATTCGGTGTAATCTATGAAATTGTCTAAACGGCAGACCCTTTTTTTAGTGAAAGAGGATGATAGTAATTGTTATAATAATTGTTTCTATCTGTAGGTTTCTGAAAAACTGTAGTTTTTAAGTTGTTATTTTCTTTTACAATTAGCACATCTAGCAAATTAATCATTTAGAATCTAGTCTAGAATTTAGTTTACGAATTCCAGTAGTTCTTTTTTTATCCATGTCCAAATAAGGAAACAATTGTCAATCTAACGTAACCACCACATCTTCACATTTCCTAAAAAAGTATTATGTTAAACATAATCTCACTCAAATTTCTCCATAAAGAGATTGGCATAATTTTAATATTGTATTTTAATTTTAAAAAAAGCAGTAGTATCAGTTTTCCTTGTTTAACAATTTATTCACATCATCATCAACCCGATGTTTACAGAAGGATTAGTTGTTTCACAAGTGAATGTACTCTTGGGTTTCAACATCTTAAAAAACTCAACCGTACATCCGTAGATAATGGTCCAGAAAAGGATTTTAATCTAATTTAATATGTCAATTATTCTACTCTCATCAAAAAAAAGGATAACTAACAGGGGAAGAAATGAATGAGACCTTTTTTTGAGACCTCATTGTCCCTTTCAATATCCCCTGCATCAGAGTTGATGAGATCAGTTTATAACAGTGTTAGCTGTTACCCTTGTATTTCTTGTGTGTCATATTCACCACTAGGGGGCGCATGAGCGTTAGAACCTCTTGTATTTAAACGGGCAGTAGCATAGAAAAAGTCAGTTTGTTTGGAAGAGGGAAGCATGGTTTGATTCTAGCACCTCCAGCAACACTCATTGGAGTCCTGATTGATAAACATTGTTTCCAGTTCAATCATGTAAGTTTTGTTTCTCCTTATGTTGTGCATTTGTTTTCACTTGATGTATATAATTTATGGGTGGGCTCTCTAGTTAATGCCAGATTTATTTTATTTTTGTAGATGGACTCTTTAAATGTTACCTTAAATTTGGGGGTGTTGAATCAGTATGAGTTGCTAAGGCTCTACTGATATGGACATCAAGTGGTTTCTACCCAATGGATTGTTCTCACTGCATTACCTTGTGGATTATCAAATATCCCAAGTACAAGGATGTGTCTGTGGGCTATCTGGTTTTTCTTGGAATATTGGAAGACACTTAAAGGGGTATTTTCTATTTTTGTGTGAGTGGGTTTTTTGATTCATCATCAACGGGACTTAGACATCATCATACACATTGACTATTTAAATTTTCATTGTAATGATTCCATACTTACCCAAAGAATTACTCTATTTTTTTATTTTTATTGTCATTCATTTTCTGGCCTTTACTTTAAGCCTTACTTTACAGACCATCTGTGTGTATACTGCTTTCGTTCGCTGGATTGGTTTTATTTCAATTCATTTTCATATAAATGTACTGTTCTGTTTATTTCTTCTGGTTTTCCTAACACCTTCAATTTACATAAAGTTATGCAAAGTTAATTCTTGTCTTTGTTTGTGGTTACACACTGGGAAACATACTAAGATATTATTTAGCAGCGTTAAGTTAATAGTTGGTGGGCCCCTCCTGTTGTTCATATATATATATATATATATATATATATATCTGAAATTCATCTAGTTCGTGTTGAATTTTCTTTTGCAACTGTTCCAGCTTACTCTGATCATAAGTGGCTTCAATTTATTTTTCACATTTGCTGAGAGAGTTCTCAATAACGGTCAGTTCTTTAGTTGAAAACTCAATGATTAAAAGCATCAAATCCAAAGAACAATGGCTGAGAATCTCACTCCATCTTTTAAAAAACTCATCATCTTGAGCAATTGTAGTAGCTTTTTCTATATGCAACCCTCTTTGTATTCTTCCATTGCGGTAATATTTACTCAATGTTTTATCATGAGATCATAACAAATATATTTGTGATTTCTGAGTTTTTCTTCCAACTGGTTCGCTGACTTTTTTCTGAGATGGTTTGATCAAATAAGTCACCAAGAATTAAGATCCTAGACTTGTCTCCAATGCTTTAAGTAAACGTTTTCACTCTTGAAACTGTAGATTCATTAACTTTCTCTAAAGACATCTTTGGTGGCAGCTCATGATTAAAAAGTTTAACTCCGATCAAAGAATGGATTACGGTTCTAATATTATTAATATTTTAACTTAAATACTGTAATTTTCAGTATTCAGCAACTACTTTTTTTTTTTTTTCTTTCTTTCTTTTTTTTACAAATTACAGTATCATAAAAATATAATTGAAATGTCGGGCTGAAAAGTAACATGGATTTGAAAAATCTAGTATTTTGATATTTGCCCCTTTTGCTTGAATGACTACAGAATTTGAGCAGACATGAACAAAATCCATGCTGATCCATGTTTTCCAGCACGATTTGAGAATTTTCTAAAAATATGCCTTTTTGTACTGTAAGGAGTTTACAAGGTCATTGTCACAAATTTACTTCGATTTGATCTAGGAATGGCAGAATCATACTACATATATTCATTTGTTTATTTTTTTTATAGTCCTAAACTGAATTACTAAATATTTTCTTTTAGAGCCCACTGAACATTAAAATAATTTATTGTAAATATATTTAAACATATAATATCAAAATGTTGACTTACTGAAAGTTGACTTTGTCTACTTGAAATCGAGTTTCAAAAATCCCTGAAGTCAAAACACGGCACCGTAGCAAATCCTGAAAGAAATGCACAAACTCTCAGTTCACTGACACTAAACACTAATAATAAAAAAATCCAGTGTGACAGTGCCCTCACCTGGTCTGTCGGTGTGTAGTCACTCTGTCGTACAGACTCAATTCTGTCCAGGAAGCTGAAAATAGGTACAAGACAAATTAACATTATACACCACACAATGGACTACAATGGTTGGGTTGGAGTTTATCATGAAATTAATTTGATGTCATTTATACTGGGTTCACAACCACTGCTCTGATTGACTGGATATGAAAAGATGTGTGTGTGTGTGTGTTTAGTAAACCTAGCAACCTAGTAAACCCTATGGAGTGAGGACCAAATGTCACCACAAGGTTAGTAATACCAATTTTTTTTTTTTGACCGTGAGGACATTTTATTTGCGTGTTTATTTTACATGAGAAAACAGATAATATATCATACTAAATTATTATTATTATTTTTATTATTTTAAAATGTAAAAATACAGAGTTTTCTGTGATAGGTAGATTTAGGGTTAGGGGATAGAAAATTAAATTAATGTCATTAGTTCAGAAAAAACATTAACGCCTATGGAATGTCCTGATAATGATAGGAATACTTGTGTGTTTCAGTGTGTGGGCCAAATATCATCATTTAAATGTCAAATGTCATCGGTAAAATCATTTTTCCTTTGAATCTAGTGTTTTGCACGTTTCTGTAATGGGCAGGGTTTGGCGATAGATTAAATATCATTAACCTGAAATAAAATCAATATATAATCAATTATATATCGCTTTATACTATACAGTTTGTTTCAAAGCAGCTCTAAAAAGACAGTAGTAAACAGTCGTTAGTTAGCTGAAATCAGTTTAGTGTTGATTGTTTGGTTCAACTGTGTAGTTCATCAATTATTAAATGAGTTCAATTCATCTATAAGCAGCTCTAGAGGCAAAAGTGATGTCATCAGCTCAGCTCAGTTCAGTTCTAATCCAATAGTGTGAGTGCATTCAAGTTAATAATATTGCTGAAAATTAAGTGTCCCCAACTAAGCAAGCCAAAAGACGACAGTGGCAAGGAACCCGAACTCCATCATTGACAGAAATGGAAAAAATAAATAAATGTAATTTATAAAATAATACATTTATTGTGAAACAAACGTGTGTGTATGTGTGTGTGTTTATCGTATTACTTATGTATTTAAGCGCGTGAGATACAGACGTGTGTATATATATATATATATATATTACACCAAACAATTAGTCACAAATGCTACACTTTCTGCACTAACCACCTAAAACATGAATTTTAAATAATTTTTCCATTTTCTAAAGTTTTATTTGTCTTGTGCTGTGTCAGTGTTGGCCTCCAGGTGGAGCTCTAGCACAGATCACTTCAAGCCCTGCTTCCGTGCCTTAAATTTTTGACCTGACAACTACATATATTTACATATCTTTTGCAACTGTAAAGGTTATGAGGTGAGCACTGCAAGTTGTTAGATACCGTATACCGCTACAAAATAACCTGTTTTGGAAATGCACATCTTGCTGTATCTGTATGGGAGTCAAAGAATAAAGTCATTTTGGGCTAACATTATCCGCCAGACAGCACTTATTTATGAATTCATGCTCAATACATATATAAATGCATGAACAATTTAAAGCATATTATCAATGTGTCTTTTACCGGTAGTTGACCTGATTCACTACAGCAGCACAGTGGAGTTGAGCTGACCTTTAATAAAAGGGTGGCCCCTTTATGCTGAAGGGGAAGTGTCAATCGATATTTCCACCTTTAGAATGGCCACTTTAAATGGAGCGGCCTACATACAAAAACACGCAGATAAAGACAAAAATAAGGTATCCACAGAATATATTGGGATATATAAATTGTGGTTTCCAGGGCTGGAAAAGTTGGATGGACAAATACTTAGATGGACATATAATCAGATCAAAAAAATCATTCAAAGCGACTTTGGCAGCATGATTCATGACTGATTTTTTTTCACCATTACTGATGTCAAATTTATCTGCCCCTTCACAGCATGTACAAAAAGATAAATGCACAAATAAAAGCGTGGCTTTTTTTCCAACTAGCACCTGATTGGATCTAGAAAAGTAGGTGTTTTCATTCAGCCTGTCTACTGTCAGTTGGAGGGGCGTGGTTACGGATGTTAAGCAGACACCCAAACCGTCAAACCTACGTCATCAGGGAAGGTCCTCCAATGCAGAGGGGAGGGGAAATTTCAGATTTTGATTACGAAGCCAAATTTTTTTTTTGTGTGGATTGACTTGCATGGATGAATTGTTCACCACAAAACGAGCAATTTAGGCAAGCAAAGTAAGTATGGTCAATTTTGAATACATGGGGACTTTAAGCATGTTTGTTATGAATAAGAATAACTCAATATTAACTGCTTAAAGGGTCACTCCACCTCTGGAAAGATGAATGTGTATTTAAAATGGGTAATTTATGTAGAAGAACTGTGAAATTATTTTTGAATTTGGAGCTTTCTAGACTGAGAAAAGACAGAAAATGTATTTTTGGCTTATGTGGATGAAAGACAACTCCCCCCAGAATGCACTTGCTTCGCTGCCCTAGGAGGCCACGCCTACCGGTAACGGAGCACAGTAGTTAAACAACAAGTCTAGGCTACTAGTGAGTCTCTGTGATGAGTCTGCCTGAAAATGTGTTTCGAGATCGCCCAAAATGTCTGGGATTCGGCTTTTGCGTTCTACAGTCGTCATTCATCATGTTTACTGTGGCGAGCAGGACGAGTGATACTGAAAAATAGATTTCAGCCTGACGGTGGCGGCCGTTTAGAATTTCTCAATTTTGAGGCATTTTTGAGCTTCATATACAGCAGATTTGGATTCAGCACCCCTTAATACCCCCAGAAATGCTGTACAATATAAATAATCACAAAATGACTCCAGCACATTAAATAAGCACATTTTAAGAAATTCTGCCTAGTCTATGAGGGCCGTGTGGAGAACGGCGCGAGGCTGGTGGCGTGAGTATCGATGAGCGACAGCTGTGAGACGTAAGTTACCGGTCTCGTATCTCTCACGGAGGAGCGGGAATTTTCTTAGCAATGTTAAAACGCACATCAACCGCTTGTTTAGCGTTCATGTAAACACTACATTCAGATTCACCAATCAGAATGAATTCAGTTAGATTGAAACAAAAGCTGTGCATGTAAACAATGAATGGTGACCGCAGAAAGCAATAGCTGAATCCCGGACATTGACGGCCGGATATGTCTGGGGAAAAAGAGGACGGTAACCCCTAAAGTTACTACTCCGATTTACTACTCTGCTTTCTCCACAGAACAAGAGCCTGCTAGCTTGCCTTCCAAAAAAGATGGGATTACACTATGTGTAATCCCAATCCTCCATTATGCATCCGTCTGTGTATTCAGTACCTTCGTCCATATTTTCAAAAAGTTTCTGCCGGTGTCGTGAAATCAAACGCACTGGCACTGATCTGTAATTGGTCTGTTAGCGCATTAGGTCCAGCCCCCTATGGGCAGGTTTGAAAGGGTGAGATCTAGTGCTTGTAGTCTTTACAGAAATCCCCGTCTTACACTTCCTCCTACAATGACGTAAAATGACGATTTTTGCGTCATTGTAGGAGGAAGTGAAAAAGGTAAATAGCAGATTTCTCTCGTCTCAGGGGAAAATGAGAGAGTGTTGCACGACCATTCAATAGTATAACTGTGTTTCTAACAATGGAAAGCTTAATGCAAATGGGTGGAGTGTCCCTTTAACATGCAATTCAAATTTTTTATAGATTTCAGTCTTACTGTAAGTGTGCCTTTTCTGATTTGTGTAAACTTTTTACTTTCAAAAGATCTCCCAATGTATGTACATTAACAGAATGTTCCGCAATCAAAACCTACATCTGATATCACTGCAATATTTGCCTGTTTAATTGTGATTGGCCATTTTTCATAAATTTATTTAGACATTAAATTTAACATTGCAATGCCCAGCACTGTTTGTTGATTCTCAAGTACAGCAGACAACAAACAATAAGTGTTACAATTCTTTTGCAGCCGTTCATGCACTGTTATCTTCTTCAGTAAATACTAGGTCAGTTAAACGCGTTATTAACAGCGTTAACGCAAACCCATTTTAACGGCGTCAATTTTTTTATCGTGCGATTAACGGTCTTTTTGGCCTAGCAAACTTTGTTTTTTTTCACATGCTTTTGCAACAGTACGCGGCATGCGCGGTGCTGCGCTATGAAACACATTCATTTCAATGGCTTGCGCCGCGCGAGGACGTTTTGTTGCTTCGTCGACCAAAGCGCAAGCGGATCTAGACCGGAAACAAAACAACAGGTGCGCTGCACACACTTGTTTGGGCTTGCGAGCCGGCCAAATAGTTGGTTAAAGTTACGCTTTGAGTGGATGACGAGCGCGAGACGCTGAAATGGATGCCAATAAGATTCTGAATGGAAAGTTTACTTTTAAAAAGTTGCAAAAAGTTCCATTGACAAGACCAAAGTGATCTGTGTGTTTTGTCGTTGTGAACTGAGCTATCATCATCGCAGCACGTCCAGTCTGAAATAGCTACCACTTGATGGCCAAGCGCACACACACACGCACACACACACACACAGCTGATGCGAATTCTCCGCCCCCTCGTCAATATCAGGACCTCGTCAGTATTTCTTTCACCCTTTTATTGATGGACAGTGTTACATTGAGAGATTATTTGCTCCAAGTGAGAATGTTAGTGTGAAATTGAACACAGTGTATGCCAATGTTGTTTTCAATAAAAAACATTTGCACAAAGCAAGCCGATCCACTTTTCCATGTTGATAAGAGCATTTAAATGAGAAAAAATAATGGGACAAAAAGAAAATCAAGAGACATTTATTGCGATTAATCGCGAGTTAACTATGACATTAATGCGATTAATCACGATTAAATATTTTAATCGTTTGACAGCCCTAGTAAATACACTTAGTTTTACACACTGCCCTATTCCAGCTGCCATGTGAACGGATCGCTAGACACAGATTCACAGCAGTAATGCAGCTGGTGATCACACATCAATATGCACACAGACTGACAGCATCAGTCACACCAACATCTTGTGTGTCTATCCTCTTTTCCCATCTCACCCTCTCTCTCTCTCTCTCTCTCTCTCTCTCTCTCTCTCTCTCTCTCTCTCTCTCTCTCTCTCTCTCTCTCTCTCTCTCTCTCTCTCTCTCACTCTTTCCTGGCAGACCACAGAGTTTATGTGAGGAGAGACAAGACCATTTCAAATCCTGACAGCTCTACTAAACACATGAAGACATGCACCTCTGCATCTCTCTCTCTCACTCACTCACTCACTCACTCACTCACTCACTCACTCACTCACTCACTCACTCACTCACTCACTCACTCACTCACTCACTCACTCACTCACTCACTCGAAAAAAGCTGTAGGACTGGTTTTCTAACAGTAGTCCATGACAGATGAACAGTCTGAAAAGTCCACTAAAGTGTCTGAAATAAAACTTTGGTTATTAGCAGGGATGTCCCAATACCACTTTTTCACTTCCGATACCGACGCCGCAGCTTTGGCTATTTGCCGATACCGATATCAATCTGAGATTTTTATTTTATTCTTGAACTAATACTAATACTAATAAAATATAATGGCAGCACTTTGCTCAATTAGCCACCTAAAAATATCTCACTCAAATGGAGAACAAATACTTACTAGTATACTAGTATATAGTCCACAACAACAGTTGATTATGAAAGACTGCCACCCTTTATTCAAACACTACAAACAATAAATAAATACAAATACAGGTATGCTACTTCAGTACTTAAAGCTACCAACAGGTTTAAAGTTAATAATTAACAAGCTTAAAAAATACCCATTGATCGGTGTACTTTTGCCTCCATTCGTTTTTTCCTTTTTTAACCCGTAAAACGAAAAATGAACAGTTGTTGTATTTTTAAAACGCAAAGTTGAACACCAAAATTTGAATTTGAACTGTACAAACCAAATGCTGCGCAAAAAAAAATGACTACCTGCCCCTTTATTAAACATTTAAAATATTCACAATTAATATGGAAAAAAAAATGATTTTACTGGTTTTCTAAGGCCAAACGAGCGAGCGAGCGAGCGAGCGAGTGAGTGAGTGAGTGAGTGAGTGAGTGCTGCCTGCTCAACAGAGGGTCGCCAAAAGAAGGATCTGAAGTGCCGGTGTTTCGGCTACAAAAACCTACCGAACTGATCCGAAACCAGCCCAATTTTTATTCACCCGGGAAACCGCCCAATCTGCAGGCTGCACCGCTTAACTGGATGTCGCAGCAAGGGAAATGCTAATATTCAAGCATTGCTGGATAGGTATCGGATCTTTTTTTTTTCTTCTCCCCTCCGATCTAGCGTTCTGGGCCAGTATCGACACGATACCGATGACGTGGATCGGATAGGGTCATCCCTAGTTATTAGTGTCTGCTTCAGTAGTCAGCAGATTATTTTATAGTAGGCGGGCTAAAAATGGTTCCCTTTCAAAAGGAAACTCGTGCTGCGTCCCCTAGAGGTCGCTATGGGGAATGCCTTGGACGTGACCGGTGTCTGAAGTGGAAATCTAAACACAATAATGAACTTGACATTGGCAGGCCCATGACGTCACTACAGGTGAGATCGAGAGTATAAAACAGCACCTGTGCAATACGTCATCCTTTTATTGTCTTCAGGTTACTGTGTGTTTGAACATGTGATCTAAACAGGCAAGTTTATAATATGGCCAGCACTAGCACTGCGAATTTTAGAATGTGTGTTCATCCGTGTCAGCATTTTGTGACACCTGATGACACATACGTTATATATATGGGTGAGGAGCATGTCTGCTCAGTCTTTGAGGGGGCTGTATGTGTGCATTGCGAGCATTTTCCTCTAAGGAAACTTTGTTTCGTTTGTCCCTTTTCTCAAGGGAATCGGGACAGGCATCTGTGCCCCGCGGTTCAGGACCTGCTGCAGCCGAGGCAGGCAGAAAACTGAAGTACTTGCCTCAGGCCAAGCTGTGCAGAACGACAATGTTTCTGAGTGCTCTCAGAACAGTCTACCCCTCCACGTCCACTCTGCCCCATCCCTGCCCATGTTCAAAATGCCTCTCAAAACATTTCTTTTCACTAAGTCCTTTGACCCCTTAGGTTACTTTTGATATGAAAAAAAAAAAATCAAACCGATCATCTGTTACTTTTTATTTAAAGATACAGTACAACTTACCGAAAGGTATATGCCACACATAATATCGATCATTGTTTTTCAAACACGGAAAGAGGTCAATAAAACTGCAGGAGAACAATTATGTCACAGAACGTTACATTTACCTCAGGAAAGCCATTTAACCCTCTGAGGTCGGCTATCGCGCCGGCGCGATTGTCTCGCTTTTTTTCTTATCAGTGCAAAAGAGACTCAAAATACTCTGTTAATTTTGATCTTAAATATAAGTGTTATACATCATTCGATCATGTTAAGTGTCTATTATTTTTCTGTATACTCACAATAAAAACAAAGTGTTGTGCTTTTCGACAAATAAAGAAAAATAAACATGATGCAAGTTCTGCCTTCTCTGTCGGTCCATTCTGAAACGTGTCCTAAGATTAACTATAACTCCGCAAATACTTGTCATACAGGCAGGAGAGATTTTTCTTTATGACGCTTGAATTCTCTTCTTTTCAATGAAGTAATTTATATAAAAAAACAAATATTCTCAGTTTATGTAATCTGTATGAAAAGAGAGTGATTTCAGTATTTTTTTTCCCAGCTCATTACACTTCATTACGCGTTAATCTGACACGCCCACGGAGGACGCGCGCCATTCAAACGCAAATGTTGAGGCAAGCCATGACAACGCCCACATCAGCCGTTCCACCGTGGCGGTAAAATGTGTGGTGTATTTGCTGCCTTTTACCGCTAAGAGGCGCTACAATCATAGACTCTGAAAAGTGTTTGTTTATTCTCTCTATTGCGTAATCTGCTGCCGCGCATTCAGAGCGATTGAAAGCTGGTAGCATATGAATTCAAGTGAAACGTAGTTAAAATAATTAATAATCAGAAATGCTGAAATTAGGCTACTAAAATTAAATTGAATAAATAATGAAAACAATTCAACATAAAACATTGCAATAAAAAACATTTAGGCTACATCAATGAGGCTTTCGAACAGCATACAGACGGTAGCTCAGTGATTAACGCAACAACTCGAGATTCAAGGAGCTTCAATCGACCCGAGATCGAATCTCAGTGTAGCATACATGTTTTTAACCGATGTTGGCCGACAGCGTTTATATTTTACCACCTTGATGCTTAAATAGGTAACTGTTTACTTATTTAAAGTCAAGAGTTTTGTTTAATTATCATTACAACATACATTTGCTACATTCCCGTAGAACCGCAGCCGCTGCACAAACGACACAAACTGATGAAGGAAGATTGTCAGCCGATTGCATCAGAAAATGAAAATGAAGAAGCTCGTCTTTAGTCTGCTAAATTATTGTGTAATGTAAAAGAACACTTAAATTACTTAAGTTTGAAACCAAGTTCGAACATTTCAAGGTTTAAATAAAGTGTCAGGACTTTTTTTATTTTATTTATTTTTTTTTTAAAACAGGATTGCATCGAGTTTAGAGTTTATTTCTTTTGCGATGCAAAATAAGAAACACTAGGCTAATCCTATTCTTTCGACATTTTAAATTTGTATTGCCAAAGAAATTACAGCTAAATTAAACAATTAAAACAGTACAAAATGAAAATTGTCCAAAGCAACATAGCCTAATTAAATTAAAAACATGCGTTTTTCTTTGCCTCTCTTGCGCTGGATCTCTTTTTAGCAAGTTTATTTAGTCTCCCTCGCTGCGCCCGCCGGGTCTCTCTCGAAATTAAACATTTAAAAACATGTAAAAACACATCATACAGCTGATAATACTGTATATGTCGCTGCGTGTCAGCCATACAAATCACGAAAAAAATATTTAGCCTTTAATTGTTGCTTCAAAGACACAGCATGCCTTGTTGAATTCACCTTACAATAACTTCAATTGAAATTTTGTGTGAAAAAAACACTTTAAATAGGCTACAATAAATAAACTACAATATTTATAATTTAATAAGATATGGGGCCTACATTTGGACACAGATTTATCCTTACAATAATTTTGCCTGCTCATCAGGCTGGCTATCCGACACTCTCCATATGAAAGAGGAACATTAACACCTTTGTCCAGCAACTGTCCCTCCAACCCCCCACAGGCTATCGGAGTCTGAGGCTGACTTAACACAAAGAGAAGTCGCAATTCAGACTTAAATCGCTATTCTAGACAGTGTTCATAATGAAGGAATTAAATGATTTAAGTTACATGTAGTGATATTTCTGTCATAAAAGTGTATTACTAAATATTTCATTATTTCAATAATTGATGAAATAAAACTGGTTTGGGCCAGCCTTTTCCAAGCAAAACTAAATATAATCTGAAAAAACGCATGTTAATATGTTGTCATGAACAAAAAACTCAATATTATTCTACAGGGATCTTTGGATCCTTAACCAGGCATGCAATTAATTAAGTTTTTTTTTGTAGCTATTATTCAAATAAATATCGAACCACGGTGCTTCGTGGTAATGCTGCTAAATTAAATAACATTTATAGAATAATTATGAACTTAAATGAAACTGTATCGCAACATTTCGACAAATAAATTATTTGATCTGTTTTTACATTTTAATTCAGGGCGATTTAGCCTACAAAATGGAGCGAGATTTTCACCCTTGTCTTGTCATTTTCTCATTGGGAAGCGCTTACATTGAGTATAGATCCTCTGTACCTCTCGTTTTCATATGGATTACATAATCAGATAACATTTATTAGCCTAAATATTTAGACATTTAAAGACTTTAGACATAGCCGATTTATTATCGTGACTGAGCTGAATCGGCTTTTGGTTCATTTTTGTGACGCTCAGTTCCCGGAGACAGAGACGACAGATAAACTGTTGTCGTTAGCCTAATAATATGAATACAAGTTTACAGTTTTGAACGATGTAAGCTACTCTACTCTTATGTGTGACCAAAAAATTACGGAGTCGCCTATTAAGTTATTTTAGCTGTAATGAGAAAAATAAATTCCCAGAATAAAACCCGACTTTAGAAAAATGCATAGGGCCACTCGGCGTGGTGTGCCAAAACACTTATAAACTTCAATATTTCATTCAAAATAATCTCAAAACGCTTTGTGAAATTTGAAAAGCCGTGCATGCATTAGGCCACTGGAACTAATGAACAACTGAAACGCTGGTTTTGATTTAATTGTTTGTCGTTTAAACGTGCCTGTTGCATATCTCTATTTTATATATTTGATATGGTCTATTGGTGAAGTAGCCTAGCATTGATTAGCTACTGTGGAGGGAGGGGTGTGGGGATTAAAATAATTCTGCAGAAGCAGGGATGTTTAGACCAGAAGGAAATCCCCGTCCCCCCTGGCAAATCACACTTTACTTAAAACCATTTTTTTTTTAAACTCTAGGTTGTAGGGAATTAAAAAAAAAAAAAAAAAAAATATCGATATAGCCTATATATAAAATTATTTTTTTTAACAGAACTGCTTTTGAAATTACGATTGGTAGCCTATTATTATACAGATGCAAAGTCGTTCTGTTGGATTTGTTCCTTAGTGTAAAATGGAAATGCATGGTAATTGTATTTGATAAATATAAGCAAAAAACTGTATGGTGTAACAGAGTTTTAGAGCTAGACAAATCTCTCTGCATTAATGAATATAAAATTTACAGTAGACCATGTTTGATCGGGATTTGAACCCGTGTCATCTTGATGATCGTACCGTAAGTTCTACCGCTCGGCTATGAATTTACTCACTGAGAATTTCCCAAACGTTTGTTTCTCACATGAGCGAGAAAACTTTTTGTCGTTAGCCTCTGAGTGTAGGCCTATAGCCTACTGCATGAATAAAAGTAGACCTTTTACAGTTTTAAAAGATGATATCTTATCTGTATGACCAACAATTACGGAGTAGGCTTTAGCCTATTAAGTTCTTAGCTGTTATGAGAAAAATAAATTCAAATGAACGCGCCGCCGCGTTTGTCAAACTCTAATTCAACATGCCAGAATAAAACCAGATTTTAGAATAATGCATAGCGCCACTCCGTGATGTGCCAAAATATCCTAATTATAAACTTCAATATTTCATTCAAAACCATCTCAAAACGCTTTGTGACATTTTAAAAAGCCGTGAATGTATTAAGGCCACTGGAACCAGGATTGTAACTGAAAGGATTGTAACTGTCCCTTTGCGCCACCTGGCGGTCATTTCGCGAACTACTTTGAAATGCGACTGGTTTATTTTTACGGCGGTGGATTTGCCGCGGCGGTAATAGGCATTCTGGTTGACTACCTACTGTACTTTAGTAAACATTATTTTTACATGTACACATACAAACTATATTGCTATAGCCCACTGAGATTTCTTCTAATCGCGATATACTAGTGTCTGTAATGACAACATTTCGTTGACTAATTTTGGATAGATTATAAAGTTTTTACTATAAAATAGACATCAAATAAGCTTTAATTAGACAGTTTCTGCTCATATGTAAAATATATAGGATGTTTTGTCACAAATTAACTAATCAACTGTTATAGTGTTTGTTCCAATGCAAGCTATATCAAAATAATGAATCCTTAACTTTGAAATATGTATGATAAAATCTATTGCCTACTTTAAAAAATAATAATTTATAAGACATTTATGGAAAAAGACAATTTTATTTTCAAGATGTTTCCAACTCAAACTTTGAACCAATTCTGCAGAATTGACCATACAACCTATTTGACCAGGATTTGTTTCCAGGTATGACTAAAAATGTGCTTTTGGCTTTCATTTATATTTTGATTGTATATATATATATATATATATATATATATATATATATATATATATATATATATATATATATATATATATATATATATATATATATATATATATATATATATATATATATATATTTTTTTTTTTTTTTATGTATTTATTGTCCTTGCATTCTTTCTTGTGTGAGATCCCTGAATGAAAGGCTCATTATTATGCAGGGTCATTGTCTGCTCAGGTGAGAACCACTTAATTATTCATGATAGGGGTTGGGCCGTTCACGCCCATCCGCATATTGCCTTTGCAAACAAAAAAATGTTTTTCACAATTTAAAACAATCTATTGTTTTATGTGAATGATTAGACAGGATGATTTTCAGATCATTTTGAAGCCTAAACTCTAGGCGACAACATCCATTAGTCAAAAGTCTTGTGGACACATATTTAGTGTGTGTTTTGTGGCCTTATTTCAGAAACTTTATTTTTTTGTTTTTTTCAATAACCATGCATAAACAATATTCTCTCAAAAATACAAACATGTACAAACATGTTGCTAACATATTATGGTAGCCCTGTTTGTGCTAAATAGAGTATAATTACACCAGTGCCATTAATATGTTTCTAAGCAACTGAAAAAAGCACAAATGTCAGGGCATGTCAAAACATCTCAAGGACCCCAAAAACACCTCAGACCTCAGAGGGTTAAAGTGTAAATTGCAGGTAAAATTTTTCACGAGGATAATGCAATGTGCTTACTAAACATAAAGATAAGAACCGCCCACCATTGTTTTTTTTTTGTTTTCTTTATACCAAAATGCTGAATATAATATGAAAAGTTGGTGCGTTTTACAGTAGTTTTAAGCACGCTTCCCTTCCACTAGGCTGGGCGTGATGTCAAAAAAGGTACTCCAAGCTTACGTTATATTGGAGACCTAGCTAGCAAAAATGGTTAACTATTGTGTTTGTGCGGGATGTACGAATACATCAAAAACGAGGGAGAGGCTCCACAAGTTCCCCAAGGACAAACGGCTGATCCGTGCCTGTAAGTGTTAGCATAACTTACCCGAGGTAGAGCTTAGATCGGGCCCAAAAAAATCAAGCAAGACCCTACCCGAGCCCGCTGTGTCCGAGCCCAGTCCGGCCCTGCCCGACACATTAACTGTAATTATGAGCCCGAGCCCGATTTAAACTCGACAATTTTTTAATACATGGGTCATTATTATAACTGACGTTCTCAACTACTTTCTATATTACTTTCTCCCGCCCGCAACATTTATGTTTTGTCCCGCTCCCGCCCGCAAAAATACTTTTTTTCTGTACCTCCAAATACTTTCAAGTTAGCCTACGTGTCGCCACCATACACATCAGCATAAATGCTCCTGATCAATTATTTTTTATAAAGCATTAACACACAAAACACTGTTATAACATAAAAGCAAGCGGGCTACTGCGTGCATGGTTTGGCAAGACTGCGCGCAAAGTGCGCTCACATAATAATTCCTAAAAAGCTGACATAAGTTCATCACGATCTCACACATCTCTGTTATTATCAACGAAGCTTTCATAATATATATACTATGTTTGTTATAATTAGAGGATTTGCCAGCATACAGAATTCAGCACTGAACAAAAAGTCAGTTTTGAGCAGTGAGGGAAGTCTATCGTAAATGCTTCTGATTGTCCATTATTGCGTTCAAGAAATCAACACATATGTCTGTGATTGGCTACATCGCTCAACGCTGCAGACATGTTAGAAATAGAAACTCTGCCTGTAAACCGTTTCTATTTTGTTTTAGTTGTTATTATTGCTTTTCTGCAACAGATGAATAAAAATGTATTCGTTTTTATGTTTTATTCATAGATATTTCTAGTTTCCGGGAGTCCCGCGAATCGTTTTATTCTCCCTCAACCCGCACACACAGAGTGAGTGCATTACCGCCCGCGCTCCCTTTTTTGACGCCATCACCCAGTTACGGTAAAACACATGCTACCTTTGAAGAAACCCCAATAAATGTTATTTTAACGCATTTTAAGACAGAAATTTTTACATATATACACATTGAGCACTTTAATTTACACATTAATTGGTTGTGGTGGTTAACCTGCAGTTTACACTTTAATGACCAGCACATTATTTGAATAGAAAAAATAGCGAGGAGTATTTTGCTAAATATGTGCACTATATTACATATTTATTATGTTTACTTGTCATTACATAATTGTTATTATAATGAAAACCACATTATATTTAATTTCTCTCTGTATGTTTACAGCATTATGTGAGATATATTTTTTTCTTGAGAAAAATTAACATGCCTACCTAATATTTATCCAAATGAGTCAATATTGAATTAAGATTGAAATCAAATCCAAGAATTTAATTGAATAATACAAACAGTCCTTCCAGTCATTGTAACATGTAAACATTGTAACATGTTGTCACTAAACTTTATAAAATTCTGTTTAGTTACCATATGTTTTGAAAATCACAATTACACATTGTGTTGTTGTTGTTTTTTTTAGATACCCACAATCCATCTGTTTCTCTTGAACAATTCAAATATTGTGATAATACCGTAATGTAATAAAAGCTCAATCAATTAACCGCAGCATGAAAATTTGATAACGGCACATGCCTAAAAGGTGCTATATAAGTCTAAGTTGTTTATTATTATTATTATTATTATTATTATTATTATTATTATAGTTGTAATGTGAAGCTGAACCCATGATGTGTTTTGTCACAGAGCATTAATCATCTGCCCTACAGACAGTTTGGCACAGAGGCTGGTTAGAACATGGTGTCAGACTCTGCTCCACTCACCTTATGAGTTGTAGGCTCTCTGTGAGCCTCCTTGGGGCTGTTTTAGTGTGAACGTGGGTAAGCCTCCCCTCGCTTCGAGAGCTGTTGAGGTTTCGTTCTTAGAACTTGGAAGGCAGCGGTATTGAGTAGCAGACCCTGGAATGGGAGCTAGGTTAGGTCTCCACTATTCTTTGAGCTTTCTGTTGAGCCTCCGCTCCCCTGAGCTCCACCTACAACTGCAAGCTCAGCCAGGGACTTAGTTGTAGGCCCCTGTGAGCTTCCTTAGTTTATGCGCTCATCCGAGCATAGTAGGGCCTCCTCTCACTTTAGAGAGTTGCTTTATAGAGGCTTCCACTCCCTAGAGCTCCGCCCGGATAGTGATATCAAGTATATGGGCTCTCTGTGAGCCTTCTTGACAGCTGTCCTGAGTGTAGGACGTAGTAGGCCGTTCAGAGAGCGTTGTCAGGCATCCTCTCCCTATAGAGAGTCGAGTTATAGAGGCCTCCGCTCCTCAGAGCTCACCCTAGATGGCGAAATCAAGTAGTTAGGCTCTCTTTGACCCTCCATTGTATCTGTCTTGGGTGTAGGACATAGTTAGGTCTCTTCTCACTTCAGGGTCATTATGCTGAGGCCTCCGTCCTCAGAACATGATCAGGCAGCAGCGCGGAGTTGTTCAGTAATACTTTATTAATCCCCAAGGGGAAATAATACGTTAGGCTCCCTCTAAGCCTCCTTGTCTACGGCCTCTTTTATGGAGTGTTGCTAGGTCTCCTCTCGCTTAGCGTTCCTTTTTTAGAGGCCTCCGCTCCGCCTGGATAGCGATGTCAAGTAGTTAGGCTCTCTGTAAGCCTCCTTGATAACTGTCCTAGGTGTAGGACATAGTAGGCACTTTTAGAGTTGTCATGGTGAGGCCTCCGTCCAAATAGCTCGGCCTATGCATGCCAAGTTGTTAGGCTTTCTGTGAGCCTCCTTGGTTGCCGTGAGCGTCATTAGACCTCCTCTTGCTGAGAGCTATTTACTTCAGAGCTCCGCTAGGATAGCATTGTGAGTGGTAGGCCTCTGTGTTGCAGGCCTCCTCTCCTTTTGAGAGTTAACAATACTGAGGCCTCCGCTCCTAGAGCGTGGCTTGGCAGTAAGGTAGTATGCTAGGTCGTTAGGCTCACTGGGAGTCTCCTTAGCTACTGACCTCAGAGGATGTTGCTAGGCCTCCTCTCGTTATGAGAGTCATCGTATCCACTTTGCGGAGCTTCATGGGCCAGACTGAGTTTAGCTCCTTTCTGTGATTTCTCGGTACTGCCCTGGAGTTAGTGTCGTAGGCCTCTTGTTGAGGCCTCCACTCTTCAGGGCTGCCAATAGAGGTTCTGACTGTTAGGTATAGGTACATGCGTAAGCTGAGATGATTTGAGAAGTTAAAAATAATGTGCCACCATTGCAGACTTGGATAGAAAGAGAAATAAACATCTGTTATGTACCTTGTGGAGATCAGTGGTTCTACTGTTTCCTTCAGTTCTTATTATTTCTACTACTAAGTAGGGCTGACTTCTAATAGTCGAGGATTCGACGATTCGATTCGGAGAGGTCTGATTCGACTATGAACCTCATAGTCGAACAGTAGGGAAGTGTTATGTAACCAATAGGGGTGTGACGGTTATTATATAACCGTGAGACCGACGGTTATAGTTGAACACCATCATTAGAACTCTATAACCGCCAAAACCGTGCTATTAAAATATTTTTTACAAACATTTTTTATCATAGAGAATGTTTAAATACTAATATCATCTTACGAGGGAAACGGAGGCGGAGTTAGTGGTGCTTTGGAGGCTGAGTGCTGGAGATGATTCGGGAGAGGTCTGTGGCTGTGCCCCTTTACCGATCAGAGCGCGCGCTGACACGGAGTAAAGCCTTGTTTATACTCGACGCGTCCGCACGAGCGCGAAGGTGCGCACGGCAAAAAATGACGCGTTGGGTGCGCAAGACCGGCAAGACCCCATTTCGCTTGGCTGTGTCGTGTGCACAGCTTTTTTTTGTAACAGCGCGCGCGGCGCCGCATTCGAGGATGAACGACTTCAAGCCGAATCTGCTCCAGCATGTACGTCTCACCGCACCGGCACGCAGTTTGCGCGTCTAAATTGCAAAGTTCATTGCAAAGTTTTTTTTGTTAAGGTTTTGTTTACTGTGTGTGATTTATTTAAAACAAAGCATGTTCATTACAACGTTTTTTTTTTGTTGTTGTTAAGGATTCATTTAATGGAAAGCACATTCACTTCTAGTTGTCTTGCAGTTCATTTTAAATAAACGTAGAGCGAGTTGTCCTATAACAGACGAACAGTTATTCAACCGAACAGTTATTCAACCGAACGTCTAGCTGCCATCTAAAAAAAAAAAAAAAAGGTTCGACTATCAGTCGACTACGGTAAAATCTAACGAATCAGATTCGACTATGAAAATCCTTAGTCGAAAACAGCCCTACTACTAAGAAAACACACTAAAATGTACAATATTTTAAACCGTTAAATATGACATCTCGCATCAGCAGCGTCTGGGCTAAAAAGCTGTGCTCTAACACACGGCAAAGACTATAGCCAACGACCAAGTAGCACATGCGTTCTGTGCTTGCGTGTTAGGACGTAGTCTATATTAGCAGGTATCAATAGGTATCAATTTGTCATCCAAAAAGAAAAAACGAAACTAGGACAGCAGATATACAAACCGTAAACAAATCAGCACTTTCTTCATTTGGTGGCCAATGCAGGTAATGAAAATATTTACGTATACTGTATACGTATACTGTATACAGTGTACAGTATATATCCTCTAAAGCTACATACACAATACACACTGGCAGACTGAGAAAAAAACAAACAAACCAATACATGAAATCACACACTTATCATGTACAATTATTATATTTTGTGCCAACTGTGATGACATAAGGTGCCACCTCAAGTCCAAAGTAAACATTTGATTAAATGCTTTGCATCTCTGGGTTCTAGCTGTGTCATGTTTAGTTGTAGTAAAGCTTTTGACACGTGAAGGCAGCAGCAGAAATTACAGTGAGCTCTTTGTCATTCTGCCTGTTATCAACCTGGACCATCCACATGCTCAACTTCCTCCTACAAATGACCACCAAGCAACATGCACACACGCTCTGGCAGTCACTATCATACTTTCAGCGTAAAGGTGCAGTATTTGAAGCAGCTGACATTTACAATGACAACCCTTTAGTAAAAAAAAAACACCACTTCCACATTGATCTTTTTTGTAGATCAACGAATGATGACAGTCATTGTTAGCAGTCTGATCAAACATTAACTCACAGCTGTGAGTAAGATCACTTTTTTTTTTTTTTTCTGAGGTGATCCTTCCTGATGCGAGTCTACCATGAGAGGTGGAGTTGCTGTGTAATGTAAATCTGAGAGGTAAATCCATGGGGGACAGATATTGCCCCTGGTCACTCATTCTCTGAGTTCATACGCCACTCTGTTTCTATATGGCACATTTGACTTTGCACTCTGCATGTTCCAGTGGCCTGAATGTGCAGCCGAATATAGATGCAATCAATTAAAACACAGACACATATCTGCTCTAAGAGAGAAAGAGACATAAAGGGTGGAAAAAAAGGTCAAAATACATGAGAGGAATAGTTTCAGAAACCAAGTGAGATATATGAAGAGTTGAAAAGATAACCACACATGTTCGTGTTTGGTCTGTACTAGTGGTAATACATCTCCTGTTCCAGTGTTTATTGTCAGATCAAAGTCTATACCCATTTTCTACAAAAAAAAAAAATTCTGTGGTTGACCAACAGGTTGTATTTGTTTTGTTTTTTCTGCAGCTAATACCAAAATCTAGAAAGCAGTGTAGCCAATGATCAAAATGAATGCAGAAGTATTAATAGGATATAATGTAAATAAGATGTCATATCCATATGCCCCAGTGGCAAGCTTTTTTCTGAATTTCTTTCTGAATTGTTTTCTGTGAAACACAAAAGCATTGAGGAATTAAAAAAAAAAAAAATTCTCTGTGGATATTCTCCGACCTAAGCCCCTTTCACACAGCGCATTGATACCGGGAAGTTGCCAGAACGCCTTCTGTGTGAACGCAAATACGACCCGGGATTGATGCCGGGTTGGGGACCTAGTAACATTGCCGTCTTCCCGGTTTTGCGTTTGGTGAGCTGTAACACTTCCTTTTACAGTACAGTACTTACGTGTACTTACCTAGAAAGTACTGGCTAATATAAGGTAAGCACATGGTTTAGGGGTAGGTTCAGGGTTAGTACCTAGTTATAACCCAGTAATTGTAATTACTATAATAAGTACATAGTATGTACATGGGTAACAGGACTGTAAAAGGAAGCGTTACCAAATATTTTGAGTACAGTTATTTAATAATGTCATCCAGTATCGTGGACTCGCTCTCTCGTTTCATACAACCGTCGCTGCTGCAATTGTGCGACTATTGTTTTGTACACTGTTGGATTGTAAGATACAAACAGGTATGATTTTAAAACGGTTTTATGGAAAATTAATATATCTTATCCCCATAATTATTTATTTGGTGAAGTGCTGTGTAATTAGTATGACTGTACTGTATACCTTAAATGTCCGTCTGTTTGAACTTGCCGCGCTAGCAACTGCCCTCTCAGCGGGGGCTTTGCGTTTACAAACCTAGTAAAATATTTAGACTCAGATCAATATTTCGTGTCTAATTATTTACTTATATCTCTTACATACCTTACATCTCTAGCTTCCGTTATTGTTAACACAGCACGCTAGTAACTCGCTAACGTTAGCCTGCTAACGCGCCACCCGTGCGCTCATTTATTTATTTATTTTCTCTCGCGCGCCCGCGCCTTTGAGTTCATAAAGTCCAGGTAAGTAAGAAATCAGTCAACAAACACCGTGAGTAATGTCTTCTTGTCCTGTTATTGTCACCTGTGTCACATGTCATATGTTTAGTATAGCCTTCTCCGATGGCAATATAGGATTTATATGTGATAAATGCAAGGAGACAGTCAGGCTGACGGAGAAGATTTCAGAACTAGAGACACGCATCCAAACTTTAATTGAGGATGGTAAGAATGCTAGATCTTTAGATAGTGTTTTGGATGCGCCTAGCATAGTGAACTCTTTACATGATTCGGTTCCGGCTGAAGTAGAGCCCGTGCAGCAGGGCAGATGGGTGACCGTGAGAGATCGTTCTAGTCGCGGATCAAAGAACCACTCTTCCGTTCCGATTCCCATAACAAACCGATTTGCCCCACTCAGTGAAACACCCACTGAGAATTCTGTTGATTGTGCCCTGGTAATTGGTGATTCGATCACACGGAACGTGAAAACAGAGACACCAGCCACCATAGTCACATGTTTGCCGGGAGCCAGAGCTCCTGACATCAAAGCAAATTTAAAAGTGATGGCTAATGCTAATCGTAAAATTCTCTAAGATCATTATTCATGTCGGCACTAATGATGTTCGACTCCGCCAGTCGGAGATCACCAAAATTAATACTAAAGAGGTGTGTGAACTCGCAAGTACGATGTCAGGCACTGTAATTTACTCTGGGCCCCCTTCCTGTACGCAGGAGTGATGAGATAGTTAGCCGATTGGCCTCACTGAACGGTTGGCTGTCGAAGTGGTGTCCGCAGAATAATATAAAATTCATAGACAATTGGAAAAGTTTTTGGGGCAAGCCTGATCTGTTGAAAAGAGATGGTATCCATCCCTCCTGGGCTGGTGCTGCTCTTCTCTCTAGTAATTTGGCTCATAGTCTTAGAGATAAAACATGACAATCTGGGGCTCAGGTCAGGAAGCAGACAGACTGGCTAAACCGACCGTCTGCAAGCGGCCTCACGTCACCAAGGTCATATAAATCCCATCACATAGAGTCTCTTTCACCTAGATGTCATCATATAGAGACTGTGTCTGTTCCCCGAATTTGGAAATCCAAAAAAACGTCGAGTTAAAAATTTAATTGATGTTCAACAAATAAAAAACAGATATAATACAGATGAGCAAATGATAAAGCTTGGGTTGCTGAATATTCGATCCCTTACTTCAAAATCTCTCATAGTTAATGATATGATTTCAGATTATAATCTTGATATGCTGTGTTTGACAGAAACCTGGCTAAAACCAAACGATTACATTATTTTGAATGAGTCAACCCCACAAGATTACAGTTATAAACATGAACCTCGTCTGAAAGGCAAAGGGGGAGGTGTTGCTGTAATTTATAGTAATATTTTCAAAACCACTAAGAAATCTAGCTTTAAATATACTTCTTTTGAAGTATTGGTGCTTAATGTAAAAATATATAGTGTAAACGATAAATCACATTTGAGAATTATGCTGGCTACTGTATACAGGCCACCAGGGCACCATAAAGATTTTATCAAAGAATTTGCGGACTTTCTATCAGAATTAGTATTGGCTGCAGATAAAGTACTAATTGTTGGTGATTTTAATATACATGTAGATAATGAAAAAGATGCATTGGGATTGGCATTTAAAGACATTGTAAACTCAATTGGAGTTAGACAACACGTGTCAGGACCTACTCATCGTCGTAATCATACTCTAGATCTAATATTATCAAATGGAATAGATGTTGATGCCGTTGAAATTCTGCAGCAGAGCGATGATATCTCAGATCATTATCTAGTCTCATGTAAATTACATTTAGCCAAGGCTGCAAAGCCGACTCCGTGTTATAAATACGTTAGACCTATAACTTCTGCCACTAAAGATTGCTTTATCAATAATCTTCCTAATCAGTTTCATCATCTCAGCATCCCGGATAGCTTAGAAGAACTTGATATTGCAACAGAAACGTTTAACTCTCTCTTTTCCAGCACTTTAGACGCAGTTGCTCCGTTGCGCTTAAAGAAGATTAAAGAAAATAGCCCAACGCCGTGGTACAGCGAGCACACCCGGGCCCTTAAGAGAGCAGCCAGAAAAATGGAGCGCAACTGGAAGAAAACTAAACTAGAGGTATTTCGGATTTCGTGGAAAGAGAGCTCGATTGCTTACAGAGAGGCTTTAAAAGCTGCTAGATCTGCTTATTTTTCAAACCTATTAGAAGAAAATAAACATAATCCAAGGTATTTATTTGAAACAGTGGCTAAACTAACGAAAAAGAAAGCTTCAAGCTCAGAAGTGTCCAAGCAACACAGCAGTGATGACTTTATGAACTTCTTCACTTATAAGATTGATAATATCAGGGAAAAAATTATAACTATGCAACCGTCTACCACAGTATCGCATCAGGAAGTGCATTGTAGTCTCCCTGAGGAAAAATTTGATTCATTTGTTGCTATAGGAGAGGAAGAATTCTGCAAACTCGTTAATTCATCTAAATCGACAACTTGTATGTTAGATCCTATACCGACTAAGCTACTGAAAGAGATGTTTCCAGAGGTCATATATCCTCTTCTTAATATCATTAATTCATCTTTGTCTCTAGGATACGTACCAAAAACCTTTAAACTGGCTATGATAAAACCGCTTGTTAAAAAAACACAACTTGATCCTACAGAATTAGTCAATTACAGGCCGATCTCGAATCTGCCTTTTCTGTCAAAGATATTAGAAAAAGCAGTATCTTCCGATCGTGGTTGTATCTCTCTATTAGTGTTACTCGATCTTAGTGCTGCATTTGAAACAATTGACCACAACATTCTTTTAAATAGACTAGAAAACTATGTGGGCATTAGTGGAATTGCACTAGCATGGTTTAAATCATACTTATCTGACCGTTATCAGTTTGTAGCAGTAAATGAAGAGATGTCTTATCGATCACAAGTTCAGTATGGCGTACCACAAGGCTCAGTACTAGGACCGCTGCTGTTCACTCTGTACATGCTACCATTAGGAGATATCATTAGGAAACATGGAGTTAGCTTTCACTGTTATGCCGATGATACTCAGCTGTATATTTCTTCAAAACCCAACGAAACTTACCAATTCACAAAATTAACGGAATGCATAGCTGATATAAAAAATTGGATGACTAGTAATCTCCTACTACTAAATTCTGAAAAGACAGAGATTCTAATTATTGGACAAAAAACTTCCACACGTAATAACCCAGAATACTGTCTAACACTTGATGGCTGCTCTGTCAAGTCTTCGTCGTCGGTTAGGAACCTGGGTGTGCTCTTTGATACCAACCTTTCTTTTGAAAGCCACGTGTCTAGTATCTGTAAAACTGCATTTTTCCATCTTAAAAATATATCTAAAATACGCCATATGCTCTCATTGGGAAATGCGGAACAATTAGTCCATGCGTTCATGACCTCAAGGCTAGATTATTGTAATGCTCTACTGGGTGGTTGCCCTGCACGCTTAATAAATAAACTACAGCTAGTTCAAAACGCCGCAGCTCGAGTTCTTACCAGAACCAGGAAATATGACCATATTAGCCCGGTTCTGTCAACACTGCATTGGCTCCCTATTAAACATCGTATAAATTTTAAAATATTGTTGATTACCTACAAAGCACTAAATGGTTTATCTCCGCAGTACTTGAGCGAGCTCTTAACGTATTATAGTCCTTCACGTCTATTGCGATCTCAAAATTCCGGCCAGTTGATAATACCTAGAATATCTAAATCGACTGCAGGCGGTAGATCCTTTTCCTATTTAGCACCAAAACTTTGGAACAGTCTTCCTACCATTGTCCGGGAAGCAGACACACTCTGTCAGTTCAAAGCTAGACTAAAAACACATCTCTTTGACCTAGCATACACATAACACACTATAGACTTCTATAAATTCAATGTTAGGCTGCATAGATTAGGTCAGCCGGAACTGGGAACACTTCCCTTAAATCTTGATGTACTCGCTACATCATAAGAAGAATGGCATCTACGCTAATATTAGTGTCTTTGTTTATCCCAAGGTTTTCCCGCAGCCTGCCGGATCCAGGCCGTGTCCAGATCTGACGAAGGAGATCCGCCTGGACCCGATGACAATGCAGTGCTGAAGTATCCACTATCCTTTCCCTATGGAGGATCCCTTTCCCACTCTACAGATAAAGCGTTGTGAATTCCGGCTCGCGTACCCCGAAGTGATAAAATAAAACAAAATTCTGTATCAAAATTTATAGGCAAGAAAAGTAGTTTGTTTAGGCTGGGTTGTATGAATTCTAAACCTGCGCACATATTTTAAAAAGCACATAACTATAGAATCAATTCTGAATGAGCATGTGAACGCCGTCCGCGTTAATCACAGGTTCGCGTTTAAAAGTCTGATCATTTCGATGGAGGTGAATCAATCAAAGTTAACTTTAGCTGGAAATAACATTATTCAAAAACCGCTATAATGCCAAAACAATCTGTTACCTTAAATTATATGTTTATCTCTGTAAAGCTGCTTTGAAACAATCCATTGTTAAAAGCGCTATATAAATGAAGATGACTTGACTTGACTTGAGCCAAAGATGTCTTTCAGACACACAAATGGCGGCCATGCATTTCCCCAGGGCTTGCGCAGCAGATTTTGTAGCGCGAAGGGCATTGTCCGTGGCGCTCCTTAAATCCGCGACTGAGGGGGGATTTTTTCCGCTCTCGTCCCATTCACGAAGTAAATCGCCCTGTAGAATCTGAAGGACGGACATGGAGTGGAGTGCAGAGGCTGCTTGACTGGCGGCTGAGTAAGCGCGGGCGTGAAAGCTCGAAGTCGCTCGGCAGGCTTTAGAGGGAAGCACAGGTGATGAGCGCCATCTTGTGGAAGGCGGGCATAAATGTGCGGCGACCAGGTCCTCTACAGGGGGAATGGAGAGATACCCCTTTTCTGCGGCTCCGTCCACAACGCGAAGCGGGGCGGAAGAGTCAGAGCGAGTTCTGGCAGAGAGCGGGGCATTCCAGGACTTCGTGAGTTCCGCGTGCAGTTCAGGCAGGAAGGGCGCGGCCCGTTTAGTGACGGGAGTTGAGCGCTGGCGGAAGTAACTGCCGTCCATGCGGTTGATGGTCTGCTCGGGGGGAGGGGACCAATCGAGACCGAGGCGTTCGACGGCCTGTGAAAGGAGGCGCACTAATTCCTCCGATTCCAGCGCGGGTCCCAGAGGATTCTCGGGCCGAGGAGGCGTGAGAACCGGACCATTCCTCACTGTCTGAAGCGAGAAGCGAACAGGTTTCCTTGATGTCCGCGGCGTCATCGGAGGTTACAGAGCGGCCACTCGGCGGCAACTGTACATCCGGAAGCGGCGGAGAAGGAGAGCGGGAGGCGACAGGCTCCGGCATGAACGCTTCTAGCTGGGGTTCCGGCGGCCTCTGAGAGCGGTGTTTCTTCTTCCGCGGCGAAGTCAGAAGTGGCGCGGAAGCAACTTTAGTGGCCTGAAGTCGAGCCCGCAGGGTCGACAACGGCATCTCCTCACAGAGATCGCAGCCGCCATCGGCGAGGGCGAGCTCGGCGTGCTACAATCCGAGGCAGAGAGCGCAGATGACGTGGCGGTCTCCAATCTCGAGGGGAGCGCGGCAAGAACCGCAGGAGGATTTATGAGAAATCTTTAAAAAGACGCTCGCTCTTTTAGATACAAAACAATACAGGAAGCTTTTTCATAAAAAGGATACAAATCCGTCCGATGGCGCTAGCTCGCAGGACGGCTGAAGGTGGCGAAGACGGCCGGCTTCCTCAGTCTCCCAGATGCTCGCTAGAGTTGCCTTTTCAACGACGGCGGCTTCTCTCAGGATCAGCAGATGCGTGTAGCTCGCTGAAGATATGAAAAATCAGAGTTGACAGCCTGGGAAGCCAAGATCTACTCTCTGACCACGCCCGTTTCGGCGGGCTCTGACGCAATGAGAGCATGTCAGACTCTCATTGGCCGAGAGTTCATCTGCGTCTCCTCATAGGCTTAAGCAGTTCTCTGTGAGCGAACCAATGAGCCGCTAGCTAGCTGCTCATGGTCTGCTGCAGCTGAACTGCGTTGACAATGGATACAAAATTATAGGATAATTTTTTGGCTTCAATTTCTCAGAAAAGATGAATCTTTCCCGTAGTGTAAGCTAGCTTACGCAATACGAGAGAACCTCTCGTAAGAGAATCACTGTTATAACATAAAAGCAAGCGGGCTACTGCGTGCATGGTTTGGCAGGACTGCGCGCAGAGTGCGCTCCCATAATAATTCCTAAAAAGCTGACATCAGTTCAGTTCATCGCGATCTCACACATCTCTGTTATTATCAATGAATCTTTCATAATATATACACTATGTTTGTTATAATTAGAGGATTTGCCAGCATACAGAATTCAGCACTGAACAAAAAGTCAGTTTTGAGCGGTGAGGGGAGTCCAACGTAAATGCTTCTGATTGGCCATTATTGCGTTCAAGAAATCAACACATATGTCTGTGATTGGCTACATCGCTCAACGCTGCAGACATGTTAGAAATAGAAACTCTGCCTGTAAACCGTTTCTATTTTGTTTTAGTTGTTCTTATTGATTTTCTGCACCAGATGAATACAAATGTATTCGTTTTTATGTTTTATTCATAGATATTTCTAGTTTGCGGGAGTCCCGTGAATCGTTTTATTCTCCCTCAACCCGCACACACAGAGTGAGTGCATTACCGCCCGCGCTCCCTTTTATGACGTCATCACCCAGTTACGGTAAAAAAACATGCAACCTTTGAAGAAACCCCAATAAATGTTATTTTAATGCATTTTAAGACAGAAATTTTTACATATATACACATTGAGCACTTTAATTTACACATTAATTGGTTGTGGTGGTTAACCTGCAATTTACACTTTAACTAACGCTAACAAAGATCAACAAATACAGTAACAAATGGATTGCTCAATTTTAATTAATGTTAGTTAATACATTAACTAATGAACTTTATTGTTAAGTGTTACCGAAATACACTACCGGGCATTTGTTCCTCTCTGAAATCAGCATGACTGATAGACTATCTTTCCTCTCCTTATTCTTGATCATCTTCAATCATTTTACAGTTATCACCTCTGCTCCTGACAGATTATTTTTGATCGATTCCTCTGTTACGTCCGTGGGAACTCCTGTTACTACTGTAATCCATTTATTTTCTTCCAGTATTTTTCTACCAGTACACTACTAGTGACTTTAATTTCCATTAATGACTTTAATCCTAGTTAGGGTTGGGAATCGTGAGAAATTTTCCGATTCCGGTTCCGCCAAACGATTCCGGTTCCAGGTTCCGGTTCCCATTCATTAAAAAATATTAGTAAGAGAAAAATCCACAATCCTTTTTGCGTTTATTTCTTATAGTACTTGACAAATGAGTTTAACAGACTGGTAATGTAAACAAATTAAACATATTATCAAGCAATTTTTGCAAAAAAATTATAATAAAAAAAAAATTCTGAAGAAAAAAAAATTCTGCATTCTCTAGGATAATTTAGGACCTCTCCTTGCTTATTGTATCTCCAACAGTGAAGAATACCCTCTCAGAAGGGGTAGAATATGCTTGAACACACATGAAAGATGTGTATAGAACAGATTATTTTTTTAAACGGTTTGAATGATTGATTCATAAAGACTTTACTTATTTAATTACTGGATAAATCGGCGCTCTAACAGAACTGCATGCGTCTTGCGGAAGAACATTGTTGCCGGGGCTACTTTTCTCTGTTTATGTCCATGACGAGTCACGCAGGCAGGGGCGTAGAATTTAGTAGGGACGCTAGGGACGTGTCCCTACCAATATCCAGTGACACTGATATATCCGTAGCAATAATTTCGATCAAAACTTAATATATATTTATACATTGATGTCCCCGTCCCCACCAATTTCAAAATCAAACCTACGCCACTGCACGCAGGCATTGGTCTACTCCGCAGCGGCTGCGATCCGCCGGCCGGTCTAAACAAGAAGTCTGAGTATTAACGCTTATTACAGGCTTAACGTAGTGATTCAAGATAAGACAAAAACATGGTTTGAAAAAAAGGCATTCATGATGCACTCGCTCATTGTATAACTTACATGTTGTAAATTCTGAACACAAAAAAGTTACGGACTGCATCTGTTTTGACTACCGTCAATGTTTACTCAAACTATAAAACTTATCTCAGTACTTCTGTAACGTTAATCATTTGAATATTTGTAACACACTATTGTGTGATTGTAAAGCAGTTTCATATGGACAACTGCTCTCTCTCAGCGTAAACAGATTTGAATGTCGGCTACTAGATAGTGACTGGGCGCGCGCACACCGTGTGTGTGGACAAATGCAGCGCGTGTGAGAGCAAACCGCAACTTCAGGGGTGAAGTTTTTGTCATTTAGGAATAAGATGGCGTGGGTGTTTGAATCGAAATCTTTTAAAGATTAATCATGCAGCTCTACTCTCTCTCTCTCTCTCTCTCTCTCTCTCTCTCTCTCTCTCTGCGCATTCAGGAGACGCTAAAGGATAATCTACTCCCAGCACTTCGCCCACATATCGCACCAGAACCGTTTTCGGAACCGAAACTTTTCAAAAACACTACCGGTTTTGGATAAGAACCGGTTCTCGGTTCCCACCCCTAATCCTAGTGCTGTTTTTTGTTTGCTGTTTTCCTTACAAAATATCAGCAGTCTTCCATCTCGCAACATTTTTGCATTTTCAGTTTTACAGACACCTTCCTTCAACGCTTTAGTTATTCTGATTGAATTTAGCATATTTAAGGATTCTGATAATAATTTTACCATTACCTTATAATACTTTTTTCCTCCTGACCCGTCGATTCTTCTCTTTCGTTGTCCGTTCCTGACGCCTGTTCTGAACCTTTTTTTTCCTTTTTCCGACTTTTCACTAAAGTCCAGCTTCCACTTTTTCCACCTTCAAACTCCCTGCCATACAAGCTTCCTCCATCCCCTGTTCACTACCGGAATCTACGTCAATACCTCCCATCTCTGCTCCATTCACACCTCAGCTGTTGCCAACCGCCTCGACCAGAGCGATGCTTCACCTGCTCCCTACTCAGTCCGATTGTCTGTTCTTTTATTTGCGCGTTGTCAGTAGATCACGCAGAACTTTCCACTCCCATCTGAGCTTTTATGGAATTTACCATTTTTGACCGTTGGAATTGACCAATTGACCGTTTGCAAAGTTACTCCCCTCTTTAATTACTGTTGCTACGTCCAACAAGTCATGGCCCTCTCACGCCACACATCATAATAGGTTAACTCGCTAACATGTTAACTTGGTTAGTCATGTGCATAATAAAGCAGAATTATGTTAACAAATATTATCCAAAATCCTGTTGACATTCAGGAGAGCATGCACATGAAACAGTCACAGTAACATGCACCAGGACTTCAAAAAGTAAAATAAGGCAGCAATTCACTGCAAACATTACTAAATGGCTTAGCAATTAAATATTGTACCACCTACCGTAGATTTATCTCCTTACATATGTAAAATATACTAAGACTTCTACTGGACAAGTCTGTTAGTGGTCTCCGAGCACCATTTCTAGTGTCAGAAGAGTGCATGCCTAGCTATTACCAGTCTGTGTAGCATGTTTTACTTGCATTTGTCTTTTTTTATTTTATTTTTTATTTATTTATTTTTATAATTTGATTGGATGACAAAACAAGTGAATATTAGGCATTGCCATTCATATTAACTCATTTTTGTTTGTGGCGCTCTGTGACTATCTGTCTACAACTCTGCATAGTCTCATGGAACGTGCTGATGAGGTGTGATGTCTGTGCGAGTAGGGTGCACAGAGGTATGGAAATCCATATTTTGACAGGCAGGTAAGACATTCTATGATTGCATTTGGACCTGCAGCATTTTTTGGGCCTGAGACTTCCACAGAAGATATATGTACTAGGGATGTGCACGAATATTCGAATTTTCGAATATTCGATCTGTAATTATTATTCGAAAAATAAAATACTATTCGAATTTTACCACGTTGCTTTGCTGGCCGTAAATGCAGTGAATCCATGATAAATCCCAAGCACTAACTCGCAGTTATAATTAAAGGGTTAGTTCACCCAAAAATGAAAATTAAGTCATTAATTACTCACCCCCATGCTGTACCAACCCCGTAAGACCTTCGTTCATCTTCGGAACACCAATGAAGATATTTATGATTAAATCTGAGAGGTTTATCACTCCTCCATAGGCTGCCTAAGGGAATGAAACTTGACGGCCCAGAGAGTCATTAAAGAAAATGTTTAAATATTCCATGTCGCAACAGTGGCTCAACTATAAGTTTATCAAGCGACGAGAATACTTTTTGTGCGAAAAAAACAAACAAAAATAACGACTTTATTCGACTATTCCTTTTCTTCCTTGTAGGCCTGAAACGAGACTTCAAGAGATTTCCACGACGCACGCGCGAGAACTTAACTGAAGTAGTTGAAGGAGATCGCAATTCTCGCGCATGCGTTGTGGAAATCTCTTGAAGTCTCGTTTCAGGCGAAAAAGTATTCTCGTCGCTTGATAAACTTATAGTTGAGCCACTGTTGCGACATGGAATATTTAAACATTTTCTTTAATGACTCTCTGGGCCGTCAAGTTTCGTTCCCTTTGGCAGTTTATGGAGGAGTGATAAACCTCTCAGATTTAATCATAAATATCTTCATTTGTGTTCCGAAGACGAACGAAGGTCTTACGGGGTTGGTACAGCATGGGGGTGAGTAATTAATGACTTAATTTTCAATTTTGGGTGAACTAACCCTTTAAATGCACTGGGTGGCGCTGTGGAGTGTGTTAACAAGCTGTGTGAATGTGATCACATAATGTTGTCGTCTGCCTCACGAAGTTTGGAATTACTTGAAAATGATCTTACTAAATGGAATTACTTTTGATCAAATTAATTAATTAATCTGAGTTATAATATCATCACCACAATGAGAAATCACATGAAATCCAAACAGTCGAATGAGGAAAGACAGCTGTCCAACACTGCATCACAACTGCAGGTAAGCGCAGCTGGACCCCGCGTGATCATAACTTATCTAATAGCAAAATGATTTTGAGACATATACTTCCTTTAAGTTTCGTTGAGGGAGACCGGTTTAAGAACAGAAAACACAAAGTGCTGTTAGAAACTTAGAACACCGATATCTTTGTGTCTCTGAATCGTCTGCCAGCAAAGCACCTTTTCTCACTCGAGCATAAACTGCTGGCGGCGCCCCTGCATGTGAATATTGTTTTTCTCAATATAAACGTGAAACAATATAAACACGATAATTAAACGCTGACTCGAGTGTGTGTGTACGTTCTGTACGATATTTGGCGCAATCTGCTTTATTCAACGTTTTTTTCCCGTTCGCGCTGCTTGAGCATTCTTTTATTAATGTGTAACCGGAATGAGTAGACTGTGCCTTTAAATGGGCAGATGACGTAATGAGCAGGCTGTTTAAAGTTTCGCGGGCGTTAAGGAAAGGGGTCTTTCTCGCTCTCGTTCCCTTTCAAGGCGGTAACTTCGACATTACGTCATACTGACGTATATGGGAACTCCTCCCTTCTCCATTTTCACTGAAATCTTATAGGATAACGCCAGCTGGAGACAGCTGGCCAATTGACGCAAAACATGCAAATGCTGACCGGTCCGCGGGCAGTATAAATAGCATGGACGCGACAATTACGTCAGAATCTCTTTCTTCACGCTAGAAGTCTTATCTGAAGTCATCGTGGAAGTTGCAATAGAGGTTACTCACCACGTTTCCTCCCCGCATCCGATGGCTGCTACATGCCAGATATGTGCGGTATTGACTCGCTCTACCCAAACAAGGATCTACCGAGGCCGCACTCACGGACGACAGGCATGTGCCGGTCTACCAGTGCGCGCCCTCATAAACCCGGGCATCAGCTGGGATGAGGCCCACTGCCGCCAGCGGCCGCTGGTGGGCCCTCTCACGCCCAAAGAAGAGTTGAATAGCCCGGTATCTAAAAACAACCAGGCTACTTCAAGAAAGATTCCGTCTTCACGACGTCCTATGGTAAGTCATGCGAAAGACGCATCCAGAGAGACGAGGCAAGGCCATGGCTCTGTGTCTAAAGGCGCGAAAGTGGGCAATTCCCCCTGTGTCTCAGTGGCGAAACCCAAAGCCGTCGCACGGGAGACCCGTGTTCGATCCCAGCTCTCACAGCATATAAAATTTAGTCTCGCCGCGGCCAGACTTTACACCGAAACTTTTGATCTCTATACGGTCCAGCCTTCCTCGATGTCTCTCTTCGTCGGCACCTCGTCCCGCCTAATTCGGCTACAGCCGCCAAAACGGTTCGAACCCGAACGAACCGGATCTTCACCGTTGGCAGAGGGCGGGACCGGTAATGTGGCGACACAGGCCACGGAGAGCGCCGCGCCAGGACGCCCCGCTCTGGTAATGGAGGTGCACAGCTACAGCTTATGTCGTCAGGCTGCCCTGTATCCTTCAGTGCAACTGGCCATTCTGATTTAACCACGTATCCACAGTTGTTGTCGCTACGCCACTGACGCTGTGTTTATGTTCACACTGCTCACTGATATGTGCTATAATTTGTGCCGTTATATATTGTTATATCATTGTATATTGCCCTGTATCCCTCAGTGCAACTGGCCATTCTGATTTAACCACGTATTCACAGTTGTTGTCGCTATGCCACTGACGCTGTGTTTATGTACACACTGCACACTGATTTGTGCTATGATTTAACTGTTATGCCCTTATATATTGCCCTGTATCCCTCAGTGCAACTGGCCATTCTGATTTAACCACGTATTCACAGTTGTTGTCGCTATGCCACTGACGCTGTGTTTATGTACACACTGCACACTGATTTGTGCTATGATTTAACTGCTATGCCCTTATATATTGCCCTGTATCCCTCAGTGCAACTGGCCATTCTGATTTAACCACGTATTCACAGTTGTTGTCGCTATGCCACTGACGCTGTGTTTATGTACACACTGCACACTGATTTGTGCTATGATTTAACTGTTATGCCCTTATATATTGCCCTGTATCCCTCAGTGCAACTGGCCATTCTATTAACGACGTATTCACAGTTGTTGTCGCTACGCCACTGACGCTGTGTTTATGTACACACTGCACACTGATATGTGCTATGATTTAACTGTTATGCCCTTATATATTGCCCTGTATCCCTCAGTGCAACTGGCCATTCTATTAACGACGTATTCACAGTGTTGTCGCTACGCCACTGACGCTGTGTTTATGTTCACACTGCACACTGATATGTGCTAAGATTCGCGCCGTTATATGCTGCCCTGTTTCTTCAGTGCAAATGGCTATTCTGATTTAACCACGTATTCACAGTTGTTGTCGCTATGCCACTGACGCTGTGTTTATGTACACACTGCACACTGATTTGTGCTATGATTTAACTGTTATGCCCTTACCACGTATTCACAGTTGTTGTACGATGAAATGACGCTGTGTTTACGTGCACTCTACAAACCGTTATGTGTTCATGGTTCATGCCGCTAAAAATTGCCCTGTATCCTTCAGTGCAACTGGCTATTCTGATTCACAGTTGTGCGATGCCACTGACGCTGTGTTTATGTACACTGATGTGTGTGTGTTATGCTTATGCCACGATATTGCCCTGTACCCTTCAGTGCAACTGGCTATTCTGATTACTACGTATTCACAGTTGTTGCGATGCAACGGACGCTGTGTTACGTACACACTACGCACTGTTATGTGTATGATTTATGCCATTATATTTTGCCCTGTTCCTGTATCCTTCAGTGCAAATGGCTATTCCGATTACTACGTATTCACAGTCGTGCGATGCAACTGACGCTGTGTTACGTACATACTACACAGCGTTATGCGTTGGGATTTATGCCATTATATATTGCCCTGTAATTTTCAGTGCAAATGGCTATTCTGATTACTACGCAGTATGTATTCACAGTTATTTTGCGATGCAGCTGACGCTGTGTTTATGTACACACTACACACTGTGTTATGAATTTTGCCGTTGTTATTGCCCTGTATCCTTCAGTGCAAATAACTATTCTGATAACTGCGTATTCACAGTGTGGCGCGATGCAACTGACACTGTGTTACGTACATACAACTCACTGTGTAATGGTTTATGCCATTATATATTGCCCTGTGTCCTTCAGTGCAAATGGCTATTCTGATTACTACGCAGTGCATATTCACAGTTGTCGTGTGATGCAACTGACGCCGTGTCTATGTACACTCTACACACTGAATGTGTTATGATTTATGCCGTTATACATTGCCCTGTATCCTTCAGTGCAAATGGCTATTCTGATTGAGTACACAGTTGTTGTGCGTTGCAACTGACGCTGTGTACACGCTACGCACTGATGTGCTATGTTTACGCCGCTAAATATTGCCCTGTATCATCAGTGCAACCGGCTATTCTGACTTACTATGTATTCACAGTCGATGTCGCGATGCCTCTGACGCTGTGTTTTTGTACATACTAATGTGACTATGCTATCGCGTTGCCCTGTATCCTTCAGTGCACCTAGCTATCCTATCTAACTGTGCATAGTCACACTTTGTCGCTACGGCGACTTGCGGCATCTGTGTCCACACTGAAGCGTTATGCAGTTATGTTGCTAACGTAACTGACCATTATGTGAACTGTGCATATTCATGCAGTTTCGGTCGCTTCGTCGACTTGCACCGCATTATACACTCAGATGTTTGAAATGTGCACACTGATGGGTATTGCTGTTATGTTGCCCTCTATCCTTCAGTGCAACATCCAGCTATCCTATCTAACTGCATATTCTGTTCTGTCGCTATGGCGACTACACGGCACGTAAAAGGACGTGTTTTTGCTTTTTTGTTGCCCTGTTTCCTTCAGTGCAAAACTAGCTATCCTAATCTAACCGTGCATATTCGCAGTTCTGGATGTATGTACATAAACGGATGTGTTATGCTGTAATGCTGCCCTGTTTCCTTCAGTGCTGCTAGCCATCCTAATCTAACTATGCATCTTAGTTTCTGTCTCTACACAGTTTCTGTTGCTACAGCGTCTTACGCTGCGTTATGTACATGCAAGGATGCGCTATTCCTTACTTACTTGTGTTATGCTGCCATGTTGCCCTGTATCTTCAGTGCAACTAGCTATCCCAGTCAAACTGTGCATATTCACAGTCTCCGTCGATACGGCGACATGCGCTGCATTTATTTACAAATGGATGTGTTCATGCAGCCCCGTATCCTTCAGTGCCTAAATACTGAGCTAACTGCGTGTATTAAGTTGGGGCTACAGCGACCTATGCTGTACGTGCATGTGCTGTGCTGTTATATTGCCCCGTTCCTATCAGGGCAACTGGTTTTTCTGTGCTAACTCATATATTCACAGTTGTAGCTACAGTTACGACTGTGCTTGTGTGCTTACTGAGGTGCTATGCTATTATGGGGCTATTTTCTAACTGCGTATATTCACAGTTGTTGTCGCTACGGCCACTAGCACTGTGTTTATGTACATTCAGTTATGTGTTGATGTGCACTTCTGTACATTGGCTATAGAACATCGGCTATGTTCTACAAGGTGGCACCCCAGCCCCAAGCTGTGGAACCTACTTGTGTGTCCGCTGCTGGGTCCTTAGTTGAGCAAGACACTTCACACTGACAAGTGCTGAGACGGAGCTCTCCCTGAGATGGCCTTACCACCGGCTCTCGCCCCAGCGAAGCACTTGGAGACTTACGCTCATTCTAGTGAATAGTGTCGCATTGTCTCGGACCTGATGACTGCAGCGTCACTCTCAGTCCGATACCAAGCTACGTTCTGAAGTCGCTTACACCGTTCAGAGCACAGGTTGATCCCTGACCGCCTTATCTGCTGAGTTCAGCCTCGCATGATGCCGATGCTCAGAGTGATGTTGGTCCTGTAAGGGATTTGTGGATGTACGTGGATCACTAGGCAGCAGTCTTCCAGCTGGTTGTGTGCTTGGTGGATGGTACTAGGGACGTGATGTTTTATACAGAGACTTTCTCTCTGAATTCGACGCTTTAAATGGTTGCTTAATGCCTACGGGATTTAGGGATGCTGGCTGTCTTCTCAGAACACATTCGCCATGGTTCCAAGTTTGATGCACCACCTTAGCGTCGTGGGGTCGGTGAGTTTTATCAATGTACTCATGAAACTGTTACCACCAGCTGTGCAGTAGTCTGTATTGCAGAGTTACCATTGCTGCTAACTCTGTGTTATGACTATAAGGTTACATAGCTGTTTCCACATTACGCAGTAGTTTCCAATGTACTGTTAACTGCGTGTGGCTTAAGGTTATGCAGCTGTCACCGCTATGCCGTCGACACTGTGTTAGCTCTTGTGCTCGAGTGCTTATGGTGTTGTGCTGCCCTGTCCAGTGCAGCCTTCGCCTCATTGCAGTGGATGCGCAACTTGGTAAAGCCGGAGCAGACGTTGGTCTAGTTCGCCTATCAGTTTTGAGTGCTCCTAGCGGCGCTGCTGGCTTAGAACTGTGTTTCCTGTGGGAGTGTAGCTTGACCCCGTTCAGGGCTTATCTTCACTGCGCTCACGGCGGGATTCTATACAGTTCCCATATACGTCAGTATGACGTAATGTCGAAGTTACCGCCTTGAAAGGGAACGTCTCCGGTTACTATCGTAACCTCGGTTCCCTGAGAGGCGGGAACGAGACATTACGTCAACCGCCGTGCTCGCCGTTTGATCAGCTGTGCTAGCGTTCAGTCTTGATTCTGACGTAATTGTCGCGTCCATGCTATTTATACTGCCCGCGGACCGGTCAGCATTTGCATGTTTTGCGTCAATTGGCCAGCTGTCTCCAGCTGGCGTTATCCTATAAGATTTCAGTGAAAATGGAGAAGGGAGGAGTTCCCATATACGTCAGTATGACGTAATGTCTCGTTCCCGCCTCTCAGGGAACCGAGGTTACGATAGTAACCGGAGACGTTTTACGCTCAAGGAGCGAGTTTGTGTTTCTTCCTCTGCTGGCGCGTGGAAAGAGTTGAACCATTGAGCCCGATAAAGATCTTTCCTGTACCAACGATTGTTCTGAGAACATACTGGGTGTGCCATGTCTGCTGGGCTTTGGCCACCTGATGTGAGTAAACGATGGAGTTCGTTTGTTTATTTTAAATCGCTAAACTTAATAAAATGTGTATTTTCTTAGGAGAATTAATACTTTGCCGAGTTGCCGACTGCGTTACAACACGGTTGCTTTCATTGAGATTTATATGCATCGTAATCATCCATTAAGTGAGCCGTAGCGTATCAACAACGTGAGTATTTCTATACGATTGTTTTTAAATGTATTAGGGCGTATGCGTAATAGACTAAAGGGGTTGTGATTTTAGGTCAAACCCTTGTTTAGCTTTGGCCACCTGATGTGAGTGAACGATTGAGTTCGTTTGTTTATCTTAAATCGTCAAACTTAATAAAATGTGTTTTTAGGAGTATTAGTGCTTTGCTGAGTTGCCGGCTGCATTGCAACACGCTTGCTTTCATTGAGACTTATCGTAATCATCTATTAATTGAGCCGTAGCGTATCAAGAACGTGAGTATTTTATATGATTGGTTTTAACTGCATAAAGTTGTATGCTTAATAAATTAAATGGGTTTTGATTTCAGGTCAAGTCCTTTCTTGGCAAGCGGCCGCCGTTTCTTTTCCTCACCAAACTTGGAATTGGATTAATTTACGTTTTTGTGATTTGTTCTAATTTCATTTTGTGGTCTTAATTATTTTCAAAGGTTACTTGTTTTACCTAGGAATTTGATTATTTTGTATTTGTTTGTTTGTTATACTGTAAGCGTTTGTGGTAGTTATGATTCTTTTCTGAAATCGGTTTAAGTTATCACTTATGGGAGGTCTTGGTGGGTTGTGTTTGTGTTATGGTTGATTTATTTTGATTTTTTTGCTGTGGTTTGATAATTTCCTCCCATGGGGTGTATTTCCCACTTCATGATTTCAGATTGATTTGTGCTACTTCGAGTGTTATTCCTATTTCTTTTGTTTTTTATTTAAATTACGATTGGTTTGGCTAATTAATTTGAGCTTTAGATTATTGATTTATTTTCTTTAACTGTCTTTCTTTAATTTGAGTTTGATTGGTTTTGAGCATTGTTGTTATTTCTTTTGAAGTTATTTTTGCTAAGTTTATTTTTCATTCAGAGTGAGAGTGGAGTGAATTGTGGTGGTTTGTTTAATTTGTTTAATTTTCTTTGTTTTTATGAGTAGCACTGTTGCCAACCAAGTCATACCAGTGAGAAGAGAAGGACGGTGTTTGTCATTTAATAAAGCAACTCAACATCTTGCACTCTGGCTTCTGGATCATTTAATTGAACTGCCTGTGTAGACGCAAAATATCATTGTTAGGGTCCCCCATCCCAGATTTTGGGGGTGGCGTAGTCCATTTGGTCGACAATACATAAACCAAAGGTTACAAATGCTTTTGTTTTTTATATTTTTTGTTTACACATAGGCCTACTATTTAATGTTTTCAACTAAAATAAAACTTTAACATATATTGTAAGCTTGTTGTTGTGTATATTGCCTAATTGTAAGCTTGTTCAGAAATGGTGACAAAAAAAACGTAAAAAAAAAATAAATAAAAAACCCCGTCTTTTTCGTTAGATGTCATTTAAATAAACGAATATTCGAATGCAATATTTTAGAAAAATGCCCATCCCTAATATGTACGGTTTTTAATATTTAGATCACTTCTATAATTGATTGCTATCTGGATTTGAAGAATTTTTCAACCAGTATAACAAAGTGTTTATAAAAAAAATTGCCTACCCTACCTTTTAAAGGGGTGATGAACTGAGAAATCAAATTTTCCTTGAGCTTTTGACATCTAAGAGGTCATCATATTATAAGAATATCCTGTAAGTTTCAGAACTGAAAACGTCTTTGTTAGTCCAATAAAAGCTTTTATTGACACCAGGCTCAGCAAACGACTCGTTTTTCAAAGTGGGGAACTATGACGACAAAGAGGATAAAACACCACCCCTGCAGAAGAAGATCAACGCCTACTTCAACACGGCCGGTTTAGCCCCGCCCACCGATTCGCGCATTACACGCAAGCGGCAACCTCCCTGGGTGCTTCTCAATATCCCTCCTCGTCTCCTCGCTCCTCCGTCCTACATCCTATGACCCGGAAACCAATCGAGCTCAGCCATCTTGAAGGACATCTCAATTCTCTAATTGCACCGCGAGGAGGCGAGGATCGAGGAGTGAGGAGGCTTCCAGAGGAGCTATGAGCGAGGATACACAGGTGTACGCTTTGCGGAAGAGTTTTATCGACTAAACATGACGCACGTATCAATTCTCCTCCCCCTTCACATCGGTCACAATCATTTGAATTTGTACTTTACTTTTGTAGTTTACATAAACCACACAACTTACATATTTCAACAAGGTATCTTGCTTTATTATTATTTATTATGAATTTCTTAAATAAACAAACTTTAACAACATAAGGTCAGATCCTTTGAGCGCTGCTGATGACGCAGTGAAGTGACGCTCGAGTGATCAAGTATTCCAAAGTATAAAAAAAACTTTCCTTCGATTCCTCCGTCCTCCTTTCCTTTCCTTGCAGCCTTCCCTCGCATCCTGCAGGGGGTGGAGCTGAGACGCGAGGAAAGGAAACGAGGATGCACAAATAAGAAATGAGAAGCACCCCCTGTCTCTCTCTTGAAACCAACACGGAAGTGAATTAAACTGCAATTCATCTACTGACCGCTTGAGGCAGGCTGCAGAAGTGAGTCAAATCTGAATCTCCCACATGTTAAAATGCCCAACTTTACAGCAGAAAAAAAATCATGTTTACAGCCTGGAGCAAAAAGTGGTTTTGGTCTTTATAGCTTATTTTGCCCTTCGTGACAACTGTGAGGGGGGTGAATTTTTTTACAACTCATCCGTTTAAATTATATTAAGCCTGCATAATTAAGGGTGTGGCCAATTGAGTGACAGGTGGATTGCGGCCGTTTGTCTGCTGTCTGTTTACGTCACTCTCAGCTAATTCCAGCAGCTGCGGTACTTGCCATCTCTGCCGTGTTTGTGCTTTTTTCGGGATTATTTCATACAATTTAATACACGCAGGGTGTGACGAGACGAGACGAGACACGAGATTGGGTTCACGAGACGAGATTTTTGCACAATTTTTCAGAAATCTTCAATGACAAAATGCATGACAAAATAGTATGCAGGTGCATTTTGCAATGTTTAACTAATAATCTTATAAAGTAGACCTGAAATGACATGCATTATGAGTATGAATTATCAAATGCATTGAAAGAAAACAATATACAAGCACTGTAAAAGGTTTTTATTGACTGGCTTTTCTCTGTATGATTTCACATTAGTCTCTTCAGCCCTTACTGTTACATTTAAGAGCTTTCAGAACTTCTGATTGAGGCTGTGTGTGACCTCCTAACTGAACTCCTTGAAGTCTTCTTAAGCGCAAACAATAAGTGCAAGTGCAACCATAATCAAAGTTAGCACACAGACTCTTTATAATTGTTTTCAAATTGCTGTTTTATTTTGCACCGGCGGTTATAGGGTTAATGCAGTGAGTTCGGAAAAGGTCGAGTAGAGAGAAACGAGGCTGGTGTGTTTGTCTCTACAGTTGTTCTTGCGTTCCGTTTATAAGTTCAGAAACAGAGCCTCCCTTGTCTGTTGTCCTTACGACATTACAGTACTCTCTCAATATATTCGAAGTGCAAACTGAGACCATAGTCGCAAATAAACAGTCCAGAGATGGGTATTAGGAGACGGACTATTGTATGTTCGCGCCCTAATTTGTGCGAAATGCACACCAAAAAGCTTGTTTTACTTTCACTTTCGAGATAGGGCCGCGGGGCTGAGCGCGTGCATTCTACAATACATTTATCAGACGTTAGTCTATGTTGCGCAACGAATCCTCCGCCATCCTCACTCGATCAGTGAACTGTGATTCGTCCTGCACTGATAGCAACGGCAACTCGTGCTGGATGAGCAGAGCAGACTTTTACATTATTTTATAATGGTTTTTATTATTTTTATAAAACAGCAAAACGATAGTTTAGGCGAATGTGAGTGTAGCGGTGGAATATTCTATGGTAATCTCACCCTCACGCTCAGTCATGGCGATATCGCGAGACATTTTTTCACTCGACGAGAAATCTCGTCATGTTTTAGTCTCGCGAGATCTCGTGGCACGAGATCTCGTCACAACCCTACGCATTATACTTTCACCCACGCCGTTGGATATGGAGGACCAGCTATACCATATTTAAAAATAAATACAGAAATAAATAAATGCTCAATAAATAAATGCTCAATAAATAAATAAGCATACAATTAATTGCCCCAAAAAATACAATAAACAAATAAATGTAGGTATAAATTAAATTATACAGTGAGACATAAATGTATTTATCTCTTAATTAGCTTCTTTATTTATTCACCTTTGTAATAATTACCTTATTTATTTATGTGCATGTTATAATATTTTTGTCTGTTTTATTTTTCCTTTGTATTTTTTTACCCTATTTATTTCTTCAATGCTATTTATTTCTGCTTGTCGTTTTTACATTTCTGTATGCATTTCTGCCTCATTATGCAAATGAGGAGGGGCTGTCTTAGGGGGTCAACTTCTGCCCATTGGTTGGTTAGCATTTTACTGCGTCGGTCGAATCTACATGGCTTTTCCCCGCCATAAAGCATTGTTTAGTAATGTCGCTGTAACTTTGAGATCTGAAATGTTTTTCTGTGGTCCTTTGAACATTCTTTTTAACTTTTACTTTACTTTCACATAAACAGCTTCCAGTTCGAGTATCAGTGGTGTGCAACCCGAGGAAACATTTCAGATCTCAAACTTACAGCGTTCTAATTCTTCCAGTCTATTAGCAGCTTCCCTTAAGATGTCGGACACTGAACATCTGCCTGCTGAGTTTGACATTACTAAACAATGCTTTATGGCGGGGAAAAGCCATGTAGATTCGACCGACGCAGTAAAATGCTAACCAACCAATGGGCAGAAGTTGACCCCCTAAGACAGCCCCTCCTCATTTGCATAATGAGGCAGAAATGCATACAGAAATGTAAAAACGACAGGCAGAAATAAATGGCATTGAAGAAATAAATAGGGTAAAAAAATACAAAGGAAGAATAAAACACACAAAAATATTATAACATGCACATAAATTAATAAATAAAGTTGAAGATTATAACGGACAATAAATAAATAAGGCAATTATTACAAAGATGAATAAATAAAGAAGCTAATTAAAAGAGATATATACATTTGTCTCGCTGTATAATTTAATTTCTACCTACATTTATTAGTTTATTGTATTTTTTGGGGCAATTAATTGTATGCTTATTTATTTATTGAGCATTTATTTATTTCTGTATTTATTTTTAAATATGGCAGAGCTGGTCCTCCATAGTTGGATTCCGTTGTTGTCGAGTATGGAGAGAACAACCAGCGCTGTATTTCCAGTTGTTTTCCTCACATGCACTAACATTAATGGATGTCTGACAATGTCCTTGCTAAAAAAGTCTATAGATATAGAGACCACACTCGTTATGCGGTACTGTTGCTCTCACGGAACAGATATGCTTATTTAAAGGCACAATATGTAGGTTTTTTTCGGCACAAGAGGGCGCAGTTTCCAACAATAACAAAGGCGCAGTGATGAGCTGAATGATGGGACTTGCAGTCAAGCTGATGGATCTAATAATGTTTATGGATGAGTGCAAACATTCATGTTTTTTTAACATTACAGTGGTATGAAGCAGGTCGCGATTGCTAAAGAGACAGATCAACCGCGAGTCCCGCGATCACACTAAACGGCATTTAAATGTGTGTTGAAAGTTATAATATTACACTAAGTGTTAGTTCGTTTGCTATACGAAACTAGCAGTAAGCTAGATCAACATTAGAATAACATACTGAGCATATTCTAACATTTCATCATGTTGAGCTAACGTTATGTAACATTGATTTGTTTTATGTACATTTGCTCACCTGTCTAATAAAGCTTTCAAGTCGTGACTCGTGAAGCTCTGTCAAGTCCAAGTTAGTCGCGGACGTGGAGCTCTCGGCATCTCAAAAACGCCACGCTGATATTGATCCTCATTTTAGTTATCCTTGTTTGTCCCAAAGTCTGCTTGCCATGGTCTATGTTTGAAAGAAACAAGAACTGCGTGCCGCTAAACGTTACGCACTCAGTTGTCCACGTCTGTCGCCATGGTTACGTCATGGCTATGGCAGTACGAGCGGAAACCGAGGAAAGCGCGGATATTGCGTCATTGACAGGCGACATTTTTTTCTGGGACGGCCACTTAAAATTTAAAATTGGAATTTCTCTGAGATAAAAAATCTTTGGAGACTTTTGGCATATTGTAAGTACACAACTGCAGGAAATATATCACACTGTGCAAGTGATTTTTGGATATTTTATTACAAAATTCGTACATATTGTATCTTTAACTTTTTAGTGTTAAATAAAAAGTACCGTCAGATGAAATCCTGCAGGTGTCTGCTTTCTCTCCGTCCATGCAGTAGCAGCTAACGTTAAGTTAGATGCACACCCTTGAATGAGCGCGGATTTCTAGTGCATTTACTTGAACTTCTGAGGTAATATCTTTGGTTTAACCCATTTGAGAAATTGAGAGGCGGCAAAAATCTGATTTTAAAATGGACTGAACAAAGCTCTTTACGAACTTGACGTGCGATGCCCTGCTGACTGACATGTATGTGCATGAATCACTGTCACACGCACAAGCTCAGAGCAATATTGTAAGCTACTGCATGATAATACATTTTTATAGCAGAATAATAATACATCACGATACACAGTCTCACTTTTAGTTACGTCTTTTAACTATTATAATATTTCGAAGGGCAAAAACATGAACTAAACTATTGGCTTTAATTCTTCAATCAGCTGTCACTTTAACGCGAGGCCAGTAGCTCCACCCACGTCCTGCCTTTTTGCCCATTTTCTGTTACCCGGTAGTGATGAAAGGCGACGCGCTGCCAAGATGGCGACAGCCGGCCCCGCCCACTTTAGGCTTCAAAAACGCTCTTCAGAAACCTACGGGTGACGTCACAGACACTACGTCCATATTTTTTTACAGTCTATGATTACACATTAAACTCATTATATTATGCAAAACTGTTATCCACTCACAGCAGTGGGTGTTTACTTCCAAGTCTTCAATGTGAGACGCCTATAAAAACCAAGCGTTTTTGAGCTAGGCTCAAAACGAGGGTAGAAAATAGCCTATTATTCATTTTGATGTTTTTGAATGTAAAAACCAAGCGAACGTCATTAGTTGACCTCAGACAGCAAAATAAAAAAATTTAAAAAGCCAGTTCATGACCCATTTAAGTGTCATTTTAGGTAGTCAAGTTTCCACTCTGTCCACGTTTTCCTGGTAGAAAACTCTCTTTTGGTTTTCCCTTCAGAGCCAATTTTGCACACAATACCACTAACTGTAGCTGAATATGTCATATTTTAATTGTTTTACCAGGACCATCACTTGTATTCATATGAACTTCATTAAGCCATTCTTGTTTGAAAGTCAAACAAACCTTTTTCTTAAGATGTTGTCATTGCTGCTTACTGAGTGGACGCGCCTACTCTGTAGTTATTATGTTTTTTGTGCAGTCTAAAATTGAGCTGCGCAGGACCTTCAATTATGCGTGCAGCATAGAGGGAACTTTGATGGTCACTGTGATTACTGCAGGCACGCTTCTTAAGCATGTTTCACACATGGTCCGTTTGCAATACGTATGCGTATGTATTGTAGTACGTATGCGGTGCAGAAGCAGCACACGATAATAGCTTTCAGAGAAGATCTGTTTACAGTGCACTACTGGTCCATGGCTTTAAACACAAATGTAAACAACATATATTCAGCACATTATTTATATATAGTTTTCTATAAGATCCTCAAGGAAGTAGCAAAACATTTAAACATGACACTTCTCTAACGTGAAACTTTAGTATCACAAACATTTCAAACTAACTTACCATCCACACCATAGACTTTATAAAACAATGGACATAGTGACCGTGACGTCACCCGTAGGTTTCTGAAGAGCATTTTTGTAGCCCAAAGTGGGTGGAGCCAGCCCTCACCATCTTGGTAGCGCGTCACTCCCGGATAACGAAAATGGGCAAAGAGGCGGGATGTGGGTGGAGCTGAGGTGCCTGGTTTTATACAGTCTATGGTAATTACAGGCCTATTTTCTACACATCTTTTTGAGGACATGTCAAGAATTAAAATAAATATTTCCAAAATACTTACAAAACGAACCGTGAGCAGTTTGAACCGTTACACATTTAATATCAATAACTATATCTTGCTCCTGAATATATGTATATTTTATATTGAATTGCCTTAACATCGGCAATCAAGGGGACGGAATGAAGGACAAATGTTGTTACTCCATAATAAATATTTCCAAAATACTTACAAAACGAACCGTGAGCAGTTTGAACCGTTACACATTTAATATCAATAACTATATCTTGCTCCTGAATATATGTATATTTTATATTGAATTGCCTTAACATCGGCAATCAAGGGGACGGAATGAAGGACAAATGTTGTTACTCCATGTCATTATGATGTTACTAGATTTCTGCATATTCGCCAAATAATTTTAAGTGCCACAAAATAATAAATGTGTTTTAATTTTGTCATGTGTTGTCACGTCTGTCCTTCTTTTACAGCATCAGCATTTTCATCCATCTTGTGGATGTCATGGGGACTGAGATTCACTTAAAATAGGAATTGAATTGCTTTTCCAACTTGAGAACAGTCACAAAGAATTATTCTTTACACAGAATCTGAGTGTCACAGACCATAATAATGTCAGCATAACTTGGCCAATGAGTGTAGCCTCCTCCTAATGCATCCTATAAACATTGTCGTATGTCTTGCACACACCCAAAAAAAATGTCTTTAGTTAAATCTGAGAGGTAAATTTGGTGAAAGGCAGCTCTTCACATGCAATTATATGGGCGATGTTGGATTTTATTTGTAGATCCTTCCATTCTTTCTCATGTAGACAACAGGTTAGGTGAAAATATAAGGATTATGTGATATAGTGCATATATTTAGCAAAATGCCCCTTTCTATAGTTTTATTTCTAGCTGACTAATGAGATTGAGCATGGCTTTTCTGAGGTAAATTTGACACAGATGAAGCAGAATTTACTACCGATGAGCCGCACTGCACTGACAATCTGCGCATAAAATAATCGCAGCCTTTGCCAAATCACGTGCAGTTTCGTTGCAATTAATCGTGCAGCCCTACTGGCAACAGCCGTCAGCGTTGTTGCTCGGTAGAGAATGAGGGCTTTATAAAAGCCTGATATTTTTTAGTTTGACATGCGTTTCTGACACGGACAGCTAATACTCCCTGTCCCCGTGTGTATTTTGGCACTCACTCGAACTCAGTGAGGTTTTTTTTTTCCCCCAGCAACAACTGTTATTTATATGTGTGGAGCTGGTTTCTCTGGTTTCTCATGCTGCGAGTTTGGGTTGCTTAACGTTCATCTGGTAACGCAGTGTGCCATTTCCAAGATTTGTAACGCAACTCATTTGTAAATCTACACCAACACAGGAGAATACATAAATGTGTTTCTAAATATGCAAATTGCTTATTAAACATTAAGTGGACATTGAATTAAATGTTGTTTGGTCAATATTAAACAAGGATTGGGTCATGCCGTAGTGTAACAACAATAATCACCAGGCCGTTGTCGCCCTTTGCAGGCATTTGTTATACATCACGTATTATAAGTTATGTTTATATTAGTTTATATAATTTATTACATGGTGTATTTTAACAGTGTTGTTAAAATAAAACCCATATGATTACTTTGATACTTTATTTGAACCAATTATTATTACTTGTTATTATACATGTGTATTTTAAAGGCTGTTGTTCACTTGGATCAATCTTTATTACCACATTTTTATCCAATTACTCGATTTATTGATGGAATAATGGGTAGAATACCCGATTACTAAAATAATCGATAGCTGCAGCCCTACTTTACTTTTGCTTTAAAGGATTTCATAGAAATTTGGACTCCATTTGGAGTTTCACTACTGAAGTTCTCTGTTATTTTTTTCATCATGCTGGAGATGTCTGTTTAAATCTGTTGTTTACACATTTCTGAGAGTATATTTTAATACTTGATTCCGGTGGACTCTAAACATTGCATTTGTTTAATGTGAAAACCCAACTGTTGGGGTTTAATTGAAACAGTTTACATTTATACTTTTTTTTTTTTTAATGTGACACTATTGAATGCCAAAGTTGCAAGACATAAAATGTTCTTACGTTAAATTGTTGATTTTTGGTAGGAAATTAATCGTTTTGATTAATCGATACAAAAATAGTCGTTAGTGGCAGCCCTATTTCAAAGTTGTTATTGTACAGTCAGTGATAAACAGGAAAAATGATGCATTTCGGCTGAAGTCCGTTCAGTGTTGATTCAGATCCATTGTAAAAATCGTCAATATTATTAAATTAGTTCATTTCATCTATAAAGCAGTTCTGCAAAAAAATTTCGTCATCGAGGCTCAGTTCAGTTCTCATACAACAGTGTCAGTACAGTCAGAACAATAATATTGTTGAATATTAAGTGTCCTCAACTAAGCAAGCCAGAGCCGACAGTGGCAAGGAACCCAAACTCCATCAGGTAGCAGTACGGAGAAAAAAACCTTGGGAGAAACCAGGCTCAATCGAGGGACCAACCAAGTCAGGCAACCAACTGGACCTGGTTTACACACGCAACTGTATCAAAGATAACATTTTGGTGAAACCTCTCCAAGTTTCAGATCATTTCCTCATTACTTTCAATCTACAACTCACTACCCATGCTCCACCAACCTCCCCACCATTTACTTTCAGACGAAACCTGCGCTCACTTTCTCCGTCCCATCTTTCCTCTGCTGTGTCATCTTCTTCTCTTCCCTCACCCTCACATTTTTCATCTCTGGATGTGAATACTGCAACGGATACTTTATGCTCCATCCTAACCTCCTCTCTAGACAACATCTGCCCTCTCTCCTCCAGGCCAGCACGCACTACTCCCTCTAACCCCTGGTTATCTGAGGTTCTTCGTGAACACCGGACCAAGCTCAGGGCAGCGGAGAGGAAATGGCGCAAATCAAAAGACACATCTGACCTCAGTAGGTATCAATCTCTGCTCTCTGCCTTCTCTGTTGATGTTCACACCGCAAAATCTTCATATTTCCACAACAAGATCAACAGCGCCACTAACACACGTTCACTGTTCAAGACATTCAACTCTCTCCTCTGTCCACCTCCACCACCACCCACCTCCTCGCTAACTGCTGATGATTTTGCTAACTTCTTCACTAACAAAACTACAACTATCAGCAGTCAGTTCTCAGCTTCACACACACAGGAACCCAAACTAATCTCTCCCACAGCCAACAACCTTCTCTCCTTCACTCCACTAACCGAGGAAGAAGTATCTAAACTTCTCCTCTCCAGTCATCCTACCACCTGCCCTCTAGACCCCATCCCCTCACACCTTCTACAAGCCATCTCTCCCACACTTCTTCCAGCTCTCACACACATCATCAACTCATCCCTCCACACTGGCATTTTCCCTACAGCATTTAAGCAGGCTCGGGTAACTCCTCTGCTTAAAAAACCAACATTAAACACATCACTTCTAGAGAACTACAGACCTGTCTCTCTCCTACCATTCATTGCGAAAACACTTGAACGTGTTGCTTTTAACCAAGTATCATCTTTCCTGTCTCTGAACAACCAGCTGGATGTCAACCAATCTGGCTTCAAGAAAGGACATTCAACTGAGACTGCATTGCTGTCAGTCACGGAAGCCCTGCGGATCGCAAAAGCTGCTTCCAAATCATCAGTTCTCATTCTACTGGACCTGTCTGCTGCTTTCGACACAGTGAATCATCAGATCTTCTTGTCCGCCCTCTAGGGGTGTAACGGTACACAAAAATCACGGTTCGGTACGTACCTCGGTTTTAAAGTCACGGTTCGGTACGTTTTCGATACAGCAAAAAGAAAGAAATGCCAGAGAAATGTCCTATTTGTTAAAAGAATTTTTTTTTTTAAATAACTGAGTTTTCCTACATCTTGAAACTTTCAGGTTTATAAATGGAGGTTTTCTTTGAAGGATGAACAAATAATGTTTTGGTCATCACATTAAAAATAGCATTTAAATATATATTTATTTATTATTTGAGTTTTGAAGTGCTGGAAAAAGATGTGTGAAGTACTTGAAAGCATTTCACTATTCCAGCCAAACTGGTTACAGTGAGTGTTACTATATTAAATCCATGGTGAATGTTGCTGGTCTGTGGACGTAAAGTATTACTAGTTCATTCACGGCACAATGTTTCTCCTGGTTTCCACGTCAGCGCTGTTTGATCTAGTAATAGAGATCTACGGTTAATAACGGAGAAATGTGAATGCTTCTCTCTAGATCTCGCAGCGATGTCATTACTTCAGTGGCGAATTCAAATGTTTTCTTCACTGGATCTCTTAGCGCTGTGTTGTAACAGTGTCGCTTGATCGAGATCGGCTCGCGCTGCACAGATGTTGCTGGTCCGAGCTGATAAACGATCCGTGAAGCACATAATGAGTAGCGCAATTTCGTTCCGCTTTCATTACGCTTGCCATTTGATGTTGCGCAACGTTGTGATCGCGCCAGCGCGAATTTTGTCGGCAGGAAAAATCGGGAAAAATGGTCCAAGGAATCGTTCGGTTTGTATGCGTACCGAACCGGAAGCCTCGAACCGAAACGGTTCAATACGAATACATGTACCGTTACACCCCTACCGCCCTCTCATCACTGGGCATCACTGGAACCTCCCTCAACTGGTTTGAGTCCTATCTCACAGGTAGGTCCTTCAAGGTCGCATGGAGAGGTGAGGTATCCAAAGCACATCAGCTGACCACAGGGGTTCCCCAGGGTTCAGTTCTTGGACCGCTCCTCTTCTCCATTTACACCACATCACTGGGACCCATCATACAGGCACATGGTTTATCTTACCATTGCTATGCTGATGACACCCAACTCTACCTCTCATTTCAACCAGATGATCCCACAGTAGCTGTACGGATCTCAAGCTGTCTGGCGGACATCTCGGCGTGGATGAAGGAACATCACCTGCAGCTCAACCTGGCAAAGACTGAGCTTCTCGTCCTCCCTGCCAATCAGTCTCTACAGCACGACCTCACTATCCAGCTAGATTCATCCTCAATCACCCCATCAAGGTCGGTCAGAAATCTTGGAGTAATCTTTGATGATCAGCTGACCTTCACCGACCACATTACAAAGACAACTCGATCATGCAGGTTTGCTATGCACAACATCAGGAAGATCAGACCTTTCCTAACTGAGCATGCAACACAACTTCTCGTCCAGGCCCTGGTCATTTCTAGGCTTGATTACTGCAATGCTCTTCTGGCTGGACTTCCATCATGTGCAACTAAACCTCTACAAATGATCCAGAATGCTGCAGCTCGTCTCGTCTTCAACGAGCCCAAAAGGGCCCACGTCACTCCTCTGTTCATCTCTCTGCACTGGCTACCACTCTCTGCTCGCATCAAGTTCAAGGCTTTGACGCTTGCTTACAGATTGACCACAGGTTCAGCCCCCTCCTACTTCCACTCACTACTACAAGTGTACATCCCTACCAGAAGCCTACGACCGGTCAATGAGCGACGGCTTGTGGTACCATCACAGCGGGGCACAAAATCACTCTCCAGAACATTCTCATTCACGGTTCCATGCTGGTGGAATGATCTCCCCACCGTCATCCGGAATGCAGAATCCCTGACAGCATTCAAAAGGCAACTGAAAACTCATCTCTTCCGGGAGCACTTAACATTAAAAAAAAAAAAAAAAATCCTTTCCTTTAAATCCTCGCTTGCCTGGCTTATGCTACTCCGAGCAATGTCTGAACTTTGTATTTTGAGCACTTCTTGCGTTGTTTTTGCCTCTTTACGATGACTCGCTTGGTTTAGTCCTCAATTGTAAGTCGCTTTGGATAAAAGCGTCTGCTAAATGACTAAATGTAAAAATGGACCAGTATTGGCCAACAGATGAACAAATTGCATCCACTGCATTGTTGCCAATCACAGATGTCGTTTGAGGGCATGAATGCAATGGCCAATGTTAAAGTTAGTACAAATCCACTCAATATCTCTAAACAGAAGCGTGAGCTTGAGTTTTACACACTTGCACTAATCTTTTCATAACAACCAAAGAATAAACATGATGTGAATTAAGAGTTTCATTGTGCAGTGTAGACAGCTTTTTTTAACCGACAATGAGCCCATGTTGAACTGAAGTGATCGACAGCTTCAATGATTACAGAGGGAGCACTCTTTGCTCGATTTCTGTAAATAACGCATTTATAAAAGTTTTATCTTACTGATTCATGAGATGTATAGGAATCCAAATACTGAAAAAGTGGGACGAAGAGAAAGTTTGGACACACTGCACTGCACTAGTGGGTCGCACAAATACACATATCCACTCTGCATAATCCAATGGGTTGTGCTGCACACAACAAGAAATCTCCACACAGCAATCATCACAGAAATTCAGCAGAGACACGCTATGAAAGTTGACAAGTCAAGTCATCTTCATTTATATAGCGCTTTTAATAATGGATTGTTCCAAAGCAGCTTTACAGAGATAAACATATAATTTAAGGTGACAGAGATTGTTTTGGCTTTATAGCGGTTCTTGAATAATGTTATTTCCAGCCAAAATTAGGAGTAAAGCTGACACATATCAACAGATACTCACTACTTTGCGCAGTCGATGAGCTGATACTCGTTTGAGCGCTCGAAACAGGCCTTCACCCCCTCATCATCCCACAGATGCTTTGCATGCTCAAAAAACTCCTGAAAAAAAATAGAAACACCACACAATATTGAGTTAGCATCTATTTATGTGACAGTAATTAACAAAAAATAAAAGTAAGAAGGGAATAAAAACGTTGACTGCTTAACTAAAAAATATACAACTTTTGACAGTAACAAACAAATAAACATAATACAATTTTTTTTTGTTTGCAGAAAATGCTGTGATCAACAAACCACAATTAAGTAAAGTAGTTGCTGTAACTGTAACTGTACAATTGGAAGTTGTCAGGGGTAAAAGACCACTTTACTGTACATTATCATTCTAATTCACCACCTGACTCCTGTTGTTGATCTGTAAAACTAAGGCATATTCTCATGAACTATGATGCTGATGTCTTTGCTAATATGTTTAACACAAGCATAGAAATATCGCAAATGTACATATCCCGATGTCTACTGCATGATTTTAATACTCCAAAAGATTACAAAAAGTCCAAGTTTTAGGTCGACATAGACAGCAGGGAGTAGACTGGAGATATAACTGTTACATACGTGCGATACCAATAATTCTTTACATTTAAAAGTCGATAACCAATGTATTGGCCGATAAATCTAAATTCAAATTTGGATTTATTGGCCGATAAATCTAAATTCAAATTTTTATATACTTTGATAGCCTGATTACAAAAACAAAAGGCTCGCCATTAAATATATTTTTATATAGCGCTTTTCACAATACAGATTGTATTGAAAGCCATGTCCCAAACACTTCAACATAAATCAAACATATACAATAGCCTAGTTTGAACCAGTGTAAGATTCCTTAACTTTTAAAATTTATTTTACACTCCTATAGCCACATTTTTTTTATTAAAAAATGGTACCACTATAAGGTTTAATTTTGTTAGCATTAGTTAACATGAACCAACAATGAATGAACAATACTTCTACAGCATTTATTAATCTTAGCTAATGTTAATCTCAACATTTTCTAAGACATTTTTAAGATACAAAGTTGTATCCGTTAACATTTAATGCAATGTGAACTAACATGAACTAACAGAGAGCAATAACCTTTGTTGGTGTTAGTTAGTAAAATGTTCATGATGCATTAACAAATGAGACCTTATTGTAAAGTGTTCCCAAAAAATCTATTATCTAACAATAAATTAAAATGAATTAATTTTTAGATAATTACCTAAATAATGCAAACAAGTCATTGAATAGCATTGGGCTGCATATAAAGAAACAAAATGCATGTGCCATGGACAAATAAAATGAAATAGCCTCCGCACGGACAATAAGGAAATTATTTTAATCAAACCATATTGTTGATGAAGATGATACGAGAAGTGATAGTTATTAATAATAATGCATCAGTTTTTTGAAGAAAAAAAAATAACGGCTAATATTACAGTAATAGTACACTGCCTGAATTATAATTATACACTGTTGGTTCGCTGGCCAGAGGAGAACTGGCACCCCGACTGAGCCTGGTTTCTCCCAAGTTTTTTTTTTCTTCATTCTGCCACCTGATGGATTTTTGGTTCCTTGCCACTGTCGCCTTTTTTGCCTTTGTCGCCTTTTTGACCTCTGTTGCCATTGGCTTTTGGCTTGCTTAGTTAGGGACATTAAATGTAACATTTAATTTAAAATT